>CM034147.1:653504035-654139993 GCA_019776745.2 Taxus chinensis | reverse complement strand
ATTTATTTGTTTTGTTTTAATGCAATTGCTTAGATAAGTATATCATTATTGCTTACATGGAGTTTTTTAATGGTTGATGTTGATTCATAATGATATACATTCTAGGTTTATGAATATTTAGATTTATTATTATTATGCTCAGCTAATCATCTTTGATGGGATCATGTTTGGTTATCTCTTTCTTTTTGTTTAATAAGATTGGAATCCCATGAGGGTAGCAGTTCCCTACCCACAAGATTGTACTTAGCATTCGTGTTTCTCTAGATCTTTATGGCAGGTTTTTCCTTTTGTTGTTTGATGGTGCATGAAATTGGAGCATGAAGACTATGAATGATTGTTGTATTCATTTTTTTGTTTCTAATGGCATTGCATCTATAATTATGAAGGTCTTCATTTTGGCTTGTTTTCTTATTCGTTGTCTCACTCCACTCCCAGTAATCGTTTGGGTGGGTAGGGCCAAATGCACTTCCACGTGAAGGGCTCATCTTTCCCTTCCTTGGAGATTCCGCTCATTTCTTCTCCTAAAATTTGGGGCTTTACTTGGATTTCTTTTGTATCTCCTTCTCATTATACAAGGTACTTTGTAATGGCAAGTGTAGATTGATCCCAAAATAGTCTGGCATGTGGCATCAATTGGTTTGTATCTTCTTCTTGAGATTATTTGGCGATTTAGCCGAGGTGGTAGATTATTCCTCTGTAGTAACTACTTTTGGTAACAAGAAAACAATTGGCATGGGCCGTCGAACAATCTGAGATCATTAGATTCCATTTTTGTATAATTTGATTGTGTTTGAATGGTTGATTTTTTTCCTTAACTTTGCGCATGCATCTTCATGAGTAAATTGGGAAACATTTAATGGTTTGTAAGTGACTTGAGGGATCCCAAGGTCATTGTTAACCATGTAATTCCATTTGTGTTCATGCGGGGATTTATACATTGAAAGTGAGGTTGAATGGTGGAACTCCCTAATCTTTGGAATTGTTGTTGTACATGTTGTGTAAGACTGGCATTCGTCTTTGATTCTATGTAAATTTACTTAGTACCTAAGCTTTGTTTAGGAACTACCTTCTCCTTGCTTAAGAGTTACAATTTGATTTTTAACAATAAATAATATTTTCATTTCAAGACAAACTTATCTTGAGTATGGTGATTTACCTTAAGGGAAATATAAACTCTATTACGTTTATGTTTGTATATCTCTAGAGATGACTTAGAATTTGGGGTCTTATGATCAATCTCAATATTGTGTACCTTGTATGGATTATAACTGGTTAGTTCAATTGTATATATGATTATTACGGTGGAATGGGTAGTGGAAGCCAAGGTTGGCAATCTTGTAAAATTGGGTTTTGGAAGAAATTACTTGAAAAAGCACAGTTACCAACTACGTTCAGGGTTGTTATCACATAGGATCATTGAGTTATGTTTATTCCCCTCATATGTTGTGCATTATATCACGGTCTTGTTGTTGCAATAGAGTTTGCTCTTATCTTAATGCAATACTCTTTTGTATTATATGCAAGCTTTGAAATGGACTAGTAATTGAAGCTTTCAGTTGATATCTCTATATTATACTTATGAAGTAGGTAACTTCGGTTGTGGGATCTCGCTATATCGTCTTATAAAGTTGATAGTTGTTGATTGTGTT
Source organism: Taxus chinensis (assembly GCA_019776745.2). Lineage (NCBI taxonomy): Eukaryota > Viridiplantae > Streptophyta > Pinopsida > Cupressales > Taxaceae > Taxus > Taxus chinensis. The sequence goes on along the minus strand of CM034147.1, from coordinate 654,138,344 downwards.
AGATGAAATTAGGGTTTCAACCCTAACTCTAAGTTACTTAATCAATCACATACGTCTCTTACCTATTTGTATTTGCATGCTTGTTTGAGGTCACAAGTTTTTAGTTATTGGTTGATCTAGATGCATGGTTGTGATTGGTTACTTAACTAAGTTTGAAAAGTATTACTTGAGGTTCAAAGGACTGTAGCTATTTTTGTTTTTTTGTTTTTTAATTGTAAGTTGAGGGAATCTTATTGGGGCATCAACCGTGAAATGATATTGTTAATACAACCTCATGTGATACAAAAGTATCAGTACAATGAAAAAGGGAAGGGAAAAAGAAATGTGGAAACCCTCGCTAAATCGGTGTCATGGTTTGCTTAGAGGTTTTGTGATCTTATAGGAGGCCCTCTATTTCTTCTCCTGCACAATTGACTAGTCTTTCATGTCATTACAAGTATCCAGGCTTGAATCTCCTAGGAGAGAACCTCAATCAAGTCGATAGGTTGGAAAAGATTTATGTAAGGGAGGCCCCTACCATTTTGTTTTGTTATGCAAAGGACTGTGGCTATTAATATCTTTATTGTGATTTGAATGTTGTTTTGAAGACAGTAGTGTAAGGTAGGAAGCTTAGGCATATAACTAATTTTTCAGTTGCTTTTGTAGTAGTAACCCTTACAAGATTTTGGAAACTTCATTGTACATTCACGACAAGCTTAAAATTATATTGTAACTAAATGCAATGGTTAAAACGTTGCACTGCAAAGAATAATTGTGTTTGATAAAGAATGGTTTCCCTCTTTGTTCTCTTGTATAGATAGGACTTACCTATGCTAAATATTTGTGCATCAAAGTTTGAATGGTGAATTAAGGATTAACAGTGCATTTGCATTGACATCGATATTGACACGAGTAACTTGGTTATGACAATCGGAGTTAAAGCCAGACTTAATGTTCCTTTTTGTTACATTTGTTCTAGTATAGAATTGATTTTATTATGATTCATAAGATAAGTTGATTTAGACGAAATAAGGACTATTGGTCTTTGGCTTGTCCATTCCCATACCTTTGTGTTATGCCATTTCAATTGGTTATGGGTTTCTGGAATGCCCTAATAGAGAGATATATGCTTACCCAGTTGCTCTTGCATACTCTCTCTGTAGCAATCTTCCTTCTTTGGTAACTAAATAGAGTGTGGGTAGGAATGTTAAGAAAGTAAGGAAATCATTGCACAAAGTAAATTGAGTAGGGATGCCCTATTAGGACCTCTTTGTTCTGCTAGATTAAGATGCTCTATTTTCCTATGTTTGTGATTACTAAATTACTTGTTTTGTGGAATGATTCAGACTATATTCAATCATTGCCATATGATCACATAGGTGGTTTTTACTTGACTGAACACAGTTCCATAATCTACTTATTATGATTTTATATGCTAAGGTTAGCTCATTATACAGATGGGTAAAATAATTCAAACACTCTTGATTTACATTCAATTTAAAATCACAGCTTTGAACGCCGGAATACATGGCTTAAACACCCGCCAGTGCACCGTCCCCCCTCATCCTCAATGTTAGACAACACTATCTTTCTCCTAACTAAATAGTTTGCTTTATGAACTATTCTGGGCATAACTCTAATTCGTAAAACATTTGAAACTATGAAATCTAAACCTCGTAACAAGGATATGAACCTCAAGCTACGTCCTAGGGGTGTACCTTCTCTCTAAAGCAAAGAATCCGACCCAGAAACCTACCCATTGCTTGATAAGATTGTAAGAGTTACGGGCCCAGTTAAACTTAGCATGGAATAATCATGTCCTAGTTTGGTCTAGTAAGGGAATTCTTCCAAAATAATTTGGGTCTATGTTTTGGGATGTTACACTCTTAAGGGAAGACCAAAGGTTCCACTGAGTGAACTTGATTTATGTTACCACCCTAAAGAAGCAAGAAACATGGGCATAGTTGACATTGAGAAGCAAGGGTAGCTCTATATGCCAAGTTGATTCCTCAAACTATTAAGGAGCCAGAGGCATCAATGTTGCTTGGAATGGTTTCCATACCCCTTACATTACTCCTATGCTTATCAAAATTGTCAACACTTTTGTTATCAAGATCATCTAGAAAGCTTGGGGATCCATCAAACCCTACCTTGTTTGGAATTTAGAAAATTTTCATAATGGCATCTACAATAACCTTGACTTTCTCTGGCAGCCTCATGTAATCAACATCCACAATTTTCCTTTTCCTGAAGTTCTATGGAATAAGGCCCTCAGATTTTTAGGAAAGGTATTTGTACCATTGTAAATTTATTCAAAAAACACCACTCTTAGGTCACTTGGCCTAAGCTCAAGACTACATATAGTCTCTACAATGCAAACTTGTATGTCAAGGAAATGCAAATGTCAATCCCTAATGATGCCTTACACAGAATCAATCTTAGACTGCCGCCACAGTGGTGGTTGAATTGGAGGTGGCATGTTGACACATCCCTTCTAAGAAACGAACCCCAACAAGATTATTAGTGGCTTTTCTCTCAAACTTATGCCTTAAAAGACACTCAACAAAAGTTGGAATCTGTAATGCGACTCCTTTGTCTTGGACCAAGAATATTCTCTATTTGGATAATCCTTGTAGATCCCAAGAACTCACAATTTGTTTTTTTTGCATCATATACCAAGAGATTCTTGTTGATGATAATACTTTTGCACATGGGGCATGTCCAACCCTAATTGTCATGTCTGCCAAAACTTGGCTCCTTCAAGCACTTATTTTGGTTAGTGTTCGTGCTCAACAAGTATGGACATGGATAAGTTCACTCCTTCAAAACCTTCAGACTTAAGCCCTTTACTTGAAACATTGTCTTATTGGGGGGGGTTTGCGGATTTTTCCTTACTGCCTATGAAATTCATGCAAATTTCACATACATTTTCACATTGAAAATCTATTTCAACTTTAGAAGACAAAACTTAAGTGTTGAATCATATGAGATTTTGGGAAGAGATTCTATTGTTACTAGTTGAACATTTATTCCATTCAATGCCATGCTAAAGATTCTTTTTTTATTATTATTATTATTTTGAGATTTTTTTATGGTAGCCTGTTGCCCTTGGTGCTAGCACTTTCTGGGCTTCGGGCCCCAATGTGAACTATGCTTTCTGGGCGTGATCCCTTTCCACTCGCTTTTTTTGTACAAGCATAAATTTATTTTTATTTTCTCAAGGAATGTAAATGGCATGCTTCCAGTCCAAAAAAAAAAAGTATTAGCTCGGATATTTTTCAAAACCCGTTAGTTGAATTCAGAAGTATTGGAGAAATTATCCATCCTTATTTACTAATGAAATTATCTATGTTTCTCATTCCAGTAAAATTTCGGTCATTGATGGAAATAAATCAGTTTTCCTTCCCATTACTTATGCAAGCAATTAAACATGGATGCACTATCCCTTCATGAAATTATATTATTAGGCTTGAGTTTACTCGAGATTGATGGGATTGGAAAAATGGAATGCCTGCAGCCACATCTTAAGATCAATTTATCTGAGGATACCAATAAAGCATCCAAAAAATTATATTCCTTTGCCAGATGTCCTCTGTGCTTTCAAAGGTTGATATGGATGTCTGTTCAGATTATTATTCTTCAAAGAATACAGCCATATAACACCTGTGATAGTAACATTTCACACTAACAATCCAAACTTCGCAATGATTAGACATAATTAGCTCTCATTGAGAAGCAACTTAATTGCTCTAGAATTACAGACCCTGACCAATATCTATTGCTCTAAAGAAGTCACTATTTGGCATTTAAAATAAACTATTAGCTTGTATCATTCTTAAAAGTACAAGAAGTTATAAACAGAACTAAGTTGATGCTGCTGCTCTCTTTTTGCGAGTATTCTTCAGCAGGGCCAGGTTTTTAGCCACTGAAGGTTTGACCCACTTCTTCCGCCCTGGCAATGTTATCAGGGTACACCCAGCACCTTCCAACTTCTCTTTCGCAGAAGCAGAAAAAGATCGTGCTTTTATTATCAACTTTGTGCTTAACTCTCCATCACCAAGGATCTGCCATCAGAATGCAAACATCAGGACCCACACCTTGGTCTCATCTTAAACTACTTATCAAGGATAATAAGGTAAAAAATGCTTCAAAACGCATGTATAACCGTTCACTCATAACAGACTCAAATGCACCATTAATGCAAAATTTAGCAAAAAGCAGAGATGACATTGCAATTGACCGCTACAACCCAGAAGGATGAAAGTAATTTTTTTCCTTGCTTCAAAAAAACCAAAAGATAAATTGGGTCTAATCACTATAATTTTATCAATTGTTTGTAACCTTGCATTATAAAACATGCGATGCTACTGCATTTTCCCGTAAAGATGGTTGCAATAGGGACTGAGGGATGAAGCAATTGGATTTCCATTGACAGTGACCTCGGACAATGACTAATGCACCAAAAAGTATCCAAGGACTGCAGCCAGACACCATGCCAGAGTAATAGTACATATTACAGTCACCTAACCCTAGCATATTGTCTTTCTATTTTAGTATTTGACAGCTAGTGATCACCAAGCTATACTATTAATTATCCTAGTGTTTTATTTATTGCTAGTTTCCTTGATAGAACAACAAACTTTATTACACTTTTCCATATTACAACAAACTTTTTGAAACAAGAAATTTTAGAACCTATTGATAAAGGCAGCTGAAAGTGTTTTGCTTAAACATTAAATCTGATATGGCCCCAATTAATCTGATCTAAAGCTTCAAATCTTCCTTGTGACAATGGTTAGACTTGAAACAAAATTTGCCCTACTTATGGAAAAAAAATCCCATACAGGATTGAAATATAGTGCCTCAAATAATGGCTACCTAGGAGACCTAAAAATGAACTCAAAAGATAAAAGTAAACATGTTATAAAAATACTCTGGAGTCCAAGCATGACATATTGCTTGAATATAAAACCAGATACTGGCTAACTTTTATGACTATGCATACCTTCAGTGGAAGCTTTCTCTCCCTTCCAGAAGGATTGATCAGGCCTTTGCTCTTCAAACTCTCCAAAGAAACCTCCTCACCTTCTTTAAAGCCAGCAGCTTCTATGTCACTTAAATTTACAGGAAAATACTTCGGTAGTCCTGCGCCCATACCTGAGCAACAAAAATTGATAAATAAGATAATCTTATCAAAAATAAAAGTCCAGGAATGAAGGTGGCATGAGACTGGGTACATATAAGTTTTGCTTCAGACTCTATCTCAGTCAAATATCATCTTCTGCATGTTAGGCTGAATATTTCCTTAGTATATGATAAGTCTCGTGAAAATTTGAGAACTTGGAGTACTGGAGAAATAAGTTCATTTCTATGTTATTTTTAACATTTTAACCTGAGTCACGAAATCCAAGGTCATGGTATTTTTGAGGTTAGTCAGTTTAACAATCATGATGCTGGCATGAAAATATCACTAGTGATTCATAACATGAAGCAACTTTGTTCAGTGAGAAACAAACATTCTTTCACTCCCCACATTTTCTGCAAAGAACCAATTGTGGAGGCCAACTACAAAGTTGCCACGTCTATTAATACCTTTTAATACTTCAAATCTTATTGCAATTGTAGCTTATACAAACTAATACATGCTAGCTTTTGCAATGCCTTGCTTACATTGTTGAAAACTCCTTTCTTTTCAAAAATATACGTTCAGATATCCTTACAGAGATCATTATCCTCTGCAGCTAGGGGTGCTTGAATCCTTCAGGCTAGAGTAGGTAGAGCATATTATGTCCACAAAAGCTCTTTGAAAAACAAGCTGTCACAAATCGTTTTCCAACCCCAATCGGAAAAAAACTTCTATCAGTTAAACATGATGCTTTACCAATTTATCAGTTTTAATGATTTTCTGGTGTATAGAACCGTGCTGGGTTGTGATTTCATCATATATTAAATCCATATAGAGAATTCTCCCCACAAATTGAACGGGGGGCCATCTCCACATAAATTGAAAGGGGGGCCCCCTCCCCATTGAGAGGGGTTTAAATTAATGTCATTAAGATAGTGCAGAGTTAGCAGATTGTAATGATGCAGATTGAGCATTCATATAGTTACAGATCAGTCATATAACTTTGCTAAATACTGAGCAGTTAGTTATTATTGTTTGATTAATAGTGTTAAGAGCATTTATTATATCTTGCAAGTTGTTTAATGTTATATTTTATCCCTGATAAAGACTAGCTACTGTTTCTCTTCCTGATGTGGATGCAGGACAGGTCCCCCCATCCTCTCAAAGAGATGATGCCCAGAGGGAGAGATGATAGGGGAAAGCATGCAAGACAAAAAGTGGTCAAATCGGATAGAGTTGAATGAGAACCTGCAGACACCACTCATACTTCAGTGTCATTTACTTGCAGGCATTTTGGTTGTCATTGCATGATTCTTGTGGTTCCACTTCTGTTTGGTGTTATGCTATGACTTAATTTGCTGCTTTAATGAGTATGCAGAATTGAGCTGTCCTTTCCTCTAATCCCATTTTACGGACCTCATGTTTGGCTGTTTACACATTACACTTGAGATCCTGACCTCATTTTTGCTTGTTTAACTTTGCCATGAGGGGTGGTGTTGTCCAACATGACATGGTTAAGTTTTGGAGTCTTGTTTTGAGTCTGGACAGACACTAGAGATTAGCCGGGGAGCTTGGGTGTATGGTGCTTTTGTATAATGTTATTAATATTATATCTTGCATAAAATGTGGATGGGGCTGTTTTAATACGGTTTTGGCCGAACCCTAAAATAACAAGGCATTATTGATCTTCGGACTCTATTTTTCAAGCAACAATTGTGCAAGGAAGTAGGAGGGGCTTTCTCAGCCCCAGATGGGAAGGATATCCTGCCAAAAAGCCTTCAATGGCGAACATCTTGGGGACAGTTGCAGGTCTTTATTTCCCCTTTCCAATTTTGGCACAATGGCATGTCAAGGGTTACATGGCAAGAACGGAAACCGATAAATATATACTCCTTGGGGGAGGCTATGGGGTACATCTTGATTCTTTGGTCTCATCTTGGCATTCCCATGAGAGTAAGGTTGATCTCATGACTGTTGGTTCCGGGCTGTTTTGGAGGACGAGCAATAAAGGAACCATAGCCGACAGCCCTGGGAGTTAGTGGAATGATTCAACCATTCCAACCAAACCCGTGCTTCCCTTATTTAGGAATGAGATATTCTTTAATCTAGATATCTATTCTTTATGTATGGGAAAACCAAATGGCAATATGTGGGATTTGATACTATATTGAAGTATTGCAATCATGTTCCCTTTTTACCTTAAACTAGGGCATCATAGCTATGTTGTTGGATTTCTGGGTTGAAAACATTCCATGCTGAGACTGTTACCATTAGACTATGATGAAAACATTCTATGAAGGATAGATCCAAGTTGGAAGCTTCTGATCTTTCAATTTAAACCTGATATGGTCACCCCTTAAAATGGCGGCAGGATTTTGTTATGAATCTTCCTAAGTAAAGACATGTCACCATGTCTGAACTAAGGGAAACCCTAACCAGGTCATGGCATGCTATTAAACAGTAACTTTCCATTGACAACCCAGATCCATGTGTAGAGGGGGCCTGCAACAAGAGGGAATACTTAAATTTCCACCAGGAATGTAACATGTAGGGACAAGATCAGGATCGAAACTTAATATTGTTTTTAAATAGACAAAAGCGAACCCCGTGTGGCCGTGAATATAACTGCAAAGTTATCTTGAGCTGTTCCAAATTCCAGAATAAAGATCCCTTCAATGCCAAACTATATTTAAGTACAAAGTTATTGGCTTCTCTTTGGGACGCAACTAGGATGTTAACATAGGTTCTGTTGTCACCCAGAAGTTGCACCCTGATAGAAAATGGTGTGTGTACTCTCTCTCGTTGACAAAATTGGAACACCTCAAGGCTGTGGGTAACCTATGTTTGAGATGAACCTCTAGAGAGGGCTGGTTCCCTTGTGAATCACCTAAAAAAATGAAAATTTTGACAAGAAAAAGGGAGAAGCAATGCAGGAAATAGAAAATAGGGGTGATACACGAATAGTTTGATACTTGCATGTAACTCTGCACACAGAGAACTTAAAGATCCACGAAATTGTTGTCACCCAGAAGTTGCACCCTGATAAAGAATGGTGTGTGTACTCTCTCTCTCCTATTGACAAAATTGGAACACCTCAAGGCTGTGAATAACCTATGTCTGAGGTGAACCTCCAAAGAGGGTTGGTTCCCTTGTGAATCACCTTAAAAAAACGAAAACTTTGATAAGGAAAAGGGAGAGGGAATGCAGGAAATGGGAAATAGGGGTGATATACCAATAATTTGATACTTGCATGTAACTCTACACACAGAGAATTTAAAGATCCACACACCTGCACAACTTTGAACTATTTTGCAAAATTAATTCAAGGATTTAGGGAAAAGACAGCGGTAGAGGGAATGAATTCCACACTAAAGCACATACAATATCCTACAACAAACACAATGAACAATCTGAAAACAGTGATATGAGAGGGCAAAACGAAGCTTTATTTATTCAGAGGTGCAAGTACAATGGCTGAAGATGTCAAAACAAATCAGCCTCCAAGTATCTGATAATTTAGTTTTACAATAAAAACCAGCCAATATAGGCTGCTCCTTGCTCAGAATAGACTGCTGCTATTTTTAAAATAGACTGTTGTCTGCTGTTTTTTTATTTATATTTTTCTTTTCCTTATTCCCTGCTGGAGCATGCTTTCGGAACAGCATTTTATTTTATTAAATTTATACCCATTCTATCCTTGGCGCCAACTACTAAGAATAGACTGCAGTTTTCTATTTTTAATTAATTCACCTTCTCTCTTTTGGCGCCAACCTCTAGGAAAGACTGTTGTTTGGTTTTTATTTTATTTATTCTTTCCATGCATGTCTGCTGGCACACGGGACAAAATTCCTCTGTTTTATTCATTAATTTGTCTCTTCCTCATGTTGGCCCTAGAGCTAGGAACAGCTGCTAATAAATTTATTTTATTTCTTTTCTATTGTTGGCACCAACTCCAAATAGAACAGCAGACTATTTTTAACTATTTCCCTCTTCCATGCATCTTCCTTTTGGCACAGACTTCTATGAATAGAACAGCAGCTAATAAATTTATTTATTTAATTCATTTGCACCTCCTTATCTCTTCTTTTAGCGCAGACTTCTTTGGCTTAAATATGGTAACAGGTTCAACTTGTTCACCCTCTTGATCATGACAAGAACTTTGTATATTTTACTGTGACATTCGGAGCTGACGCCATTATCTTGTGTTGACTAATCCAAATAAGTACTGCATGCAACTTCAGCAGGAACCCAACTTGTAATTAGTCCTTAAGGACAAATTGCCATTACAAACTTTATCCTAATAAGTGAAGCACTATAATCTACTGTGCTAGAAGGATATGATTTACTTGTGGGCTTGGGTTGACCTAGTAAGGGCAGCATTATGCTTCCTGCCTGCTAATGTATAACCTATGATGCACCACTTTATCGCCCCCCTCCCCCAAGTACATCCCAGGTATAGTACAAGTATGTCACAAACATACCCATATGTTTCCAGGATGCACCCACCACTTTTTGGTGGTGCTGTGCAAATAAAATAATTTTTATGCTGACTTGGTCAACACAAACCCTAAAAAATCATAAATGAATAAAAAATCAAACCTTAAACTCCTCTAAAACCTATAAAATGGCACTCAAGCATTTACCAATACACAAACAATTCATTGTTGGTTTCTGCAAGTGTAAGGGCAAAGTGTCAAAAATGAATTGAGGAGGCATCCATTACAAGGAGGACGAGATTGGAGGCTGTCATTGCTTGCAAGGAGGTCAAGTTTGTTTGGAGGCAAAAATTGTTTCATTGATCATTCAAAGGAGAAGACATTGTTACTTTTAGAGGCAGGCATTGTTGGAGTTTCATTACAAGAAGGATCTACATTTAAAGGCAATCAGTGTTTGTTACTTGCTGCCCTTGTTGTTTACAAGTATTATTTATATAATTCGGCCTTTTATTTTATATTTTTACATATTTCTTACGTTTCATATTTTACTATTATCATTTATGTTACATAATTACATGTAATAATGACCATGAATGATGTGTGAATACACATCATTCATGATCATGATCTTTATTTTAGAATCTTCAATTTTCAATTTATACTATTTATGTTTTAAAAAAATTTAAAAAATCATTTTCCATTGTACATTTTTTAAAATTTAAAAATGATAAATGATGTGTAATTTTAAACATACTTAGACTCTTCTTGTAACCTTACTCTAACTTCTAACTTTTGTGTATGCTCTTCTCTTGCCACGTATTGCGAACTAGAGAATCATAAACAAGGTTAGAAAATTATTAATTTAATAGTAAATATTTTCATACTATCATTTACGTAAAGGCAAAATGTTTTATTTTAACATCCTAACTCTATGAATGCTCTCACCTCGCACCTTTATGGTAATCTTGGTGATCAAAAATAGATTAGGATGGCATCAAGTTCAATTCGCAAATAGAATCAGAATGTAAGAAGGCCCACAACCTTCCAAAAACACACGGATCCCTATGACATTTGATGATGTTTCTCCTCTTTGGAGACATGTGATAGTGGTAAAAAACATTGTTGGTGGTGTCGGTCGAATTTGGATATGCCATGGTTGTCACGCTCAAAATCCTCATATAGTCAACTAAAAATCCATTTGACTGGGCTTAGAAGAGGGGGGATAAGAAAGTGCCTCAAACTATCAAAAGAGAAAATGACGAAGTACTTGAGTGAGCAAGAGGAAGTTGATAGACAAACCAAAGGAAATAGGTCCAAAAAATTCATTTGAAAAGAAGACCTTCAGCAAGACCACCCACACCTACATCTTCTACTCATCCTTCCATCCAAACTCAAACTCAACCTCATGCTCACCCACTTAATACCCCTTTAGATGAAGAGTTCTCACGAAAAAAACAAAAAGGAGCATTGGAAAAAGCATTCAATAATGAGAAGAGTGACACTGTTGATGGGGTTGGTTGCTCAATACATTTATGCATGTGACCTGCCCTTTAATGTATTGAGGTCTCCATATTAGTAATAACTGTTAAAGGTTGTCAACGAAGCTTCACAAGGTTCAAAGGTTCAGGTTACGAAAAGGTTTGAACCACACTCTTGGCAAAGGAAGTGAAGCACATTCAAACTTCTTTCTAACTAATTAGAGATTCATGAAAGGATTCAGGTGTTTCCATCATTTCAAATGGATGGAAAGATACTAAAAATAGACCCCTGATAAATGTTGACGCAATATACCCTAAAGGGGTAATGTTCGTAAAAGCCATTGATTGTGAAGGGGAAGTCAAAGATGCTCCGTTTACTGCTGACATTTTGATAAAGACTACTGAGTGAGTGGGCCCCAAAATGTTGTCCAAGTCCCCACAGACAACACTAAAAACTGTAGAGAAACAGGATTAATTATAAAGAACAAATACAAGCACATATTTTGGACCCCTTGTGGGTCCCACTCCCTCAATTTGATGTTGCAAAAGATTGGTAAAATCCCGTGGATCGAGAAAATTTACACAAAGGCAAACGCCATTCAGATCTTTATCACAAACCATCACAAGTCATAGGCCATATCCAAGAGATTCTCAAGGTTGGAGTTGTTGAAGGTTGCAGAGACAATTTCGCTCTCACATGCTCATTTTGAGATGATTTGTGAAGGTAAAAGAGGCCTTAAGCAATATTGTGATCAATAATGTTTGGACTGTGTGGAGGCAGGCAAGCACAGAGAAAGTTGCAAAGGTAAAAATAGTTGGTCCTTGATGAATGGTGGACCAAGGTTGTGTACTTTCTCAATTTTACAGAGTCCATTCTATCCATGATCAAATATAGAATACTAATGCAACACACATGGGAGAGATTAGTGATGGAATAGACTCCCATACTCGAATGAATGAGATAGGTCATACAAACAGAAGAGCAAGATCTAAAGAAACCTTCTACAATGAAGTCAAGAGTGTGATCATGAAGAGCTGGAATAAAATGACCACCCCATTACATCTCCTTGCCTATGCACTTAACCCAAAATATTATAGCTCTAAAATACTTGGACTACCTAACATGCAACCATCATATGACAACATCAAAGTTGCAAATGGAACTAAGGCAGCATTCAAAAGACTTTTTCATGATCCATCTGATAGGCAGTGTGGTCCGCAATGAAATGGGCATGTTCGTAGCTTCAAAGGTCAACATGGGAGAGGTTGAGGCTCTCTTCGACAAGTACACCATGAGCCCAATCAAAGGGTGATATGTACATGGCCATGATGCCAAGTACCTACGACCTATCACCATCAAAATTCTCTCACAAGTATAACGTTTATTGAAAAAATTATTAAGTTATTAACATATACTTTTTGTACATTGTTAGTATGTTACTAATTTGAAATTTTCAACAAACTTTTTTTTGTAACAGGTGACTAGCAATATCTTCCGCAAAGCGAAATTGGAGTACATGTCTTTATCCACTCAGCTAAGTGAAAAAAGTTGGCATCCAAAAAGGCTGAGGATTTGGTATACATGCATTCCAATTTGTGCATCTTCTATCACACAAGTTTGAAGGACTATATTAGAGGTTCCTCAACAAACTTTGGGATATTCTTCAAGAGACTACAAACTTGGATGCTTCCACAACCACTCTTGCCCAACTTTCAATATTTGATTGCGAAGATAGACATTCAAGGGAGTTCACAAGGAGCAAAGATCGGAGCTACTGAAAGTGGTGCTAGTGGTAGTGGCATGCACGAATATGATTTTGAGGAAAATCTAGATCTACATGATATATTCTAGATTATTTGTATTCATATTGACATGATATTCATATATCATATGTATCATGCCACATGATTAATGAAAGTGTTAAATTTTAAACATACTAAATGTTTTGAACCTTGATCCTTACTATATTTTTTAAGTTTTTAAATTTTTTATAGACTATAAAATGAGTAAAATGAGTGTGAATGGTGTGTTGTACGAATGTACCCAAACCAAGGGTTTTTGAAAATCGACATATCCGTGTACCCGTACTTGTATCTTGGCAACGTAATGTATAAGTGCTGTACCTTGCATACACACAGTGACCAGTGGTAAAAAACTGGGTGGTGACTCCTTGAGGGCATATTATGGTAAGGTTAAAATGTAATCTCTGCTTCCTTTCAGATGCAAACTGTTATGAAAATTATGATTTGTGATGTGTTCTTTTTGCATTCGGCTGTACCAACTTGAAAGACTATGTAGCCAGAACATAGGGGCATCTCCAGGAAGACTAGGGAGCTGTTCTACCCCTTATAGCAGGCTCTAGTAATGATGGAACCAATCTATATTTTGACGGACCAGTCTGATTTTAGGGTGTACCTCCCCTCTCATTTAGATGTTTGGATACATTTGTACATCTAGGGATCAAATCAAGAGGTCCTTGTAGTGGGGACGAGGAAGCCAATGGGAGCTAGCTTCCACTGCCTTCCTCCACATTCCAGGAATCTCTCTCTCTTAAGAAAAGCTTCAGAACCTGAAATGACTGAAATTGATACAACATACCTGCCTAGAGGGGTAGGAACCCTCTTGGCATGACAAGGTACTTTGTGGGCCTAGCATGTTAGAAAACAGCAAACGGTCCTAACTTAAATATGTTGTAACTGTGATTATTTTTTCTTCCCTAGATGTGATCTTTATTCGTATCTTTTCATTCTCCTTGGGGCAAGACTGTAGTAGTGCTAGGCCCAGTGGAAGCAAAATAAGCAGGGCTGATGAAGACGAAGGGAACCCCGGGTTTCCCCGTCTTCCTCAGCATTCTCATATCCACTCACACAGGGCTTACTTGTGACAGATGGGGCATGATTGATGGTGCCTAAAAGTTTAAACCCCTCTTGGCATGATAAGGTACTTTGTGGGCCTAGCATGTTGGAAAACGTAAGTGGTCCTAACTTAAATATGCTGTAAACATGGATGATTTTGTCCTCCCTGGATGTGACCTTTATTCATATCTGTTCGTTCTCCTTGGGGCAAGAGTGCAGTAGTGCTAGGCCCAGTGGAAGCGAAATAAGCATGCTGATGAAGACAAGGGAAAGCCCGGATTTCCCATCTTCCTCAGCATTCTCATATCTGCTCACACAGGGCCTGCATGAGACAGGTGGGGCATGATTTTTGAGGTTTGAGCTGAGATAGTTGTGCTGATGATCTTTATGCTTGGGTTCGCGATGGGTAGTGTTTCCCATCACCCTTGTAGTGACAGAATGGTGTGGTTTGAGGGGATCTGTCTTCTCCTGAGCGCCTGGCCAAAGCAATGATTGTAGTAAATGCTTGTCATGTTCATTGTACAGTCTAGTTTATTGTATGTTAGGTACAGTCAGTAGATAGGGAGGTTATCCAGGTTTTATCTGACTTGACTGCATGTGATAGTGACTTGAACCTTTTGTCACACATGGTCCTTGAATACTCTTACCAATGTCACTACATGAGGATAGCGTGGTCACCCTAATTAAATCAGTAGGGCCACAACCAGTTCGGAAGGTGTGTGGGGGATCCGTTTTGGAGCTTATGGTTGCATATACATTTCAGTTCTCTGATAGACAATAGAGTAAACCAATGATTTCTAATTGTAACATGTACTTTGTACTTCTGCTAGGTATATTGACCAATCTAAGACATAGCACTAGACTAGTGGGGTTGGATTGTTTCCCACTAGACAAGGTAATCTTTAGTCACGAGATCCATGATATGGGCATTCAGTACGAAGTGTAATTCTTTACTTTTGGCATAGACAATGGTTATGTGTGCAATCTGATTGAAGCAAGTACCTCAATGGTCAGTTATTACTGGTTTCCTGCTAATTTGGATTTATAAAAGCCTCTCAGTTTGTCTAACACTCTCAGCACAAGTGTGATTGCGAGATCCCATGGTTGATATTTCTAACTACTCCACTGGTATCTATGTAGTGACGCCATACTTGAATTGGTCTAACAATTCGGATAACTGTTGTTCAACTTTTCCTTTTCAAGTTGGATTCTCAAGTGGGTAACAGAGGAAATCAACATGGAAGTTCGATTCCACTATACGGTGATGACTGTGGTCAGAATAACGATTACATAAATCAGATGCATGATTTCTGATGAGGGTCTCAAAGGGGTTGAAACATTGTGGTATCTACGTTCAGACTTCAACACTCGTTCATTTCGCTCATCTACTGATTGCTTTTGCAATGGTAACTCGGCCTACCATGAACAAGAACCATGGTTCATACCCGATGCAAAAGACAAACTTGAATGGGAGCTTGCAGGATGACAGGGTAGAATCATGACTCCTTGCAATGGCTGTTGAGACCAGTGATCATGTTGGAGTATTTAATGTTTGTGGGGATTACCTCCAAGTAAACAACCCGATATAGATGCAAATCGGTACATTCAAGGTCAAATGCAAAGCCGATGGTACCTTGTTGCAAAATATAAGGGATTCATTTGTCTTGTTGCAAAAGGATTTACACAACAAGTGGGGATAGATGAGCAACAGGAGATAGTACTATCTCCTGCTACGGAGTTCCTTTTGCTCCTACTAACGATGCTGCAAAAATGGTCACATTTCAGTTGCTTCTCTCCAAAGATTTGCACGAGGCCTGTGTGGGGTGCTACTTAAAGACTTTTAGGTACCTAACGTGCTCATTTAGGTTGTAAATTGATTGAGATCCAGTGCAGACTTGAACAGGCTCTACGAACCTAGTACACTTTCTTTGATCGGCATCTCCAAGATTCTGATTTCAAAATTATGGAGGTCAGGCAAGAAATTATCAGCCATTGATAATTCATCGCCAGTCAATGAATCATTTTACAAACACTTGGTGGACCACCTGTCATATCCTATGTCCACACGATCAAATCATGGTTTTGTTGTTAGCTGTCCTTTTCAATATTTGTCTACACCGAAGCTCATACATTAAAGTGATTAAACGGTAGCAAAAAATCAGATGACCGTTGCAGATTTCAGAGTAACATCAAAGGAGCAGCTTACAGTTTTAATAACTAAACTCCTTGATTTTGTTGTATCTGTGAAATTTCAGGACAAATATGTTGTCTCTAGTTTAGTCAGTAGGGGTTATTAAAGTATATTAGTTAATGTTTAACGAGCTATTAATTATCAACTAACTCATGTTCAGTTATGGATTTCCATAACTATTTTGTAACCTCTTTCAGCATAATAAATACAAGCACCACACACATCTCAAAGTGTGTCATGTGCCTTCTACTTTCTCTTCATTCTTTCTCTCATCTTTTAACACATCCCACGTTATGGTTGATATTGTCGCATGCGCACAATCAAACATATCAAAGTATTAACACTATCTATGACCATAAAATGCGAGGAGAAAATGTGCGAGTGGTACAAAAACCAATCCATGCATTTGGGGAGGAGCATAGGATTACGTTGGAATTGGTTCAAGAGTACAAGGATCAGGTAGAATTTTGTATTATGGCGCATTGTACTTTGGCTAGAGTGATGGGGGTTAATAACAAATGGGGAGAGCGAATGGTGATGACATTCGTTATGTAAACCAAATAGTTGGAGTGTGCACTGAATAGGTTGAAGAATGTGCAGTGCAAGAAGGTAGATGTGAAGAAGTTAGACACGGATAGCGATAAACTACACCAAGGGTTCATCCTCACAAAAAAGACTAAAGTATTTGACAATGAAGATTCAGAGGACGATGATGTGGAAATGAAAGAACCACTCGAGGTAGAAGTGGCATGAGATAGAGGTGAAGTGAGGCGCGCATTGAAGCCGTATTTGAAGGACATGCCATATTTTGTAGTAAGAGTTGCACTAATGAGATTGCTATGTAGATGGGTTTCAAGACGCCCATGAAGAAAGAGAAGAGGGTGAAGAAGATTTCAACTCCGCCTCCCAGGACATCTCCCTAAGGCTGGATGAAGATAAAGACACCATTTGTTACATAGTCGCCATTGAAGCCAAAATTCTGGGCAAGAGGATACAAGAAGTGAGAGTGAGGAGTCTTTGTAGACATTGGAGGATGAAGGGTCGTGCATCAGTGGAAGGGTCGGGACTGCAATTAACTTGGCTACCCCACCACTAGGAAAGGTTGGGTCAATTGTTGACAAGCCCATGGATAAGGAGGAAGGGGACCAAGAGAGCCCAAGCGAACACATGCAAGACAAAACATATGGGGCTCATTCAGAAGAAAATGAAGAAGACCAATAGGAAGAGAGTCTGGCACAAAAAGGAAGAAATTATATTAATGTCCGCGTATGACCAAAAGTAGGTCAACGGGACTCAAGAATGCATCCAATTACAATAGAAAGTGATAAGGTCCAAGGACCCTAAGCACAACGACCAACAAAATAAGAGCAAACTAAAATCACTAAGAGCAAATGTGGGTTAAACCCAAAGCAATACAAATAGCCAGATCTATATCACTATGAAAGGCCAATGCAAGATTTGAAATTTTTGAAAAATGCTCCATGGAGAATTTTAAGGGTTGAGGAGGGTCATATTAGGTAATCCTGGGAGGAAGCAAAGCACCTAGAATCTTTCCTAGCATCTAAGGTCGCTAAAGAAACTCTTGTGGCAACAAAGGAACTTGTAATGTGTGCTTGCCTTCGTGGCTAGGGAGGTGGCTGCAAAGAAGCAGAACCATGGCGTCGAGGAGCAGATCCATGACTGCGAGTGGATCCTTGTTGAGAGCTATTGCATTGGGGTACCACGGGAGTCAAACTATGTAGTGATGAGCGTCACCTCACCGACCTACCTCCCTTAATGTGTGAAGCATAAGTATCCAAAGGGTGCTAGATGCCACCAACCTTTGTGACGGGCTAAAAGAATTAAGTGATCAGCCCAGTGGCTCTAAAGGTACTAAGGGCACCCTATAGTGATCAATGTTGAAGGGTGACAATCTCTCGAAGAAAAAGGACTAGGCACCGTTGATCCGGGTACTAAAAGAAAGTGGACAAAGAGTTTCCCAAGTCTCTATGAAGACAATGGTATCCCCCCCAGATCTCATAATAAAAAAGGGCATATAAAAATGAAGTGCTCCTCGGTCTCCACCCCTTGGAGGGGCAAAAGACGACAAATATGGTCCCCACGTGGAATACGATACCCTGGTAGCACAGCTGAGGTTGGACCTAAGTTTTGAAGTATTTGCGGAAGGAGTAAAGAAGGTGATGGTTCATGATGGCACCGCAGTAACAAGTGAGGTGATGAAGTGCAACCCCCGAGTGTTTGCCACACAACAAGTAGAGGTTGCACTCATCAAATTGGCAACCAAACATGTACAAAGATGTGTGGATTTGGAGGCATGGATCGAGAATCTAAAGGGAAAGCCAAGTCGGCATAAGAAAATTTGGTTGAGTCCCAAAGTAACCAAGCATGTAGACAAAAGGAAGCGACATAATTGATAGGCATGACTAAGAAGGAACAACCAAGCTAATGGAAGAAGCATGTGCAAGTGGGATATCAGAAATTTGTTAAACTCAGCATAGCAGTTTTGAAGTTGTTGCATGAGCAAACTGCAACACAGCCTATGGAAGACGAAATACGTGCAAGGAAGGTTAAGGCCACACATGATGAATGAGATAATTTGGAAATAGAAATGAATAAGATGGAGGAAGATCCCCAGAATACGTTGAGAAGTGTTCTTAGCTTTTTAGTTCAGCAAGATTTTGTAACTAGAGATGTGGTTGAAGATGAGAAGAATAAAGCACTCAAGGCAACAACGTTCACAGTGAATGATGTCCCAACAGAAGTAAAAGTGCTAGAAAAGGAGGTGAGAAAAAGGAAGGACGAGATAACAACAGAGCTTGAAGATTATCACATGAAGAGTCTGGCAGAAAAGGGAAGGCAATCGGTTACGATGAAATTCAACAGAAGGAACAAGGAGAAACTATTGAAAAGGTGCCTGAAGTCTTGGAGGCGTTAGAGGAGAATATTAAGGTTGCATGAGAAGATAAGGCCAAGATAGAGAACACGCTCACAAAATGGAAGGATTTTAAAGAAGGGCTTCAAAAATGAGTGTTGATGGCTTTGGCCGTATAGAAGAAAGAGGCAATAACAAAGTAAACTTGTCTAGGAACAAACAAGATATTTAGTGTGGGGAAATGATGACCCTTGAAAAGGGACAACTACTAGGAGCATTATGCAGAGCATGCTTGGGTGGGACATGCGAAGCACTGTCAATGGCCAGCACAAAAGAGAGGACTTGCAGATCATCAAGGATCGCAGGGCCAACAAAGGCACATGGGGGACTTCTAAAAACCTAGAGTGCGTGATAACTTAGTGCCAACCAGACATCTTCCAAAATAATCCTATAAGAAATCAGAGGATATTCGTGCACCAACTAGCAAGGCCAGGGGTTAACGAAATACTATAACTACCCCCATGGGATCCTTATTTGAGACACTTCAGCTTTCAAGGGACGTTTCGAAGAAGAGGAAACAAGCAAAGGTTTACGGTTTCAAGCTAGAGTTTAAAAGTTAATATCGGCCCATGAGCCATGTGTATATTGTTATAATATGTTGTAAGCTTGTCACACATGGCACAAATTGTGAAAGGATCTCTACTGTATGGATATAATCTGCTTGTGAATGATTAATATAAGGTGGATCTTAAACGATGTGTATGAACTTTGGAACTGTTTAGTGTTGTGTATTGTCTGCTTAGCATTACCTAAAGACTGTATTTGATATTTGCAATTCTCCCATACAATGAGGCCCCTGGTATTCTCTCTGCACTTTAAGTGAAACTTTCAAGCACATGCTTGACCGATATGCCAGCATAGTGCAAAGTCTGTTATTTGTTGTGTGTAGTTTAGTCCAGTGCAGAACTTGATGAACAAGTGAAATTAAAGTGCAACATTCTCACCCCTTACCTTCAAGAAGAAAGCTTGGAGAAAGGGGGGAAACTTCACAAATCACTTTGGCAGTAGGCAATTCAAGTCCGGAAACAGTTCAAACTTCTTGAAAAAGATAACTAGCCTAGGGGTCAAAATGCAAATGACAATGGCAACAAAAGGGTAGGCCAGCAGAAAGGGTGGGTATGCCACGAGGTTGTTTTATCTGGGGCAGCGAGCATTACACTAATGTTTTCCGTCACAAGGGGTAGGAGACCAATAATACACAGGCTTTCCAATAGAGGATCCGTGCAGCGGTTGCCACGAGGCTGTTTTATCTGGGGCAGCGAGCACTACACTAATGTTTTCCATCACAAGGGGTAGGAGACCAATAATACACAAGCTTTCCAATAGAGGATCCATGCAGCGGTTAACAAGCTCCAAGCTGATCATCAGATACACTGTTCGGTAATCTAGTGATCATCATTTTTTATACATGAGCAATGGAATGCTTTGCGGCTCCCAAGATTTTGAGAAACAATTCTAGGAAGGCTAGTTTTATTACAAATTCTTGGATGTGCAATATGGTAACTGAGCTGAGAAAAAGGTAGAGCAATGTATGTTTAAAGCTGAGTTAGGGCTACCTGATTTTATATTGAGGTAAACCTTTTCGATGCTCCATTGGGGTCATATGACATGATCCTCGATGATAACTAGCTTATGGAGGCATCACACAAAAGTGGAATGCTTTTCCAAAACAGTAAAATGTCTTGATGACCTAGGAAACCCAATCAACGTTCGGGGAGTTAAGCAAGCAGTTAGCCTGAGGCAGATCTCGGCCATGGAGTTGATAAAGGTGCACAAGAAGAGGTTCATCCTCTACTTAGTGGACATTAATGACATAGGGGATTCGAAGGAGCCCGCCTTCAAAGATTGTCCTTTTCTAAATAAGTAATGGAATGTATTTCCAAAGAACTTACTTGGACTTAGACTGCAAAGAGAGTTCAACTTCCCACTCAATCTTCTACCTGGATCAGAACCCCAATCTAAAGCTCCCTACCAAATGACAACCACTAAACACTTTATGTTGAGAGCACGGCTGCATGAAATGCTTTATGAGGGGCTAATCTGTCCTACTGTGTCACCATGGTGTACACTTGTGGTTTTTGTCAAGAACAAGAATCGCACAATCCGCCCTTGCATTGACTACCGTATGTTAACCAAAGCAACAGTCAAATATCAGTATTCATTTCCCTGCATCGATGATCTCTTCAACCAAATTCATGGGGCTTCTATCTTTTCAAAGATAGATCTAAGGGCAGGGTATCATTAGTTGAGAATTTAGGAAAAGACGTACCCAAGAAGGTGTTCAAGATCATTACAATCACTATGAGTTCATGGATTTACCATTCGAACTCACGAATACACAGCCTTCATGAATCTCGAATAATGTGTTCAAAGATTACCTAGATAGGTGCTCGTCTTCTTGGACAACATTTTGATATATTCCAAGACAAAGGAGGAGCATATTCAACACTTGCAGAGAGTAATGCAGCAGCTTAGGCAGCATAAGCTTAGTGGCCAGCTATCGAAATGCATTTTCTTCCATAGAAAGGTGCATTACCTGAACCATACCGTTTCAGAGGATGGCATAGTGATGGATCTAGCCAAAGTCTATGCTACCATGGACCAGCCTGCACCTCAAGCTGTACACAAGGTTTGTAACTTTATGGCATTGGCTGGCTACTACGAAGTTTGTACAGCGCTTATCCAAGACAGCTAACCCCATCACGTCATTGCAGAAAAAAAACAAGAGATTGGAGTGATCTGCAAGATGCAAAGCATCAATTCAGCTCCTTAAGGAGAAATTGACTTCAACTTCCTTACAAAGAGTGCCTAACCGAAATGGCAACTTCACAGCTATCATGGATGCTTCCGTGGAAGGTTTGGGTGGAGTGTTGCTCAGAATGGCTAAGTAGTGGCCTATTAGTCAAGAAAACTTAGACTCTATGAGTTGAACCACGCTCCGCATGATTTGGCGCTAGTAGCCATTGTGCATGCATTGCATATGTGGAGGCATTTCCTGTTAGGAAAGCCTTCTGAGCTCAAAACATATCAGTTAGAGCTCAATTTTATCTTCATGCAATCCAACCTCAATGTTAGGGAGCGACATTGGTTGGAGTTTTAATAAGAGTGTGACTTTGACATCGAGTACATTAAGGGCAAAGAGAACAGAGTAACTGGTGCCCTTAGCAAGCAGACACACATAGTTGTCGTGGCTGCTACAAGATCCGCCTTCAGAGAACAGATTCTGAAGCAGTGCCGTGCAGATGAGTTCTATGGAGGGTGAAAGAAGCTCTTGCTATGGACGCACAGGACCATCGGTATGAAGGCTATCAGTTTGACAAGGATGGGCTTCTGAGGTTCAGAGGCAGGATCTATGTCCACAACCTTGGTGGTTTGCGAATTGCAGTGCTTGCAAAGTCACATAATCCTCCTTATTTGTTGGCAAACCTAAAACAACCCTATTTGTTTGTCGCTCAGTGTCTTGAGTGCCAGCGAGTCAAGGTCGAACGCATGCACCCAATAGGATTGTTGTACCCATATGAGGTTCCCAAGTGGAAATGACAGGTTATCAATATGAAATTTGTGCAAGGTCTTTTGATGTCTAGGAATAGTCACAATGTGATTTTGTTGTGGTGGCCAAGCTCACAAAGGTTGCCTATTTTATTCCAGGCAACTTAACCAATGATGCCTCAGTTTTGGCCTGGCAGTTTGTGCAAGGGATCTTCCAAATGCACAGGACCCCTGAGAGAATAATTTCTGATAGAGAAGTGTTATTGAGGTCAAGGTTCTAGCAAACCTTATTTCTAGCAAACCTTATACGCAACTTTGGGAACAAAAATGAATTTTAGTTTTGCCTATCACCCCAAGACATGTTGAGCATCAGCTCTTAGAGGACATGTTGAGCATGCACTAACAGTAGAAGTGGGAGGAATATTTGCCACTGGTTTAGTTTGCGTACAACAATACAGATCATTTTACTCAGAGAGTGGCGCCTTTCGAGGCTCTCTACAGCAAGAAATGCCATACTCCTATCAGTTAGGACAACGTCAAGGATTGGGTGATCGTCAGCCCTAAGATGTTGAACGAAATGGAAGAACAAGTCAAACTTGTCAGGCAAAGCCTTTTTGAGGCAGAACACAAACAAAAGAGTTAAGCCGACAAGAAACACATGGCAAGAAAGTTCTCGGTGGGCGACAAGGCATTTTTGAGAGGCAAACCCAAGAAGAGTTCCATCAAGTTTGGAAAATATGCCAAGTCATCCCCTAGATACATGGGTCCGTTCGATGTGCTAGAAGTCATTAACTCAGTTGCCTACAAACTTGCACTACCCCCAACTCTAGCTCAGTTGCACAATGTTTGCCATGTTTCTTTATTGAATAAATATGCTGCAAACCTCACCCATGTGCTTGATTGGAAATCTCTACAAGTTTGAGATCCAAGAGTGGTAATGGCATAGCCGCTTACGGTTCTTGAGACTCACAAGCTTTTCGCTTGAAAAAGTTGGAGATTTTGCAATGCAAGGTCCAATGGGACAAATATTCTAAAGATAGTGCCGCCTAGGAGGATTGTGAGGAAGTCCTTAACAGTTCCCTCCTCTTTTTATATTAGCTTCTTTTTGCTTGTGGTAATAAGCCATTGGGGACAATGACTCTTTCTAATGGGGAAGGATGTCACAACCGATTTTTTAACCCCAATCAGAAAAGACTTTAATCAATTAAATAAATGATGGTTTACCAATTTATCAATTTTAATGATTTTCTGGTGTATATGACTATGTTGGGTTGAGATTCCTTCATAGATTAAATTATAAACTAATGTCATTACGATGGTGTTGAATTAATTTACAGCAGATCTCAGTGATGCAGATTTCAGCATTCTTATAGTTACAGATTAGTTTATAACTTTTTTAACTGTTGAGCAGTCAATAATTATTTTTTAATTAATATCTTGTAGTTATTTAAAGTTTTATTTTGTCCCTTATAATGACTAACTATAGTTTCTCTTCATCAGTGGATGTAAGACAGGTTCCCCTCCCCTCACAAATGCAACGCCTAAAGAGAGAGCATCATAGAGGAGAGAATGGCAAACAAAGAGGTCAACTTGGATACAGTTAAATGGTGCACACAACACTTGTACTTCAGTGTCGTTTACTTTTGGGTATAGTTTTGGTTGTCATTGCATGATTCTTGTGAGTCCAGTTTTGTTTGGTGTTATGCTATGACTTGATTTGTTGCTTAGATGTGTATGCAGCGGTTGCATGTTTCTTTTCCTCTAACCCATTTGACGGGCCTCTTTTTTGGTTGTTTACCCATTGCATTGAGATCCTAACCTCGTTTTTCTTGAGTTTTATTGTGTAGTACCCGAAATTTGGTCATGTGGCACTTGGCAAAATTCAACATTTATCCCAGCATTATCCTATTTATACATTTATTGACAACATTCAAAGCATCCTGCTCTATCCTATAGTTTGAGTCCACTAGGTCATGACATGTTCTTCAACTTAGCACTTTGAAAATCAATTCAACTTATACATAACACATTTTCAGACTCTCTACAATCCATCTCATGTCTCGGATCTAATTCCAGCTTAAGCCTATACAGTTTCATGGGCCAAGACAGATTCAGCTGACGAATATGTCTCATTGCCGATGAACCTGTCCTTTGTACTTGCAATGGTCATCTTTTCAAATGTTCAAGTTACCTTAGTCAGCTTGGGGTTGATTGAGAGGGAAATATTTCCAATCAGTCACCTATGTAAACACATGCACCCTTGCCTATTAGGGGCATCCAAGGATCCGAATCAAAAGCACCTCTAAGGAGGACACTAAGCCAAGCACTGAAGCATCGCTCTCTTAGAGCACATTACAGTGTTGCTATTCAAATCTGAACACATCCATCAGTGCTGCCCTAGATCACATCTATGCCCTAAAAACAAGGCAAATGTCATTGCCAGGTGTTAAGGGCCAAATTATGGCTCCATCATTATTTGCATTTTCTAACCTCCACTCCACCATAGGATTTAGAGAATTGTGTGGCTTGATGTTGCTTCAACTTATCAGTACGTAGTGTTTGGCAAATGTCATTGCCAAGTGTTAAGGGCCAAATTATGGTTTCATCATTATTTGCATTTTCTAACCTCCACTCCACCATAGGACTTAGAGAATTTTGTGGCTTGATGTTGCTTCAACTTATTAGTACGTAGTGTAGTGCCCATCATGTTAGGGGCATAGTGAGGTCAGTCCAACGCATATGATGAAATACACTCTTGTAGGTCAATAAGGTCTTGACGACAAAAGAAATCACATAATGGTACATGAGATTCAGGGCATAGATCTAGATATAGAAAGCACATCCAAAGACATAGACGAAGCAGGTGCCAAAGACAAATTGTGGATCACAATAGCAAAGGATACATTCGTCAATCGTAGGACACATTTGGCGGGAAAACCTGTCCACATCAAACAAACTTGTCCTGCGCCCAAATACAAGCTCCGAGATTTCACATGCAAATTTACAACACCCTACATAGCCTTCTCATCCAATTCCAAATCATTTTCACACTGTCTGAGGCTATGAGCCCAATTTGGAGTGAATATGTTCAAAACCCTAACCATAATTACTCTTAATCACTTATAAGTTGTGTTGAGAAAAAATATCATCCTTACACAATTCTAGCACCATGATTTTTGTATTTATTGTTCTAAAATCATCATTTACACATTACAATATCTTAATTAGATTTATCCTAGTTTTGATATTACATTTTAATTAAGCCGCTTCATCTATCAATCGTGCCAACCTACAACTGCATTCCTCACCCCTAGGGTTTCAAATTTCTAAATCTAATTTTCAACAACATAGTTATTCATTGGGTTCTTCTCACAACCCCAAGTTGCTTGTGTATGTTTCAGGGTTTCTACAAACCATGAGTGTTAGTATATGAGCTTTACATAGTAGTCATGACTAGCACAAATCTTCTGCGTACTATTCAAGGAACCCATATGGATTCTTAAATGATTCCTATGATTACTCGTCAGGAGCGAGCCCTTACCACTCCTTGTCCCTCCTCCCTCATTTACCCTCACATCTATGAATACACCCCCTACACATTCCAAATTGATTATTAATCATATGCCTACCCATTCACAACACAACGTGTAGACCTCCTATCAATCCCCCTCCCACTGGGGGCATCCCTTACAACACCAACCACATTATACCTCCGGAACCTAGAGCTCCTACAACAACCAAGGACTATGATCTAATTGATTAGCTCAAGAACACACAAGCTAAAATTTATATCTTAGAGTTGCTCAAGCAATTAAGCACTCTTAAGGATATCCTCTATGGCACCCTAAGTGAAGCCACTTACCAGCCTGTTTTGCATCCATTGTAAACACTTTAAAGACAAGGGACAAGCAAATATCCTTTGATAAAGAAGACTTGCCACCACGGCATAGCATTGACTTAAACTTGCATTGCACACCCAAGTACATGCATTTGGCATAGTCAAGCGAGCTCTTGTCAATAATGGGTTAGGATTGAATATTTGCAACATAACATTTCTAAATGCAATGGGTCTTGATACACAACTTCTAGGTAAGTCCGATACGATGATTAGAGGATTCGATAATATTGTTTACTTGTTTTACCCACCAACAAGCATCATCACACGACCTATCACCTTGGGGCCAAAACACTTCTAATACAATTACATGTGATGTCTTCAGACCTAAATTATAATCTGCTACTCGAAAGACCGTGGATCCACGGTGTGGGGCCAGCCCCCTCCACTCTACATTGATGCCTCAAGTATATACATGACAAGTACGAATATACGTCCTGCAAATACTGAATCTTACAAATATTGTCACGTTATTGACTCAATTGAGACATTTATCCCATAGTTTAGCATTTTGCAATCAGCTATCAAGCCGCCTTTATCACCTATCCCAATCCAAGAGTTAGGTATACCCAAAAATCAAGCTAGCCTAACACCAATGCTAGCCTCAATGCCCGTGCGGAGACAATCCAAGAACCAACAAATATTCATACACAAGATAACGAGCAATACCCAAATGATGACTATGACAATGAAGAATACATACCAGATGATTTTGACAACATGTTGACCAAACTCAATTTTACTCTAACTGGACCCGATGAATACAGAGGTGACTTAGAATCATTTGACATAAATCAATTATACAATCTAGTACCAAAGCAACAATCCCCTCACAAGGCTCAAATGAGTCCCAACATTACAAGCTCTAGCAGTCACACGGTTGATGACAATCATGTTATTATGATCACTAGATCACAAGCTAAAATTCAAAATCACCAACGAATGCCAAAGAGTTATACCATGCGTAGTAGCACATCCCAAGACACCAAAGGTACCCGTGCATTCACTCCTAGCTCTCATGCCTTCAAAAAAATGTCATTGTTCCAAACAACAATCAAATAAAGCACCACATTCACACTAGGTTACAAGCCAAAAAGGGCAGTGTGTAGGACCTACAATTCGAAATCTCTCAAGACATTCATTACCCTCGAGCTCTATAAATCCCCATGACTTCCATGAGTTTCGTGGTCATGTGTGTTGCACAATAGATCGACCACAACCTCACAAGCGTGACCCATATGGCATAGCAACGCACTCTCCAATTCTACAACATACTCTCTTCGAGAATAGAGCTACTTCTAGCCCGCATCCTGGGTGTACACATATTTCTACCGATCAAAGTTATGGTTACCATATTGCATGAAATAACTTTTCCACTTCAGCAAGTGACACAACTCCTAGTTCTCCCATACATGATGTATTTATTACACCCATAAATATAGCCATACGGGACCTACGCCTAAGTGGCATATGCATTAGCATTCTCTTTCTGTCAGCACATCTCTTGTACATGGATTCTTACACAAACATATCCTTCTACTATTCAACCATCAGTGGCATTTGCTCAAAGCACAATACAGATTCTTTTGGCACCTATCTATAGTCCATGACTAGGGCATACCCCGACGATGCAGCACATTTAAGTGTTCGATGTGATGATTGAGGGAATAATCATTACCCTAGACCCTATCCCGTTTGTTCTATCGTTACAACTTATGTCCTACGGTCCTTAGTACATTACAAGTTGGGGTTTCTTTTCAAGCTCTCTTATGAAAAAAATACAAAAACAATACAATATGGCAAAAACGAAAAACTAGAACATGCATGTGACTAGCTTATTCATTATAGAGACTTGGGTATTGTGTTTATTCACACTTAGCACTCTATACACCCTCTACCCTTACACACTTGTTCCTCATAATACAAATAATACAGTTGCAGTTACCTATGACCCATGGACATTTATATACACACTTTATGGCTTCTCAAGCCTTATACCCTAGGGGCAACCCACCACATTGGGTGCAAACCAACATTGGGTGCATACTTACATACTAATCCTACTTAGATCATATATTTCACACTTCGCAACTTTCTACAACCCTATACCCCTGGGGGGTTACCTACGATATTGAAGGCATACGGTTGTACCTACACCGAGAGTCATCTCACATTCTGGAGCTTTATATAGATCATATTTTTACACACGAGACCATTGGATGATAGAAAGCTTATATTGCTTAGCTTGCACCACCTTCTATCCTATGGCATGTGCATATATTGTGCTTCATCCAATGATCACATTGTTTACCTCTATTGCTCTACATGACTAATATGACATGCTCCATGCTTACTTCTTCTTGTTCACTGATTTTACCAGTCTTGTTTAGTGCATGATTGCTCATGCTTGTTTGACTGTTATTGGATTTGGGCTCCTATTTACTTGCTATTTTACATTGTTTCATACATCACTCACTCTAGGCACATTCTTTGCTACACATTGTCTAATCCATGGTCGCTTACGTGCACTTATTTTCTCTGAGCACTTGTTTACTTGTATGACATGATTGCTCTAGCTCTATGCATTTGTATTGCTCTATGCACGTTGTTGTTACATCTATGCCTTGCATGCTCTAAGCACCTATGTATGCTCTATGTCATTGTTTGCTTTCATGCAGGTGATTGCTCTATGCACTTGTTATGCTTTATGTCTTTGTATGCTCTATGCCATTGTTTGCTCTATATTATTGTATGCTTCTATGCACTTGTTTGTCTCTATTCCTTTATTTGCTCTATGTGCACTATTTATGCTCTAGGCACTTGGTTGCTCTATGCTACTTGTTTGTTTTATACTCGTTTAGTCACACATGGTGTTTATTCTACCCATATTGCTACTCTATGGACATAATAATCGATACATCTATGCATGTGGAACACATCGCCTATGACATATTGCTTGAGACATCATCTTGATTTAGACCACATTGCTTCTAAGACACACATTGCGTACGACACATCACTTGATTTATGAACAAATTTGCTCCTGAGTACATTGATTGAATGCATCTCTTGATTTACACATATATGCTCCTAAGCACATTGATTGATACATTTCTTGATTTAGACATTGTTCTTAGCACATTGATCAATACATCTCTTGATTTAAACACATTGCTTACGTTTAAGCACATTGATTGATACATCTCTTGATTCAGACTACATTGCTCAAAGCACGTTGATTGACACATCTCTTCGCATACACAGACTACTGATCATAACACATGGCTTGATATCATCGTACTATTGTCAGTTATCTTTGCTTTATGGCAGACATATCACGTCATGCACATTGCTCATTGATTGATACATCTCTTGATTTATACACATTGTTGCTTCTAAGTACATTGACTATTACATTCTCATGATATATATATATTTCTCATCAGCATGTTGATTATTACATCTCTTGATTTAGACATATTTCTCTAAAAAACATTGACTGATACATCTCTTGATTTATATGTTGTTCATAGCACATTACTTTATACACCTACCATTTGGGATACATTGATTATGACATATTATGAAATGCACATTATTTATTTTTGTTGACATCTATTTTTTGACAAATACTTGTTTCACATACACATCTAACTACTATTAACATTGTTTGAGTCATCTTAGCAATGTCTTGTCAATTTTCTATGTCATATGTGGGCTCACCATGTCATGCATTTTCATGTTCTGTTGTGATTCCCAATGGATCTATTGGTTTTGATTCATGTGTCTACTAAAATATTACTCTACCATTCATGGTTATGATCTTAGCTATTGATCTCCATGGATTGTTGTTTATATTTACTATGTTTTGTACCTATGAAATGACATCTACAACTTGTTATGTAATGATCATATTTGATGCACATTTCTTATATCATATTTGTAATTTATATGGTTCACATATTGAACGTGTTGATTATATACTTGTTACAACTAAAAATTTCTCTTTTGAGATAAATGATACATGGAACCATCCCTTATCTCAAAAGGGGATACATATTGTGGGATCTTATAGAATTTCACACAAATCATGGCCAAATTTCCACAAGGTAGATATGGTGATAGTATCTCACATTAATCATATACATATATTTAGTTCATATTATATAAATTTATCAAATTTTCATGGACTTGTGATGGTTCATCATTACACATTACATATTTATGAATAATTGAGATGGTTCATTATCATAGATTCAATTACAATTATGAAATTTACTCAGTTACATTAGGAAGGATTATCTCCATGACTAATCCAATGGTGATATAAATTCCATAATATTGGATGGAAATGCAACTACTTAGAGCTCAATGGCGATGTAATTATCTATTGCTCGATTGTGACGTAGCTACCTAGTGCTTGATGGTGACTTATGTATGTACTTTATACTGGTGACATAGATACCTAATGTTTGATGGTGACTTAGAGTCCCTATGTTGGATTGTGATCTATCATCCAAATGCTAGTTCTCACATGATGTATTCATGCATTACCTTTGTAAAACACATCCGAGACAATCAAGTGTGGTCATTTTATGATTTTATATAAAATAACGCTTTATAAAACACACACACATGATTTTTATGTTTATCTAGAGATTGATACATGTATTTTCCATGTGATTGTGGATATTCACAATTGACTAGTTTGGGGGAAACACTCTTTAGTGTAACAAGTTACCCTTTTATGATTGGGATGACAGATTTGCATTCAACATTCATTTGTTCCTTTTTAATTTCATCCAACATTTCATTACTAGATTAAAAGAGGAGAAATTGTAATACCCAAAACTTGTTCTTGTGGCACTTAGCAATAATACTTTGGAAATCATCCCAAAATTATATTATTCATGCATTTGTTGACTACATGTACAACATGTTTTCTCTAACCTACATTGATTCCATTAGTTCATGACTTTTCCTTCGTCTTAGCACCTTGTATAGAACACATATTTACTCGCCAAAATCCATCTCATGTCTCATATATGATTCTAGCTTAACCCATGGAGGGGTTCGGAGGTCCATGAATTTTTTTTCGATGAATATGCCTTGTGGTTGAGGAACAATGTCCCTTTCACTTGCAACAATCATCTTTTCAAATGCACAAGATACCTTAGTAAAACTTAGGGTTGGTTGAGAAGGAAACATTTCAAACCAATCACCGATATAAACATATGCATCCTTACCTATTAGAGGCATCTAGGGATCCCATATCAAAAGTACCTATAAGAAGAATCATTGATCCAAGAATTGAAATATCTTCTTTCTTACAAAATATTACAATAAAAAATTATAGATATAAACACATATATCATTGTTTCAATAGATTACATTTATGCACTAAAAACAAGCCAAATGTCATTTCCAATTGATGAGGGCGGAGAATTAGAGATTCATCATTATTTGAATTTTCTAACCTCCACTCCACCATAAGACTTGGATAACTACGTGTTATTTGATCCCACTTTGGTGTATTGGTATGTAGTACAATGTTCATCATGTTAGTGGGGGCACGATGAGGTCAATCCAATACATATGATGAAATACACTCTTGCGGGTCAATAAGGTCTTGAAGACAAGTCACATACAAGTACAGGAGATTCAGCGCAAAGATCTAAATACAGAAAGCACATCTAGAGACACAAGAAAAGCAGGTGCCAAAGGCAGATTGCGGACCACAGTAGCAGAGGACACATTCATCAACCCTAGGACACATTCGGCAAGCGAACATGTCCACAAAAGGACGAACCTATCCTGTGCCCAATTTCAAGCTCCCAGATTTCATAGGCAGACTTACAACACACTACACAAGCTTCTCGTCTAGTTCCAGATCGTTATCACACAGTCTAAGACTGATTTGGGGTGAATATGTTCCAGACCCTAACCCTAATTACTCTTATTCAGTTCTATAAGTTGTGTTGAGCAAAACTATCATCTTTACATAATTCTAGGATTGTGATTTCTGTATTTACTATTCTAAAATTATCATTTACACATATTGCAATATTTTAATTAGATTAGCCCTAGTTTTGATAATACACCTTGTCCAAGAGGGGTGTTGTCCAGGATGACATAGTTGGGTTTTGGAGCTTTGTTTGGAGTTTGGACAGACCTTAAGAGTTTAGTCGGGGGCTTAGGTGCATGGTGCCTTTGTTTCATGTTATTAAGAGTCAAGACTATATCTTGCTTAAAATATGTGGACGGGACTGTTTTAATATGGTTTTGACCTAACCCTTTAAAAAGGGCATTATTGAGCTTTCGAATCTTTTTTCAAGTAATAATTTGCAATGAAGAAAGCGCTTTCTCAGGCCCAAATGGGAAGGTTACTCTGCCAAATGGCCTTCAATGGCAACAATCTTAGGGACAATTCAGGTCTTTATTTCCCGTTACCAATTTTGGCACAATGGATTGTCTTAGGTTGCATGGCTCGAAAGGAAACCAGGAAATATATGTGCCTCAGGGGAGGCTATGGGGGACACCTTCATTCTGTGGTCTCATCTTGGCATTTTTAAGAGAGTAAGCTTGATCTCGTTACTGATGGTGTTGGGGTGTTGTGGAGGACAAGTAATAAAGGAAACACAGACAAAATCCCTCTGAATTAGTGGAAAGATTCAGCCATTCCAGCCAACTCGTGCTTCCCTTATTCAGGCATGTTATATTCTTTAACCTAGATATTTACTCTCTGTCTATGGGAAAATGAAATGGTGATATGTGGGATTTGATACGCTATTGTAGCATTGCAGTTGTGTTCCCTTTTTACCTTGAACTAGGGCATCATAACTATGTTGATTTTTGGGTTTAAAACATACCTTGCTGAAACTGATACTTTGGACTATGATGAGAACATTGCATGAAGGATTGATCCAGGTTGGAAGCTTGTGATCTCTCCATTTCAAACTGTCTTGATCACACCTTAAAGTGGACTAGGATTTTAGTTTAAATCTTCCTAAGTAAAGATCTGTTGCCACGTCTGAACTACGGGAAACCCTAACCAGGTCATGGCATAATCTTAAACTGTAACTTTCCATGGCCAAACTAGATCCATGCATAGAGGGGCCTGCAACAAGAGGGAATACCTAAATTTCCACCAGGACTGTAGTATGTAGGGACAAGATCAGGTTCAGAACTTAATATTATTTTTGTATAGATGCAAGAGAACCCAGTGACTATAACTGCAAAGTTATCTTGAGCTGTTCCAGAATACAGACCCCTGGAAATGCCAAACTTTACTGAAGTACAAAGCCATTGGCTTCTCTTTGGGATTTAACCAGGCCATTAACATAGGTTCAACTTGTTCAGGCTCTTGATTATGGCAAGGACTTCGTATGTTTTAATGAGACATTTTGAGATGACATCATTATCTCTTGTTGACTAATCCAAATAAGTACTGCATGCTACTTCAGCTGGAACCCGAGGTTTGTAATTAGTCCTTAATTACATACTGCTGTTAAAAAGTACATTGTATTTTAATGTCCCCTTTTGGACATATATTGCCCTAAATGGATTTTAGGCAAACCCAATACTAGAGTGCAAATTAATAAAAAATAATTCAGATATTATCACTGCAGATCTGATTTTTCTAAGGAAAGTGCAACTAGGATTGTGCATGAAACTCATACCAAACGAGCATTATTTGATAATCTTCATTCCCCAATTAATATGCAGATTTTTGTGAGCCAAATCAGACCCTAAGATGATAAATGTACCATGCAAAACCCAGCTTTGACTGCTGCCATAATTTTACAGGAATGGCGACTAGGGTTTGAGTGAAAATCCCATACAAACACACTCAAATAAATTTGTGCTTCCTCTAAGCTGATCACTATATTTTTAGTAGCCAAAATAAGAAGAAAACCAGATTTTTATGAGGCAAATAAGACTGAAAAACAGTTCAGAAATCTGCAGATGAAAGGAGGCTGAAACCACACATTAAACCCTTCCAAAAATTCTGAAAATAACTTACTTTGAGTCCCAAAAATCAATACAATAGACGGCAGCTAATTTCAGACCTGGAATGTCTCCAAAATAGCCAAGAGATGGGTCACTCCATCTCACACAATGAACATACAGCTGCTGCAATTTTATTCTTCAAAACACACCGCTGGAAATAGTAAAATCTGTGAAGACTCAATGGAAAATCCTGTGAAGAAA
This sequence comes from Taxus chinensis, assembly GCA_019776745.2. Lineage (NCBI taxonomy): Eukaryota > Viridiplantae > Streptophyta > Pinopsida > Cupressales > Taxaceae > Taxus > Taxus chinensis. The sequence goes on along the minus strand of CM034147.1, from coordinate 654,103,752 downwards.
TTCCTCTAAAGTTCTACGAGAGTTTTCGTCCTCTAGAGGAAATATACTAAGGGTTTTCGTCCTTAGAATATTTTGCAAAAGCTCAAGGCTTCAAATGCAAATCAGAAATTATAAAAAATGATCATAGCATGGATGCCTAAGCAAGTCAACTTCTCCTTATAAAGAAAGAAGAGACCCAAAGGCAACCTCTTAAACATCCAATCAACATTCATTGAATTTCTCTATGCATTTTCCACCCTCCATTTCCCTTCCTAAGACAAGTCGCCATTTCCCTTGGGGAGAATATAAAAGATATTTAATACTTATTTTTCCCTCCCAAAGCTGGTTGCATTTTTCCTAGAGGGAATACACAATGAAATGGGCTTTTATCCTTTCAAAGTTCCCATTCCCCCTTCTAAGGCAAAGTCGCCATTTCACCTAGGATGGATAACAAATTATATTTGGGCCTTTTCCATCCTAGATTTAATAATTATTAAGTCATATACATTATTATAAGTGCTCTACATATTTCTTTCTTTTACTAATGGCACTTTATAATAACTTACAATTGACTTAAGCCACTCTTAGGATCTCCCCTAGGCGTCGAGTAGACAAAATAGGCTAAGGGTCTTCAATTGGGAAGGGGATATTACATGTATTCATAAACATAGGACTGTAATCTACTCCACTAGGAGGATATGACTACTTGTGGGCATGGGTTAACCCTAGTAAAGTCAACATTATGATTCCTGCCTGTTGATGTATAACTTGTACCTTGCATACACAGTGACCGCAGTAAAAACTGGGTGATGATTCCTTGAGAACATATTATGGTAATGTTAGAATGTAATCTCTGTTTCCTGTCGGATGCAAACTGTCATGAGAACTATGCCTTCTGCTGTGTTCTTTTTGCATTCAGCTTTACCAACTTGAAAACTATGGAAAGAGTACATAGGGGCATCTCCAGGAAGACTGGGGAACTGTTCCACCCCTTATTGCAGGTTCTGCAATGATGGAACCAATCCATATTTTGAGAGCACATTCTGATTTTAGGGAGTACCTCTCCTATCACTGATGTTTGGTTACCTTTGCATATCTAGGGGTCAAACTGAAAGGTCTTGTACTGCAGAAGAAGCCAGCAGGAGCTTGCTCCCACTGCCTTCCTCCACACTCCAAGGACTCTCTTAACAAACAATTCAGAACCTATAATGACTGAAATTGACACAAGTACCATAACTGGCTAGATGGGCAAGAACAAGGTAATTTGTGCGCATGGCATGTTAAAAAATAGCAAGTGGTCCTAACTTAATTATGCTGTAAATATGATATTTTGCGTTCCCTGTATGTGGTCTTTATTTATATTTATTCCCCGTGGAAGCGAAAGGAGCATGCTAATGAAGACAAGGGGAACCCTCGGATTCCTTTGTCTTCCTCAGCAATCTCATATATGCTCCCACAGGGACTACTTGAGACATGTGGAGCATGACTTTTGAGATTTGAGTTGAGATAGTTGTGCTGATGCACTTTGGGGCTGGGTTCACTGTGAGTAGTCAGTCACCAGTCCTGTTCATCATACAGTCTACATCACTGTATGGCAGGTATAGCCAGTAGATAGGAAGGTTATCCGGGCTCTATCTGACTTAACTGCATGTGATAGTGACTTGTATGCACACAGTTCTCGGATACTCTTAGCAATTGACTACTATCTGCCACCCCCATTGAAGGCTAGGGCCACTCCTAGATAGGGAGATGTGCAGGGGATATGTTCCGTTCATGTGGTTGATGATGCTTTTCGTCTCCTATTGCATGGCAATGTATTATTTTGCAGCACTTTGTACAGCTGTAGTTATTGATCAGCTAGATTAGAATTAGCCAGTGGATTAGACTTAATACTCCCTCTCTCCCTCTCTCTCTCTCTCTCTCTCTCTCTCTCCACTCGTATGCACGTGGTTCTCAGATACTCTTAGCAATTGACTGCTTCTATCTGCCACCCCATTGAAGGGTAGGGCCACTCCCGGTTAGGTAGATGTGCAGGGATCCGTTTTCATCATGTGGTTGCAGATGCTCTCCCTCTCCTGTTGCAAAATGCTGATTTAGGATGTCTCTTTGGTTGATCTACAATGTACATCTTTTCTTTTGAGATTTCTCACATGTCAATGTATTATTTTACACCATTTTGTACTGCTGCAGTTATTGATCTGCTAGATTAGCACTAGCCAGTGGGGCTGACTTGTTCCCCACAAGAAATGATTGTTTATCATGGGCCCATTTTGAGCATACAGTATGAAGTGTAAATCTGCACTTTTGGCATAGACAGTGGTTATGCATTTTAGCTAATTTATGCAAGAAACTAAATGGTAGATTAATACTGTTTTCCTGCAGATTTGGATCTATAAAAGCTACTTGTATGTACGTGGTTCTCGGATACTCTTAGCAATTGACTACTTCTATCTGCCACTCCCATTGAAGGGTAATGCGAGTCTCGCCTGCCGGAAGTTCATACCGGTCCTCTCCATCTATCCTTTCCGGAAAGGGTAGGGAGATGTGCAAGGGATCCGTTCTGGTTGTGTGGTTGGAGGTAAAGCATCTCAATGATGCTCTCCCTCTCCTGTTGCAAAATGCCGATTGAGGATGGCTCCTTGATTGATCTACAAAGTACTTCTTCTCTTTTGAGATATCTTACACAGCATTGTATTTTTTACAGCATTTTGTACTGCTGTAGTTATTGATCCGCTAGATTAGCATTAGCCAATGGGGTTGACTTGTTCCCCACAAGAAATGATTTTTTATCATGGGCCCATTTTGGGCATACAGTATGAACTTGAAGTGTGAATCCACACTTTGGGCATGGACAGTGGTTATGTAATTCAGCTAATTTATGCAAGAAACTAAATGGTCAGGGTTCTTATGGCGACCTAGGGAATTGATGTGACAGGTCGATTCCCAGACTTTGATGGCTCAACCTGTAATGTCCCCTCTTTCTGAATGAGCTTGGACGAAGACCTTTGGCCCTTTTTGTCTACCCGACGGCCAAAGGAGGTTTCTAGGGTGACTAAGTTTTTATTATTTTATTATATTGTGCTCATGTTTTTAAAATAACATTATAAGTTGCATATATAATAAATAATAAAGCTTATTAATAAATTAAAAATGTCAATATCAAAATACAATTAAAATTATTTGTATTAGAGGAAAAGTGTGACTTGCCTATGGGAGTCATAAATAAGGAAATGTGTCATTAAGCCCATAGGGAAAAGAAATAATGTGATTGGCTGGTTTAGAGGTGGTGGTTGGGTTGTTTTTCCTTTATAAGGGAAAGTCGACTTGCTTAGAAACATCCAGATTTTTATTATCAGATTTTGCATTGTTAAGAGTTCTTGCTTTTATCAAAAATTCCAAGGACGAAAACCCTTGTGAATTAAACCTCTTGTGGACGAAAACCCCAAGGGATTGAGAGGGGATTTCACTCAAAAATTCCCAACGTTCTTATTCAGATTTCCAGGTTAATTTCAGCAGTGTTTGTGAAGGTGTTTTTTAGTGGTTTATGACAGCAGTTGGGTCGACTTATCGTGGATGGTTTTGGCAACATTTCAAGAGGTATTTCCTTTAAAAATATTTGTCAAATATTCTCCATATTATTGTAAATCAGATCGCTGTAGTTTTACATTTATCTGAAGTGTTATTCTGAGGGTTTCAGGCAGTTTAATAATCAGATTTCAGATCTGATTTCTAGGTTGTTTTGGCTGCAATAAATTCTGGTTTTTGCATGATTTGATATCTAAAAATACCAGTAATCATTTGGGATTAACAGTATAATTTTTTAGTGTTACTTGCATTGAGATCCAGCTCAAACCCTAGTCGCATTTTCTTAATTAAATTCAGATCTGCATTAGGGTAATTGCCATAACATCCATAAATTTGTAGTTGTTTTTATTTGGTTTAAAATTCATCGGAGTGTCAAGGAGACCCCTTTGGAGATCTTTCACAACCAGATAATGTGTATAAAAAACAAGTGCACATCTCCCGGTGATTGTCTCAAAGGGGTTGTTTTCAACTTGACTCTGCACATAGGTACTGAAGCTAAAACATAATCTCTCATAGATATTGTTGAGAGAGCTCTCACAAGATGATATCATTATGTACATTAATTTCCATTCTTTATGATGTAACATAAGATAAATGATTTCAAAAACCATGCAAATAGAAAATCCACACATATAGCCAAATAGAGACATTCATGACAATTGTTGAATATGAAGAGTTGTTACTCTTCATTTCATACATATACAATTGTTTTCTTCACCCATTGACAAATCAGTAAAGAGTTAGACAGCAGTAACAACGCGTGTTTTTGAAAGAGCTTAACAGTCATACTTCAACAGTTCTGACATACAGTTGTCTATTTTTCTCAAAGATAGAATCCATTGCTAGAAAACATGTACGCCATATACAAAGCCCAGCACCAGCCCAACAATACTATTAAATACCTTTTATCCAAGTTCTCCTTGACATCGCTCATCATGTTTCCTAAGATGCTAGTACAGCACCTGCAGGCCCCTAGATACTGGTGCAGCCAAGAAACATACCCAGGAGCGCCCAGAGTATAGTCAGAACGGCCTAGGTACATGTGCTGATGTGCCCAGATTTTACCAAGCTGTCCCAGCCGTACCCTAGCCACTCCCTAGCACGTTTCCGAGCCAAAACATCTTTATTTGTTTTTTCCACCTTTTAAAAAAAAAATAACAAAAACACGATATGAAACCCTAAAAGTGAAAGAGAATGTATAGAACAAAAGCACAACACCCAAACAAAATATAAAAGCAAAGCAACTTACCTCTCATTCCCTCATTGCATTCTTGCCTCTCTAAGCTCTCATTTGGCTCATTTAATTTTGATACTTCATCAACAAGCATTGTTATCATTTTCCTAAGCTAGTATGAGTGCCCATTTGTTGCCAAGGTGACTGAGGAACTTGAAAGGAGGAGGATTTGTGGAATATTCATTGAAGGTAAGGTTTTAACTTTCAAATTTGATTTTATTTTTTTGTTTTCAATCTTTCACACACTTCATGCTTCTTTTGAATTTTTATTGTTTTCATTTTAAAATTTTGAACTGTTTTTCCATTTATTAAATTATTTTACATTACATACATGTTATGCCCTAGGGCCTAGGGTTTAACCGTTGTTTTCTTTGCTTATGGTGTTGGCTTTCAAATTTGTAGGTGCAACTAACGATTCAAAGATAATACTACTACAATGGCAGCAAGTTCCACCTCCTCTGGTCAATCCCTGTTTAAATTATTTGATCTGAATTCACCGTTATGGAGGCATTTCACAATACCAACGCAGCTTCTAGCCAATGAGTGTTTTGTTTGGAGATGCTATAATTGTGAAGGTGTATTCAAAGGCTCATATAGTCAGGTGAAAGCCCACTTGTGTGCAATATCAGGACATAGCGTTAGAATTTACATGGGGAGGAACAATGTGAAGGTGCCAACAAGAAACATTTTGGAGTAAATCGAGGAACAAAAAGATGCAGAAACAACCTTTGCCTTGGAAACAAGTCATCCGTTGACAAGGAAAAAAACTTCATCTCGATCAACAAGGGCACATGTTGAACCATCTAGTATTAGCTCCCCAATTGTGGCCCCAACATATACCTTGGTGACGTCTACCTCCATGCAAGATGAGGACTCGCCTCTTTCACAAAAGAGGACAAAAGGACCACTAGAAAGGTCCTTTTAAAATGAGAGTAGGGATATCGTAAATGAGCATATTGCAAGATGAGTGTGTGCAAATGGTTTGTCATTCAACATTGTCAGGTCACGATATTGGCAAGAGATGGTGAAAGTGATCAACAAGGCCCCAAAATAGTACAAAGAGCCAAGTTATGAAAAGCTTTGCACCACCCTATTGGCAAAGGAAATAAACATGTGAAAATCTCATTGCAACCAATTAAAGACTCATGGGCCAAAATGGGAGTGTCCATCATTTATGATAGATGGAAAAATGCAAGAAACTACCCTTTGATCAATGTGGTTGCAATATGCCAAAAGGGGCAATGTTTTTTAAAACAGTTGATTATGAGGGGCATGTGAAGGATGCTCAATTCATTGTCAACATCCTCTTTGAAGCCATTGAGGCCGTGGGGGCTCAAAATGTTGTCCAAGTCATAATGGACAACACCAAGAAGTCCAAAGCTATTGGCTGGAATGTTAGGTAAGGCAAGGTATGGGCATATTTTTTGGGCACCATGTGTTGTCCATTCACTCAATTTCATGTTGAAAAAGTTGGCCAATAAAATTGAGTAGATTATGCAAGTGTATGCCAAGGGTGAAGAGATCCAGATGTTTGTGACTAACCATCACCAGTAGCAAGGCATCTTCAACTCCTACTCGCATTTGAAGTTGTTGAAGGTAAGGGAAGCTATAGTTTCTTTATTTCTAATGTAAGTTTTTAAAAGCATAGTACTCAAAAGTTTTTTAATTTCTATTTTTCATTTTTACTAGGTTGTTGAGACTAGATTTGAATCACACAAGATTGTCTTGAGACAACTTGTGAAAGTGCGAGAGGCACTTAGCGAGATGATAACTTCCAACCTATGGGTTGTATAGAGGCAGTCAAACAGTGAACAAGCCCAAAAAGTGAAGGTGTTGACCTTAGATGACACTTGGTGGGATCAAGTAGAATCCTTTAGACTTTTACCGAGCCCATTATGAGTATGATCCACTTTACTAACATGGATAAATCATGTCTAGGAGATAGATATGATGGCATGAACTCAATGATTGAGAAGAAAAAGGCCATAAATGCAAAATATTAAGATCTTGAGGATAATTTTTCAAAGAAATACAATCAATACCTCATTGAAAGGTGGAACAAAATGACCACCCCGCTACATCTCCTTGTCTTTGCATTGACTCCTAGATTCTACAGCTTAGAGATCCTTTCTTTGCCACGGAGGGTGTCACCATATGGGGGTGTTGAAGTTACTGAGGAGTATATGTTGGCGTTGTCTAGGCTCTTCCCTGATCTTGAGCCCAAGGACATGGTTATGATAGAGTTTGGAAATTACATAAGGGAGATAGGACATACCTTCACGCTCTTCAAGTCAAATACAAGATGGATGCTCATATGTGTTGGTACTTCCATGGTCAATCGCCTTTGTACCTACAGCCTCTTGCAATCAAGGTCTTAGCGCAAGTAAGTTTTTTATTTTTTAATTCTCTTTCATTTCAAATGTTTTAATTTTTTTTAAATTTAAGTTTGAATGTTTACTTTTATAAAATTTAATTTTGCATTGAATTTGCCTCAATAGATTGTGAGTTCATCTTCCTCATAGCGCAATTGGAGTACATATGCTTTCACCCTGAAAGATCCCCAAGTGGATCTCGGTTGTTCTCCAACAATTTAAATCAATTAAAAATACCCAAAAGCTGATTTTTGACTATTATGGCAATCACACTAATACAGATCTGATTTTTTGTGAAGAAGTGCGACTAGGGTTTGAATGGAAACTAGTTTAAAACTGACCCCCAAACAGATCTGAAGCTTGTGCAAAAATAAATATGAATGAAACCAAATTTAAATCGACTTAAAAAGATACTCAAAATGCTGTAGATTTAAAGAGGCTGAAATAGTAATATAAATCCATCCATAATAATTAAAGTACCTTCTCTTGAGCTGTAAAAATGCATACAACAGATAGCAACAAGGCTCAGACCTTGGAACGTCTTCAAAACATCACATAACAGCCCAGAATGAGTCGCTTCATTAGAGAAAATCAGTACAGCACTGCTACAACACTGGTCCTCAACTTTTATTGCAAAAAACACCTCAACTACTGCTGGAAAATACTGAAATTCTGTGTAAGCTCTGTGGAAAATCCAGTATAGAAATTCCTCCTAATCTCCAAAAGGGTTTTCGTCCTCTAGAGGCAATATACTAAGGGTTTTCGTCCTTAGAATATTTTAATACAAAAGCACCAGGCTTAAGATCAATTTCAGAATTGATAAAAATGATTTATGGCATCCTACCCAAGCCACCCCCTCTCCTTTTATAGGAAAAATATTTCAAAATAACTTTTTCATCTTCCAATAAGAAAAGAGTGCCAGAATACCCTAAAAACATGCCCAAACCAAGTCACACTTTTATAGGGATGACTCCCAATGTTTATTTTGGCTTCTCATGCCAAGTCGCACTTTCCTTGGGAGGAGTAATAACTTTTATCCTTTCTAAACTCTATTTCCCTCTTTTGTCCAAGGCGCATTCTTACCTAGGGATGACACAAAAATGGCATGGGTCTTTTTTCTACTTTTCCTAGAAAAGATACAACATAATATTAGACCCAATGCACCTATTTAGAGATTACAAATTTATTATTAAGTCAAATAAATAAATACAAGTGCTTTATTAATATTTTTTGCACTTTGTAATAACTCATTGTGACTTAAGTCACCCTTATATTTTTCCTTTGGCCGTCGGGTTGACAAAATGGGCCAAAGGTCTTCGATTGGGAAAAGGGGACATTACAGTCCTCCCTTCCCAAATTGCTTGCCCTCAAGCAATTCTGATCTTGTTTTGTCCAAGTGTCATGCACAAGAGACAAAACATGCTAAAATATTCTACCAACCTGGCCCCTGTACCTGTCAAGTGAGCTATAACTTGCCACCATATTCCATCAACAAGTTGCTCATATATTTGGACCAATGGTTCAACAAACTCCAAAATGAAGACTTCGTCTTCTACCATATCATGCATCCCATGATGAAAATAGATTGGACTAGGCAGCAATAAATAAGAAGCATTATTATGTTCATCATACCATGGAGTATTGCCAACATCCACGTCAATCTTGGACTTCACAATGTCTTGACTTTGCTGCCCCAAAATCTGAGTATTAGTGTCTACAATGGGCTGAAATTCCTCATAACTCAGCTGCTGCGATAAATGAGATGGCATACTTTCTTCCACACCATCTTTAATCTGTGCAATCAATCCTCCTTTGAAAGGTATTTCTATGCTCCCGCCTGCCCTCTCTTGAGGAATGACATTCCTCATACCCTGCTGCCCACTAAGCGAAGACATATTTTCCTTGAACTCTTGTAGGTGTCGTCTTGCTTGAGCGGCTACCAACCTAGAAGCTCTAGCTCTGCTATTCCATTCCTCACACTTCTTAAGAGTTTCCATTACATCATCCTTGCTTGCATATACAAATTTAATCTCCTGAGATGGAATAATTTCTCTAGCAAGCAAAGTTCTACTAACACAATTATTTTGTTCAATGGAAATCATACCTTTTGAAGCTTCTTCTTCTTCCTTTGGTTGCAGATCTGATTTATCTTCATGTGTTAAATCAACATGTCTATCAAATTTATCACATAACTTTTTGCATACATCATTAGAATTTGAAGACACCAAAGCGCTCTCATGAAGAGTTGTATCATCCATCTGTGAAGATTCTCTGTTCCTTCCACGTATCAACCATTCAGAAGCTATAGTGTGATATTCCTCTTTTGCTTGCTCAGTCTTGTATCCAATCTTCAGGTGCATGTCCATGTAGTCCTTGAAAGGAAAATTCTCCTTAACATCTTGAGGAAGAATGCTATACTCCTCAAATATGCTAATCACTTCTGCTTCCTTGTCTTGCGGTGTTAGAACTTTGTGAATAGAAAATGATGATGATGATCTAGGGCTCCGATCTTGTTTGGCTCTCAAACTGTCTCTCCTATCTCTTGGCCTATCCAAAGCCATCCTCTGCATCAACTATTGCATGCTCCGTATCATCTGCTGATGGTTATCTACCATTTCCCTAAGAAGATCGCTATCCATATTCCATGGAAAGCTTTTCTGTCTAACTCCCATGATTCAACTCTATCACCAACTCTCGTGGCTACATCAAATCAAAAAACCCTCTAGGTGGGAGGAACATTGCTCTGATACCACTGAAAGATCCCCAAATGGATCTCGGTTGTTCTCCAACAATTTAAATCAATTAAAAATACCCAAAAGCTGATTTTTGACTATTATGGCAATCACACTAATACAGATCTGATTTTTTGTGAAGAAGTGCGACTAGGGTTTGAATGGAAACTAGTTTAAAACTGACCCCCAAACAGATCTGAAGCTTGTGCAAAAATAAATATGAATGAAACCAGATTTTATGGGCATAAATCGACTTAAAAAGATACTCAAAATGCTGTAGATTTAAAGAGGCTGAAATAGTAATATAAATCCATCCATAATAATGAAAGTACCTTCTCTTGAGCTGTAAAAATGCGTACAACAGATAGCAGCAAGGCTCAAACCTTGGAACGTTTTCAAAACATCACATAACAGCCCAGAATGAGTCGCTTCATTAAAGAAAATCAGTACAGCACTGCTGTAACACTGGTCCTCAACTTTTATTGCAAAAAACACCTCAACTACTGCTGGAAAATACTGAAATTCTGTGTAAGCTCTGTGGAAAATCCAGTATAGAAATTCCTCCTAATCTCCAAGAGGGTTTTCGTCCTCTAGAGGCAATATACTAAGGGTTTTCGTCCTTAGAATATTTTAATACAAAAGCACCAGGCTTAAGATCAATTTCAGAATTGATAAAAATGATTTATGGCATCCTACCCAAGCCACCCCCTCTCCTTTTATAGGAAAAATATTACAAAATAACCTTTTCATCTTCCAATAAGAAAAGAGTGCCAGAATACCCTAAAAACATGCCCAAACTAGGTCGCACTTTTCTAGGGATGACTCCCAATGTTTATTTTGGCTTCTCATGCCAAGTCGCACTTTCCTTGGGAGGAGTAATAACTTTTATCCTTTATAAACTCTATTTCCCTCTTTTGTCCAAGGCGCATTCTTACCTAGGGATGACACAAAAATGGCATGGGTCTTTTTTCTACTTTTCCTAGAAAGGATACAACATAATATTAGACCTAATGCACCTATTTAGAGATTACAAATTTATTATTAAGTCAAATAAATTAATACAAGTGCTTTATTAATATTTTTTGCACTTTGTAATAACTCATTTGACTTAAGTCACCCTTATATTTTTCTTTTGGCCGTCGGGTTGACAAAATGGGCCAAGGGTCTTCGATTGGGAAAAGGGGACATTACACACCCACTCATAGAAGCACAACAAGTTAGGGGCTAAAAGGCCAAGGATTCGGTCTATATACATTATAACTTGCACCTTCTATCCTAGAAACAATTGGAGTACAAGAAAGGGCCAACAAAGCATGGGGATGTTACCAAGAGAGAGTTGACTGGATGCTTCCATTTACCACTTGTCATTAGCTGACGAGGGATTGGAGACTTCTTTGGCACTACAAGACCTACAAGCACAAGGGGGTGCTAGTGGTAGTGGCACTAGTGGGAGTGCATCGAGTCCATGTGGTTCTAATGAACCACAACATGATGTTGATGTTAAAGCTCTCGATGATGAGAAATATGATGACTATTGAATATTAGTTCGATCATTGGTGTAATAATTAAATTTAATATATCAGGATATTGTGTTTATTTTAAGCCTTCGATAAATTATGAGTTTAACTTTTTGTGGTTATTTAGCATATTTTGTTTTTTATATGCATAATATGTGGTTAATTCCTATTTATTAGGCTAGAATTTATATATTTTTTAATTTTTATATATTTTTTGTACTACCATATCCAAAGCCATATCCAAGGTCAAAAACAATTTGCCGTCTCCACGTATTGGATACTCCGTACCCGTACCCAGATCCAAAACGTATCAGCAACTTAGCAAGTTTCCTTCATATTATGCTGCTTTTCAGGGATAAAACTTTGGTTATTGTGGATATTAAAGTTGTGTGCATTAATTTTTTTGTCAATCAGCATGTTTCTCTTCTTATACTGGCCTCTTTCCTAACCTGTAATTTCTCTTCTGCGGGATCAACTCTTTTGGCTTTGTTATACACTCTAGTGGACATATACATGTTGCTAGCATCATGTATTATTGTATGGTTCACTTTCTCCTGGGTTTTGCATTCGATAGGCACCCCTTTCATTGCTTCCACATTCAGCTATACTTTTGTGTCCAATTGAGCTAATTTATCTTTTGTGGACATCAATATAAATTATTTCTTTCATTCCACCACATTCAGCTTCCTATATTGATCTTCAGTGCAAATCTGCATGCTAATCGTGCATTCACTTCTTTATTCAACTCAATACGACCTATTCAAATAATTCAGACAATAATTTAGGAGTTACAGGAATTACAGGGATGAGATACGTAGTAGGATTTCATTTCTGAGAAAAAACAATGCAGAATTTGCTATTGGTGAAAGCAACAAACTTGTAGGATTTTTCATCTAGATTCCAACACAACAAACATATGTTAAGCCCTCATTTTGTGCAAACACTGGACCATTTACTAGATATATGTCATTATGCCCACATGCTGGAACGTAAGTTTTAATTCATATAATTCCAACTCGAAAAAGGAAATGATAATCAACGAGGATTTATTTCTGAATGTGGAATTTACTCTCCAGCTCTCTAAGAAAAACAAGGTTGCAGAGACCCAACGCTTGGTACAAGTGATTATTTGGAACAATTTCGAAATGTTTCACAACACCTCTATGGTTGCCAACAAATTTCATACATTTTTAACCAAAACCTTCTCGGGTATTGATGGTCCTCCACACTTTCCTTTGCAGGTTTTAATCATTTTGATATCAGCATAATGGGAATTTCTCCAAACTTGTACTTACCTATGTTGGTTAACCGTGGTTCTCCATTTAATGTCTGTTATGTGTGCTTGATTTCATGTGTTAACTTGATCTAGAATAAAAGCCAGGCTCACTAGATGGTATGCACCCACAGTATATCATAATAAACAACCAACTACTGTTGTGTGAGAAACAGGCAAGGAGCAAGCCATAGGCCTATGGTTGAGCTGAAGAAAGGGGTGCTTACAACCAGGAGACCCAGGTACAATTTTGTGGAAATGTTACCTATCAATATCCCGCTAAAATAACTCTATATTTGTGTATTCTGGCTTGTCAGGATAAACTCCGATTACCATGTAATTGCTACTCTTGTAATTGAAAATCGCTTCAGCAAAAGAAATTAAAAAGACAGGCAATGAGCAAGGGCTAAGGAAAGATACGTGCATACATACCCATGAATTAGGTGATAATCAAATCATCCTTGCATCCTAATATCTCTTCTTCTTGTCTCTTATTTGCTTGATTTCATTATTTTTAATTTTTTATACATCACAACAAAGAAAAGTCCAAGTGGTTGTTGTGTAATGGTAATGGGAGGAATTTGACACCAGTTTAAATCCTTTTTGCCCCAGTAAAGCAGTTCATAACTCTGGCGAACATGTGTTAACGTTGTAGGGTGGATTCTAATGTGACCTATGTTTATAAAGCTTTAGGTAAGTTATGAGGTACATTCCATCGCGACCCATGCTTATATATATGTTTACAAATCTTAAGAATGTGGATTATGGGGTACATTTTACAAATTTTAAGAATGTTAATTATGGAACTCATTTCAGCGTAACCCATGCTTCCATACATGTTTATAAATCTTAAAAATGTGAATTAACAGGTACATTTTACAAAATGAATCTTAAGAATGTGGATTATGAGGTACATTTTACAAATTTTAAGAATGTTAATTATAGAATTTATTTCAGAGTAACCCATGCTTACATACATGTTTATAAATCTTAAGAATGTGGATTAAGGGATACATTTTACAAATCTTTAAAATGTTAATCATGGAGTACATTTCAGAGTGACCATGCTTACGTGTATGTTTATGAATGTCGAGAATGTGGACTACAGTGTACATTTTTAATACGCATATTACAATTTGGTTGACCCGTGTTAGCAAATCTTAAACATTTGGTCCAAGCTTACTCCAAACAGTATTAAAGATAACCCAAGACCTCGCCCAAGATTTACCCGGCGTAAAAACAAAGATGATAAAAAATATACGGACCTCCGGCAATGCCCTTCAATTTGGGAAGTCTTCGATAAAGCGGCATCTGACCACCCTCAAAACCAGGCCTAACTCCAGGACCAGACCTTGATTTCTGCCCCCTCATTCCAAACCCACAACTCCCTCCTTGTCCTGCAGAATGCCCTCTTCCTTTTCTCTTGTTTTTCCTGCGAGAACCAGGCTGTGGTTTCAAATTATTCAGACGAAAGCGACCTGCAAAAAGGCAAATAGGGTGAATTAAGGCTTACTCATTTTGAATTTCCCAATCGAACTGAAAGTATCAAAACCGAAGACAACAAGTATAGTGCTGATTAAACTAACCTAAGGATTGTGATGTTTGAGTAACAGTAGCAGCAGCTGCTGCTTGACACATTACCAGCCCAATTTGAACATGTTTTCTGAAGACCAGTTTTGTTTGAGGAAGATACAGTGATTTCAGTGGAGAACCCCTTTTAATGTTGTTTGCGTTGCCCTGCGAAAACAGTTGAAAAGTGACAACATTGCAGAAGGATATAAAAGTAAAGAGGTTGAGGAAGATGGTTTACCTTGAAAAAGGAAGAATCCAAAGAAGTTGCAGGTGCAATAGATAGGGCTGAGGCGGAGAGTGCTGCCATTGCCATTGATGAAAGAGTTGATTTGAATTGTTATGTTTACGATGGGTATGAGGAAGCGAAGTGGATAAGGCCAGATTGGTCCATTCCGTTTGCAATATTTCGGATGAATGATGACAAAGTGTAACAACGTCGCAATGCGACTAGGTAGTGCCCGTGTAATTGAATGATTAGCAATTATACACCATTGTGCTCCATATGAGGTTGATTGTGGTGCTCGCTTGTGTTAGAGCTTTTGCTGAAGCTCCAGGTTGCGTATTTCTTGATCTCTAGATTACTTAAAAAGTGATTATATTAGCAATCGTACTGGAAATGTGTGATGGAAATGCCGGAGGGGATGCGTTTGAGGGAGCATAACATCAGAGGAGGAAGACGAGAAATGAAGAATGAGGTTTAGGGGGAGAAGTGTAGGGGTGCGGAAAATCCTAAAAGGAACTAATGTGAAACTCTTTTTTCTTACAACTAGGTATATATGAAAACATGTGGACTAGTATGACATAAGTTGGTAGAGTGGCAGGTGGACGTAATGGAGGATTTGTGAATTTTGGGTTTGTTTATATTATGTTACGGAGAGTGGCAGGTTGTGGAACAAAAGATTGGCACTTGGGGTCTTTTGTCCTTAGCGATGACAATTACGTCTACAAAATCGACCTTCCATTAAGCTTTGATGGTTGCATATGCCCTACTCAAAACTCTCATTCAAATCCAGATGGGAGGATTGTGGCACAAGTCTTAAATGTCAAGTGGAATCACACAACAGAATAACATGAAGTGGAGATATTATCTCACAAAGCAATTGCAAGACCTCAGATAGATCCACAAGATGGTGTCTTGTGGAGCGGAACGTGTTTGCTTGGCATGAAATCCTTTGTTGAGTAAGATTAGGACATCATAAATCATCATTTTCTTAATTGAAAAAGCATCCCCAAAGAAAGGAAAAATTATTTTTATTTTTCTTTAAAGATTTTTGGGGGTGTAGGTCAATATCAACAAGAATACACTATAGTGGGTCCATTCATTACAATATTTTCGAGGTGAGAGACAATGTTTGAACGTGCCACAACAATGAGATCTATTAAATAACGTCGGATGAATTTTTTAGCCAATGAGGGGTCACTTAGTTGGCACCATAATTGTCGCAGTTATTTGTAGGGCATCTATAACATGGGAAATTGCAATGGAAACACCGAATATGATACAAATAATAAGTTAAACTTGAGGGAAGGTAACATTGGGGGGAGGAAACAGGGGCGCTGAAGAAAAGGGTTTGAGGGGGAGAAGTAAAGGGGTGGCAGAATGTTAGGGGAACCAATAAAAGTCTTCTTTCTTATGGAAGGCAATATAAACTTACATGACATGTTTGTCAATCATTTGAAAGGAAAAGGGATGTGTTGTGCAGTCGTAAGGCACGTACTTTGAAACATATCATAAAGCAAGTATTCAAAATGAATACTTCATGGGAAACATGTAATAGTCGATGGAAATCTCTTTTCAAGCCCCACATGAAGAAATGATTAGTTTTGCAAAAACCTGGAGATAGGTGAGTGAAAATCAAAGGTTAAGTCAGAAGACAAGGGAGGTCATGCCTTGGTGCAGAGAAGCCATGATGGAGGTATGGGTTCCCATTTCTTCCTCCACTAAGACAAGTTACACGCAAGAGAGGATCAAGCAAACAATCCATCACTGTTGCAGGTGCCATGATGATTTTTGGGAGTGGTGGAGGCATGGTTTCAGGGTTCTTCCTCTCTCTCCTCCACCTCTTTCTCCTATAAATGTAAAGGGGTTGCAAAAAACAAAAAAGTTGGTCATTTTTTCCTCCTTTGTACCCCTATTCTCCTTTCCTTCAGTTGAGTTGTTATGAATTTTATGGGGCTTAAGGCCTTCACACTGAGAAAATTTGTAATGGCATTCCTTGTCCTCTCCCTATTGCAATGTACTGTGCATATTCTTGAGCAATGAAATTCTATGTTTGTGTTAATTTCTCTAACCTCACATGATATGATTGTTATTTATTGCCTCTCATTGCTATAAGTGTTATGTGCAAAAACAGAATGTGTTTTATTTCCATTGCAAGATTTTGGTGGTGTTGTGTCTATTGGGAATGTTAGTGTTTGTATTTTAGTTTGTCGGTTAGTTGTAGGGCA
Organism: Taxus chinensis; assembly: GCA_019776745.2. Classification (NCBI taxonomy): domain Eukaryota; kingdom Viridiplantae; phylum Streptophyta; class Pinopsida; order Cupressales; family Taxaceae; genus Taxus; species Taxus chinensis. Next base: position 654,087,040 of record CM034147.1, on the reverse strand, counting down.
TCTTAAATGTGGAAATGTGCAATGGAAACACCGAATCTGATACAAATAATAATTAAACTTGAGGAAGTGTAACATTGGAGGGAACATGGGTCGATGAAGAAGGGTTGAGGGGGGATAGAAGTACAGGGGTGTGAGAATGGTAGGGGAACCACTATAAAATTCTTCCTTTTCTTACGGGAATGCAAATATAAACTACATGCCATGTTGTCAATCTTTGAAAGAGAAAGGCATGTGTTGTGCAAGTCGTAAAGGCAACGTACTTTGAAGACATCTCAAAAGCAAAGTAATTCAACATGAATACTTCCATGGAAACTGTATAGTCGATGGAAATCTCTTTTCAAGCCCCACATGAAGAAATGATTAGTTTTGCAAAACCTGGAGATTAGGTGAGTGAAAATCAAAGGTTAAGTCAGAAGACAAGGGAGGTCATGCCTTGGTGCAGAGAAGCCATGATGGAGGTATGGGTTCCCATTTCTTCCTCCACTAGACAAGTTACACGCAAGAGAGGATCAAGCAAACAATCCCATCACTGTTGCAGGTGCCATGATGATTTTTGGGAGTGGTGGAGGCATGGTTTCAGGGTTCTTCCTCTCTCTCTCACCTCTTTCTCCTATAAATGTAAAGGGGTTGCAAAAAACAAAAAAGTTGGTCATTTTTTCCTCCTTTGTACCCCTATTCTCCTTTCCTTCAGTTGAGTTGTTATGAATTTTATGGGGCTTAAGGCCTTCACACTGAGAAATTTGTAATGGCATTCTTGTCTCTCCCTATTGCAATGTACTGTGCATATTCTTGAGCAATGAAATTCTATGTTTTGTGTTAATTTCTCTAACCTCACATGATCTTGATTGTTATTTATTGCCTCTCATTGCTATCAGGTGTTATGTGCAACTAATGTTTCCATTGCAAGATTTTGGTGTTGTTGTGTCTATTTGGGAATGGTGTAGTGTTTGTATTTTAGTTTGTCGGTTAGTTGTAGGGCATCTATAACATGTGAAATGTGCAATGGAAACACCGAATCTGATACAAATAATAAGTTAAACTTGAGGAAGTGTAACATTGGAGGAACAGGGGCGATGAAGAAAGGGTTTGAGGGGGGAGAAGTAAAGGGGTGGGGAGAATGTTAGGGGAACCAATATAAAATTCTTCTTTCTTACGGGAAGGCAAATATAAACTACATGCCATGTTTGTCAATCATTTGAAAGAGAAAGGGCATGTGTTGTGCAAGTCGTAAAGGCAACGTACTTTGAAGACATCTCATAAAGCAAGTATTGAACAATGAATACTTCCATGGGAAACATGTATATAGTCGATGGAAATCTCTTTTCAAGCCCCACGTGAAGAAATGATTAGTTTTGCAAAACCTAGAGATTAGGTGAGTGAAAATCAAAGGTTAAGTCAGAAGACAAGGGAGGTCATGCCTTGGTGCAGAGAAGCCATGATGGAGGTATGGGTTCCCATTTCTTCCTCCACTAGGCAAGTTACACGCAAGAGAGGATCAAGCAAACAATCCCATCACTGTTGCAGGTGCCATGATGATTTTTGGGAGTGGTGGAGGCATGGTTTCAGGGTTCTTCCTCTCTCTCTCACCTCTTTCTCCTATAAATGTAAAGGGGTTGCAAAAAACAAAAAATTTGGTCATTTTTTCCTCCTTTGTACCCCTATTCTCCTTTCCTTCAGTTGAGTTGTTATGAATTTCATGGGGCTTAAGGCCTTCACACTGAGAAATTTGTAATGGCATTCTTGTCTCTCCCTATTGCAATGTACTGTGCATATTCTTGAGCAATGAAATTCTATGTTTTGTGTTAATTTCTCTAACCTCACATGATCTTGATTGTTATTTATTGCCTCTCATTGCTATCAGGTGTTATGTGCAACTAATGTTTCCATTGCAAGGTTTTGGTGTTGTTGTGTCTATTTGGGAATGGTGTAGTGTTTGTATTTTAGTTTGTGGTGCATGACCACCCTCTCCAAGTGCATTCTTCTCCATTTTTCAAGGTTGGGAATATGTCTAACACCTCCTTTTCTTGATGTATCACTGCTCTTAGTGTAGGTTTCATTTCATGCAATCTCTCTCCCTATCCCCTTGAAATTTTAAAGTAGGTTTACATAGGTATTTTCTTGCATTAGGAGTAGTTGTGGTAGGTAGGATTAGGAAGAGGAACCAACCTTCTTCGAAGATCTATCCCATTTCGTAAGGTCCCACACTTAGGATAGCTCCATGTTATACAAATTACATTGAATACCCCATTCACAACTTGGCCATTCGGGGGGTGTTGTGATTTTGCACTAATAGTACCATAGGCGACTGGGCGACAATAGTGTTGGGTAGTTAGAGATGATCCAAAGCATGTGATGATATGATATTGATGTTGGTATTGTTATCAATCATGAATATCTTAACGATAGTATCATCGATTTGGGCGGTGATGAATAATGGTAGATCGTGATCTTTAGGTTGCAAGAAAGGGATTTTAGAATTGTTGAAAGAGATAACAATGAACATTTTGAGGATACCAACCAGATTCACAAATGATTGTGGATCATTTGAAGGTACCAATGTGGATTGAAGTGATTAAATCATAGTTTTTCAATGTTGTAGTGAGGTTTGGATAAGCTCGTAGAGGGACATCTTTACTGGAGCTTGATGAAGTTGTTTAATGATAGTATTTTTTACGGAAGTGGTAGATTGGGTATGTGGAGTGGCAAGGATGGATACCTTATCCTTGACGAGAGGTGGTTAATTAGGCGATTCAGAAGGGAGAGGGATGGAGACCTTGTACTTGCTCTGATATGAAGTCTTGGGGTCTTGTGCACGAGCTTTGGTAGTTAAACACACTACGAAAATTTGATGAAATGAGGTTTTTCTGGAAGAGGCCCCGCCTTTGTTAGATGTAGACGTAAAGTTAGGTGATGGTTTGGGTGTAGTGATTTTAAATGTCTAATGGGTTTTTTAAATGGATTTGGTTGTTCTAGATCTACAAAAAGAAGCAATTTGTTAGCAAGGCTTCGAATGACAACATGAAGGGCTTTACAATCTTCGGTGGAATGTCCTGGTGTTCAATGATAATCACAAAATACTTCAAAATTATACCAGGAGGGCTTCCACCCTCAAGAGCTAGATGGATTGAGAGGATGCATAGTTATGATGGATTGTTAAATAAGCCTTTCAAGGGTTTTTACATAGTATCTTGTCGAGGTTGAGGTTGAAGGAATTGGTGACTCATTAGATGATATGGAAGTTGTTGTTGGAGAGATAGTTTGATACATGACATGTTTAGGTGTTTATTGGGGAACGATCTTGGATTTTGTAATAATGACTGAAAACTTAGATGAGGGGTGGGGCCCTGGAATAGAGGGCAAGGACTTTGGATCCTTTACTGAGGTCATCGTATGATTTTGTGGTATGATTGTTATTTTTGTGGACAGAGGGATTAGAGGTTGTGTGGTGGATTTTTTAAGATTTCAGACATAGTGTCGGGTGACATGATTTTCGTAAGAGCTTTATGATTTGTAAGATGGGTTGTTTTTCTAAGGGTCTTGAAAATGCCACAAGTAAGTTTGAAGTGGACACGGGGGGTTCACTTAGTAAAATTATGGTATAGCACGTGCGTTCGAAGGGTATTAAATAATACCCTTAATTCTAGTTTCTACCTCTAATTACTCAATTTTTAATACCCCCTCATGTTATATTATTAGAATGAAAATACCCCCTATTTTTTCCATGTACCTTACTTACCGATTTTTCAATTACAATTTTATTTACCCCTTTTTATTTCTACCCTAATATATTAGACGATAAATATATTATATTTTTCACTCAATGTTTTTTAATATGCATTTCCTCTCGAAAGATAGTTTGAAGCCATTGAAGACCTATTACAGATCACCTTATATATGTTAAGCTTTAATCATTTATCAATAGTTGTTCAAATAATTAAGATGGTGAAATAATATCACTTGTGTTGAAAAGCATACTCAATCCTAGTTTTCTACCATCTTATTATTTCTTGGTTAAGAATCTAGATTTCTTTATTAAAAAAGAGAGTATAATTTAATTTATGACCACACTACTTTTTCAATTTTAAGGTATTTACTTTTAAAAACTAGGGTTCAAATGTTTTAATTTTATATTAAAATAAAACCCCCCTTTCCTTTGGCTCACCTCTCCAACCTACCCCCAATACCTGATTCAAAACATTAATAAATTAAACCCTTTCACCCCCTCATGTCTACCAGTATATTGACTTTAATTTTATTAATTTTAATTATCTCAATATGAACCCACGTGCTAGGATATTGCCTTGCTAATGAACCCCCCGTGGAAGTGGATGCGATGGATGTGAGGAGATTTGAGGTCTTTCTGGAGGCAAGGCTAGGGGAACTGTGTGATTTGATGGGTTTTCTAGGGTATAAACACTAGGTGTTGATAGTGTGGATAATTCAGATGGCATTTCTATAATAGAAATAATAGACATTGAAGAAATTGATGGTTCAGATCGTGTTTTTTTTATAGGAGCGTCAGACATTGAAGGTGTGGATGATTGATTTGCAATAGTGTTAATAGTGTGATGAGAGTGGATAACGTTAGACTGTGGCTAACTAGTGGATGGAGCATGGTTTGGAAAAGGTTGTTTGAAGATGTCTAAACTCTGATTCAGAGGTGTATTTGGGTTAACCAGTTGCAACTCACCTTTTTGATAAGGTACTAAAGGACATTTCTAAATAAATGACACCTTTCGATGTCGCGACCCTTAACCCAATGGTATTTATTGTAATCATTCTCTCAATACCAAGAAGGTTTTGAAACCGATGTTTCAATGGGACGAATAAGAGGAAGGGTGATCATACATCCATCTAAGAGTTTATTGAAAAACACACTATAGGATTCTCTGATAGGTGTGTAATTGTGTTAAGGACAGGTGCATTCGGGAACTAGATAGGTATGTATTTACCCTTCCTTGGTTGTACAGTAACAAACTTCAAATTGAACACTATTTCATTCATTTATTTAATGGATTACAAGTTTGTTTGTTAATGCAGTTACACCCACAGTTCCAAAATTACATTTTCTACAATATGCTTCGAAATATTGAGATACTGAGTAGCAATTGCATATGAGTTGCAAAATAAAGATGTTAATTTACTCTGTTACTTATCAAAATTCAAAGACAAATAATAACACTACCCTATATATGGCATTCAATCAATTAATAGGGTATGTGACATTGACCTGCCTAGGGTTTGTGGTATTGAGTTGTTTTTGTGATATTGAGCTAGGTTTGAATTTACACTGGCTGAAGAATGCCAAAAACAAATTGTAAGCCCTTTAATTTAGATTTTGTCAATCTATATATATAAAGAAACAATATAAACCCTTAACTAGCCTACATGTATCAACACCTTTGAGCCTTCAACTCACTATTGTGCTTTGAGATAGAATCGAAGAAAATAAAACAAGTTCACCACTAAACTGGATTGGCCCATAATCACCCTCCCATAGGATCTTGAGTATCTTGGGGCCTCGTATATGTAGTTTAAACTAAATTGGAATTTGCCTTGTACTCATACTTCTTAAAAGAAGATTAGAGTTTGTGATACTGAGCCAGGTTTAAATTCGCACCAACAGAAGAAAGCCGAAAACAAATTGTAAACCCTTTAAAAATGTTTGGCAAAAATAATATATATTATGAAACAATAGAAACCCTCAACTAGTCTGTAGGTGTCAACACCTTTGAGACTTCAAATCGTTGATGCGCTTCGAGATGAAATCGAAGAAAATATAACAAGTTTGTTAACCATATTGGCCCATATTCACCCTCTTGTAGGCTCCTGAGTATTATGGGGCCTCGAATATGTAGTTAAAACTAAATTGGAATTTTCACTGTACTCAAACTACTTGAAATGAGATTCAGGTTTGTGATACTAAGCCAAGTTTGAATGAGGATGACAAGCTTCTCATTCTATTCATTCTCATACAATCATTTTCTCATTAATTATATATTTAACTTGAGTGTGAATGGAAAACTTCCCGTTCACATTATTTATCATACAACCATCTTTGAATTCTCGTTCCTTCAAGATGAATGAGAATGGACATCTGCCCATTCTATTCTTTCTCATATAATCATCTAATTCTCATTCATTATATATATATATATATATTGATTGGTAAACGCTTTTGACCAGAGCTATGAACCGGTGGGGAAAGGGACCCCAACCCTACAAATACGGGGGAAGGAAGAAGGAGAATGAGAAGATGGGGGGAAGAGAAAGAGAAGAGCTGAAAGCTAAGAGAAGAAGAGAAAACAGAGACAAAGGAAACGCCTGCGAAACGAAGGACCCAAGGCTGCCACTAAAGACCCGAAGAGTGACCAACCCATGAGGAAGCCGCCTGCAGCAGGAAGTTGAAGGCTTGGAGTGCTCGATCCTTGAGGGCATTCAGATGATCAACAGCTGAATGGAGAGGAAACAGAGCCGCATCTATATCCACAACTAGGAGAAAACGCTGGTCCAGAGAAGGGTGGAAATTTTGTGCAAATGTGACCAGGTCCCTGTACTGACCGCTGAGCCAGCGAATATCCCTACCGGAACCGATAGCAAGCTCGTCCACGTCTTCAACCCATAGAAGTGGGTCAGGAAGTGAGAAATCCATGAGCTGGTCGTGAAGACCAACGCAGTGCACATCATAGATAAGGTCAGAAGTAACCAATTCCACTTCCTAAATGTCTGGATGAAGCAATGTGTAGAAGGACATGAAGGCGGACGCGACGTCGGAGTCGGTGCGCGGGTGACGAGCGTTGAAGCGATACGAGTCGCCAAGAATGGCTTCAATGGCCTCGGCCTCGGCCTCGGCTAAAGTCAATAATTTGAAAATCATGGCCAAACGCCTTCTGTCAATGGCAGACACGTCAGCCAATTCGCGGAACTGTCCACGAAGGGCCACAAAAGGAAAACCCACAAAAGACATGGTGCCAGGAAGAAGCAATACGAAGGCGAGGAAAGACATTCCAGGCAGGCAGCAAAAGCAAGCAAATATAGAAAGGGATGAAGGAGAAGTCCCGAGGGAAGCCTGGCTAGAAACGCTTGGAGATGACGGGAGCCAGTGAAGCATGTGGGAGAACAACAAGGGAATGGAAGGACGTCGCCGAAAAAAGAGAGGGGAAGGGAAGAGACCGACGCACGGGGGAGTTGCCAGACGCAATGGAGGCGTGGAAGACTTAGCCGCAGCTGTTGCTCCGATCGAGGGAGAGGAGAGAAGAAATACCTGGCCACATGTGTTCATTGTTGGAGGAAACCAAGGCGGAGGGATTTTCGATTGCAAAGTTGGCCAGGAAGTCAGCAGCCTTATTCGCTTCTCGGTACTTATGAGATATGTTCCAGGAATGTAATTTTCCAAGCCAATAATGAATAGAAGGAAGGAAGAGGTTCAATTTCCACGATTGAGAAGCACCTGTAGAGACCGCTGAAATAAGGATTTGAGAATCCCCTTCGATACATAGGTCAGAACAACCAATATGAACCACCAACTTGACCCCTTCCAGGAGGGCCTGAGCTTCGGCAGAGTTGCTAGTGCCATCATGTAACGGGAAAGAGCCCGCGTAGATGAGGAGACCTCGATCGTCCCTGAGGATCCAACCAGCCCCAGAGGAACCCGGATTACCTCTGGAGGCCCCATCGAAGTTTAGTTTCCACTGCCCCTCCAGGGGGGACGCCATCTAGTGTTTTTCCTGAGCAGCATTTTTTCAATTTGTGAGAGCCCCTTGCGGATAATAGAACTAGGAGTGGGAATTTTAATGAGAGACCAATGCTGGAGAGTGGCGAAGTCTTTGGAGGAAAAGGAGTGAAAAGAAGAACACTTTGCACTAATACATTCATAAATGGCCACCTCCAGCTTGGAGAGGAAAGAAGGGAGCTCAACCGTCTGCTCTCTGAAAAGACGGAGGTTTCGTTCCCACCAAACGTGCCAAAGCAAGAAGTAAGGACTGACAAGCCATATAGAACTGTGCAAGCAGTTTTGGGAAAAAGACGGCCATGAAGAAAGATTGGCTTCAATTCTGCTGCAATGGACCCATGCAACATTCAGCTTATTAAAGAGCCAATCCCAACATTTGGAGGTGAAAGGACAAAAGAGGAAGAGATGATCCAGATCTTCCTCTGCCTCACCACAAAGAAGACATTTAGATGGGCCAAAGAAGCCCCACGCACGCCTTCTAGCATGGGTGAGAACCTTTCTCTTCAAAACAAGCCAACCGAAGAAAGCAATCTTCGGTGTAATGTGAGGGTGCCAGCATCCATAGGAACTCGGAGAACCCTTGCCGATTTGAGAAAGGAGTATGTTATATCCATTCTTAACAGTGTAATGGCCAGAGCTATTTCCTACCCAGAATAAACAATCTGAACAGTTAAGGAATGAAGCATGACGTTCCTCTAGAGAGAAGGAAAAGAGATCAGCTTCATGAGCAGAGGCGCCAATAGACAAGATATCTTTCCAACACCAAGAGGGCGAACCGTTGGGATGCTGGAAGCCATAATCAGAAACAAGAGAGCCCCAAAGTAATTTTGAAGAATTCATAATACCATTGAGAGATGGGAGCAAGTTGAGGGGAGGGAAGCCATTCCAGCTTTCGTCCCAGAAAGACGCTACCTGACCATTGTTAATCTTCCACGAAACCCGATCAGCAATAAGATTTTTGGAATTACACATAAAATTCCAAAGGTGAGAGCCCTTAGGAAGCTCGGAACTGGAAAGAAAAAGCTCATTACTCATTCATTTTATATTTAAACTGAATGTGAATGAACATTTTCCCATTCTATTGTTTCTCATACAACCATCTTTCTCATTCCTTCAGGTTGGATGAGAAATTATGAGGAGTTGTCCATTCTATTCATTTTCATGCAATCGTCTTTCTCATTCATTCTATATTTAACTTGAATGTGAATGGATAGCTTCCCATTATATTATTTCGCATACAACCATATTTCTCATTCCTTCAAGTTGAATGAAAATGGGCAGCTACCCATTCTATTCACTCTCATATAATCATCTCTCTTATTCTTTCTATATTTAACCTAAATGAGAATGAATAACTTACCATTCTTTTCATTATCATACAACCATCTTTCTCATTCCTTCTATATTGTATGGATGTTGAGAATGGACATATTATGCCCATTCTAATCATTTCCTATAATATGAGAATTTTGACATCTGCCCATTCTATTCATTCTCATGTAATCATATTTCTTATTCATTCTATATTTAACCTGAATGTGAATGGATAGTTTCTCATTCTATTCTTTATCATGCAATAATATTTCTCATTCCTTCAGGCTGAATGTGAATGGGAAACTTCCCATTCTATTAATTCCCATACAATCATTTTTCTCATTCATTCTATATTTAACCTGAATCTAAATGGAAACTGCCCATTCTATTCTTTATCAACCATATTTGAATTCTCATTCCTTCAGGTTGAATGAGAATGGGAAGTTGTCCATTCTGAACATATAGGAAATATAAAATCCAAATGAGAATTTAAAAGGAATGATAATATCAAATATGGATTGTATGAGAATGAATAGAATGGAAAAATGTCCATTCTCATTCAAGTAATATCGAATGAATGAGAAAAATTATTGTATGAGAATGAATAGAATGGGTAGATGTCCATTATCATATTAATATAGGCAATGATTACAATGAGTTTATGTCCATTCCAAGCATTCAGGAAATATATGTTGTATTCATGAGAAATTATGTTCAGAATGAGCAGATGTTGATTCTCATTGCGTGTATTAAATTTGGCATTTTCCCATTCTCTACCAAACTAAAATATAATAATGAAAATATTTATTTTTTCTATACATTTTCTTTTATAAGAATTGTTGGAATTTGTAGTTTTTTGAATACATGATTTTATTAACAAATTTTATAATAGGAAAAATGGATCTTGTTACCACTACCCCATAAAAAGATATTGCATTTAGAGATGGTGTTACTGATCTGGAAAGGAGGGATGGGGAATGGTTTGTGGAACTTCACAATCTAGAAAATTACCACAATGATTTGTGGTTGTTTCATGAATCTTTGTCTGGCGAATATCAAGAGAAGGTTATTATGTTGAGCATAAAGTGTATATCCGATACTATTGTATGCGTTCAAGTTGAAAATATAAACAACAATGAAAGAACATGTTCAATAATAAAAATGGAGTTACAAGTTTCTATTTATAAGAAAAGTAACATGGAAAGATATGTAAAACATCTCAAAGATTCCTACTATAGTTATGGTTGGAAAATGGAGCCATATATTGAGGGGGACATAACTAGTGTAGAAGATAGTAATGTGCTGGAATTATGAGCGTATTTAAAAACTTTAGCAGTATGCATTTACTTCGTATGTTGCCTATCACCTAAATATGGAGAAAGAATTGGGTAAAAAAACTTACATTCCAAATTTTTTACAATGTTGAGAAGATACAAATTGTTTAACTTGGAAAAATATACTTCAGTATCACATTTCCATGAGATTAAGGGATCTGCAAAGGAGAAATGTCTTTTAAAACTAGCAAAAACTCATTTTAAAAAAGTGAATCTATAACACCTCAAGAGTTTCAAATTTTCTATTTAATGAAAAATCATTCAAGATTGATGTTGAGTGATGCCATGAAGCCTCCTAGATACTCATACCAGACACTTGACTCAGCAAGTGTTAGTTTGTTTGTAAACTCCATGTTATGTAACCATGCGCCTCTTCAATGGGATGTAATATTGCTTCTCTTCATAAAAGTAAATGGAGATATGATGCAGGGGAATCATCAAAACCATACAAAGTACCATTCTCTATCATTAGATTCAAGGTGGATGAGTCAGAAGGTCTAGGGTGAGTCTCAAAGTTGAAATTTCAAATTAATGTATTTCCCTCCATTTTGTGTCCAAGTGTCTTAAGGGATGTTTTGAGGACTTAAGGAGTGTGTGTGAGGTATCTAGAAGTAGGTGATGAGTCTCAAGGAATGTATAAACTAATAAAGTGATTAAAGTATGTAATTAAGCCAAATATGGGATTGATGAGTCATAGGGGTTAGTTAGGGTCATAACGAGTCTTCATAATTCTTGGCATGGCAGTTACAAAGAGGGAGGAGTTACAAGAAAGAAGGCAATTCGAATATAGGAGTTGGTTTTGAGTTAGTAACGAGGATTATTCCTCATGGATAGGAACAAGAAATGGGAGAAAGGAGAAACTACACTTTTGTATGAATTCCATAATTCTATGAAGAACTTTATTTTTCCCTTTTATATCTATGTTCCTTCATAATATTGTGTTTATGTTGATGTTTTGATGATTCTTCTTAATGAGCATTTAGGGGGGTTGTTTAGTTCAGTAAATAAGGGTGAATATTTGCATGAAAAGCTTTGTTTTATCTTATAAATTAGGGTAATAACTGGGTGTGAAGAGATAGTAGGAATGTGCATGAGTAATTGGAAATGGTATAAAGTGACACATTAACATTTGGATAGTCTTCAGTGAACAAGTATGTAGAATAAGATGGGCGAAGTGGCTACAGGGTGAGAAGTTTGATATTCTTCATTGCATGTTAATGAACTATGGGAAATATGAATGTGCTTACTTTGAAACCATGACTATGTGATCAACCTTGATTAGGCCTCTCGGTAAACACCTTTAGCTACTCGTTCTTGAAGTTTATTGTTTTCAAGATTATAGTGTAATAGTGTTTGTGGAATCATTTTAAAGGAGAAGAATAGGTGTTTTGTCTTAGTATTATCAGTGTATGCAAGATAACTAGACTGTTCTCTCATAGATGGTAAATTTGGAGTTGATTCTTATTATGGAAGGTGTTTGAATTGAATGTTGTCTTCATTAAGATCCCCCCCAGAACAGTGTCTTAGATAAGTAGCAAGGATTTCACCAAATGAGTTCCTAATCTCTCCACATCATGATCTGTGGTTACTTATACTTTATTCCTAACGTATATGCAAATGAACTTTTGGTTGCATGTTGTATTAGTTGGGCTTCCATAGCTTACTATTATCATAAGCTTGAAGAGGGAGTGGAAACATTAAATTGGCTAAAAATTTGAAGATTTGAAGCTAACCTTGCCCCTAAACTAAAGTTTGACCTTTGAAGCCTTGAACGTTTGAGGTTTAGTTTGAAATTGGAAAGGTAATACTAAGACAAGTTATACTAAAGGATTTTAGAAGAAATTTTGTGTTCGTTGGTTCCATTATGATATTTCTTTACCAATTCTAGAAGAATACGATGATCAGGGTAGAAGGGCTAGAAAGGTTAGTCATTTGACAAAGGAAATTGTGTTTACACTTAGAGTTGGATCTTGAAACCTTGGGCATAGAGAGGAGAGGAAAATGGGTGCCTGAAAGTGTATAGTTTGTGTTTAATAACCATATGCAAGACAAGTTATGGTTGCCAATACCTAGAACTAGGGCTATAATTGAGCTAGTGAAGACCAAGAAGGAAAGGAGTGCTAAAAGACAGGGGATAAGGAGATGGGCTCACAAATCTGAGGCACGCAACAACAAGCATAAAGGGTGATTAGGGATTCCTTCATTCTATTTTGGGACTGTGTAAATCCTTTAAACCATGAATTAACCATGGACTTGTTCTTAAGAGCTCATAAGGGCAGTTTAGTCAATTTCTTGGAAGATGTTGCTTAAATCCTTGCTTTTAACCTTCAAGATGAATGAGATAACCTTGTATGGGTTTGTGGGCCAGGATACAAAAAAAAATAAAAATCTCATTGAGTGTTGAAAGACCCAATTTCATCTATCTGGGAACTAGTGCACCAAGAAGCAAAGGAAGGGTATATGAAGACAAGATAGAGTAAAAGTAGGTTTTCAAGGAATTTGTCTATTTTACTAGATAAAGTGGAAGGTAATGAACCTAAGGTAACATGGTATGGTATTAGTAGAGTGGTTTGTGGCTTAAATGACCAATATTTGACAAATTGAGTTGAGATAACTAGCTCAAGAAGACTATTAAAATAGGGTACTATTAAGAAAGAAAGATGTTTATTGTTTTAGGAATGGATGAATGCATGAAAAGTGAAAGGGAGCTCTGCATCAATATATTATTAAGATTGATTTTGAGCATGAAATACAAGATAATGAAATTCAATTTTACATTATTGATGGGAAACACACTATTACTGCCCAAAACATTATCTTGGGCAATCCTGATTTTGAATATGTTCATTTAAGAATAAAGCAAAGGTCAGCTCGTATTCTATCTTCAAAAACAACAATAGAGAAAATAATAAATATTTACAAACAACATAATATGGCTGATAAAACATGGGTTCACACAATATTTATTGACAGTTTGTACAAAGCCAAGTCAAGGTGGATCCTAGAAAAGAGACCACAATGTGCTGGTTTTAGCTATGAAAAGTCAAAAAATTGGAAGGTATTTATATTTTGTACTTCATTTTATTACACATAGAAATGAACTAAATATAAATTTAGATTTGTATTATAACAAGTGATTAATAAAAAATATTTTTTATTCGCATGCAGTCATTTGAGAGGCAATGTCTACTTATTTTTGAGACGAAAAAGATAAAAAGCTTGCGCGATAAGCTTCCATTCCTTCTTCTTCCAAATGATATTTGGGACAAATGGGTGTTAGTTTTTGATTTATATGCTAATGGTGGATTTCCATGTTGTCCAAAGAAATTTGTTAACCATGACTTCAAGGTACATTCATTAGAAAACCTTATAAAAAGCCTTTTCAGGGGCATGAAAGGTATGACAAATGAAGAATTAGATCTACTTGCACAAATAAATGTATCAATGGTGAATTTTGGTTTAAAACAGAACCTGGTGTGAATGTAATAGCTTTGGAGGACTATTGCAAAATGGTAAACGAGAATAGATCCAAAAGAATAAAGGTTATATCATATATGCAAACCAAAGTTCCAGAACAAATTGCTATTATGGGATGTAGTGTAACAAATGTAACTGAGAAATTTTAAATGCATGATACTTATTTTTCTCAACCCTACCAAGAGTTTGGAGTTGACAAGAAAAATAAAAGGAAAGCTACTCAATTAGAGGAAGGGAGTCAAGGAGATGTGGAAAATTATTCAAAAAAATTTATTGATCTCATTGATTTATATGTATCTTTTGTTAATAGAAATTCATAACCAAGAGAACTGAATACATATGAATTTACTTGTCAATGTTATTATCCTTTTTGTTAAGCATAACATTGGGAAGTTTATAAAATCATTTTTCCCCACTCAGTGTAGAAGTGGTTATTTATGATTTTTGTAATCTTGTGAGTAAAAGCTCACAAAAGGATATAAGAGAACTTATCACATGCATTGGTTCAAGTACCACGAACTATGTATGCATCTTTCTTTTACCCACAACACAAGCATATTTGTTTCAAAATTATGTAGGAATCTACATGAAAAAAACTAAAAAAACAAATGCAACCATTTTAAAAGGGTGTTATAGGATTTTGAATGAAGATCTTGGGCTAAGAGGGTTGTTAATATTTTTTATCATTTATTGTGTACATAATTTAAATGAAATGCTTGATGAAGATATGGTGGTAGAACTTGATTGGTCACGTGACGAGCCCTTGGAAATTGTCAGACCCAATGATATTAGGGTTGTCATTATAGAATATTTGTTCAAATATGAGAGATTTGTGTGTTTTTGGGAGCACATAATTAACAAATGCATCACTGATTTAGCCCCCATTTTAATATTATATGGTGGTACAAATGCAATAAAGACAACATAAAATGTTCAGAGGACTTCCCTTATATCTATAGTAGAAAATCCAAAGCAAGAGCTCATGCTAAAACAATATTATAAATTTCTAACTACGCCTCCAGGTGATTAACCTTTATTAAGCATTTATTATTCTAATTTTCATATTACACTCTTTTATGTAATTTAAAATTAATTGTTATCTAATCTTAGCAAGGCTTACTTTATATATAGTTTTACTATTCAAAATAATGTCCTTGATATAGTATGTTTCTGTATATTATTTTTTTGAGAATGATACGAATGGGCAGGTCCCCATTCTTATACTATCATTTATATTCCAAGCTCCCAACCATTCACATTTTGAGCTCCAGACCATATATATTCCCAGCTCTTGGCCAACTCTAGACCATCCATCCTTCCATATCTGGACCATCCATACTCCCAATTCCATACCATCCATACTTCTAGCTTCGTAACATTAAAACGTTTAGCTCCAGACCACTTACACTTCTAGCTCCAGATGATTCACATGACATCCCTTATATCTATAGTGGAAAATCCAAACCAAGAGCTAATGCTGAAAAAATATTATAAATTTCTAACTATGCCTCCAAGTTATTAACCTTTATTAAGAATTTTTTATTCTAATTTTCATATTACACTCTTTTATGTAATTTAAAATTAATTGTTATCTATTCTTAGCAATGCTTACTTTATATATAGTTTTACTATGCAAAATAATTTCCTTGATATAGTATGTTTCTTTATATTAATTTTTTGAAAATGATATGAATGGGCAGGTTCACATTCTTATACTATCATTTATACTCCAAGCTCCTAACCATTCACCTTTTGAGCTCCAGACCATATACATTCCCAGCTCCAAACCAGCTTTAGACTATCCATCCTTCCATCTCCGGACCATCCATACTCCCAGTTCTATACCATCCATACTTCCAGCTTTGGAAAATTAAACAGTTTAGCTCCATACCACTTATACTTCTAGCTCCAGACGATTCACATGACTTCCCTTATATCTATAGTGGAAAATCCAAAACAAGAGCTCATGCTGAAACAATATTATAAATTTCTAACTACGCCTCCAGGTGATTAACCTTTATTAAGCATTTGTTATTCTAATTTTCATATTACACTCTTTTATGTAATTTAATAGTAATTGTTATCTATTCTTAACAATGTTTACTTTATATATAGTTTTACTATTCAAAATCATTTCCTTGATATAGTATGTTTCTGCATATTATTTTTTTGAGAATGATATGAATGGGCAAGTGCCCATTCTTATACTATCATTTATATTCCAATCTCCTGACCTTTCACCTTTTGAGCTCTGGACCATATACATTCCCAGCTCCAGACCATATTAGGGTTGTCATTGCAGAACATTTGTTCAGATATGAGAGATTTGTGTGTTTTTTCGAGCACATGATTAACAATTGCAGCATTGATTCAACCCCCATTTTAATATTATATGGTGATACAACTCCAATAAAGGTATCACAAATGTTCAAAGGAATTCCCTTATATCTATAGTGGAAAATCCAAAGCAAGAGCTCATGCTAAAACAACTTTATAAATTTCTAACTACGCCTCCAGGTGATTAACCTTCATTAAGAATTTTTTCTTCTAATTTTCATATTACACTCTTTTTATGTAATTTAAAATTAATTGTTATCTATTCTTAGCAATGTTTGCTTTATATATAGTTTTACTATTCAAAATCATTTCCTTGATATAATATGTTTATGTATATTATTTTTTTGAGGATGATATGAATGGGCAGGTGCCCATTCTTATACTATCATTTATATTCCAAGATCCTGACTATTCACCTTTTGAGCTTCGGACCATATACATTCCCAGCTCCCGACCAACTTTAGAGCACCCATCCTTCCATCTGCGGACCATCCACACTCCTAACTCTGTACCATCCATACTTCTAGCTTCAAAACTTCAACACGTTTAGCTTCAGACCACTTATACTTTCAGCTCTATACAATTCACATGACTTCCCTTATATCTATAGTGGAAAATCCAAAGCAAGAGCTCATGCTGAAACAATATTATAAATTTCTAACTACACCTCTAGGTGATTAACCCTTATTAAGCATTTGTTATTGTAATTTTCATATTAAACTCTTTTATGTAATTTAAAATTAATTGTTATCTATTCTTGGCAATGTTTACTTTATATATAGTTTTACTATTCAAAATCATTTCCTTGATATAGCATGCTTCAGTATAAGTATATATATTAGAATGATATGAATGGGCAAGTGCCCATTATTATACTATCATTTATATTCCAAGCTCCTGACCATTCACCTTTTGAGCTCTAGACCATATTGGGGTTGTCATTGCAGAACATCTCATTCAAATATGAGAGATTTGTGTATTTTTGGGAGCACATGATTAATAACCGCAACATTGATTCAACCCCCATTTTAATATTATATGGTGGTACAAATGCAATAAAGGCATCAAAAAATGTTCAGAAGGACTTCCCTTATATCTATAGTGGAAAATCCAAAGCAAGGAGCTCATGCTGAAACAATATTATAAACTTCTAACTACGCCTCCAGGTGATTAACCTTTATTAAGAATTTTTTATTCTAATTTTCATATTACACTCTTTTATGTAATTTAAATTAAATATTATCTATTCTTATCAATGTTTACTTTATATATAGTTTTACTATTCAGAATCATTTCCTTGATATAATATGTTCATGTATATTATTTTTTGAGAATGATATGAAAGGGAAGGTTCCCATTCTTATACTATCAATGGATATTAACAAAGAATCATCTGACCATTCACCTTTTGAGCTCCGATGACCATATACATTCCATGCTCAAAACCAAATTTGGACCATCTCCATTCTTCCAGCTCCGGAACCATCCATACTCCCAACTATTTATACCATCCATACTTCACCCTTTGAGCTTCAGAACATTATATTTTCACTGACCCTTTAGCTCCAGGACCACTTATACTTCCAGCTCCAGATGATTTACTTCTATTACCTCCAAACTCATCCTGAACAACTAATTTTAGCTAAATATTATACATTTTATAATATGAGAATGAGCACATATGGACCCATTCTAAGAATATTGTTTGTACCAGAATGGGCATCTTCCCATTCTAAGAATATTTGGAATGAGTAGAATCTGAAAATTATATGCAAAGTATTAATGTAACCTCTATTTTTCCTTTAATATTGATTGTATGAGTTCAATGAACATATGCCCTTTCTAACCATTGAACTCATAAAGGAAAACATAGAGGAAAGGGCATATCCTCACTAATTGAGAATATTTAAAATGGAAGATGCCCATTCTATGTAAAGTAAATCTGTAACATCTATATGTTCTCTATATATTTCTAATGGGACTGGTTATAATGGGCACATGCTTGTTCTCATATGGTAAATATGGAGGAAGAATAGAGGTTACATTGTTACTTTGCATACAAAGTGTAAATTCTGCCCATTCCAAAATTTCTCTGAAAGGAGAGATACCAATTATAAACAATTTTGAAGCTTCCTTTAATATGTATCTGAGAATGGACACATGTCCATTATTAACAATGTTTTATTTTCAATTTGAGCTTATATATTTCATGGCAGAGAATATTGAACCACTACAAACATATATGAGTGGTTCTGCAAACAAGTGTAAACAATGAAGTAAATCAATTTGAGGAAATATTATTCAAAATAAGGGTGACATTCACAATTCCAAACAGCAAGATGTTCCACAACAATACATGTAACTAACGGTGGTGAATACATAAGTTGCGTCAAACCCTACACCACCAATTATGAAAACTGATTCACAAACAAGTATCAAATACTATTTTTAATTTTTATAAAATTCAATACTTTTCAACGTTGGTTGGAATCAATTTGTTAAACTTTTATTAATTACAATTCTTACATTATGCAGAATCTACAACTCGAGACAATATTCAAACAATGGAAATATATAAGTGTATAAGTAAAAATATATTCTTAGTGAAATACTCTTGTTGTATTCTAAATAAATATAATGTAACTCAATATTATTTTTTGCAGTGCCTCGAAAGAAAAATTTCCTCTTGTTCTTGAATTAGAAGGATTGTTAGTTCAAAAGAAAAATTCTAAAAGGAAAAATACTTTCCAATTGAACAACGAACACATTCAACCAAGAGGCTCCGTTGGTCAATTTCTATTAGTTGTGTCTGCACAATTTCAAATAGCATTTTGGTCTGCACTTGATACAGATGTCAATGTAGAAAAAATTGCAACGAAACTACTACAGAACATGTAAAGTGGAGGCTAATCCATTGTTTTGTTGGGGCTTGGAGCACTATGATAAAAAAGAAGAAATATTTATTAAAATTTTGGATACAATTTGGAGAGATCCAAATATTCATTACAATTGTGAAACAATGATTGTAATCAATGTAAGCAACAAAGGAGATCCTTGAGGAGAATTTTGTGGTGTCTCCAAAGGTGACTTCAGATAGAGAATTTAAAAGTGGTAAATGGCTTATGGAAACATTGTTTACAAAACTATCCTTAATAGGTGATACACATGATGTAAGAGAAGCCTTAAAGCAATGTAGTCTATCTCAGAAAATAGTTGAACAAATCAATATATAAAATTATGTTTGTAATAATTGTAACATTCCTTGACCATTTTCTATATGATTTGATTATTGTCTAATGCTTACAATGTTATTAATAGTTAGATGTCATCATTTATATTGGATTAAAATTTGTATTTAAATACATACAATTTTGACATTCATCCCTAAAAATTGTGAAAATGTTGCACGAGGAAATTATATATAAAATTGACTTTATAGTTAATTAAATAATGTAATATAAAATAGAAGTGTGCAAATTTCTCAGCAATAATATTTTCTTGTTAAAATTTTATTGTTAGAGTATAGTAAAAAATATCACAACTATGGAAAATAAATTTATATATAAAATAAATGTATACTATAAACTATTATTTGATTTTGAAAAGAATTATTTTGTATTGGTTGATTTTTCAGATCTCAAACCACATGGAAGGAAGTTATTGGTTTTGGGGGTAGAAGGACTACTATTTGGAGTTCTAGGGATTACTGAATTTAGATCACCAAACATCCAACCAGATTTTACATATTCATGTTACCGATACTTATGTCAAACATTTAGCCCTACATTGTTAAGGATAGCATGACAACATTTTGATATTGGATTGTGGTTTACATACCTATGCTCAAGAGAAAAATGTGTCTTCATTCAAAAATTTGATTGGCTATGAAATATAGGATTCATTTTTTGTTGGGGCATAATGCAATGTGAAATCAACAATAATTTTTATTAGATCAAAGAATGGGAACATTGTGTCGGTTTACATAAAAAAACATGCAAAATTTTTTAGACAAGTACATTCAGATGTATGGAGCAGATAACATATTATTCATAGGTGAAAAAACATGCTTTGTTCATGATAGACAAGAATGCCATTTTCTTCAGATTTCCTACTAGTTGGACATTTGACAGAACAATGCATTTTGATAGAAAAATATTTACACACTTATGCACATGGTTAAATCATGTGGGGCCACACAAAAATATGCATCACTATTTGGAAATATAAAAAAAAAAATTAGTGATCTTGATTGAATTTACTCGATACAAGTTGTAATTTGAATGTTTAATAAATACAATTAAATTGTTTAAGTTTTATACTTCAGTTGAAATTCAATTTAACTTTCTATTTTTAGTTAGAAGTTGATTATTTAAATAACCAATTGAATTATTTGAATAGTCATATTGGAAATACATTTGTAAAACAAACATCACATTTTATGATTATGTTACTTTGAATTATTCTTGGGCTCTGGACTGAGCTCCATGGCATTCATACTTTCAGTGTATATTCTGCATTCATACTTCTAAAACCATTCATACTTCCAACTCTGTACCATTCATACTTTCCAGACCATCCGGACCATCTTGGGATCATACTTCCAGCTCTTGACCATTCATACTTCCATACTCTAGACCATTCATACTTCCATCTCTTTATCCATACTTCTAGCTCCAGAGCATTACACTTTTATCTCCAGAAACACTTATACTTCTAGATCCAAATCATTCATACTTCCAACTCCAGACAATTCACTTCCATTAGCTCCGAACATGTTGAACAACTAATTGTAAATATTGTACATTTTATAATAAGAGTATGAGCATATGTCCATTCTAAGCGTATTGTTTGTACAAGAATGGGCATCTTCCCATTTTAAGAATATTTGAAATGTAAGTAGAATCTGAATAATATATGCAAAGTATTAATGTAACCTCTATTTTTCCTTTAATATATTAATTTTTTGTTATGCATAAAAATTTCATAGATGTAGGACAACCTGTAAATAAATAAAAAATATCAATAAATGATCTAATATACCCAATAGTATTTACTATTTTTATTCAAGCTAAAAATCGTAAACCCTAAAATTGAATTCCAAAAAAGATGATATATAATTCCAAAAATCTCTAATTTGGAATCCGGTAATAGTATATTTGAATTCCATTATTTGATACAAATAAAACCAATACAGACAATTTTGGTTTTTAATCTAGACCGGAATATGTCTAAATTTAATGAAAATATTGTTATTAACAATTATTAATAAAAAACATCACTACTTGGAGTACTGTCTTGAAATTTTATGTGGACATATTTTTACTCTCAAAAATGTTTTCTAACATTGGGAAGATTATAAGTGGGACATTTAAATATTTCAATCAAAGAGATATCTCAAATCATTGATCATACACATATTGTTCTGCTCCTTCCTAGTCCTAAAAAAATACCCCAATAATATGCACTAGACACATATAATGACAATACAACAAACAAGGAAAAATACTTGCAATAATATACTACATATGCCTTCCCTAGTCCCCCTAAACTCTACAATAGAGTTACATCTTGGGAAGTTTACATATAATAATGCATCATACACAATTTTTTGCATTCCTAATATCAATGATGTTGCTACTGGATGCTCCTACTTATTTATATTCACTTGAAACTAAAAGGCAATGAGCAGATTTAATCAATAGTAAATCACAATATTATTCACACATTATATTGGCGTATATAGAGTTGGCTATTATATAGCCAAAACTACAACAAACTAAGATCCTAAATAATAGGATCATAACAATAACAGAGAAAAATAAAAAAAAACCCACGAGAGGTTATGCGGGTATAACAAATGTGAGAAATGAGATTTTTTCCTAACATTCTCCCCCTAGTGCAAACATGGGGAAAACTTGCCTTTGTACTTGCACCTGCTTTCATAATTAGGTGATTTTTACTGCAAGATGATCACAAACATATTCTATAGTTTTCAAACAGTTAACCACGAACTGAAAATGATAGTTTTCAATTGGAGTACCACAAACCAAAAATGAAGGTTTTCAAGTGGTTTACCTGCAACCACATCATGATGTGCCAAGTACTATTATCAGCCCTCATCACATTTCACTGCAGGGAATAAAATAGGAAAAACTGCTCACACAAACTAAAAACTGGAAATGGAACATTGGATCATGTTCCCCCCCTCAATGAGAAATTTCCAATTATTCAAATAGAAACACTGCAAACAAGCACTCTGAAAAACACAACATAAATCACACTGCACAAACTGCAAACACACATGTCACCAAACCTTCATGCAGCCCCGTCGTTAGTGACTGACGAGAGGTCGTTGATCAACTTCCAACCTCTGTTTTCCTCCATCCTCCAATAGATGTGCTGCTAATTCAAATTACTAAATTTGATCATGAAGCACAATTACAACATGGACGTCGGGTTACACCGAAAATGCATCTGTAAGGCATTTTAAAAATATTTTTCATACTTTTGTCTCTGACTCACAATGAACTCTTTTTACAATATGATGGAAGCTAATTAATGATTTTGACAATAAAAAAATATTAATATGAGACTTTGTCGATACAAATACAATTGCGAACATGAATAACTCAAGACACTATTATTGACTTTTGATATTGCCACAAAGACTTGACAAAAAGATGAATTTAATATAGACATATGAACATGACATGACTTTGTCTTTTGACCAATGGCAGAAGAAAAGACACAACACTAAATAGAGTATGGACTAAAATCACATAATTACTATTAAATTTAAAACTCTAAATGACCTTATGATGACACACTACTAATATTAATCAAAATGAGGATCAATCTAAAATTAAATAAAACAAAACTAAAACGACTCGACCTAAAGAACTTTACCGCGGCCTCTTTGTTGCACGGCTTGAGGAACTCAATGGGAGGTTTGAAGATCTGGAAATAAACGCCACTCTCATTTTCTCCTCAATGCATTGCAACAACCAAACAACCAACAGACTCACTTAAATCAAGCACAATACGTGAATGCAACCTTTTGTATTTGTGGATCCTTCAAAAGTGGTGACGTGCGTGGAAGGGCATAACAAATTGAACTGTAGTTTCACATGCATATGCGAATAGTTTGTATATATCAAAAGGACACATCACGCAGCTATAAACAATTATGTTCTTTGCAGTCTGATCGACTTAACAAAATGATATGACTAAATTTGTTGATGGCATCGATTTACAACAATTCTTCCCATGAGGATCAATGCTATGCTGGAAGAGTGCAGGTTGGAAGGAGCTAGAGGCCAAGAAAAGGCGTGGCAATGGATCCCAAACTTTATATAGATCAATGCAAATATGGGTATGCAGGAATACGTACCAGAAAAACTCTCCTGCCAGATAAAAGGAAATGAGTAGCTTTAATCAATAGTAAATCACAATATTATTCACACACTATATTGGCATACATAGAGTTGGCTATTATATAGCCAAAACTACAACAAACTAATATCTTAAATAATAGGATCATAACAATAACATAGCAAAATAAAAAACCCGTGAGAGGTTATGCGGGTATAACAAATGTGAGCAATAAGATTTTTTCCTAACAGAAACTCATTAGGTTCACCCAATACCAATGAAGGTAATATTATATTCTATTACTAATGGGGCTTGACTTCTGACTCAATACATGACAAAACTACACCAGTAAATATGGGACCAACATTGCCACCCATTGGGTCACCCCAATTTTCTTTCTCTTTCACATCAAAAACATTATGTACATAGTTGATCATCGTATCACAAAAAAGACGAATGTGTCACTGTCATCCTATGAAGAGGAATCAACTTCTCATGCCTTACAACAATTTTACCATATATTTGGTCATACTAATTTCAAATTAGTTTCAACCACAACAATGTCTATAGCATATTCCACAAGAGTGAAAAGACCATTAATAAGTTTTACATGATAATATGCAATTTTCTTCCGTCATTTAATGGATCAAACTTAAAGGACACCACTTCTTTTCTCAGTCCATAGATAATATATGTATATATGAAGCACTCCATGCTTGTATTGTAAAATACGAATACATGCAAGATGTATATTTTTTCCATATTCGTACGCAATAAAAAACAAAACAAAATAAATGATATGCATTGATAAACAATGTAACAATCACTCATAACAATGAAACAAACTAATCAATATAATTACTAATGAATATTCTTATAAATTTAGCAAATAAATGTGTGTGTAGGTTGAAAAAAATGATGTGTTTTTCAACCAACAAGCACCAATATTTACATAGTAAAATCATTTAAAATACCATTGCCATCCATAAAATTACTCTTAAAAGTCTTACAAGGAATTTACAACCATTACTTCTAAATTCTCAAACACAAAAAATAAACTTGATTGAGAAACACATTGTGTTTTTCAACCTATTTTGTTTGTCAACCAGTTGTGTTTTTCCACTTAACAATTTTATAACTTACTCTTAAAAATATTACAACCCCTTTAGGACTCAAATCCCTAAAATATTCAATACAAAATCTTGTAAGGAATATGTGTCTTCAACCAAACACT
This sequence comes from Taxus chinensis, assembly GCA_019776745.2. NCBI lineage: Eukaryota > Viridiplantae > Streptophyta > Pinopsida > Cupressales > Taxaceae > Taxus > Taxus chinensis. The sequence continues at coordinate 654,062,241 of CM034147.1, read as the reverse complement.
CAAAGAACAAAAATTGGTTGAAAAAAAACCATTTTTATTACTTACTATTATAAATCTTAGAAGCTCTTTACACCCATTTCTTTTTAATTCTTTACCAACTCTATGTAAATTCAATATATGTGATATAATGTAAATCATTAAAAAAAACATGGTTCAAAAACAAAGTTGGTTGAAAAGCACAATATATGTTTCAACCATCTATGTTTTTGAACCATGTTTTTCAACCACACAATTTTTACTAATGACTCTTACAAATATATGCCCTATTAGACCCTAAAACCTTCTAAAATATTTCAAGAATATCTAACTTTTGAACAAAAAAACACTAAAAAACTTGGTCGAGAAACACATTGTGTTTCTCAACCAGCTTTGTTTTTCCACTAAGCAATTTCATAACTTACTCTTAAAAATATTACAACCCCTTTAAGACAAAAATGCCTAAAATTTTTGATAAAAACTCTTATAGGAATATCTAACTTCAACCAAACACTCAAAGATCAAAATTAGTTGAAAAAGGCAGTGTGTTTTTCAACTAGCCAATTTTATTACTTATTGTTGTAACTCTTATTAGCCCTTCATGTCGATTACTTTTCAATTCTTGAAAAATTCTATAAAGGGTCAATATAGTATTGATAGAGTATGGTTATGTGTGTATGTGCGTGCGTGTGTGGGCGCACACGCGCTTGTGTGTAATTAAAGCATGAAAGGAAAGTTTTGACGGTGATAAATCATATTGGTTGTCTCAAAAAGAGGTTGTATTGTTTTTAATATATATTTTGTTATCTACTCCTTATATGTTGTCAATCCTTATATCTCAATTCCTTTTAGTATAGACATACAATTACATTTCTAAAGTCTGTGTCAATTGCTAAACGTCTTCTTTTTCCACTTAGGTTAAGTTTTCCCTTCTCAAAATCTAATATTTATGTTGGATTATTTAAGATTAATGCAATTTTCCCAACATAATCCTAGTTTGGTTACTGTGGTTTATGTTAAATAAACAAAACAATGTGGAGAAGTTTGTATCAGACCATTCTTACACAAAAAATAATATAAAGATTACAAGTGCAAATTTGTGGACCTCTACTTATCCTAAATGTCTTTACTTGGGTTTTTAATCACTTTAGATACACCATCTCCGAAATTGTACATATATTTTGTAATATTCTCCTTATATGTTTTCAATTCTTATATTTTATCATATTAATAAATGAAGAAAATTAAGTGATCTCTAGGGACAGGGGACATTTGGTCAAATAGTTGGCAAGAATCCAGTCAACAAGTGAGTTCTTATAAAGGGAATCCATTAGGCATCCAAATTATGGTATGGTATGATATGTTAGGGGGTATATCCAAATATATAATATTCGGTGGCGTGTTGGTTTAAGGTGAATTTGGTGGTGGGTGGAGAGAAAAAGTGAAGAGGAATTTAGAATTCAATGTTGACAGGTCATGGGCACCACTCAAACATAATAAAAATGATACTTATGTCATATGTCGTAGCCCCATACTTGTGAGAAGATCAATAGGTATATTATGATATGCCACAAACTTCTCTAACATTCTCTTGGATTGCACTAAAATGGGAGATTAGGTATAGGGTTTGGAAAATCCACCAAGGAGTTATCACAAGCATATTTTTTCAAAGGTCATTTGAAAGTGATGTGGTATATGTATGAAAAATGTGAAGCATACATGAGGCATGTTAACTTCTCCACAAAATTCCTTAACTTAGTTTTTATTGTGGATTTCCTCTCATCGCCATGGTTGCAAAATTTACACAAAATGAGTTTGTTGAAAAGACAATGGGAAAAATTTCATACATATGCAATTGACAGGTGTAAATCCATATACCAGCAACTTGTCTATATCCTCCCAGCCCATGTCAAAATGGGATCCAATGTCATGTTGGAGCTTTATATGTTGTCAGTCCTTATATTTTTTCATATTAGATATACAAAAATAGTGAGTGATTTATACTTTCATGGAACATTTGGTCAAACATTTATCAATAATCCACTCGACAAATGAATTCTTAAAACTTGAAGTGATGACTTATTCAATGTATACACACATTTAAGTGAACACACAATACCCTTATATAAAATGCAAAGCATGCCTACAAGCCCCTCTATTGAAAATAGATGTCTATGATGAAGTTGGTTGCACTAAAAATTGTGATTTTGTGCCTAAAGCTTGTATGAAAATGTCTCTAAAATCATTCTTTATCTAAAAGGGCATTCATAACAGAGCTAGAATTCAAAAAATAAGTTACAAACATTGATATGCTGTCAATTAAAAAAATGATGACGTCTTCATCATTTTGAAGGGTCAAAATCTTACCAATTAGGAATTTTCACCACTCAAATCACCTACAAAAATATTTGTTGAATACTGGCTGGATAGCAATGCAACTCCAAAACAGGTGCTCTATTTCTAATAGAAGAATATCGGGGAGGGAGTTTTGAATTACAATTTTCAAATTTGGCAGATGACGTGGCAATATGGGATTGTGTGGCATGTTGGGTCATGAAACAAAGTTTGGATGATGACGTGGGTGGTGCAAGGTCATGTGGCACATTGGCTCCCTTTAGTTAGAAAATGTGAAATCCCATGATGATGGGGTATGGCGGATACCAATTATGGTATAATATATTAGGAGAATGTTTTTGTATAGAGAATATCTAGTCCCCATATAAAGCGAGAGAACTAGAATGTGCATGTGAGTGGAAAAATTATGAATTGATATCAAATGACACATATTGGGAGGGTAAATCATGGATCTGAAAGCTCGCAAGGTCTTTTTCAATGTCCAAAAACATGCATCAAGGTTTTGGACAAAGAAATCATGAGGAGTTGCAAAATAACAATACATGGAAGAATATGTTTCATCACTGTAAACCTTAATCAATGGAAATCTAAAAGCCTTTCTATATGTTTACCTTCAAATTTGTAAAGGTACCTTAAAATCCACCAAAATACCTTATTTTTTTCAAAAGTTCTTTAATATTTACAAAACTCATTTAAGACCTCCAATATAAACATATAACCTTCAAATGGTTATATGTTTGACCCAAGGTGTTATTTCTTAGTGAACAAAAAGGCTACCTCTGATAATTCAAATGTTTTGAACACACCTGTGACAGAATAATTTTCCTCATAGGATTTCAAATAAAAAATAAATGAATTGACCACTTTTATTATGAATATAATACAGGTTAGAAAATTATACCCAAACTTGATCGGATTGATAACAAGGGTTAACACAATTTTTTTTAGATAGGTAATAAGTTTTAGTTTTGAAGGGACTAAAAAACCATGTACACAAAAAGAGTCCAAGGCACATAGGCCAACAAGAGGAACCAGAAACACCAAGTCAAACCAACTTGACAAGCAGTGCAAACAAAACAAAGAAGACCACAAACAGTCTAAGTAATAAACATACATAGAGATATTTTTTAAAAACGAGATATTTAGAGCAACTAGAAGCACCAAACCCTAAAGGAGGAGAAACAAAGAAAAGGTCAGCCAAAAGGCTTTTATCAATCCACCTTGCTTTGTGCATTTTTACTTCTGGTTCTAGTGCTCGGACCCGCTTCCTTGTTCCCTTTACACTTAATGATGACTCTGGAAGGCATTTTACCCTTGTTCTTCTCCTCGAGCTCCCCGTTGTCTTCCTCATCAATACTGTTAAATTGCATATGCATATTAAATCCATCCTTTTCCGCTTGCATTTTGGCAATATGATCTTGTAGGATTGAAATCCTCTACTCTTATATGATGTAGTCAACATTCATGCCACCAATACAATTATTTTGGATATCAATATGTCTGTGGCAATCTTTAACTTCCTGAACCAATTTTTCATTGACCACCAAAATAGTGTCCGCAGTCTCCTCCAATCTGAGAATGTGAGCTTCCTAATGAATAGTATCTCTGGCTCTTTCCCTATTCCCCGCACTTTCCTTCCTGGATAGACCCCCTTTTTCAAATCATAGAGGATGTCGACAAAACTAGCAGGGCCCTCTTGCTGACACCCCCTTTTCCTTTTTTTTATGTGGGATGCCAAGGTCTCATTGTCCAAATCATCACTTTTTTCCCGAGGTCTAGGTGGGATAAGGATTCTACCTTTATTGAACATCAACAAGATAAGGCCATGATGGAGGGGGGTTTCCAGCTTGTCATTATGGTAGTCAGTGATGGAGGTGGTCAAGGATCGAAGGAGAAAAAAGGGAAAACTCTTCTTTTGGTTTCTACAAAGATGGTTCAAAATGGACAAGTGGTAAGAGAAAATATTCCTAAATTTTCCCTCAAGAGTGAGGTATTTCATCACCACAAGACACACATCCACCCACCTACCAGGCAAGCAAGTTCTGGTGATACCATTGTCATATTGAACAATATTTTCCCTAGGACCGAAGAAGGTAGAAATCTCATGTTTTTTCCTAGTTTTTTCCTTAAAGATTTTAAAACCATCGATGGACATATCAGTGGCTTCAACAATGGTGATCTCATTGACCTCAATTTCAGTGTCCCTCATCTTAACACGATTGTCCTCTCATGCTTTCCCGAATTCGTTAGCAAGCTTTGGATCATGGCCATGCAACTTCTCAATATAGATGGATAGACCACCCTTGCGAAGAAGGCTCCACAGGGTACCATCCCTTTTAAGATGCATATAGGAAATAGGTTCGGTCCTTACCCTATCTCCACCCATGATTTTCCTACTACAAAAACCGGACACATAAATGAAATCGAGAAAGAAAAAGAAACAAAGACAGAGATTAAACACAGTGTGGATGTTAGAATCCCTATTAATATTGCTATTAACACAATTTTCGTCCCTCGTATCCCTGTAATTATGAAGGTTAATCTTAGCAAATCTTGTCCTCGTTAATAATTTTTTTGATATGATTCCAAGGTAACTCCTCATGTTGTCATCTCATATATCCTTGTAGGTCGTTCCCATGATTTGCCAGGCCATCAGCAATCTTGTTGTCGCTCCTGTACACGTGTTGTATCTCAACCCTTTCAAAATGTCCCATCATTTGCTTGGCCTCCTTAATTATATTTTTAAGCTTCCATCCTGTGTTATTATTGTGCTTAAGGGCGTTAATAACACACATGGAATATCCTTCAATAATAAGGTTTGGAATATTCATGGTTTCATAGAGATTTAATCCCCACAATAAAGTTATGGCTTCAACATGATTATTTGAGTGAAGCCTAACTTGGCCGGCATATGCCTGTAAATAATCCCATGTATGATCCCAAACTATCCCCCCTCCAGCAATTCCTTTCCTCACTTTAACCGAGCCATCGAAGTTTAATTTCCACCATCAAGAGGGTGGGCATTTCCATTTGTCCTTTTTAATTTTTGCCTCCCTATCTTTGCCAATAATCTCATAAGGAACCTTGAGATTAAAATTATTTAGGATATCCAAGTCTAAACCCAAGGGAGGTTTGGAATTCTTGCATTTAACAATTTAAAAATTATCTTTGAGAATTTGGATGATAAGCCTCACCACCTTCTTGGGATAAGAGCTCTGATTTCTAAAAATATTGTTATTCCTTTCGATCCAGATCCCCCATAGGGTGTGCAGGAGGGCCAAATTCCATAATTCCTTAACACTTTCATGGTGAAAAATGGATTTCCATTTTTCAAGCAAGTTTGAGATATCCCTAGGAAGGATTAACCAAATTTTGAAGAAGTTGAGCACCACCGAGAAAACCTGAAAAGTAAAGAAACATTCCAAAAAAATATGGCTAACAGTTTCTTCTTGGCCTTTGCACAAGATACACCTGTTGATGATTATCATTCCTCTTTTTCTCATCTTGTCGACATTGAGAATTTTCTTCTTAACAACTTCCCAAAAGAAAAGATTAATTTTTGGGATAATTTTTTTTCCAGATTCTCATCTAATAATCATTATTAGGAAGTTGTTCAAAATTAAGTAAGTAGCCGGATTTAACTTCATAATTTCTAGAATATGTGTTCCTCCATATTAGTTCATTTTGACTCTGTCTTGGAGGAATGTGGCAGAACTTAAGTTCATTGTTGAGGGTTTCAAAATGGTAGGAGATATCAATTGTAAGAGGGTGAAAAAATAATTTGTTTCCATTGGCTGTCTTCTGTCCAGTAGTCACACACCCTTTCACCGAACGCTACTTTATAGAACAAGAAGTAATCCTTTCAAGGTATCTCCTCTTTAAGAGATTGATTTCAAATCCAGGGGTCTTCCTAGAAACTGATATTAGTTCCATTCCCCAAATTCCACTTAACACCTTTATTCATCAAGTTCCTTGATTTCCCAAAATCATTCCAAAAAATGGTTCCTTTGGGAAGATCTTTATCCTTAAAAAAAGTTAAAGTACCGCCAACATTCTGCAAATATTTCGCTTTCATAATTTCCACCCATGTGCCTTCCTCTTTATGTTCCATTCAACCTTAGCAATGACTTCTGGTTCATCATTTGCATATTTTTTAGTCAGAGGCCACCTCTGTTTTTAGGAGAAGTTGCCTTCTCCCAAGCTATCAGAGGTATCATGATTTTGACTTCAATCCCTGACCACAAAAACCTTTTTTGTATGCCTTCAATAGCCTTTCTGATTTTTTGGGGCATAATAAAAATAGACATTGTGTATGTTTCCACACCTTGCATAGAGATTTGAAGCAATTAGACTTTCCTATATTGAGTCAGCAACGTACCTTTCCAAGAGGCAAGTTTCTTATGAAATCTATCAATGATTTTATTCCAGCTGGTATCATCCATTTTGTTGCCACACAAGGGCAAACTGAGATAGCTATCTGGGAGATTATTTATATTACATTCCAAGATGGTGGTGAGACGTTGTTTTTGATGTTCATCAACATTGATGAAATAACACGAACTCTTCCTAAAGTTAACTTTTTGACCTAAGACCTCCTCATAGTTCTTAGTGATGATTTTGAAAGACTTGGCTTCCTGGACAAAAGCTTGACCCAGTAGCACCGTGTCTTCAACAAATTGTTGAAGACATTGATTCTCAACCCCATTAGCAACCTTAATTCCCTCAATTGTCCCCTCATTTTAAGCTTTTGAGCAAAGCCTTCTCAAGGCTTCGGCCACAATGATATATAGAAAGGGTGAACTGAAACTTTAAATTCATAGTACCCAAGATTTTGAGGTCCTTTCGAGAGTAAATTCCCTAATACCAATTATGAGGATTGAGATCTCGAATGAGTGATTCATCCTCTTAGTGAAAATTTACATACCAATCAAGGTGTCTACATGAACGTGTGACCAAGAATCCCTAAAAATAGACACTACAAGATTTTGCATGGAATAGAATGAGCAATGTTCTAATTGATTGTACGTACAAACTACATGCATTTAAATAGGAATTTATAGGTAACTTTCTTACAATCTAGCAAGTCTTGCTTATCCTAATGATGGGGGTTTCTAACATGAGAATATAAATGAAATAATGCTTCCCTAAAGAATAATGGAAATCCATAACAAACTCCACCTAACCTAATCTTATTCTAACCACCTTTCTGTTAGGCATAAACATAATTGTACACATTTTACAAATGGATAGGCACATAAAGTAACTAGTGTACTTTAGGATATAGTACTATCCTAAGTTATACATCCCTTATCACAATATCCACTTCTTATATTTTCATATTAGCCGCAATATTTTTATTTTCTTTAATGCTTTATTGAGCTTCAGGGGGTCACTATTATTTTCCTTAATTATTTCTATAATTATTTTCCCTTTGTTTTCTAAAATTTTCAAGTATCTCCCCTAATTTAACTTCATTTTACCCCATCCCCAAAACCTACATCAACTTCCAAGTGATGGCAATACAATTATATGGGAGCACAGTGTCCCTAAGTGCATATAGTTCATATGCAAGTTGTATGCTAGTAGGGACTCCTTATTTATTTATTTGTTCTTTGTCTCCTGGAATTATTTTTCCATTATATTTTTCTATGTGCATTGCTTGTTTACAATTTACCTATCCTTTTTATATTTAGTTAGTGCTCCCAAATATGCCATGATATCTATCATGCATGCCTTTTATATCCTTGCTTACAGTTTCCATGATTTATATCATGCATACTTTGGGGGAGGACCTCCCGTTTTCTTATGTTATCATTGATTTTATCTTTTCTCACTTAAGGCACATTACTTTTGTGTTTACTTGGATTTCATTTTTCCCACCTTAGGGCATAAACTCTCTATGATTGCATTGTTTTATCCTACCCTACCTTGGGTCACGGTTCCTATCTTTGGATTGTACTTTGAACACATATTTCTTGCCTTCGAGCACCATTCCTATTTTTTGAGCTTAGATTATTACATATTTCCCACCTTTGGGAATTACGTTATTATTATTCAAACATACATTAATTCTATCTCATTCTACCTTTAGGGGAATTTTCATATTTTATCTTCGACCTTACACTAATCGTATATTTCCCACCTTGGGGGAATATCTCGTTTTTCAAGGCTATGTTGCTCTCACATTCAACTAGGTTTTGTGGGGGAAATTGTGTCTAAATGTGACACTTGTCACATTCGCACACACTCGAGCTCTATAGTCTCCATTGGCTTGAATATAAAGTGGGTTCAGTGTATCATATGAGAAAAGTCATTTGTAACCTTTTAATGTAGACATTGACCCCCAAACTTTAATAATTAAGTAAAATTATGCTTCACTATATAAAGTGACCCTACGAAACTCGAAGAAATATGTGACCCCATGAGTCCTAGGAAAATAAAGAGTCCCAAATACTTGGAAATAGCTTGGGCCCCATTGACATAAAATACAAAAGTATATGTGATACCTCACAAACACTTAGGTGATAAAGCGACCCCCAAGTTTTCTTTAATCCTTTTATATGTGCCACATAACTTGGTGACTCAAGGTTCACACTTTAAACACTAAATAAACAACTTGGGGACTTTGTTATGCATTTTATGAGCTCAAAGTGACAACCATTACACCTATAACTATCATGACTCCACATAAGTAAAATAATACTATTTTTGGTTATGCAATATTAATTGAGACATTATCATCGTAACTTGAATAATAAATGTGTGGGTTCATTAACACATTAAAGGAAAACCAAAAGACAAGTGAAAAACATATATTGAATTATTTTCTTTATTAAAAGTGTGGTATTGAAGAGAATATAATCTATCTCTAAAGCATCCCCATACAAAAATCCTAGTTCAATCATGTACAAATTCATTCTAGTTGATACTAGTTTTCGTGCACATGGAAAGCTAAGAGTTGGGACACTTGTATACACAAAGTTGATCGTTTATTTGAGTTGAATGTTGATTGCGATTTTGTTGAATCACAGGGGATCTAAGAATAATAGAGGGATAACATCGAACCCCTTTATCATCCCTCATTTTTTATAGGTTTCAGAAAAAATTGAGTGTTGCTTAGGGTTTCTACAAATAATTTCTTAGTGATTCATGAGTGAACCAAAAAATTGGCCTAGGATTTCAAACATTAGGGTACATTGAACACATTCATCAAGTTGGATCTAGATCCGCACACACAACCATTTTCTTAGAAAACATACCATTTTCATCCCACACGAAATAGGTCATTTTGTAAAAAAATGGTTAAGGGTGTCTAACAATCTTTTTTCTGTGTTGTTCACAATGAATTTTAGGCCTTTTTATTTAGCCTACCACTAACAATTACCTTTAGATTCATTATTTACAACATATTCATGTCTTTAACCTTGATTTTCTTAACCTAGTTGTTTTCATGTATTTCTAATTATTTTGTGAGTTCTTATATTCTTGATTAGCCCCTTTATTTTTCATTATTACAACTACCTTATTGAGTTATAACTAATTAATCTTAGGTGTAGCTGGTGTATTTTTATATCTAAAACCATTTTCCACACCTACATATTGACATAAAACCAAAAATATACTAAATTTATAGTGCATTAACCTAGAACTTACAAATTTACCCAATTTTAACCTTTCAATTTTTGATCTCATGATTTAACTTAATGAAAAATTAAGGTCAATCAATCCACCTATACCCTCAAAGAAATTCACATTTGATAAATACATGGCTCTCTGCACTACCCTACCCTACCATTATGTTGGTCCACATCTCATACATGGAGGGGGGGTGATGTTAGGAAATAAGAGATAAAATATGCGGAATAATCCCTCACAGAATCGCAACAATAGAAACTAATATGTAGAAAATATTATAGATCATAAATAAAAGTGCAGAATAAAATAAAACAACACAAAAAGATAATATTTAACGTGGTTCACCCAATTTGGGCTATGTCCACCAAGAATCACTTGCTCAGATTTTATTACAAGCCACCGCTCTCTCAATACAATACCGAGATCTGTTTGGAGCTATGCCCAACAAACTCTACATAATTCACACCTGAATTCAAAACACATCTGCAATGTTACATCATACCTACCATATGCATAAAACCATATAAGTAGACAACTGCTTAAACAGTTTTACAAAACCGTGGGTATCAAAACTATGGGCCAAAACCGTCCCATAAACCTATGGGTCAAAATCCCGCCCATATGAGAAAAATATGTTTCCTGGTATATCGGGCGCGTTTTAAGGCCAAAAAAAATTAAATAGGCTCCAACACTTTCTCACATTAAAACATGCTCCACAACCTAACTAGTGACGAATGGCTTGGAGATGAAACTAAGATTTGACATGTTAATTAATACTTTGAAGGATTAAAAAATACTCCCTAATCCAATATGTGGTGCCCTACCAATACACAAAAAACAAATGAACTCCATTGATGATGGATCATGGAGGGCATGATGTGAGGCCAAGATTTCGCTTGTGAGATAAATATCTTAAAGATCCACCATTCATTTAATTTGTACCATTGAATGATTTGAAAGTTGACACTTTTTCAAATCATCAAATTCTGTAAACATTTCATAAGATATAAAGCATTATCCTAATGATAAATGATACAAATGTGAATTTCGATTACAACACTAGTATAGAAAGTGAAATTTGCACCATGATTTGGGTCAAATTTATCCCATAAATCAACATTTTTCATATCTTTGGATATAAGATTTTGAAATTTTGCTAGCAAAAATGACGCCATTTTACCTTTTTGATAGCGTTATTATTGCACAGATTTTGTCTCGTATTTGTGCCCCTTTTTACATCAACTTTCCTTCGGAAATGCGCTACAAACTTGATTAAAAAAATTTGTCATAAAAATGGCAAAACGAGCTACAACTATTTGTTTGAGCTTTGCAATTTTCAACCTCTTGACCTCTCAGTGTGCAATGAATTGACATTTGACTTTATGCCACTTCTATGCAGTCACAACATGTAAAGGTTAAAACTAGTAGATAACTCAAATTTGTATGCTTATGCTTAAACTTCATACAATATTAAGGTAAGTGAGATAAGTTGGAGTTGTACTTTTGACATCTAACACTTAGATAAAAGTCCCAAACTTTCCCAAATCAACCTAATTTCCTACGTAAATACAAAGATTATATTTCACAAATTGGTGTCGACTCTACTTCAAATTTGCCTCAAAAACTTAGTTAAAAAAATTGTCATGAAAATAGAATTACGACCTACAACCATTTAGCTTGTGTTTCACAAGTTTAGACCTCTTAACCTCTAGGTGAGCAATGACTTACCATTTTTATGTGCTCACTTGGTATATAATAAGGTAAGTGAGAAATAAGTTGGAGTCGACCTTTAGATATAATACTTAAATAAAAACACCAACTCGCCCAAATTGACCTAGTGTCCGGAACAAATTCAAGACTATATTTAACTTAGTGTCTACTTTGCTTCGGATTTGCATTATATTCACGCCACAAATGTGGAAAAAAAATGCTTTGGATCATCGTTAAATAATCAATTAATAAATACCACGTGTTGGCAAAAAATCAACCCTGACGACATAACTAAACAAAGTATAAGGTGATTTTTGATGTAAAATTTTAATTGACTTTATGTGCTCACTTGGTATATAATAAGGTAAGTGAGAGATAAGTTGGAGTTGACCTTTAGATATAATACTTAAATAAAAACACCAACTCGCCCAAATTGACCTAGTGTCTGGAATAAATTCAAAACTATATTTAATTTAGTGTCTACTCTGCTTCGGATTTGCATTATAGTCATGCCACAAATGTGGAAAAAAATGCTTTCGATCATCGTCAAATAATCAATTAATAAATACCGTGTGTTGGCAAAAAAATCAACCCTGACAACATAACTAAACAAAGTATAAGGTGATTTTTAATGTAAAATTTTAATTGACTTTATGAAAACAAATTTAACATGTATGTTTAATTTAATTTATATATTAATTTCCAATGAATGTTAAGATTGTGAAAGGTATAGTGTAAAAAAGATTGAGGGAGTACATTAACACGTTACAAGTACTACGAAAGAGAAAAGTAAATCTAAAAAGATTATTTGGAAAGCACCGGTAGAGTAGAATACAATATCTTCAAGATGAAATATGTTACTATGGAGAAACACTTCTAATACTCAAAAGTGGTAAAAAGTGTGATGAATGTGAGACAATGTGAATCATTGGGTCTACAATGCCTTGGGGCCAGTCTACCATATAAGCTTCGAATTTGAGCATAATGCCTCTTCATTATGGTGGTGTGGAACAACTAGAAGTGGGAAATAATTAGCCTAGTGCAAACCCCCTAGGGGACTCGTGTCTAGGAAGTTGTCGGCAAAGGTTAAACATCTCTCAAAGAAAGAGGGCTAAGTATCTCTAGTTTTCATAAGCCATGAGTGTTTGGAGAGAGTTAGATGAATCTTTGAAGAGGATAGAATATGATTTTTCCTCTTACCTCGTAGTAAGGAGAGAATTTGTAAACTAAATTGAATCGTCTCAAAGTCCAAAGAGAGAATCTAAAAAATATGGTGCTCTTGAGGGATATGGTGGTTTGTCTCAATGTGAAGTTGATGGGAGCAAACTCTGAGTTGAGCTAGCAAAAACCCTTTGGTCTAAGGTAACTAGAGTATGATGTATCCTAGGGATTGGATGAGCTCATCACTGAATTAAAGATATAAGTCTTGAGTAGCGTTAAAGTTTTGAGGAGAGCAAGTATATAAACAGACATTGTGGACTAAAAATAGTCTCTATAAATCTTTGTATAAATGCCCTTGTTTATTTCTCTCTTGGTGGGATCGGGCACATCCGCTAGGAATCCATGCGTAGCTGACCTAACAACATCAAAATCAATGAGTCAAAACAATGAGGAGGCTCTCGCATACCAACAATTATCAACCTCATGTTCCTTTTGTTTCATACAAGATCTAATAGAAAAGTATGAATACCTAACGAAATTACTCTAGGAGCTACATAATTGTCTCTGTAAATCATTTTGACAACATAAAATATCATTGATGCAATGAGTGGGGTTGTAACAAATTTTGCACTTATCATGGTATGAGGAACTAGTCTCTTAACATGAATATGTTTGGATAACATTGTGACAACCACTCTCTATTCATTTTCAGTCTTCTGTTGAAAGGTATGGTCCCTAAACCTCAACCATACAAGAGGGTAGGTGTGTCCAATAAGTGAAAGAAGTCATCTTCATATAAATGTCCTAAAAATGAAGTTGATAACATTACTTTTTAAAGGTGGTGAGAGCAACATATCCCCTATTCATTCTAGATTTTATACTTGGATTGAAGCTAAAGTGTGGCACCCCCAAATATACATATAAGGAGACAACCTCAACTTTCTCAACCGTGTAAGTAAGAATCACTTGATTTTCTTTATTTTTAGAAATGTTAAAAGCCATGACTTTTGTTTTCCCAAAATTAACTTGAAGCCTGTATTACAAAAGGAGGCTAAAATGTCAAGTTGCCCTTGGAGACCCCCCACTAAGTGAAACATCAAAACAATGTCGCCTACGAAAAGGAGAATTTCAATAGAGACTTCAAAGAGTAAGCAACCATCTGTGGCACCCAATGTATCTGAAATTATTTCCTCTAGCTTGTTAATGTAGAATCCAAAATGTGTAGGAGAGAGTGGGCAACCTTATTTAACACCTATAGTGCTTTGGGAATCCTCTATGTCACCATCCATTACGCATACCTTGAAAAAAATGGTCTTATAAAGTGTCATCACAAGCAAAACCACAAGGGTGTAAGACCCAAAGCCTTAAGGTTGTCAACAAGTGTCAAGGAATTGTGCCTTGCAAAAGTCCACAAAACAACAAATGTACTCCACACTTGTGTGTCTTGGCTTCCTCAATTATAGAGGTAATATTAAAGATATGATCAATGTTATGGCGGTTCCTCTTAAAACCTTCTTATCCTTTTGCCCTTAGCTTCTTTGTATTTCCCCATCTAGGGATATGAATGTCCAAAATTGTGGCAAAAATCTTAGCCATGGTGTATCCAACCATGATAGTGAGGTAATTACTAGGAGCGTTCTTGTCCTCAATCTTGTAGATGGGATGGATGATATGGGAGGTCCAAGAAGATGCAAAACCATGGTACCATATAGTTACACAAGTGTGTGATATTGGATTGTTAATACTTTTGGGCTATGTTTAATAAAATTAGAGTTAAGGCTCTCCACATAATGAGGTTTGTTGAATTGAAGCTGAAGGATGGGACAAAGGATTAGGCAATTAGAGAGAAGAAACGACAATGAATAGGTTTTAGTTTGATTCAAATACTTGGTTGCTTTGGAGCATTGTATGGTACATACTAGGCAAGAAGATCCGGTATTGTACATATTGGTATCTTAGGAAGTTTGACTCCAAAAGAGTTCAGGAGTAAACCACACTCCTTGAGAAATTTTACACTTGTTCAAATGATACATCCTCTTTTTCCTCGTACAAATGCTCCTATAAAATCGTTGCATTTACTTTGGCTGGGAGGGTTTATGCCTCCTAATATGTTTGGTTATCCCATGAATGTTTTTATAATCATGGTCATACCAAGTATTACGAGTACAGTGGCCAACTCTAAGAGTGTAGGAAGTATGGATGGAATGGGATAAACTGTTTAAAACAAAAGACCAAGAAGTTTGGGTGAAGCAAACAGAGCGCTCAATCAAGTCATGGGTATCAAGAATTGAGAGGAGCATTATATTGCTCGACGTGATAGATGTCAAAATGTACAATGGTAGATTGGCAAGGTTACAACAATGCATGACATAAGAGAAGCAAATCTAAAATTTGGACATAACTTACACAACTAAATACTTCAGTCTTGCTACTGAACACAACGTATACATACAAGAGAGAATCTTCAATAATTAAGTGGTATGTAATTATCTTCTAAAACTACTCACTTGACATAGACGAGTTCTAATAATTTGTAACACTCCCTAAATATCTTCACTAATTCTAGTATGATTGTTGTTCATGTAACAATCATTTACAACACATTATTTTACAACTTGCTAATGTAAGCACCATCAACAAATTCCTAATGTTCCCCCTCTTAGCACAAACATGGGGAGATAACACCACTAAAGAACTACAATGGGCCGCCATAGAGCTTGCTCATGATCTCAACTCACGTATTGCATCGGGCTTGTTCATACTCAAATGCGTTGTGGAACAATATAAATGAATTTCATGAATGGTCACAACAATCGCCCAAATATGAACAAGCATCCTACACAATTCATCCTCCACATCTATCACTAATGGTTTTACTTGGGGTGACCAAAATCTTCTAAAGTATCATGATGCTACAATACTCTGCTCTGATTCTCCCATACATTTTTACATCAAGGGCAAATATACTAAAAATCTTATTACAAACCAAAAAAACTAAAAAATAAAGTTCTGAGGACGAGGTCCTTATCTTTTGTAGCCTCTGTTCTCAATCACTACCACTTGGTTGTGAACAACATAACTAGAACCCACTACTATTGAACTCTAGTTTCGGCTTAAGTCGTTTAGGTGTTGATTTTGTTATCACTAATGCATTGTGTGGCCCCATCACAAGTGACGAACAAGAGGACTTTGATTGTCCTCCTTCCTCCATTGTGTCCCCCCTAAATTTTAACAAATAGGACATCAATTTCCGTTGAAAATGCATCCATAACAAGGAGAGCGAAATTTTAACTTTTGTACTTTAACAAATGACCCGTTTAGATAACAACTTTGATGACAACATTCTTAAGACAAACTATATAAGACCCTAAAAATGAACTCTGGTAAACATACCAATAATGAACAATAAATGAAACTAAAACCTAATAAAACACAACACTGACAAATAATGGATTTGACTAATGACAAAAATTAATATCTATAACTAAAGGTAGCTTAATCCCTATAAACATCTTTTCTAACAACTTTGACTTTAAACTTAAAAAATTTATAATCAAACTCACTAATAAAAAGACTATTATTTGAATTCAATATCTTAAACTTTAAAAAACTCTTTGATAATGATGTTATCAATGAGCATGAATGCACAACTGGGAAACTTTGTATGGCAATACATGCATGATTGTATCCAAAGAAAGCATTGTAATAATGAAGAATTGCATTAATTATGCTCTTCATGGAGATACCAAGTCATAAACACTCATACATCCAATCTACAAAGCCGAAAGTGCACTCATATAGATGTTTTAACAACTACTAGATCTTAACAAAACTAAAACTGCATATAATAATTTTTAAAAATGTCAAATGAATAATCTTACTAATATACAAGCTTTCAACAAAGTTAAACTTGCATCTACACGAGCAATAACAACAATACACTACTTTGGGGCAATTATTTTAGACTTGCATCATAGAGATCAACCCTACTGTAATTCCAAATCTAGAATTTGGACAAAGTTCACACAAACAAATACTTCAATCTTACTATTTAACTCATTACATATACATATCAGAGAAGATCTCCAATAATTAAGGAGTATTTAATTGACTCTTAAAACTACTCACATGACATAGACAAGTTGTTCTAACAACTTGTAACAAACACTCTAAATGTCTTCACTAATTCTAGTATGATTGTTTCTAATAACAACCATTTACAATACACATTATTTTACTAACATTATAACTTACTAATGTAGACACTAACAGCTAATTCCAAACAACCAAATGGAACCAAAAAGATAAGATGATAGGGTCAATGTGGAGAGGTGTAGAGGATGCCAGAAGACTTTGTATTTTAGGTGAAAGAGAATTGTTAACAAAAATGTAATCCGCAATAAAAGAGCCACCAATAAAAGGGAAGTATGTAGTGCCACCTAAGTATGAAAAACTACCACCACCGTTGAGGATGACCAAATCATGATAATATCCCAAGCTAACCAAGCATTTGACATCCAAAGCAACTACTCTATCTGATGAAATTCAATGTTAAACATCACAATGGAGGTATAAACTACCTAAGTTGTCAATTTGTATCTAAATAGAGGTCATGTCATGTACACTACATACAATTAATTTGTGCATTGATGCCTCTTGCTAGAAAAATGTTCCCAACAACCTAGAAATCTGTTATTTCAAGTTCTATGTTTGTAAAGGGAGATCTGTCCATATCTGGAATAGTATAACGGCTGGTGGAAAATAGCGTGCACCAAAGAAAAGTTTACTTGAAGGGGATTTTCTTGCTAAAAAAACCAGCAAAAACCAAGCATGCACGTCCAATCTTCAAGGTTAATAAAGGGAGCTATATAATCTTTGTAAAGATATGCTATCCTACCAGAACGTCTTAAACAATGGAGTTCCACTCTATGCACCAATAAACAAGAATAGTCTAATAAGATAGGAGTGACTTCTCGTATGCTTCCATAAAGAAAATCAGGCTTGATTTGTGAATCAAACCCTCTAAAGACCCCTTCGAGAACAAGAGTGAGCCACCACAATTCCACAATATTACTAAGAGCAAAGCCCTGGCACTCTTAATTTGGTATTGTGAGGAGGAAGATGGGGAATGTTGTATGAATTTTGGCATTTAATACCTAAATAAAATGAAGAATCTAGCTTTTGGATCCCCAAACATTGGTTGTCTTTGACATAATCCCAAGACCATATTGGTCTAGGTGCCTTACCAACTAGGATTTCAATCTTTTTTGAGTTCAAAATTTTAGAGTCAAAAATTCTGCAAGGCTAATATTTTAAAATTCATAAACTTCACACAATTGAATTCATATATATACAACCCACAAGTGATCAATATCAAATTCCTAGTCAAGTAAATCAGTTAGGGCTTGAACCTGGAACCTTCCAAATATCACTTAAGGTGCCCCATCAACTAAACTATCAATCCTTTCTAGATTCAAAAATAAGATCAAGCCTTTCAAAAAAATCATGCCATTATTTTTGTTACAACACTCGCTGCACAAACCTCTTCACTACTTGATCTTTTTAGTAAGAAGCGCATGCCCAAACCAAAATCAACAAAAATTAAAGGTAATATCACCCCCAATTCACAATTTTCCAATACACTTTTTTAATGTCACCAAAATTAATAACATTTTCATATTTATATGGTTTATATTGCCATATTCCCATTTCATTCAACAAGAGAAATTATTGGTGTATAGAAAAACCTATCAAATGGACAGCATTGTTTTGAAATAACTTTGAAAATCACATGAATAACAGCACCAGCTAGACGTTCTATGAGGCATTACATTTTAACACCTAAGACACAGATGATGCTAAAACATTAATGAAGTCCTTTTTCTTTAGTTTGAAGTTAAAACTTTTTACCAATTAGTGGCAAACCCTTTTTATCAATTTTAAAGCAAATATAAGCCTATAACAATTGGTTCTTACCACATTTTGCAATTTAGAAGCAAACCATTTTTCAGAATTAGAACACAACATATAAGAGAAGTAATTACTCTTATGAAGAGTTTAAAAGTGGAACTCTTTAATACAGCTTGAAACATAATCGCTTGAATAAAACTGATCCTTAAAAAACACGCAATTTACAGCCCTCAGTTATTAATCTAATAACAAAAAGTACACTATCTATAAAGAAACATTGCACAAGACCATAAATTCTAGCGTTTTGAATCTTTTTTCATTAAATACTAATACTAGTAAGACATGCACCCATTGTTATCTTTAAATAATTAGAACCACACCATTCTTGGCAACACAAAAATACTCAATCTCAAACTCCAAAAGATGTGGCCCAAAAAAATCCTTGGAAAAGTCACCTGGAGAAACTATTGGCACAACTCTGGTTTCTCATTAGTCTCAATCTGGCAGCCCACAAAAGTGTGTCATTTCAAATTTCATGAAAACCGGAATAGAATCAATGTAAATTGATATATAGCGTTAAAGCAACCAAAGTAAAACAAAGCAAACATTTAGAGGACCATAATTCTCCATCCTCACTAGCCATGAAATTGGTCTGGCATGACTCCAACCTGAAACATGCTGAATTTTGCAACTTATAGTTCTTGTACCTTTCGGTATAATTATCAAGCCACCTTTATGCTATGAAAAGCCAAAAAAGGTTTCTGCCATTTCATATTGATTCTTGGTGTAACCGTATAATCACAGCAAGTAAACCATGAGCTTTAAACCTTATGATCAGGAACATTTTGGGCATCTCTCCTTGAGCAAAGAGAAATGGACTCAATTGTGTAAAGCTATGCAAAGTCATAGTGTGCACAACTACATCTTCTTCCAAATTACTGTTAGAATATTCAATTTTTGCAAGCATGCATTGTACATATATTCTATCAAAGTGAGTTATTAAAATAGATGCAATAGTTGGATATTATTACCAAATACTAGAAATTAATTTATTTTGATATGTTTCAAATTGGAATGCAGCAAAATTCAATTCAAAGAGTGGTAACTCAGACATCTCATTACAACATGCCAATGCAATTCACTTACATAAGCTTTGTACGATAGATATAGATATACACAGGGCATCATCCACACCAGCCAATGGTTTTTTGTATGTTCAAACCATATGGATTAGGTTCTTCAGGAGGAGTGGGTGGCTTCGGGGGTCTAGGTTTTGCAAAGTCTGCAAAAATGACCCAACCATCTAAAAACTGTACAAAATATCCAATTACAATTTCATCACATATGGCAACATTTACATCTTGTAATGTATATCGATATCAAAACAACAAAACCACCACCAGTAATCTGTAAAGCGAAAATAGAAACCTGATATTTATATCTATTCATCTATATACAAACACACAATGTACAGGTTCCAACATAAAGATTATGATACTTACTTTTCCATCCATTCCCTCCTTAGCTTTAGCGGCCTCTTCTTCTGTAGCATATCTCACAAACGCAAACCCTCTTGATCTTCCAGAAACCTTATCAGTTACAACTCTAGCTGCATACGCATAAAACAATGAGGAAAATTAAGGAAACCTTGCTGAAACAGCACATAAGCAAGTAAACTCTGTAAGAGTGTAAAAGAAGAGAACATTCTCTTGCCTTCAAGAAGCTGCCCAAACTTAGAAAACGCAGTTCTCAAGCCTTCGTCAGTGGTTTGTCTAGAAAGTCCTGCCATACAAGAAGAGATTACTCAGAGCCTGCTCTGCAGTATGTTCACTAAATAAATGTTTTAACCCTTTATATTAACAAGAGGCAGAAGGCTAGTACTAGTACATGGGCAAGGACTGGACTGAAAATAGTTCCTATCAATGAAATAAGACAAAAATAGTAAGAGCAAAACCATAAGCGGCATGGGTAATCTAAAAAACAAGTAAATAGAAAGCAAAAGGGGAAAGGCAATTCTAGAAAGTAAAGCAGCTATGATGGATGTGGAGCATACATTATTGCAAGAAGAATGAGACAACAGAGCTGGCCATGAGCAGTTTCAGCTTGCCGGACAAATACTTCTAAATGTACAGACTAAGAACTCCTAAATTGTGTAGATCACCAGCACATATCATCTAAAAGTTGGGAAATCCATTTTATCACAGTTTATACAATAATATTAGACATTGGAATAACCAGACAGAAAAATATGGGGAAAATTGAGGATTAGGGTTATTGCAGCAAAAAGATGTCAAACAACCCAGATGAAATCAAGGACAAGAACTAAGTGTCATTATTTCAAATCAGTGACCAGAGAGAAACTACAGAAAAATAATGAAGCCAGGCGTGGTTGAGAACCAAAGTTCCGTGGGTTGGGAACTTGTTTGTCCCATTTCCCAGGGCAAGAGAACAGGGGCAGGGGGCACTAAGAAATTATTAGGGTTATTTTAAGCAAAGAATGATATGAGTTCAACCAGAAATTAGAAAATCAATGGCGACAGCTTAAGAAACTTAGACGCAGGCAATGGACCAAATGAGAGAGGAAACAACCATGATGCCACAAGGCAAAAAACCTACGACCTTTCTTAGTAGACAAGGATTGGATTGGGCAAGGTGGTTAAGGCTTCCTCAACCTGTTCCCTTTTGCAAGTTCGTGGCAGGGAGCATCCATATCCATTCTGTGGCCAGAAGAGAGCTGCAGCACATACATTTCAGGAAATGGCATACGATGCTCCATACATAAGAACTGGGTAACTGTGGTGTAAATTAGCCAGGGACAGAAGAGACAGACAACAATGATAATACGCATTGCTATGTTATAGAGCATTGCTCAATAACATACATATTCATAGCAGAATTTCGTATGAATAGAATTTCTGAACAAGACATGAATGACCGTGGACGTATCAAACTAGTTTTAAACCTTTTGCCAAATATATTAACTGAGAAACATCATGTAATATTACAGACAACGCATCAAGGGATTCCCTGAAAATTACCCTAGAAAACACCATCATTTTTTAACTCACAAATAGAAGCCATAAATACTGACATGAAGGCACCAAGATAGGATCCTAGGGAATTAGTCTCTATAGGCCCTCTAATCCTCTAATTGTTAAAGTGCTAAGACCATTGAATATGAATATTTATCAATTAGTTCTAGTTTTTAATAGCTAAAGCTCTGAAACCAAAAAAAGTAACGACGATGGAAAAAATGGGATGGAAAACAAGAGAAGATAAAACATTAAAGATTTTTTTCTTTCCATACAGTGTATGGGAGAATAATGCCAAAACACAATAATATCTAACAAATACAGACATGATAGGGAATAAAACATGAAAGATCGTCAGCCAAAGCATGTAGATTTGCAAAAAATCAACATGTTTGAGTACATATTCAATTTTCTCTAACCAAAAAATTGTAGACATTCACATCAATAAATTACAAACAAATCGTAATTGTTGTACGCATTCACATCATAAAGTAGGTAGCAACGCTAAATTTTCTGGAAACTCATTTTAAGACAATTAGGTGCACATTGATGGCAAATAGAGAGTTAGCAAACAAATTTCAACTTTAAAGATTTCAAATTTGTACATTACAAAAAGTCAAAAGCAGACAATTTTAGACAATCAGGAGTAAAGTATGGTCAAAAAGCAAAAACAAATAGACAATCAACAGTAAAGTATTAGTATGGTAAAAAAACAGTCAAGCAGCACAGTCAAAGTCTGGTCAATGCAGGTCAACTTATTTATGGATAAAGTCTCTACGTTAATGTGAATAGTCTTCCTCAGAATTCCCTTGTTCTGCTATCAATTGAATGAAAGGGAAAATGTTAATTGGCATCTATATGAGTTGATGAACACACGCACACCACAAAGTGGAGTTAGAACCAAAAAAAAAGGATATCCTAGCACAACCACCAACCAACATGCATCCCAACAGTTTAATTGGCAAAAGTTTTGGAAGTAGTGGATGCCTTTTTGATGCAGCCATGGTTAGGGAGACGAGTTAACAATAGCCTTAGACCGTGCTGCCTAAATTCATGCACCTACAACGGGTCTTTATGCAGCAATGGAACACCACAGAACTTCTCTTTATTTATTTCAAAACAAAATTACAATGCTTGCAAACACAATTAATCCTAGTGCTATTACAGACTCCAAACTACACAAAGATTACAATATCCATCCTCAAGGAGACAAGACTCACTCCTACAAACTTGTGTGCGTACTCCTAGCAAGTTACTCCTTGAGAGCTACTTAAA
Source organism: Taxus chinensis (assembly GCA_019776745.2). NCBI lineage: Eukaryota > Viridiplantae > Streptophyta > Pinopsida > Cupressales > Taxaceae > Taxus > Taxus chinensis. The sequence goes on along the minus strand of CM034147.1, from coordinate 654,039,187 downwards.
TTATCCTTCAGAAAGAACAAACTCTCTCGTGCTCTCTCTGGCTCTCTCTAGCTCAAGCTAGTCTCTTGGTTCTTGTTAGATAACACGTTTCAAAAGGAACACATTCCCTTTTCAAGATGTCTTCCTGGAAAGAGTTATTGCAAAGAAACGTTCCAAACCAAGACATAGCCACTCCCCTTTGGCAAATCTTCACCTACTTCTCAGTCGTAATCAAAGTCGTTATCTTTTGGCCTTCAAGTGAAGCACCACATGTCACTGTACACTTCTTAGCCACATGGAATGATCACCATGTCGTTAACACAAGATTCTAGCAAACCTCGCAAAAGCTAGCAGGACCTTGCCAGAGCATAGCTTCGTAGATAACATTTGCATAAAGTGTTTAGAGCTTCAAAGAAACTGGAAATCGAAGACGCTCATAGGTGCATTGTAGAGATTCATAGATAGTTGGAATGTTGTGCAACTTGTACGAACCCCTCAGACACTTGTAATTTTGTGTGAAGTTGTACATACTTCATAGGAGATCGCAGGATATCATCCAATCAAGGCAGCAATCATTTGTCACTTCTGTTACTAATTGGTTTTGGTTGATGAAGGATTGCTTGTGAACCTGGATGCTCCTGCATCATACACCCTGAGTAAGTGAAATGAATCATGAGACCCTGCTCATGAACATTCTGTGATCTCTTCAATGGATTTCCCGTGTATAAACCTCATACGCATTCATCTATGTTGCGTCTTCAAATGTTCTATCCTTCCACTTCATCAAATACTCCCAATACTTACCTCCTCTTGTTGTCTTGATGATCTTGGAATCGATCACCCCCTCAATTTCCTCTCCTACCTTTTCAGGTAACTATAGTCTCCAATCCACACTTAGAGAATCTGAACCTGCATTCTCACTACTTTGTCCCTCATAGTAAGGCTACAAATCTGCTACATTGAAGATAAGCGAAATGTCAATTCCTTCCGGTAGCTATATCTCATGTGCGTTCGCAGAAATTTTTCTTAGAACCTTGCATGGTCCGATCTTCCATTTCAACTTATTGTATGTTCCCCTTGGGAACCATTCTTTCCTCATGCTAGCTAAAACCATGTCACCCACCTAAAACTCTTGCTCCCTTTTTTTGTAGTTCGCATGTTGCTTGTACTTCACAGTACTCTCTTCCAATTGTTTCCTCACTTGTTTATGTGTGTCAAGCATATATTCACTGAATTTTTTTGCTATTGCACTCCTACTCGTATCTCCCATAGCTCTCAGTCCTATAACCCCTCATGGGTTACTCCCATGCACAATCTAGAATGACATCCTTCTAATGCTTTGGTTGACTAGATTGTTGTAAGCAAATTCAGCCTACGCCAAGATTGAATCCCATGGTCTTGGCTTTCCCTCCACCAAACATCACAACACACTTCCTAGAATTTTCTTGACTAACTTCGTCTGTCCATCCATCTAGGGATGATACGCCAAGATGAACTGTAACTGGACATTCATCTTCTCCCACAACGTCATCTAGAAATGGCCTACAAACTTGGTAACTCGATCACATACTATGCTCTTAGGAAACCCATGCAGCTTGACAACTACTCAGAAGAACAAATTGGTTACATATGATTTCTTGCATACAACAAAATGAGCCTCCCCATCCTCATCCAACTCGTACAGTTCCTTGATGGAATCAAATCCCACTATTTATATTCCCATTTCATTCAACAAGAGCCATCTCCTACTCAATGCAGTGACAGCTTGCTTTGACTTACCATTTCTATGGTTCAACACAAATGAATAAGTCTGCAGAAATTCAACCCACTTCATATGTCTCTGGTTAAGGTGACCTTGACTGTTGATGAATTTTAATGCTCGATGGTTTGTGTACAATACAAACTCCTTCAGCAACAGGTAATGCCTCTTCTTGAGAGCTTGCACTATGGTATACAACTCTTGTTCATAAACCGAATATCTCTGCTTAGCCTCATTCATTTTCTCACTAAAGTTAGCAATAGACTTACCTTCTTGACTTAAAACAGCTCATATCGCAAGTCCACTAGCATCACGATCAACTTGAAACATCTTATTGAAGTTGAGCAATGCTAAGAGGTTGTTCAATTACCTTCTTTAAATTTTGAAAGCTATGCTCTGCTTCTACTATCCAGATGAACTACTTTCTATTACCTCTCATTGTCTCCGTGATAGGTGCACTTATCATGTTGAACTCTCTAGTGAACTTAGTATAAAAATTTGCCAATCCATGAAAGTTATGGGCTTCGAACATACTTCTAGGAGATGGCCTTATGTGCATCAGGTGCTCCTCCTTTGTTCTACTAAAAATTAGAATGCCATCCAGTATACATTGACAAATTTACCAAATAAAGGTTTCGGCACTTCATTCATAAGCCTCATGAATGTACTCAGCACATTAGTCAGCCCAAATGGCATGACCAAACAATCATACAAACCATCCTATGTTTTGAACACAGTCTCTCATGTGTCCCCTTCTCTGATTCTGATTTGGTGATAGTCACTCTTCAGATCAATCTCCGTAAGTATTTTTCTCCACTAGGGCAATCCTCCAAGTCATCTATCATAGGAAATGAAAATATGAACTTGATCATTGTCTTATTGATGGCTCTAGAATCAATACACATCCTCCACTCTCCACCTTTCTTGGGCACTAACACCACAGGCATTCTCTAATCAGCCCTTTCTCCAATAGTTCTTGCACTAGTTGTTTCTTCATTCTCCAAGAATCTCATCTTGTATGTTGCCTCGTTTGGCAAACTAGATCCAAGAACTAAGTCCAAATGACGACTTATACTTCACAGGGGTGGTAAACCATCTTGTAGATCATCGAAAATGATCTCCTCAAACTCACTCAATAAATCTATCACCTCTTTAACCAAATCATTTGCTCCTCCTGCGATCTCAACTTGCAACTACTTGGGAATGAAAGCAAAAAATGCTCTCCTTCATTTCTTTCAAAACTACTTCCCTAAAACCAATAAAATCTTAGGACTATTGTTTGCTTCTTCTCCTTTGTCCTTCAATGAACCCAATGTATAATTCCTACCATCCTTCACAAGAGTTTACGCATTCACCCAACCATCACGGGGTGGTAAACCATCTTGTAGATCATCGGAAATGATCTTCTCAAACTCACCCAATAAATCTATCACCTCTTTAACCAAATCATTTGCTCCTTCTGCGATCTCAACTTGCAACTACTTGGGAATGAAAGCAAAAAATGCTCTCCTTCACTTCTTTCAAAGCTACTTCCCTAAAACCAACAAAATCTTAGGACTATTGTTTGCTTCTTCTCCTTTGTCCTTCAATGCACCCAATGTATAAATCCTACCATCCTTCACAAGGGTGTACGTATTCGCCCAACCATCATGCCGAGACTTCCTGTCAAGTTGTCCAGGCCTTCCTAACAACACATGGCATGCATCCATGGGCATTATTTCACAAAACTTTATCTTTATATGATGCAATCTAAAAACGCTAAACATTGTTCACTCACCTAAATCTGATGTCCAATTAGCAACCGAGACAACTTATATGGATTTGGGCATGGGATCCTCATCAAATCAATATTTTCTACCATCTCATCTGATACAAGATTATTGGCGACTCCATTACCAATAACTTTGCAACACTTACCTCTTGACTTGTATATGGTTCTGAAAAGATTCTTCCCTATACCGGTTCATTCTCTTCTTTTGCAGGTTTTAACAACACTCTATTACAAGTGATTCTCCATGCTCTGGTTACTTTGTGCATTCCAGGGATGCAACACTTTCCTCATTAACTTACGCAATATGATTGCTAGTCTCATTTATCATTTTGATGTCCTAATGTACTTGCGGGCACTCAAAAAGATTTCTACACATTCGATCGAATCGATTGAGGATATCATCATCTGATAGACCAATTGGATCATTTTTCCCTGCGTCTCTATAAAAAGATCCTGCAAATGTGACATAAATACAACGGGATTCCAGGATGATGAGATCATCCTTCTCAAGCGGGAGCAACAACTCTATGTTCCATATCTCCACATTTGAATCATGTACCGCTACAAGAATATCCTCTACCTCTCAGGAATTGATTTTGTGATGTATTGGCTTCTCCTTCATGAGTATGTTATCTCTACTACTATTGTCCTGTTCTCTACCTCTAGCAAACTTTCCATTTCCTTTGGCATTATTTTCTTGCCTCCTCGACAACTTGTCTTCAACCTTCAATGCATGCTAGTAAGCTTCTTCTATTGAACCATTCTTACCATTCCCAACTCATCTTGGATTGAGATACACAAACCATTTACATACCTTGAGAGCTTTTCTTTGTCATCTTCAACATGAACAACTCTAATTGTAAGTTTGTAGAACTACAAGTATTCCTTTACACTCTTTTCCTTATGTCACAAGTTTTGTAATCTTTTGAACAAACTTAACCAATAGTCATCATGAAAAAACGTAACTTTCAACTTCGCAATCATTCTATCCCACGATTTGATCTTTTCTTTGTTCTTTAGAACTCTCTCCATTTGCACATGATTCCACCGCAAGTATGCTTGTCCTTTCAGTTTGGTGCACGCAAATTTCACCTGTTTGGGGTCTTCCATTTGCTCATAGTCAAAATACCTCTCCAACTCAGTGATTTGGTCAATGAGTTCTTTAGAACATGTACTTCCTGAATAACTAGAGGTGTCCAACCTTAGCTTGCCTCCCATTCTGGCAATGGCCCTCACAAACTTATCTTTTGGCTCGTCGATCAATTCTTCCACTTTGAGCTTAGGTGCTTCTTCTTCTTCATCTTTACACATGTTTGCAGCGACTCCTCTCCATTGCATAGTTTGCATAGCCTCCAACCGGGCTTAGATTCCTCTTAACATGTTTGTTGGGTCTACAACCCTTAGTGCTCTCTCTATTCACCAAGAAGGTACAACTCTATGTGCCATTTTTGTTTCTTCTTAACAATAACAACGCCAACACCTTTTACCCCAAAATTCTCTACATTGGAAGACGAGTTCTCTATTTCTGCCCGCACTTGCAAATGTGGAAATTAAAATTCTTCAACTACCTCGCACGACACAGCGCAAATGATGCAGTCACAATTAGAGATTCGAGTTAACAACCTTAGACTGTGTAGCATAGACTTGTACGAACACAACGGATCTTTACGTAGCAATGGAGCACCATAGAACTTCTCTTTATTGATTTCAAAACAAAATTACAGTGCTTGTAGACACAATTACTCCTAGTCTTATTATGGACTCCAAACTACACAAAGATTGCAATATTTGTCTTCAACAAGATGTGACTTGCTCCTACAAACTTGAATGCGAATTGTGCACACTCCTAGCAAATGACTCCTTCTGAGCTACTCAAATTATCCTTCATGAAGAACAATAAGGACTTCTTGTTGCAAGTTAACTCTCCACCCTCTCAAGCTTTCTTTGGCACTCTAGCTCAAGCTAATCTCTTAGTTCTTGTTAGCTAACATCTTTCGAAAGGAAATCATTCCCTTTTCAAGAGGTTCTCCTTAGTGTTATCATAGAGAAACATTCCACCCCAACATGGCAGTTCTATTTCGCAAATCTTCTCACTTGCAATCAGGGGCATTACCTTATTGGCTTTCTGACACATCATTGTATACTTCTTAGTTGCATAGATTGATTACTATGTCATTACACAAGATTCTACCAAACCTCGCAGAAGTTTGCACAACCTTGCCAACATGTTGCTCTATCGACAAAATTTGCACATAAGTATGCAAAGCTTCACAAATCACATAAACATTTGTGTGTCACACAAACTCACAAACAATTAGAATTTTGTGCAACTTATTGGAACCCCTCAAACACTTGTAGTTTCATGCAACGTTGCAAAAGAAATTACATTATTTTTGACGGCGTAATTACTTCATAGGAGATCATAGGATATCAGAAGCAACAACCTAACTCTATTCTTAATTGTTTTTGGTTGATGTAGGATTGCTTGTGAACCCAGATGCTCCTACATCACTTGTAATCCCTCCTTGGTTGATGATTATAATCATTGTACAATTATTTCACATAGACAAATCAAAGGAGAAAAGGAATTAATGTGGAATAAAATGGCATGTCCACATAACAACTTGTGGTTAAAAAAACAGTGCAATGATGACCATGACAGAGCAATAGAATCTACGAAGCACAAACAGGTAGCTCATGAAAGCTGGGAAAAAAAAGGAAAATTCAAACCATTAGGTTTAAACACCAAAAACAGGTTGAGGGGGGAAAAAATTAAAAACATAGGGTTTGAGAAAATATCAAGTTGGACAATATATTACATAATCAACCATTACTTCAAGATGCATAAAATTATTAATGCCGAAAAAAAAAACAGCAAAATAAATTAGAGTAGAAAAGAAGAATGTTAAATGATACCAATAAAATCCTAGTTTTTGAGCCATCAATGTTAATATGGAACAAAATACGCACTAATGAATAAGGTTTCAAATCCATTATGGCACAAGGATGCCAAAACTTTGGCAGCGGCCCAGGAGGTAAATCACAAGGTTTACACAGCTCCTTACAATTTTTCTCACAACCTCCTTACAAGTAAACTTTGATGGCTTTCGTTTTCATTTCATTAAGATATGCTTTCAATAAATGATACGCACCCCATAGCTATCAATTTGATGGAACTCAAAAACTCTGTTTATGCACTAATTTCCTTCAAACTTTTAAGATTATATTAGGTTTCCCACCTTCGGCTCTTTAGATATTAATGTCCAACATAAGTTATTATCATATATTTGATTGGTTCCATTGATGTCAACTAATAAGGAGGGTTCCTTGCCAACTTTCATGTTTAATTGAATATGACCATTGCCAAAAAAGAAGGAATTGGATTGCCAAGAAATCGAAAGATTTTTTGGGGGGAGTTGTCTGTATTCATTAGCAAAAAAATTGAGTTTTGAACAAGACAGGAACCGTTTGAATGTGTTAACTGATTCATCTGTATTTCTTTTCCAAAAGAAGTGCGCATGGTTGTAAATTAGTGAAAATATAAGTTCTAAAATAATAAATGACAGAAACATTTAATATCATAAAATGACAAAAAAAATTTCAAAAAACGATAATTCTAACTATTCAATATTAGATTTAATAATTACTAATATTGTGAGAGTGCACAAATGAGAGGACCTTCCAAGTAGAAATGAAAAACCATAAAAAATATCTCTTCTTCTATTTGGAAGATGCTCTCATTTGTGTACTTTCTGACATATTTCGATTCCAAATGCATGGTTTGCATCATTGTTAGCATACTTGCCATATTTTTTTGCAGGAGAGTCTTTCGACATGAACTCGCCACTCGGCCTAGGTAATTTTTGGCGAGTTTATTTGCAGAACCCGCACAAGTACTTGGCGAGTCGGAGCCTATGACTTGCAGGGTACTGACTATACAAGGAAATGCAGAAAAAACACTGCTTTTGCTTCATTTTAAGCCCATACACACATATTTTCATCACATAGCATTTGAGCATCCTTTGAATGCATAGGAGGGAGTTTATAGTGGACTTGTAGAGCAAACTTGAAGATTTTTGGGTTTCCAATTTAGTTATTTTTTCTTCCAAGCATATAAATTTCTTCTACAATGTTAATATTAGGTTTCTATCATTATTTACAATTTTACATGCATTCCATTCAATTCCCATAATTCTTATTGGTGATTTACACTAGTTTTTCATAATTTATGAACAAAATCGTTGGTTGTTTATTGTAGATAGAGTTTCTTAGGTTTTTTAAATTTTTTTGTTTTCGAACATGCTATAGGCCAGCATACAATGGCATCCAACTCCACATCAGGCTCAACATTTGCAAGTGGAAGGTGTCCCATTGGAAGCCATGACATTGCTTGGAAATATGTCGTATTTGGACCAGCCCAGAGAAGTGTGATTTGCACGTTCTGCTCGAAGGTTTATGGAGGCATCAATTGCTCCAAGTACCATATCGCATGCATTTGTAGCCATGACATCATGTTATATTCCAATGTCATGGAAGAAGCAACATAAAATATGCAAACAATGCTTGTAGTGTTAGATGAAAAGAAACTAGAGAGGGTGAGAGTGCAAGCAGCCATTAATCTCAACTTGGTAGTGGAAACATAGGTAGATATGGCAAAGATTGTCGACTCTAGTTGTGGTCCATGCATACGAAGCAAATCTACCTCATCCAATTCAAGCAAAACCTAGTCAAAAGGCTTGTACATAGAAACATACTTGGACCACAACCTTTGCTATAAGGTACATGGTGGAATAAGGAGGTGCACTGGGAAGCAGATACGGCATGTATGAATTTTTGGTATTACAACAACCTTCCCTTAAATGTGGCGAAGAGCCCGTACTGGGAGTATTTGGTGGCATCATTGACAATTATAAGAAAAGGGTACAAAGCACCCTCTTCAAAAGACTTATGTGGGAGGTTACTCCAAAATACCAATACAGATGCAAAGTCAATTCTGGGAGAACAAAAGAAGAGTGGCAAAAGTCAATACAGATGCACCATTCTTTCCAATGGTTGGATGGATAGAAGGAACCGCTCTCTCATCAATTTTTTAGTGACTTCAAATGATGAGATGGTTTCCTTGAAGTGAATTGATCCCTATAACAAAGTAAAAAATGCAAAAGTGTTGAGCATGATGTTTGAGGATAAACGTGGGCATCGAGAATGTTGTGCAAGTTATCACTGACAATGCAACAAGATATGTGGCCGCTGAGAACTGCTTTGGGAGAGGCATTCATCACTCTTTTGAACCCTTTGGGCCGCTCGTTGCATTGACCTTCTTTTGAAGGAATAGGTGAAATTAATTGGGTGAGACCAATTATAGAGGATGAGATAAACATCCCATAATGCATTTATAAACATCCTTGGGCTCTCAACTTGATGAGAGATCACACAGGAGAAAAAGCTTAAACGAGGAGTCACAAAGTTTACAACTAATTTACTAACGTTGCAAAGTATTTGAAATTTGTTGACACCATTGAAGCAGATGTTTGTGAGTCGAGCATGGCTAGACTCACAATATTTAAAGAAAGTTGGCGAGAGGACTACAAAAGACAATTTTTGATGATGCCTTTGCAAAGAGAGTTGCGAAGATCATCAACGTAATTTCAAACTTCAATTTAAATTTCAAGTTTCAATTTAAATTTCAAGTCGATTCTTTTATTTTCAAATTTTAAGTTTGTATGTTTAACGTATTTGTACGTGTTGGAGCCCTTAGTGAGGGTTTTATGCTTGGTGGATGGGAAGCAAAACCCAAAGGGATATATTTATGAGGCCATGGTTAGAGCCAAAGAGGCCATCCAAAACTATCACCATAGGATAGAAACAAATTTAGTTCTATTTGAAAAATGATTGATCAGACATGGAACAATCAATTCCACCAACCCATTCATATAGTTGGGTACTACCTCAACCCCATAATTTTTTTCTCTAATGACTTCACAGATGTTAATAGGAGGTTATGGAGGGTCTCTCAACATGTACTGAGAAGATGACACTTGAGGTTGAGGTGAGGGACCTCATTATCATAGAGTTGCAAAAGTATAAGCAGACTACGGGTAGCCTCGTTTCTTCGCCACTAGCTAATTGAGGGAGATCCACCTACACACCACGTAACAAAAACTGAAATATTTACTTATACCTTACAAGTTTCAAATTTACAATCGTAAACAAGTTACACACTTTTCAATATCTTGTTTATAGGTCCTTGGTGGAAAGATAGGGATGGAAATACCCCAAATCTTCAAAAGCTAGCCCTTTGAATTCTATCTTAATCTTGTAGCACTTATGGATGTGAGCGCAATTAGAGTTTGTTTGAGGCCATTCACATGAAGAAGTGCGATAATTTGACTCAATGCACCTTAATGACCTAGCTTTTGTGCAACGCAACCTTTAACTTCGCACAAAAAAGGTGGAGGACACGTCACAGGAACCTATTGATTTGGATGAGATTTATCCCTATAGTGACTGGATTGTGCATGATGAGGAGACCCTTGTTCTTATAGGTCAAGGTTGCTGATTTTGAGAGGCGATCTATGGGGGTGGAGGTATAGCAGCGGTAGAAGATATTGGATTGGGTGACATGAACATCATTATAGATGATGACAAACATGAGGTGAAGGAGTCAATGCCATCTGGTACCAGGGTGGCACTGTGAGACGGAGCGAGGAGCCACAACCGAGTACTAGAATGAGACCCTCTCCCCAATTTTTCACTAGAACGGGGAAGAGAAATTGTAAATTCTTGTCATTTCTAACTTGTGAGGATATGCAATTTATAGTGATGATTTTCAATGACAATCATTATAAATTCATAACAATTATCAATTGGTTGTTCCATTCACATGATGATGCAATTTTGTACTTTATCTCTATTCAAATTTAATAGAAAACACTTCCCCAATGTTTTACATACACATTTGATACATTTTGTAACTGTATTTTCTATCAAAATAATGATATTTAAGAAATTTGAGTATTTTTTTAAGTTGTCAAGTTCTACCAAGTTTTGTTGAGTCAGAAAAGTTTTGTTCTACAGAGTCCGAGTATGTGAACTATGGTTTGCACTAAGCATTGAAGTGTACAAACTTTCAATTCATTACAGTTGTGTACACTTGCATTGAAAATATAAGTACAGATGGTTGTATTCCTTCCTAGTCCAAGGAAGGAAAATAATTTGCTGATGGAAATACACAAAAAAAATCCCATTAACTTTTCTTAACAATTTCAAACCCATCATGTGGCCAGACAATGGAAATAGCTGTTGGACACTCATTACTTATTAAAATGGAAAAACATATCATTAAAATGAAAAAGAAAGCGATTAGAGATTTTTGGTAAGGATGCTGTTGAAAAAAAGTTAAGGACTTACAAACTTTTTCTGCACATTTCCCTCAAGCGTTGCTGCTAAAATTTTAGGATATCCAGATCTTAATAAATTTGGAACCTCATTCATTACCATCCTTTTCTTCAGCACATACCAGAAGAACTACGACCATACTAAATGAGATCCACCACTGTCATTATTCATCAACATATAAAATGATATCCAGCATTGTCACCAATGCTCCCAGGTAAAATGCAATTAGGGTTTATTGCATTTACCCAGAATTGATCCCATTAGGGTTTATTGCCCGTGGTCTCAATATCACCCTCCCAGCTGCTCTTGTTCCCCTGGTCAATGTTAATTGCAAGAAGGATGTTGTACGTGATGACATTTAGGTGGTGTCTGAAAAGGAAGAGATTAACTATGGAACTACTCAGAAATAGTTTGTATTTGCTCGATTGCCTTACAATTGGATATTTATTAGTCTCTAAAAAATGATGTCAATAAATGAAATTATAAGAGGTTAACCAGAAGATAATTCTCTTCCCTAAGGCTGTAACATATGTCCAAGTTTCAGGCCTTTTTAGCCTAATTAATAGAATAACTATTAAAAAAATTAGCATTTGTTTATGTTCAGCAGATGATATTTTATTTCATTTCATTTTTTTTGGTTTAGGCATTTCATCTGCACAAAGAGGACACTGGATGGATAGGTTGAGTGCATGATTTGCACGTTGCAGAAGGCTTGGGACTGCATTTCTAGTTCTAACTGTTTGCTTCATTTTTTAAGGCTGCCTACTTTTGTTTAGTATGCCTGCGTCTGAAGGTTGATTTGATCATGCAATCCAGGCAGCCAACCTAATGCAATCAATGTTTGATAAATGCAATTCGAATTTCCTGGGAAATTAGTGCTTTAAGACAAATATGTTAATGCATGTCTCAGCGTCTCAGAGGCAAAAGGAAAAAAAATCCACTTGATGCTTCCACAGGTGATATGTGTACCACAGAGTGGCACCTAGCTTGGCAGAGCCATACAAACAATATTTCACTTTTAATTAGGGCTTATCAGACATACATTACGGCAGGGACTGCTGCACCTATTTATATTGAACGCATGATCTCATGAACGAAATATCTCTAACAGTGAATAAATTTTTTTAATAATCTTCACTTGAAAATTTAGAGCAGCCATCTCTCAGAGAAAGGCTTTCTGCTGCTGCTTGTGACTTGGTGGTAGAAATTTGCAGTGCCAGATCAAATATTTCGGGGTACTTTTCTGTCGAAGGGCAACATCCGTGTGGTGTAATAAAATACTAATTTTAAAAAATCGTTTTTTTTATTTAAATCGAGTATCAATATTTGGTGTAGAGCTGTTAAAGAACTGTAGCAGGGGTGATGAAATGGTGTGCGATAGGACCTTTTCGCTGCATAAAATGCGATGTTTTGAGCAGGTCCACATAAAAAATTAGGCGATTCCCTTCCGTGGAACAAGTAGGCTAGGTATTAAAAGCGAATTGGGATTTCTAGGCTAATTAGGGTTTACACATTTATCAAGTTTTCCAGACCAATTAGAAGTTTCTAACCCCCACTGACAATGTTTGTAAGCCACACCAACATACATCAAACAAGTAAAAAGGAACATGAAAGTCCAGAGCAAAGCGGAGTATTACCGCTAACGAACAGCTTTTTAGTGAGAGTCTCTTGTGTTACTGTGCACATTGGAGAATATTTAACGGCTAAACATGGCTCTCTTGCGAGTAGAAGGCGGCCAGTTGAAGTTCCTCCTAGCAGACGCCGAATGCCTGTAAGCAGAGCCATTCAAATCTAAAAGAATACCCTACAAACGGGTTTGAGTTCAAAATGTGGACTGCGAGATATAAAAATGAAGTATCAATCACTGCGAAGATCGCTAAACCCAAATAGGAGGCAAACTATCTTGCCATTAAGTTGATGAATAAAACTATTACCAGAAAATGTTTTCATAAACCCTAGTAGGGTTCAATAAAACGTTTAATACAAGTTGTTAAAAACATAGAATTGTGGACAGAACCCGGAGAGAAGGGAAACCGTAAAGTCAAATGAATGAAAATGAAAAGTTTTTAACGTCCACGAGGCTAAAAATAGTTTATGAGACAGTTAAACCAGTGTCTTTTGATTTCATTAATTTTGATCTTCTTTTGTTAATCTTGATGATGAAATCCCCCATTTTAGCTATCACCTCTTCATCGAAAAAATCTTGTAATGACAACGTTGTGAAATTGATTGCATATCTCAAACGAATGTCATTATAAGCATCGCATTCTATAATAAAGTGTTTTTTTGATTCCACTGCCCCATTTAAACAAAAGACACAGAGTCTCTCTTCCTAATATTCTTTAGGCCTTTTCCATCTATCTGTTTTGCATCTAAGCCGATGGGAGTTAGTCCTTAGTTGAGCTATGAGAATATTAGCTCTCCAAGGGATGAGGGCTCCTATGTAGGCCTTTTGTTGCTGATCACAAGTGTAATTAAATTCTTCGAGGTAGTATCTCTTTTTTCTTCCTCTTTTATTCCACATAGCTTTGTGGACCTTATCTATTACAAATGCTTTTATTTCTTTATTGTCTTTGGGCCATGCATTCCATTCAATATTCCATTTTTTCGTCCACTTGATGTTTTGATTCACCCATGACCTTTTTCTCCTGCACAATGGCTCTTTGAAGACTATGTTGGGCCACCTGTTTGTTGTCATCTACTCAATTTTGTTGAGGTATCTTAGAAGTCGAATCATAGCAATGGCTTCGATTGGAACCGCACTTGTTTCAGTGAAAAGAATCTCATAAGGGACATAAACTTTCAACTTGATCTTGCTTGTGATCATATGTTTTTGAATTCTCTCAATTTGTTTCCATTTTGATAATGGTATGTTGTTGGCCCATATTTCACACCCATAGAGTACAATAGGAGTAACTAGTAATTCAAAAAGGGTATGAGTAGTTCTCCAATCCTATAACTTTGTTTCTCTGCATTTGCTTTGTAGAGCATAAAGGGCTTTCCACCCTCCTATCATTCTCTTTTTTCTGCAAGTTTCCCAAGTAAGTTTGTTGTTGAAGTCAATCCCCAAGTATTTGTAGTCGGTTACTTCTTCTAGAATACTACCCTAAAAAAAATGGTGCTGATATTTTTTCCTTCTATTGCTAAAGATCATAATCTTGGTCTTGCTGATATTAACTTGCATACCCATTTTTTTGCAAAAAAAATCAAGCGTGAGAAAATATTTTTGCAATCCTTGAGCAGACGCAGCAATCAATATAAGGTCATCACCATATAGAAGAAGTCTTATAACATACTCACCCAACTGGATACCTTCACCACCCTCCATATTTAACAATTCTTCAAGTTGGTCTGTATATAAACCAAATAGTGTGGGTGATAAAGGACAACCCTGCTTAACACCAATGTTGCTCCTAAAGCTCTCTGAAATGCCTGTTTGAGTTCTGATTTTAATACGTACCTTTTCATAAAGCCTATGAACTGCTACTCTAAGTTGCACTGGAATACCAAGCTCTTGCATTCTGCACCATAACTTATCCCTAGGGACTGTGTCAAAAGCTTTCCTAAAGTCAACAAAACAACAAAAGACTTCTTTCTTTTCCTTCCACGCTTTTTCAATGATATGTCTTAGAATAATACCACGATCTAAAGTGGAGTGCTTAGGTCTGAAACCAACTTGCCCTTTTGTTCTTTTCTCATTTTCTTCTGCCCAATTGCTAATTTTGTGTTCAACCATGATACCAACTAACTTTACGAATAAGGGATTGATCATGATGGTCCTGTAATTAGTTGGGTTGTCAACATCTCTGCTCTTAAAGAGAGGTACCACCATACTAGTAGTCCAATCGTTTGGGAAACCACACTAAATGATGTTGTTGAATATATTCAAAAGGTGAGGAGCAAGAATATTTGATCCCCATATTAGGTACTCTGCTTGTAACTCATCTAAATCTTTGGCATTACCTGCACCTAGCTTTTTGAAACCTATTTTTAACCTCCTGTAATGTGAATAAATTTGTTGTTGTGTGCACTAGAGGTGGAGCCTTAACCTCTTGTTCTTATTCATATAATTGTTTTGCATATTCTAGCTATTGGGTAACTATAATGTTATTTACTGTTTGCTTCTTTCTTTGTTGAAGTTCTCTCCAAAATAGCTTCGGCGTATTTTTTCCCAGATATATGAGTTCTTCTCTCTTATTTCTCATGAACTCTTCTTTCTTTCTCTTAATAATATGTTTGTATACCTTTATGTTTGTTTTCTCTTTCTTTGAAACCTTAAGAGCTTTCCTTGCAGCTTTGCATTCCTCATCAAACCACTTATTTGTTGGAAAACCATTTGATTTTTTCCTCTTTTTTTTGGACCTCTTGCAACTCCCAAGTGCTTCTTGAATAATTTTTGTCAACTCATAATTGTTGATGTCTTACAACTCTACTCTTTTTGTCTGCATTAGACGTTCTAAAGTTTTCTTGAAGGCAACACAATTTTCCTATGTTATGAGAATTATGCCCTTTGTTGGAGATTATTGACTAGTATACCTTTTTTGTATATTGACTTTGTGATCCCCAAGATATCACTATGCACATTGAGTTATGGTATGATTTCAAATCATGCATGGGCTCCTTGACCAAAAAAAATTGTTATATTTTCAATCAAGCTTTGTGAACATATGACATGGTCGACAACACTTGCACCATTGTAGGTTTTGCATGTAAATTTTCCAGACTTTTTCTATCTATTCAAACCATTACATATAATCAAATCAAACATGCCACAAACAATAATTAGCTCTTCTCCAAAATGATTGGTGTCCTTGTAATCCTCTGAACATCTACTCCATAAATGAGTTTCTTCTTCGACGAGCCATATGGGATTGTGATCCTCCTTGTTGCATAAAATGCTAGATTGTTCATTCATTGTTCTAGCATTGAAATTGCCCATAAGAAGAACTTCTCTGAGTTGAGAATACACATAAATATCATTTTTTAAAGTTGCATATGTGCCATTTAACCCATTTTTTGTAGATTTTTGAGACACTGTGGTGCAAAATAACAAGCTGCAATTCTAATGTCTCTCCCATTTTATGATATTTTGAACCATACATATTGTTTATTTGTGTCTTCTTTTTCCAACTGGATCTTTCTACCCTTTACTTCTCTTATTAACACCATCATGCCACCATAGCCTTTTCCCTTACCCATTGTATTGTTCCAAACTGTGAACTTTGTATAGCCATTAAAAGGAGTCTTGCAATCATCATGTTCACGAGTTTCTGTGAGGCATATCACGTCTCTTCCTTCTGTAACCTGGCCTAATCCTGGTCCCCTCCTCCAAGGATATCCTCTACAATTCCAACATACCAATTTTAAACATTCTTAGTGAGGGGGAAGTTGTGTTTGCTATTTATTTTGTTGTTGAAGACTCGTAGTGGAGTCTTTATACCTCTCAACCCACATTTGTCTTGTCGCATTCCTTGTAGTTATATGTTCTTGTGGTCTTCCTTTGTTTTTACCTTATTTTGTTTATGTGTTTGGAGGCATGAAATTGGCAATGACAACTTTTCCACTATATGTCCATGCTCTTTTACCTTCATCTCTTGTTGCTCTTACTTTGATCAATTATTTTCTTTTCTCTTCAACTTGTAATGGTGTTAAATCCTCCACTATAAAGAAGTGTGAACCTTTTTAAAGTCCCTTGTTGCTTAGAATTTGTTGTTTGTCTTCTATTTTTTCCATGTGAACTTTGATAGGCCTCATGTTCCCTTCCCTCATCTTTCCAACCCTCCGTGCTAGGTATATTTTCCCTTTCCATTGTATTTTGTCTCTTAAAAAATTAGTTGTAAGATTGAAGGTATTTTCATTCTTGCCATAATATTTTACTCCTTTGATGGTTATGTTAGTTGTTCTTTCTTGCCTTTCTTTGTCTTCCCTTTCTTGTCCCTTGATTTGACTTGCATTTTTAGTTTTGTCTGATATGCCTTTAACTGTTTGGGCCCATGTTTTGGTTTCTTTTGGTCCGTTATCTTTGTCTTTGTCGTTTTCTATTACCACCAGGTTCTGAGTATGCCTCTGCTGAAGTATTTATGTTCTTACTTCTACCATCTTTGAGTTTATTGTCATTGTATTTGCTTTAATTGAATCTTGCATATTTTACAAGTCTGATTTCATGTTTTGTCATTCTCTTTTACCCACTATTAGAGCTTCTTGTAACACTGTCATGTGCGCTATTAATATTTTGTTATCTTCTGCTAAAGATTAGTTCGCTAATATACTTTCTTGTAGCTTGTAATTCTTTTTCGTCTTCCATTTTTTCCAAACACTCAACTCTGATTTTGACATATAGGAGCTCTTGCACCAACAATTGTGCCAACCAAGTGAGTGGCGTAGAAATGGGATGGTAGCTGCTTGTGTCAATGAGCTCCATACAACCATTAATTTCTTAAGAAACTTGTTACGCTAGGACTATTGATTTTGTTATTTTGTACCCTTATTTCTCACACATACCCATTACGGGGATTTTGAGACCTTCACATGCTAAATTCGATGTTATTATCCTCCCTTTGGGCACTTTAAGCTTATATGAATGGTCCTCGTATAATGAACTTCAATTTTAGTTGTACGAGGTGTCAAGACTAACATTCAAAAGTGTGTTGAAATTTGTTCTGAAAGTATATGACGGGGTAATGGATCAATAACTCTTCTTTGACATGATCATATTTTACTTAATATTATTTATATTGAACCAATTGTTAAATTGTATAAAAATAACCCCCACAAATGTAAGTTTTGCTCACCGAGTTAAGTGTTTAGTTCTTGTGAAATACCCTCGTGGTTATATGTTATTGGATATGGGAGTTTAGTGTCATTGAGAAAGTGTCCTTCAAAGTTCTTATTTGGGTTAAGCTCCTTGGTCTCTTAATTCCTCTCTAGTATTTCATACCATAAATTGTTAAACATATTAAACGTGTAATTTGTTACAAAGTGACCACTCCTATACTTAACCAAAAAAATGGGTTTGTGTTGAGATTGACCTCGTGAAAGAATTGAAAGAGTATCAATATATATGGTTGTTTTGAGTGTTTTACATAAAAAGTGTAACTATATTAGTTTTTCCAACATGGGCTTCTATTGTCAAATGCAAACCACAAGATTCATGATTCTCCCCTAATGGCTCGCTCTAGGTTGACCACTAGGCCTTCATCGACGGAAAAGTAGAGGTGACACGAATGATGGTTGGATTAACAAAAATTCATTTGTTAGGAATAGAAACCATAAAGTGACCAACGCAGTTTCTAATGGTAAACCATAACCAAACTAGTGAAAAGCATAAAACATTCTTCCTGCTCATGTGTCAATTCCCCTAGACCAAAACCCTATGATCGTCTCTTAGAGCCAAGTTTCTCAAGATAAATGTATTCAGATGATTGCTTTTGATGTTAGGACCTCTACAATGAGTGTTCTGCCTTTTTAATGCATGTGCATCCATGTCATGGTGGGATCGAGTCACCTTGGGGAAACTATGGGGGCTAAATGTTGCTCCATTTCCATCAAAGATTATATTTTACCAATAGTGCTCACTTTTAACTAACACTTTTTTAGCTATGAACTATAACACAAGATTTGAATGTGTGAAAGAGGAACTTCACATGGAAGAGTTTCTTGTATGAATTTCATATTATGGAATCTATAAGGTCGTATAGAGTCCTTACAAAAAATATTTATGTGTTCTACTTGTTAACGGATTGGAAATTTAGATTTTGTGTTTACAAAAGTTAAGGTTTCAAGATTTTTGTTATAGACTTCCTTGAAGTGTATTCATTAGACATCACAAACTTTTAAATTTCTCGTGTGGATGGTTTTTAAAATGCAAGTATGTCAATTTCCTCAAACTTTACATCTTTAGTTATTACATTAGGTGAAGATCTGTCACATCAAGCTATCTAGGTCATTCTTAACATTAATGGTCACTCTTTTAGCCTCGTTAATGTTTATGCCACGAGTGATGGCTCATAAAGATTGACATTATGACACTGTGTAGATGATAATTTTTTTGATTTAACAAAAATATAATTATGTTAAACCCTAATTGCAGAGTAACTAATAGAAACAATAAAGTACAATTGTTAGATACAATTTGACACAAATAATAAGATAATAAAATATGAAACCCTAAGTGCAAGAGAGAGAGAGGAAAGGACTTATTTGATTCGTTCTTTTCCTAGGATTGATCTGGGTTGGAAAATTGATGATCATAAATTAAACTATGTTATTATTGCACACTGTAAAATATGGATTTATTGGATAAGGCTGGACCGAGGTGCTTGGATTGGGGTGAGGGCGCTAGAGACCTCTACTGGGTTGCCCTTGACTACGCAGATGGTTGAAATCTGATTTTTGGTTTTGCACAAGTTTCATTGATAGTTGATGTTGGTCGCATGTATGTCGCACCTTGATCATTGGATATACTTGTAACCTGCAAAAGATATGGTCACCTACAAAACCTACAAAATCGCATCAAATCCAAAAAATAAAGATGTAATATGGGGATTCAGACTAATCCCGGTGGTGACTCGACAAAATGAACTTACAACCAAGTGTTGCACTACATTGCAGACTCCATGTAGCTCTTGTGAGTGTGTGTGAGGATTGTGCCCTAGTGCAAGTTGCACTTGATAGTGGGCTAAATCTAGAATGTAACAATGTATAACATGTGTGGATGGAATAATGAACTTCCCCTTCCTATGTAGTGTATGCAGAAAATGTAGTCCCTTGTCCCTTGTATGGATGCTAGATAGATGCCTTTGAATGCTTTGGATGCAATCTTAGGTGATAGATAGTAATGTTTAGAGCTTGGTCCCTTATTTTGATCACATAGCTATGTATTTATATGATTCCCTTGTTTGAATTTTGTAATTGATAAATGGAAGGTCAGCCCATAAGAAAATAAGATGCCCAAAAAGAGTGAGTAAGATAGAAAAAGATCAGGGGCACCCAGAGGGGATGAGGGCTCTTGGGTGTTGGTGTCTGACGTCATAAAAGATAAACAAGTAAAAAACTGACTGGGTTGTAGGGTGTGTAAGACCAAATAGAAAATAAGAAACACAGACAAAATACCAAAGCTAGTTGTTGATTACTATTTTTCTCACTTAGGAATCATGTAAATGCTAGTATGCTTTTAGGACCTAGAAATGTACCCAAGTGCGTGATTTTGTGTCTACACTATTGTGGATTTACTAGCATGTATGCAGTGAATTTATTATGATTGAGATTCTTAAGGACAAAAGGACAAAAGAGTTCCCTGCCCATGCAATGGTGTGTAAGGGAACATGAAGTATGGTTTTATTTTAATTTCCATATCCTCTCCTTTAGCAGTTTACATTTACTTCCCACCCTTGGTTTACTTGGTCCAACTTATGGGTCGAAGTTGTTATGGTTATCAAAATACTTGAGTGTATTATACTTTCATAGCAAGATGTGTTCAATTTCCATATTTTTGACAATAAAGTTGTCATTATCTGTCAAGACATTGTGTTTTTGTCACATTCCCATCATTTTCTAGCTCGTATGGGGGGTTGCCTAGCTCAAAGTGCCATGTATATAATTTTTTCTTAACTTTTTTTTTCTAGGTCACAAGGGAGCCATCTAACTCATTTTTAGGGTGTGGAACATGGGGCCATGTCCTCTCTACACAACCTACTAGATTAAGTAGTAGAATGATGTGACTAGCCACATCATCACCTTCCTCTGTCATGTTGGTAAACATGTGACACAAGTTTGCAAGTGGAAAAATTATGTGTTTCAAAAATAATTCTAGTTTCTACTCACCTTGAATGCAACCCATTTAATCCTTAATTATAATCCATGGCAATGGGAATTAAACTCCAGCTTAAGATGGTGGATTTTTTTTTTAATATGGGTGTTTAGATTTGTGTTTTTTTTTGCATTGGTTCAAATTAAGAGATCATGCTTCAAATATTGTTTCAAATCTCTACAAGCTAAACACAACAAGGAACAAATTAGAGTTATTTAGATTTCACATAATCAACTCACCAACCTACCTGAAGTCTTTTTGACTTTCTTAGATCACTACAAAAATGCCTTGATATGGTATGTCGTAAGTTAAAACCTTCAACCTAACAATAGTGTGAAGCCTCACTCACCCTAGAAGAGACTTTTGTGGTAGTGTAATGTATGGTTAATGATAAAGCATTAGGCATAGATGGCTTTCCTTATGCATTTTCCAAATCCACATGGTCATTTTCTATGTTAATTTATTACAAGTCTACATGTTATTAATAAAGGTAATATTAAATTCATACCTTAAGATGAAGATATATGATACCTCTCTCTTTGGTTGAGAAGTTCCATGTTTGCACTAAATTTCTTTTGGTAACCCACATTTACTACTTTTACTAAGCTTCTTTCAAGGAAACCTATGGAAAACATACAAAGCTTCTCAAACCTTTTTATTTGAGCTAATGTTAAGCAAATGAGAGGATTTCATAAAGAGATTCAAGATGTTTGTTTCCTCCCTCGAGGAAGACTCGGTATGTGTATCATCATCGCATATAAGAAAATCATTGTGTTATGTGCATTGACAACAACAAATCTTGTAAAGATTGCTCCTACTCGGTTGTCGCCTCTTGGGATTGGAACACTAACTTATAGTAATTCAATAAAGTTGAAGAGATTTCAAGTAGGAAAGTGAGTTGATTGTGTGTGGTTTGAATAACTTTAATTTTCTTTTTGCCTTGCTTGGCTTGTAGATATTTGAAAAAAACTTTGAAATTAGGATCTCTAACTTTGAGCTAATGCAGAAAAACATGAATCTAAGCACTCTTAGTAGCATGATTTTCCACCTACTTGAACTTATGTTTAATACTAACTATCATGGATTACAATTGAGTGTCAAAGGAGTTGCACTTAAGTTGAGTAGAACTCTTTGAAATTATTAATGGAGCACATAGCCCACTCACTTGTAAACTTATGCCACATGTTTATTGAAGTTTCAGAAGGAAGGCAATTGTGCAGCTAATTGCGTCTTTCCACTACTATCCAAATGACTACATAGTGAGGGTGCCATGCCATATTCCATACCTTGATAATGAGGTTTATGGTTACCTTATGGTCTAGGAGAGATGTGTTAAGAAAAAACTATGCACCTGACACTTTGAGTTTGATACCTCCCCATTAGCTGGAAAGTGATGGTACTATGATCAAAGGTCATAATTTCTTGTAAAATTGTGATAGCTTTCCCACCAAAAATATGGAAATTGAATAAGTGTTTTCTCTAAAGCTCTAAAAGTATAATATGGTCAAGTATTTTGATAACCCTATCAACTTCGGCTCAAAAGTTGGACCAAGTAAACCAAGGTTAGGAAGTCAAATGTTAGTCGTCGTAGGAGAGGTTTGATAACCACCAATACTTTTAAAAATAAAATTGTGCTTTATGTTATCCTACACATTGTTGGTGTAATACTTTAGTTGCATAAATATTAAGTTGACTTGAGTAATCTTAATGATACTAGGTGTGCTTATTATACACTTCATATGATAAGAATAGGATAAGTGGCATCATTGATCACTTACCACCACTTACACATATGCTTATTATGTGTTTACTACTTCAAACTTGTGTTGGAAAAATGGTCAAAGGCAAATTTGGTTCACAACTCTTGCTTATGATTAGTTAAAAGCATAGTTGGAACTTTTGTTATATATCAACCACCTCTATTTGTATATTATGACCAACTGTGACTAACTAGGAGAGTTTGGAAATTATTATTATTATTATTATTATTATTATTATCTTAATTCTCAATTTTTTTGCATTGCTGGTGTGAATCTGTGTTGAGGAGTTTCATGGGCATTCTCTCTCCTTAGATGTTTTTAGAGCATGTGGATATTTGTGCATGGTAACAAAGCCTTTCTTCATCAAGTGGAAATTGTGGGTTTCTAGACAGTGTTAGCTTCATCTCTCTTCCCATGTACTTCTCCAATAATCCCACAAGATTTTAAGCCCAACAAAATTCTAGTCTTTCAAAAATATCATCCATATTTTTTTAACGCCAAACTAAATTTTCTTCATAAGTCTCTATGTTTATTATTACTACATTATTCCTATGTAGTAAATAAGAACAATGTATTTTTAGTGTTTTTTATATTTATGGTCAAAATTAGAATTTTCTAGTTCTTACCAATATATTTACTACATTTTACATGAAAAATGAAAATTTTAAAAAAGGGAATTTTTTCGCTTCACACATTTTCCCTATGATTTGTTTAAAGTTTCCATTTTATATGGCAACATATTGTATAACATTTTTTGAGTTTGTTTACATGTTGCATCATTCTCACACACATATCTCAATTCTACGATCTTTCAATAAAGACCAAGTTTTTGAAATTTGGACTGACATTTCTCCCAATGCATCTATTTAAAGTTTGCAATTGTTTGGGAGGCTCTTCGAAGGCAAGTGCTTACACTTGTTCCTTAACAAAAAATAAAATTTCAGTTACTATCATTTAAGTTTCATGTTGTGTGATGGATAGACAAATTTTTTAATGCATTTGTATCTCTCGTCGAATCTCTTCAAGTCTAATTTTTTATAACAAAATGCTTTAAGCCCCCTAAGCCATTACTCATGTATGTGACCTTGTCAAATTACCCAGCTAGCCCCCTACATTTTTTAAGCCCTCAATCACATTTTTTGAGTGGCATGTGACAAATTATTAGGGAATTTAATCCTCTTATGTAATTTTTTTTTGTGACTTACATGGTTGGACATTTAATTTTAAGCTTTGAATTTCTAAGATCCATAACTTTTGATCCAAGAGGTTTGGAGGGTGAATATTTTTTCACCCTTTATATCTTTTGAGAACTATCTAATGTTGGGATCCTTTTAACATTTTGGTTACATACTTTTATGAAAATTTCCTATTTTTCCAGAGGTTTCCCTTTAGTTCTTGTTTTTTGACCTTTGGAGGGCTATAACTTTTTATTCGTCTATCACATTTCAATGTCACTTTTTTGAAATTGTGTATTTTTTGCACTCTTCATAGATGTGCCTCATATCAATTTCATTATGTATTAACATTTTACTTCCTTTTTTCATATTTATAATTGAAATTTAATTGCAAACACACTATTAAATAAAGTTTTGCCTACTTTTAGCTAGGGGTCCATTTTTGTGCAATAAAATAGTTTTTAAGTTGGATTCATTTTCTTATTGGATTATTTCCCAACTCTTTTATCAAGACATTAGTGTACGAATTGCATCATTATAAGAAATTTGGGAGGGGTTTCTTGAGTGTACTTGTTTATGGGGTTATTCCAAGGTTTTTTCTTCCTTACTTTCGTAAATGGCTTCTAGTCATGACCTCCACACTCTTATACAAGCAAATAATAACTTGCTTTCAAAACACATTATACCCTTTTATGAAGTATGTACACTTCAAGAAGACATGGTTGTATTTTTTAAAGAGAATAAGAAGCTAAAAAATGAAGCATTTTATTATTCTCATTAATTTCTATAAAAGATGCCCTCCTTTATTCATTTTAGGACATTTTTGTACATGTTCACAACATCATATCGACATAGTGGACATGACTGTTATTGCACATAGTATACCTTATGTCATTGATCTTGATCCTTTTGACACATCAACAACCTCTAATCTATCCAACCATGAGTTTCCCATTGCATTTGATCCACCTATTGTAACTCCACCTCCATATCTACCTAAAATTGATTCGTAAACTACCTCTTTTGTACAATAAATAGATCCTATCTTAGTGATAATGAATGATAAAACAAGTAAGATATTTTTTATCAATATGTTATGCAAGAAACATTCACACTATGCTAAAATTGAGAGATGAAAGACAAGGAGACAAGAAATTTATCCTGAAGAAACCCAATTTGGGAAAAAACTCCAGCTAGGTGAGAAATTGCTCCCCTTTCACTATGTAAATCTTCAATATAACATACGTTTACTACCAATGGATGACCTTTAAGAAGGATTCAAGCTCCCTCTATTTGTATTACTTGATTACAATCCTCAACAATGAAGAATGCAACTGTCTATGAACAAAATAAAAATAATTTAGACTTTCTCCTTTGCTCACACTTGAATTCACTCAACCTCACTTTCTTAGATGAGTAAACATGCTTGTATTTGTAGTTACTTTGCACAAGGATGAAAGGAAGGCAAAAAAAATTATTTTGAGAAGCCCAAACATTTGTAAATATTCAGATTCCTCATTTTGGCGTTATCTGTAGGGGTAGTTGCGGCACCGCCGCAGAGGTTTCACAGCCATTACTCTGTGAAGTCACGACAGTTCCACATCCGTCGCATAGTTATCACATGGAACAAAACAACAATGAAAATTTTCATCATTCAAAGGTTTTTGGATCACTGTCATCCTGAATTAACCATTTTCCAGAACAATGAACATGTTGAGGGTATGCACTGTAAGTTTCAATAAGAGAATACATAGAATTGGGTACTTCTAGATCAATTTTTGGATTGTACCTCCTCAATTTGAGGCTTTTAAGTCCCTAAAAGATTTAAGGATTGATGAGGTGAGGGAGTTTATTCCCCACATCTTCTTTGAAATACCACTTGGCCTTAGTAGGTAATTAACCTTTCAACCCAATCAACTACATGTCTTGCACTCCTCACTGTGTTGTCTTCTCTTTCCACTACAATACCACATATTCCTATAATTCTAATTGATTTTTCAGAGCAAGATCCTCAATAGATGGTAACAAAAATCCCTCTTCTTCTTGATCCAACATGGATATCTCAAAGAGACGTAAATTATCAACATTCGCGACTGAATATATTCTCATATAAGGAGGCAGATCCAAGAAAAATGTGTTCTTACCCACTTGTTCCAGAATTTCAAATGGGCCATATTGAAGAGGTTTGAGCTTCTTAGCTTTACCCTGTAGTCTTTCTCATCTCAAGTATAACCATATCTTATCACCAACAAGGAAATAATGCTCAGTTCTATGTTGATCCTACTTTGATTTGTACTTGGCTTGTGACTCTTTCGACCTCTCACGCACATGTATGTGTATCTGCTAAATATTTTTAATAAAACTTTCTACTTTGTGGGCTTCCAGATCCACTTTCCCAATGTCTCTGCATGGTAGTCTCATAATAACATCAAATATGCTCTTAAGAAAATATGTAAAACATGTCTTAAAAGGAGTCGTGTTAGTAGAAGCATGAATTGCCATGTTATAAGAATGGTAGATATACACCAAATTCTCATCCCAAGTCTTAGGATGTTTCCTGTTGCACCCTCTCAAGAGATAAACCAAGGTAGGGTTTACCACTTATGTTTTCCCACTTGTCTGCAGATGAAAAGTGATAGACCTTTTTAGCTTAGTATCCATCTTCTCCCACAAATTAGACCAAAACTTTCGTATGAATCCTGAGTCCCTGTTTAACACAACATAATTAGGAATACAAAAATGAACCCACACATTAGCAAAAATAACTCTATTGTATCACTAGTTTTAATGGTCTTCTTGCGAGGAATAAGAATATGCATTCTACTGAACTAGTTTACTACTACAAAAATATAATCATACCCTTTCTTGGAGGTAGGAAAACCACCCACAAAATCCATGGAGATGTTTTCCCATGGTTAGGAAGGAGCTGGTAATGGCAGGAAGGAGTTGGTAATGGCATATATAAACCCAAATTTCTATTACTATGCTTGCTTGTATTACATAAAACACAGCCCCTGATAAATTTGGTAAAATATGCTTGCATGTTTAGCCAATAAACATACCTCTATAAGTGTGCCACAACCTTTATCACACCAAAGTGACCAACCACTTTAGAAGTGTGTGCTTCCCTCATCAACTCAACTCTTTCCCCCTTAGGCATACAAGGTTTCTCATTCTTGTAGAACAACTCATCCCATAAGTAGTATTCTCCCCTAAGTGTAAAGCCCTCACTTTGAGGTTTCTGCTTAAATATTTCTCCAAAATCTAGATCTTTCTCGTAACCTTCCTAATATGCTTCACATACCAAAGGATCAAGAAGATTCAAAGTGCCCATAGCTGAAAGTAAAGGAGGCATAGAGAACATATAAGCTAACTAGTTAATCAAACGTGGCTTAATAAAAATGTATAACTGTTGTTTTACCTCATTGGCATCATTCAAGGAATGACTATACAATCCCAAGTTTAAAAGCAGACTATCGGGTAACAATTTTATCTCATGCTCAATTGGCCTAACCGGGGCCAACCCCTTAGGCTCTTGGGAAACTTCCATGAAATTTTGAATTTTATTCAGCTCTTTGTTAGTAAACATGCTACAAGTGGTCTTAGATGCAACAACTTCCTCTTCTTATATATCTCCAAAAGAAGTAATGTAAATTTCCTGCTAGCATTAATAAGATTTTTAGCTTCAAAGGCACTTACCAAGGAGATCTTTAAGTCTCATATAAAGGATGAAATGATGTAACTCTTGCCATCTGTCACCAAGTGGTATCGGTTTGATCTTCTCATGAAGATGACATCCCTAATATACAATTATGGGCTATCAAACACTACACCACACACATCAAGTGAAATAATATCCAAAGTAGTTTCATCAATGAACTTTTTATCAATAACAAACGTAATTTTACATTTCTTGGTAACCTTGATGTTTACGCCTTTCTTCACCCAACATAATGAATATGGATTTGGATGATTGTAAGTCTCTAAATTTAGCTTATCAACTAACTCCTTACTTATCAAATTAGCTTGAGAATAGGCATAAAAAAGAACATCCAATTTGGTTTTCTTCATTTGGTTTTTTATATGAAAAAGCTTAGTAAGTTCATTTTCTTGAACAACATTATTACTACCCGACATACCTCTCTACAAATGGAGGTACTGTAGTAACAAAATCATACACTTTAGAGATTTTATTTATCTCGATCTCATAATACTATTTATAAGGTTCTCGAGTAAAAAAAGCACTAATTAACCCTAGTCCTTTGGCTATCTTGTTTATTTTATTTTGTGATTTGCAACCTATTGCACCCATATGCCCAACCATTTATGGGAATCCCGCATGATTTTAGCCTCAGCTGGGGCACCCATATTTAGTACCAAGGTGCCCATGGGTGCCCTAGTCCCACCTGGGGGTGCCCTGACCCTTCTAGCACTTTCCCACCACTTTTTGGGCCTCTTCTAGCCATTTTTCATATTTATCTTTCTTGGGGTCAACCTTTTCGGGGTTAATTATGAAATTAGAGCAAGATAACCCTATAAATATAAAGTTATGAGACCATAATTAGGGACCTAACAATATACACTACTATCACTCCATCTAGAGTTGCATCCATCTATTGCATTGACATCCACAAAGCTCCATCATTAAGGCATAAGCTAGGACATCTACATCAGACTTCATAGGGGGAGGGATTCTTTTCTATTTTATGCACACATGCTATTACATTTTCTACATTTAGTTATTGCTTACTACTTCAAAAAGTGTGACTAACACAAGAGCACCTAGGGCACAACATGCACACACACACCAAAACTACATCTGGGTCTGAAATTTAGTGCATCACTCAATTATTAAGCCCACTGTTGTGGCAGCTAAGGTCAGTCTGACCCGTTCATTATGAATATTTCTTTTTTAGGGTTTTGATACTTTCTTTTGGTATTTTGCAGGTTACTCCTTCCTCTTTGAATATTTAGAGCATTCGGTGTAGTACAAAAAAATTAATGCGACAGGCAGGTAGAGTTTTAGATCACCTTCTAACCCTGTGAGCACCATGTCCTGACATTTTTCCTAGACCAGGGCACCTAGATTGCTTACCAGAGCACCCATGGGTGCCCCAGTCCTCATTCACGCGCCCCAATTCAGACACATCATCCAAATCTATCCTTTTCAGCACTTTCGCATAGTCATTCCTACTTTCTAATTTTCTATGCATCACTGCGACATAGTTTGACAATCATCTGTTATCAGCTGAGTTATTTCCTTTCCCTTCTTGCACATCAGGGTTTTTAATTTCATTATTTTATTTACTTATCTCATTTACATATTGTTTTAGTGCATTTACTTACTGCGTTATATGTCCTCTTAGCTTAGATTAACTACATTTTTACTACATTAGTTTAGTCAATTTTAGTTAATCATTTTGGTGAACTTGACCGTTTCAAAACTACCTTTTGACAATGTCATCTCCCTCTCGTATTATGGATCAATCATTTTATCACACCTTTACACCAACTAAAGTCACGGGCATAGTTAAAACCGCTACTAATTCCATGTGGGTGTGTACTCCACATCCTCCTCACTTTATCACACCAAGGGTTGACCCAATAAAGACATTAATGTCATTACTACTCATCGTACTCATTCTAATCTGCCTACAACTCCATCCGTGTCTATTCCCCCACCCATTACTTCAGTACCTTGCTACACCCTTAACCTATTACTTGTATTAGGATATGGGTAGCTAACTTGTGGCTTACCATATAATTTTATTATATCATTTATACTTTCTTATGCTTAGTAGGTCAACCTTGGTGATGGCCATAACATATGAATAGTATATATAGGGGATTCTAGGTAGTAGTTCATTATCATTAGAGCATTTGAGTTTTATTGTATGGTTTGGAGGTTTCCCCCTCAAAGTGGAAAAGCTATTTTAATTGCATATTGAGATCATTTATCTGTAATATTGTGTTATTTTGTGTTCTATTGCTACTCATAATATGAATTATACAAGTAATTTCATTACAAGTGGTTGGATGATCGAGCATGGTGACAAGAGTGCAATGTTTTAAAGTACACTCATTATATGACATCTTTTGATGGGCAACCTCCAAACCATACAATAATACTCAAATGCTCTAATGATAATGAACTACTACCTACAATCCCCTATATATACTATTCATATGTTATGGTCATCACTAAGGCCAACCTACTAAGCATGAGAAAGTATAAATGATATAGTAAAATGATATGGTAAGCCACAAGTCGGCTACTCATATCCTAATACAAGCAAAAGGTTAAGGGCATAGCATGCCCTTCCCCTTCAAACCAACATTGTCCTCAACATTGAATAATCCTGGATGTTGTTGCAGAAAACTTTCATCCTTCCAGGTCACATCTTCTATGCTCAGATTCTTCCACTTGATCAGATATTCCTTAATGTCTCTAGTTCTTGGCCTCTTAGTACATGTTTGTAAAATCTTCTCTAGCTCCAAAATGATTCTTCCTTCCTCATCAAGTTCTGGTAACTCTGTCTAGGCTTCAAATTTTTGTCCAATAACCTTCTTCAGGTAGGAAACATGGAATACTGGGTGTATGTGTGAAGATTGAGGCAACTCTAGTTTATAAGCAACACTACCAATTTTCTGTAGAACCTGATAAGGGCCATAATATTTAGGAGACAAGTTTGTTTTCCTTTTTCTGTTGCTTTAGGGAAATCTTTCTTGCAAGGTTGTAGACGTACAAAAACCCAGTCAACAATTTCAAAATGTCTTTCACTACGGTGTTGATCTGCTTGTTGTTTCATCCTGTTTTGTGCCAATGCCAAATTCTCCTTCAAACTAACCAAAACTGTTGTTGATGTTGAATGTGTTCCTCAACATCTCTGACCTTAGTTTGCACCCTCGAGGAAGAAGTGATAGAAGGTGGATGGTAACCATATAATGCTAAAAATGGGGTCATTTGAGAAGAGGTATGAAAAGATGTGTTATACCACCATTCTGCAAGTGGTAGCCATTTAATCCACCTGTTCCCACTTATCTGATACAAAATAACGTAGATACCCCTCTAAGCATTTGTTGACCACTTCCGTTTGCCCATCAGTTTGAGGATGGTAAGATGAACTATGAGCTAGTGGAGGACCCAAACATGAAAATAATTCTGTCCAAAAATTACTTGTGAAAATAGGATCATGATCACTTACAATTATCTTTGGGGTTCCATGTAGCCTTTGAACTGTCTCCAAAAAAATAGCTGCGACTAGCTGGCTATAAATGGATGTGGCAGGGCACAAAAATGGGCATATTTTTTGAGCCTATCCACAATCACCAAAATAACATTCTTACCCTCTGAACAAGGCAATCCTGTGATGAAATCCATGGAGACCTCCTCCCATCTCTGGCTAGGAATTGGTAAGGGTTGCAATAGACCTAGTGTCTTAATGGTTTCCCCTTTGTTCTGTTGGCACACCAAACACTCTGATACAAAATTTTATGCATCCCCCTTAAGTCCTTCCCAAAAGAATTCTCTTTTTATTCTATGATATGTCTTTAAAAATCCAGAGTGTCCTCCAACAGGTGATGCATGTAGCTCTGCAAGAATCTTATGCTTCAACTTAGGATATTTACTCAAGTATAACTTATCCTTGTACCATAGGGCATTACCTTTCCACTCAAATTTGTTAGATGTTATAGATCCTTGCTTGATATTATGTATTAGAGATTGTGTATCCTTGTCGTGACTCCCATTCCAATCTTGCTTCATCCACCCAATCGGCCTTCAACATGGACATTCCACATAGTACAACATCTGTGGATGTATCCCTTCTGGACAGTGCATCAGCTACTACATTTTCTTTACCCTTTTTGTATATGATTTCAAAATCATAACCCAACATTTTTGTTACCCACTTTTGTTGTTCCTCAGATGATAACCTTTGCTCCAAAAATTATTTGAGACTATCATGATCAATTTTTACCTTGAAGTGTCTACCCATGAGATAGGGCCTCCATTACTTGACTGCATGAAGAATAGCCATCATTTCTTTCTCATAGACAGGTTTGAGCAGATCTTTTCCTTTGAATTGGTGACTCTCAAATGCAATTGGTCTTCCTTCCTGCATTAGAACTGCTCTCAATCCTGATCATGAAGCGTCACATTCAACAATGAAGGTTTTTGAGAAGTTAGGAGTAGCCAAAACTGGGGTGTTGCACATGGCTTCCTTTAAATGATCAAAGGATTTAGTGGTTGTACGTCTATCCAATGGAAGGCATCCTTATTTAGAAATGCACTGAGTAGAGGCTGCTATTCTACCATATCCCCTCACAAAATCTTCTGTAGTACCCTATTAGTCCTAGGAACCCTTGGAGATTTTTGAGATTTTTGGGCCTTGGCCATTCCACCATAGCTTTGATCTTCTGAGGATCAAATTTGACACCTTCATGGGATACAATGTGACCCAAGTACTCTACCTCTTGTACACCAAAAGAACATTTGGATGGCTTTGCAT
The DNA here is from genome assembly GCA_019776745.2 of Taxus chinensis. Lineage (NCBI taxonomy): Eukaryota > Viridiplantae > Streptophyta > Pinopsida > Cupressales > Taxaceae > Taxus > Taxus chinensis. The sequence goes on along the minus strand of CM034147.1, from coordinate 654,007,030 downwards.
AAAGCTTATGTTTCTCCAAAAACTTCCAACACTTTATTTACATGTTGCAAGTGTTCTTCCCATGTCTTACTATAAATCAATATGTCATCAAAGAAAAATAATACAAATTTCCTTAAAAATGGCCTAAAAACAGTGTTCATCAAGCTTTGAAAGGTTAAGGGAGCCTTTGTAAGACCAAAAGGCATTACCAAAAACTCATAATGGCCCTCATGAGTCCTGAAATTTGTTTTATGAACATCTTCCTCTCTTATTCTAATTTGATGGTACCCCGAACAAAGATCTAATTTTGTGAAATAAATAACACCATGCAATTCATCAAGTAAATAATCAATTACTGGAATAGGAAACTTATCTTTGATGGTGTACTTGTTGAGTTCTTGGTAATCTGTACACATCCTCCATGTTTCATCCTTCTTACGTACCATGACCACTGGTGAAGAATATGCACTCTGGCTATGCTTGATGATACCTGCCTTCAACATTTCCTGCACCATTTTCTCGATTTCACTTTTCTCAGGAATATGGGTATCTGTATGGTCTAATGTTAGGTGTTTGGCTCCCTAGAATCAACCGAATGGCATGATCATGATCCCTAACCAGTGGTAGTCCCTTTAGAATTGCATAAAAAATAGATGAGTGAGCATCAACAATCTTCTGAAGATCGGGTGGCATTGAAGACTCTATATTTTGTACTTCTATGGAAAATAACTTTACTATAAATCCATCTACTCCTTTTCTAAGAACCTTTTGCATCTGATGAGAGCTAATAATCTATGGAGACTTAGCTAACATCCCTTTCAATTGTATTAACCTTCCTTCTGAATGAAATCGGATGAACAATTCTTGGAAATTCATCTCTATAGTACCCAAGGTTGTGAGCCATTGGACACCCAAAACAATATCTGCCCCTCCCATAGAAATATCATAGGCGAGTCTAACATGTAGTCTCCCATGGAAAGCTTGATACTATGGAACTTTCTTATGCACTTGATTGTCCCACCATCCGCAATCATAACTTGCATTTTTAGAGCTGGGTAAATAAAACAATTGAGGCGGGCAACTAACTTACTATTTATGAAGTTATGAGTACTCCCCGAGTCAATCAACACCGTCACCTTCTATTTTTTGAGATAGCCAATAACCTTGAGTGTTTGAGGAGTACTAATACCTGACAATGCATGACAAGAAATTGTAGGTTGGTGATCCTCTACTTCATCTTCTACTGGTTCCTCAGCCTCTCCTATAATTTCAGCTTCCTCTTCATCCTCATTTTCTCCTTCAATATAAAAAAACTTCTTCTCAGCACATTTGTGTCCCGGTCCATATTTGGTGTCACCATTAAAACATAATCCTTTTGCTCTCTTTTCTTCCATTTGTTGAGGAGTCTAGTCTAATTGGCCAAGTGAATGAAGGGGAAGAGATATTATGGTCTCTGGTGTTAATGAAAGGCTGCCTCCTATTGCAAAGAATGTTTTCCTCTACACGTACATGCCATGATAATAGAATCAGAAAGCTTGAGTGGATTAAACATATGTACCTCATGCTAGATGTGGTCCTTAAGACCCCTAAGAAACAGGTCATTCAGATTCCCTTCTATAATATTCTCCACCCTTAAGGATAGGTTCTAGAATTGATGCACATAATCTTTGACTGATCATGTTTGTCGTAACTTTGCCAATTGACTAAAGTAGTTATCTGAAACACTAGAACTATAGTGCAATTGAAACTCCTCAGTAAAAAATGTCCAAGTGACACTGAGATATCATATGGGTGGTTGGATGATCGAGCATGGCGAAAAGTGTGAAATATCCCCTCTTTAACATGTATCAAAGCATCGATTTCGGCAAAAACTGGGTCCAAACCCTAATTTTAAAGAATGATCTATAACTTGAAATCAGCTTCAATTTTTTGTCAAAATTTTTACCATAGTTGCAAAAGGTTTTCAACAAGCTACAGTCAAAATTTCAGAACGTTTCAATGTGTTTTGTGGAAGTTATTACATTTTAGGGTTTCACCTAAATTTGATTCACAGGCCGCATTTTTGGAATTAATTTTCTAAATTTTTACCAAAATTGTGAATTCTCTTCAAGAAGATATGGTTAAAATTTCAGAATTTTTGGATCTAGTTTGTAGAATATATTGCAATTTTTATCTTTTAAATAATATCAGCCTACACGTTGCAATTTTTAGTATTTCTTTGATTTTTTTACATATTCGGAAAGCTCTCAAAATTTAGAATGGGTTACTTCTTTGTGGTTTCATATTGGAGGCTGAATTATAGACAAAATCATCAGGTCAAACATTGGTCAAAGGAGTAATTTTTTAAAACCTAATTTTTGTGCATCATGGATATACCAATTTTTTTTGGTAATGGGAATATTGATGCTAAAAAATGGTAAATACACTCTAAGCAAATGTATTTTGACAAATGTTCAGTCTAGGGTTAGCATTATCTTAATCTTGGTGGGAAAACACTAAATTTGCTATACGTATTTGAAAATAGATATCAAAAAGGATATGAAATTTTTAGGATATTTTTACTTGAAGATATATTCTGTAACTAGATGGTGAAATGATCTCCCAAAAGAAACATTATGTGGTTCGCAAGATATAGCGGAAACAGAAGCAAATTAGGGTTTTGCCCTAATTTTGGCCCGGATCGTAGAAGTAAATACCACTTGTAATGAAGATTAAACTTGTAGAATTCAGATTATGAAGAAGAAGAAGAAAACACCAAATAACATAATATTTTGATGAATGAAGCTGATACTCATGATAGTGCAATCTAGAATAGATTTTCCACTTTGAAGGGGGGCAACCTCCAAACCATAAAATAAGACTCAAATGCTCCAATGACGATGAACTACTACCTAGTAATCCCCTATATATACTTCATTCAATATGTTATGTAGCTCATCATCTACAGGCCGACCTACTAAGAATATGAAGAAAGTATAAAGTGGATGGTAACAAAATTCATATGGTAAGCCACAGAGTTAAAGCTACTCATATCCTAATACATATGTTTTGCAATCAGGTTTTAAGGGCGTTAGATAAGGGTGGAAAAGAGAGCTTCGACAATGATAAAACTTGGTTAGAGATTTTTTGCACACCAATTACTCATTAATCTAGACTATTCCAAGGACTTCATCCAATTATGCCTATAGAGCTGAAAGTGAATTACATTGTAAGTTGTCTTAACACAATAGAATGAACAAGGACTGGGATATAAACGAGGTTAATGAATAGGAATTCGACACGATGATGAAGACAGTTCTTAATCCATCATGTTCACACTTAAGAGAGTTTGCAGATATTATACTCGCAACAGAATCATATCGAGGTGTTAGTTTTGCACTCAAGTGTGAGAAAAGACTTCATAAACAAGGTGGAAGAGCATAAATCAAGCAAGAATGTTGAGTATACCAAGGGTGCACCATATAGATACCCTGGAGTCATGATGTGACTATAAAAAGCCACAAAGTTATGTAAGAGAAACATGTGTTGTGTAAACAATCTATACTGAGGATGCACAAAATGAACTTGGAGGAGCAATAATCATTGATATACTTGGAATGAATGGAGCTACAATTATATGACAGGGAATCACATGAACATAATAATTATGGATCCTAGCATGTATACAAATGGATGAAGGACATAATGTACAAGGATGGAATTCGCTGATTCGGAGGGCATGTGGACCCTCCTAGGTTTGAAAAAAAATCACCAACTAGGATATCATAAGTGTGGTTGGATGATCGAACATGGTGACAAGTGTGCAATAATTTAAAGCACACTCATTATATGGCTTCTTCTTATGTTTCGGGGACGAAACATGTCAAAGAGGGAGACAATGCTATGTACCTTGGGACTTGTTTGGTTTCCATGGAATAACACTACCCATAAGATTTAGTCAGGGTGAGTGCAAGGGCATGAGCTACTTTTTTAGGCATTATGTTATCAGAGGCTCCTGAGTCAATTATGCAATTGTTGAGTTTAAAACTGTTTATAAGTAGGGACAAATAAAATGGTTCAATCTTTCTTGAAGAAGCTGCAGAGGTCATATTACTCTGAGGTAAAGGCTGATTGGGGCTAGGCAAAATGCTTTTTGAAGATGAAGGAATAATATTGTTGCTTCTAATGAATTTTGCAAGTTTCTCAAATTGCTCAGGGTTGGACTATAGGTACTCGGCTTCTGACATTTAGATTTTAGTTTTCTTTGCATGATCAATTTGATCTCGAAAGCGGTCTATGAAGGGATGATGGAGGGCTCAGTTCTGGTTACACTGGTTTGAGCTGAGGTACTAGCCTTGACAGAAGGAGAAAAAGAGTTAGAAGACGAAGTTACCTTTTTAGTTATCTCCTTTTCAGTTTGCGCTAAGATAGGAGAGGTTCTTTAGCCATAACCATAGGAGCTTCTTTACTTTTCTCCTTAGAGCCTTCAACCGACTTTTTGGGGTTCTGAGATTGGGATCGAGTGAAGATTGCAAACGATTCACCATCATGCTCACCTTCATCTTCCTTGTACTCCAAGTACCCAATGCTAGAGTCGCCAGCTAAATCATCAAAAGACTCATCAGCATATCCTGAAGCTTCGAAAGCTTGATGAGAATCTTGATCTTTTGGTTCTTCACCCTCCTCAACTATTTCAACTGCTATATTGATAGGAGGAGCTTCAATGGCCAGCCTGGTGGGAGCAGTGATCAACCAATTCCTATCTCTTGTGGGAGCACTATTAACATTGTTGAAATTACGCCTAGGAATATCCCGATAAGGAATGTTGGTTTCTTGTTGAGACATTTGCTTCTTTAAAGCAATAAAGTAATTGGCCATCTTCTGAATCATAAGATTAGTAGTACTCTGAGAAGAACTCTAATTTTTAGGCTTAGATGATTCTCTTATGATCTTTCTAGCTAGAATAAGATCATCTTCTATTTCAGTGGCTGTAGCTTAAGCAGTGGCCAAATCAGGGATAACAGATCTTCTTAACAAGAAGCTCACATTAGGGGGCTGAGTGTTGATGAAGAAACACTTTTGATTTTCAAGAGTGGGAACGGCTAATTCTGGGATCTTACGAATCAGCTTGTTGAATTTGGCTATGAAATACTACATGGGTTCGTAAGACTCTTGCTTCATGTGTGTAAGTTGTGCTAATTAAGCGTGAGAGTCTTCAGCCGGTTTGAACCTTGCTTCGAATATAGACCGCATGGTAGTCCAGTTGGTAATGCATGCATTCGGAAGATGGTAAAACCAGTATGCTGCTACAACATGTAATGTCTCAACGAAGAGTCAAACAAAGACGTCTTCATGAGCAACGCCAAGAACGCCACATGCGATAAAGAATGAAGCGATGTGGTCATCAGGGTGCTTCTTCCCATCACCGTTGAACTTAGGAATATTCTTATGTGACCCATGTGGTAGATTGTGCAATGGTGGAGTTAGGGAGAGAGGACCAATAGTTGTACCCCAAGGCAGAAGTTGTGCTGCCATTATTTTGAATGAAGTGAGTACATGAATCTGAGTATCGGACAAGAATAATGCGTGGCAGGTTGCAGAAACTTCTGGTTCTGGAAGAACCCAAGTTCTTCGGATAGGTGAAGAACTTCTTGCTCGGCTAGATGCAACACTGTTGGGTGAAAGTCTGAAATTATGTTGCTGAAGTAAATCAAAGAATGGATCAGTTTCACCCCTGGCTCGGCTTGACTGAGTGAAGATATTTCTGGCCAACTTGAACTGGAAAATAGATCTTTTTGAAAATAAGGCAAATACAGAGTCACCAGACACCAATAGGATAAGCTTAGTCTTATCAACCCATATTCCCCAGCGAAGTCACCAAAAACTGTTGGTTGGATATTTTGTCAAGCCAAAATATGAGGTTCAACCACAGTATATGGGATTAAATCCCTCCTCAAAGATAGGTGAGGCTGCTTGTTTATTACTAATCTAAAACACAATAGAAATAATATATACAATATTCACACTATTCTAACCATTGGGGTTGGGATAAAATCCATACCCACAGTAGGTGAAGATATTATTGTTTTTAGAAATGGAATGGATCAGAAAGGAAATTATTATCATGGAAGAAACACAATGGAAAGGAAATGAGGGGAACGTATTTTCTTTCGAGCAAACATAGATCACGAAATAATCATACGAGTTCTAGATAACAAATGTAATGTTTGAAACAATTAAAATAATCAAGAGTGCTAAACAAAGAATAGCTTAATATTCTGAACATAAGAACAATATCTTAAGAGAGATGAATCTCACAACATAAAGTTTGCAAAATAGCATCGGTTTCTATTCTTCAAATGATCAAAAGAAAACACAAAGTTTTTCTTCTTCACAATAGTTCTCAATATTCCAAAAATCTCAACCCTTTGGAATGCATAAGTATCCCTTATTTATAATAAAAAGAGTTAAGAGAAAATAGGACAAATCCTAGAAAATAGTCTATTAATGAGAGTCCTATTTTGCTTGACTCTCACGCAGGAGACCAAGTCAAAATTTTCTTCCTACATGATGAAACGAAAATGAAAAAGACATGTTGATTTCAGGATTGAAATGACATGAAACATTATGCCTATTCTGTTTCATCATCTTTGTCTTCCTCCAGCAAATCTTGCTTGTCCCAAAATTCTTGGAACTTTCAAATTATACCCTACATCTCATCTTCATCAGCCGCGGTGGAATGATCACTCAGGACTTCACACGTTTCTTGAGTATCGCTCGCGTTACCAGGAAGTTTCTTTAGTCTCTTGTTGAGTTTCCTCAGTGATTCCAAAACATGTTCAATCTTCACAAACGTATCAATGATTTCTAGGCTAAAGCCAAAGTTGGTTCGTGCTGAATTGATTCTTGGACCTACTTGTAAAGATCGTTAGCAGGTAGAATACTCAAGCTTTCATTCAACACTTTAGCATAGATCTTGATTAGCTCTTCTTCTATGTCATTTGTGCCATCAACCAATTGATCTCTTGATTCCCTCAATTTTTTGCAAGCTTCATTGAGAATATTTATTCTGAATCTAATGGCTTTGGTCAGTTGAAAATGCTTGTCCCCATGTGGAAGGATTCCTTCTTCGACCAAGACGCGGGATGGAACCTATTTCAGCGTATTGAGAGCTTCAAAAGTTAACTCTAGGTTCCCGACTTCTGTCAAAAACTCATCATCCATTTTCTTTCCATCCTTCTTTATATCCTCCAAGGATTTGTAGACTTCCACGATGTCATCAATGACCTCTTTTCCTTGCAGGAGTAGCCTCTAGATCCATTCATTGACCATTCTCCCCTTCTCATTAATCTTCTCATCATGGGTACCGATAAGAAATCAAACCTGATAGGAATAGAGGATGATGGTGTTGACTCAGGAGGCTTTGAGAGCTTGAGTAGTACTTCTGTCAGCTGCTCTACTTTCTCTTTTAGCTCATCTCTGCTTACCTTTGTTTCCTTTAGCTTCTGACACAACACATTCATGGCATCTTGTGCATTCTGTTATGCTCCCTCTGTTGTTACTTTTCCTAGATCAACCCTTGTGATTTGATAATCGGTGACCATTATATCATTCTTGGTTTTGTTAGCCGCGGGAGTGGCACTTTCTGTAAACTTATGCCCTGAGGCATCCACTGAAACCCTTGAAACCATTTTAGGTTTCTTGACAGACTTGGCAGGAGTGACCTTGAGGGAACTGAAATCAAAGACTAGTAGGGGACTACCACCTTCCTCTTCCTTGAGGTATGATCTATTAACCATTGAGGCATACTGGAAGAAGTTGCTCCCATCATAGGTGTTACGATCACATCTTCAGGTGGAGGAAGGTTTGCTTGTGGAGTGGTGATCACTGTGAGTGTAGTGTCCGTGGAAATGGACTCAGGGAATGAAGGTATAGAAGGAGGAGGCATATCCATGGTTAACTTGGGTCCAGTGGGGAGAGGTGAGAGGCCAGAGAAGATGTTGGCCATGGTTGAGGAATTTGGTGAAGAAATCTAAGGAAAGGAAGGTTGAATGGGAGGAGGCAATGATTATGAAATTAAAGCTTAAGAGGTAAGAGGAAGACTTACCTCTGATGAGTTGCCAACCAAAAGGGTAATGAGAGGTTGACCAACCTCTTCTCCTGAAGGAAGATTTCCTTGTTCTGGTGGTGGAGGTGAATCAAGTATCTTAACCGTTTGTGGGATAGTGGCCAATGATGTGGTCACTTGCTCTTCTCTCTTTCTGACAAACTTAACCTTTATTGGCCTCTTGGAAGAGTCCTTATCCTTTTCCTTTTTTTCCTTGGAGGGTCCCACTTCCAAAGTAGCTAGCTTTGAAAAACTTTTTTCTTTATAACTCATTCCCCAAGAAATGAGCCACGCCTCAGTACGGGCAAGAATTTGAGCAACTCTTCCTGCAATAGAAGCTTTCACAGCAATGGACCAATCAATAGCTAGGAATACATACTAATCTTCATTTAACCCATCATACGAGGCGTCAAGGACACTTTCATTATCCATGGTGCCTTCTGGGATGTCAGATAGATGTAACATCTGAATCTCTTCAAGTGTTAACCTGCTATTGTCCTTTTTTCAGATGGAAACTTCATCCCAAAGATCAACCCAAATGTCTTCTACACTGGGCACATGTAGATATAAGGTCCCATATGACTTAAGGAATCCTCAAAAATCAAACCCATCTTTGTGCTTCATGTGATTTTTCAACTTATCTTGTAGCTCATGCACCACATTCTTGGCTTTAACCACTGTTGATCACATGTACCTTCCGATGGAAATAGGGAAGGAGATGCCGGCCTTGTGCTTACTCTGTTGGAATTTGTGAAAATCCAACAATTGTCTAACCAACTCCATCAGGATCAACTTATCACCTGGGAACCTAGGCAAATGGAAAGGATCACCCGGGTATATGACCACCCAAAGGTATGTGAAATTCTTGAATTGCAAGAAGATACAACCCCATTTCGATACTTCCGCCCATGTCTCATCAGAGACTCTTCTCTTCCTTAAATCAAGGTTTAACATGTAGATGTTTTCATAAAAGAAGGCATTGTTCACTCTTCTGAATTAATCCTCAGACCCCTTCATTGTCAGCTAAGGAAAATACTGATATATATGTTCTATTGCCCTATTTCCCTTTACATCCGACCCTGGATAATTTCTCATGCCAGCTGCTGCATAGGTGACATATACGACATACAGAACTTGCCAGTAGTCAAGACTATTTTCATCTGGGAGTCTATCTCATCACTTATAAGACTGCTCTAATCGATCCCTTGGTCATTCTTCTTTATGATGACCATGAATTGATACATCCACCCTTGGAAGTCTCTCGACTCGAGGAGTCCAAATACTCGACTTAGCAGGGTGATGATATCACTGATTTCAAGGACAAAATCGCTCCTAGGGACAAACTTGGGAAACCTAGAGACGGCTGGCTTGGCCTTGATCAAGAACTTTTTATTTACATGCCTAATGTAATGTTTTTGATAGTTGTCCCACGCCTTCAGCGTTGATTGAAGGTTCAAATCAACATATTCTGCAAAGTTGGGCAATCTTAAGAGGTCATCAAAATAACTTCCGTCCAACTTCACTATAGTTACTCCTGATTGATTTCTCATTAAGCAGGAAGCTGAGTCATAATTGGAAGCGCAGGCTAGAATGAACTCAAGGCATTGAGTAGACATTGGGAATCTTGTTGCAAGAGGGAGGCCACAACCGGCTATTGACTTCATCCACGGACTCTAAGAAGAATCCTTGATTATGTTCCAAAATTCTTCCATGTCTATATTACCAAGCTCCGTGTCTTGGATGTCGTAATTGAAATCTATGTAGGAAGGGGATTCCATCTTCCAGTACTTGTACTTCATCTTTCCTGACCTGTCTGACTTATCCTTAGATTTTCCAGGATCCGACATGAGAAGTTTTGAAGAAAGAATGACTAGATGACCTTTGGTTGAACAATCGGGCTTGAAAGCTTGTTGAGCAACCCTATAAACCCGCCACACTAACCAGACTTTGGGACCTGCAAAGCACTTTCTGAAACCTGACACACTGCAATGTATATCAAAAATTTGGTCGTTTCAAAAACTTTGTGAAAACTGACCCAAAGGCGGAACTCAGGGGATGTTAAACACTTCACAAAACCCGATACAAGCGGAAACAAGATGATGTCGAACACTTCGCGAAACCTATAACATCCCCATTTTAAGATACTAGAACAAGGGATTTTTTTTTTTTTTTGATAACGTTCTCTGTTATGAATTATAAAATTCAAACACACGTTCATGTTTTAATAATTGTTCTCTGCCCAAACAACACAGTTTGGATCACACAATTTCTTTTTAAAACTAATGTTCCCTGTTCGCATATTTACAATATGGAACACACATTCAATGCCATTCAATCCTATAACAGATTCTATATGCTGCTGTAAATGACTCGAGGAACTGCGGATCTTCCATTTTCATGGCTCGGAGTTTCATCGATCCTTCATTTCATGACTCGGCAACAACCGATCCTTCATGTTTGTTTATGCATAGTATATTATATATACCAGTTCTCTTAACCGTTTCCGGTTATCGAAGTGATCCATTTAAGAAGCCTATCTGAATATCTGTTACTGATATTCATCTGACATCCTGCATCTTAAATTAAGTGATAAGGACAACGCAACCAGCACTTGCGATACTTTGGCCAAAGATTTTCACATGCTTTGCATGATCATATTCCTGGATGTGATACACATCAATGGAATACGTCCTTCACTTCACTTCACCTGTTATCTAGAATGGTCTTTCCTGGTTCCTACCAGTCCTCTCGATTTAAGGTCAGATTTAAACTTCCAATTTCCAACTAGTAATATGAACGAATATAAGAAGGCACTCCTGGTAACTAAAGATATGCAGACATACGGTGTCGTTCCCCACGACTCCGTGTGTCTAGTTATCTTTAGTATCCCGGAGTCACTCCGTATACCTGATCATACTCCTATCCCCTGCCAAGAACTTCACATTCAACCTATGTATTCTTGATGTTTTAATTCGGGAGGGCATTGTAATATGTCAGCTATAACATTGTGTCGTCATGAAGACCCTGTCTTCATGAAGACACCTTGCTATAGCTGGCGTATGTCAATGTCCTACGGAATCCTCCCATCGAGAGTACACATCCTGCTCAAGTGATTTGGATATGATCTAATAATTAAAATCAACTTTCAGCAACCATGTTGATCCCTTTATCCTCGTTCCCGTTACAGTTGTATATAGCTAAGAGAGACTAAATCCGTCTTCTAGCTTGCTATGCATCTTCCTCGTACCGAAGGGTTGCATTTTCTCTACTTGGTTCTCTTCTTAATCATTGGATTAGGTAGCCCGTTACCGACGGACGTGATAAGTTTAACCTATTAAACTTAACCAAGATTTTCCCAACTGTAACTAAATTCAGAATTCTAGCTTATTAGACGTCATTTAACGAAGTCTAATTTCTGATAAATGTATTCATTTATTCTCCTTAACATTATATAGTTAAGGTCCATTAGTTATGGATATACTTATCCCATATCCTTTATTCTGAATTTAACATACGAGGTTATTAATGGAGTTCAAAAACGAAGTTCAATTACTCCGAAGTTAATTGATATTCCTTAGCTACCAAGCTAATCCTGAATACCTATCAGTTATGGATTCATATTCTTCCTAATCCTTTTTAATGTCAATTAAGAATTCATCTTTACCCAAGTATGAACTAATTGCACATTTCAACTTAAAAGTTGCATTAAGGTAAGAATAGATATCTATTTCTTTTTAACGTCCATCCAAGGACAATTAGATAAATCCAAATCAGGAATAACATTATATTTCCAATTTAGTCAACAATATCAAAATGATATAGTCCTTAAAATATCACACTTGTATTTGTATTCATCAATTCATGTCATAATCCATACATTTGCCAATCCAACTGAATGGAAATTGTTTACATAAAACATCATTACAACTCATAGATAGAAGAATATACTTTCTTCTTTTTACAACTCCTCAAAGAGGAATAAAGTAAACAAATACAATTCATCTTCAACCAATCAAGAAGCATCAGAAAACAGCCATGTCTTCATTCTAATCAAATTCCATCTGCAAAATTGCTTGCACGGGTCAGTTCAATGAACTGAGCATATTAAGCACTTATCATTAAAATGAGGTGCTTCAACTAACTGTCTCAATAAAAGAACCCTGCTTTTATGATACGACAGTAAGACATCAATCAAGAAATAGGCACAAAAAAAAAAGATCAGCATAACAACTGAACCATCAAAATACCATCACAATCAGCCAAGGAACTGCTGTCCCATTTTCCACATAACCGTTACAAGTTCCAAATTACAATATTTGTAAGGTTAGGACTACAAGTAGCATACTACTGATATAAAATACTGTTATCCTTTCCACACCTTTCATTATTAATAAACGCAAAGGTTGAAATTAACTGAAACGTAAACCCGTTATCTTCCTTTCAGTTCATGCATCATATTAGATTCCAAACAATCAAGCACAGACAAGAAAGCGAACTTCAATGCATATAATTGCTCATATCTAAGCACTACAAAATTCGTTAATAATGATTACAAATTTTCAACTGTATGAAAGAAGAAAAGATCATTTTCCAAGTCATCCATCCACATTACTATCTCCTTTCTCATGACTGTCCTAAAATGGAATCCAAACGAGACACAATCAAGATAACAGTTCAGAGTGAAACTTACAAAATCCATTCGGAATTCACTTTCCGGCAGCAAGAATAATTTCATTCATAATCAGCTTTAAATGAAAACAAGGAAGAATTTACCATCCTTATCAATACTTCATTTAAATCAGGCTCATATGAATATCCAAACAGGTTAGTACAACATCGTATTTATCATAGATCAAATAGTATAAGGATGCATACTATGTATTTACTGTACTAGAAGAATCCATAATTCTTTCACTATATTGTAAACCAGATAAACAGTTATACAGTCATGCAATCAATTATTCACATGATTTCCTAATTCTATGAACACATTCCGTTCAAGATAAAATTTTATTCATTGCTGTTACCTACAGCAAGACCAATCATAATGTACAGTAATACTTCAATGCTATTTCCAGAATTCAAACAACAAAAGAGAAGAACTCGTTCTATAACTATCCATACAAGAAAACAACCATTTTCTTCAACTCAACAAGAACTATTCATGCTGATTTCATTTCTTCTAAATGACTGTGCAAATCAGAGACCTCAAGAACATTCAATTATTTCATTTGTACAGAAAACTCAGCACTCGGAAACAATTTAAATGCCACTGTCCTCTCTACTAACTGAACTTGTAAAGTTCAATAAACCACCTGACTACTGATTTTTATCAAATCAACCAACAGAAAGAAGAAGAATACGTTTCCCATAATTTCAGTGAGAACAATCATTTGCTCAAAATGAATTAAAATACCCAAATCAAGCTCACTGCCAACAAACATTTCTACCCGAATTCCATCTTTCAAGTTCATGATAGTATGCAGAACTTCAGAATGCAATAATCAGTTATCATTACCTTTATCAAAGTAAACCGTATAGGGTGTTAAATACGTGAATCTGATACAGTCAAGACAACCCACACAGCAAGACAAAATTTCTATGCATTTATTCTTTTGCTCAGCAATCCAAGGCTAAGTCGTAATCACAAAGACAGTCCGAACTAAAAGATCGAACAACATCAATAAACACAACTAATCATCATACCTTCTCAGCAAGAAAAAATATAATTCATTATAAGTTCAGAAGGAAAGACTATTTCTTTTCCAACTCCCACGAATACTCAATCGTATTCGCCTATTTCTTTAAGTAAGAAAAAAAAAGAGACAGCAAAAACGTATTCCATTTCTTACCTCAAATCAAATTCGTATGCTCATACAAAACCCAAATGCCGTATCCATCATTATCAAACACAGCAGAAAGAGAAAGGATCCATTTCCTTTTTAAAAGAATTTCCAGTAAAGAATTCGACTTCATACAACTGGCACATCCAGTACAGTATTATCACTGAAGTTCATATATCAAAGAACAATTTCTCGACACTGAAGGACAACTCCTATTGTCTATTCAGACTTCATCATTCAAGTTCGTAAAACAAGAGAACAATTATACAGTGATGAGAACAACACATGCTGCCTTTTTTTTTTGTAAATATAACCATTAACAGAGAAAAATACCCAAATCGTTATTCTCCAAACTGTCAAACAAACCAACACAGCATGGAGATAATCCATTCAAAAAAATGCAAAGACAGTTTAACACGACAACCAGAACGATTTTACCTATCATTTCCAAAAATGACAGCAACAATCGACTAAATCTAAATCGTATCAACTCGACAACAATCACATAAACCCAAAACCCAAGAGCAGGGTTGTTTTAATGAGACGTTTAAACAAAGCAAGTATTTTTAAAGAGAAGGGCTTAACATGCCTGTGATTTCTTTTCCAAAACTCGAAGAAAACTGCGTTTGCCGAAGATATTTCCTTCCTCGGCGACAGCACGAGCTTTCCAACAATCCTTTCCTCTTACAGGCTCAGCAACAGCCTCTAAATTTCCAAAGAACAGTGATAAATCCAAAGAAACTGGTTCGACTGAACCAAACAAAAAAACCAAATGCAGAGCAACTTCACCAAATCCAAATCGACACAATGAACAATCAAATTTCCCTCATACACTTTCCAAGGTGAGCTGGTCGCGAGGACCAAGAACATTTAATGCATTAAAGGCTCTGCCTTTTTCCAAATTTCCACGCCACTGCCAACTTGAGTTGGCGATCTCTAAATTTCAAATTTCACATGCAAAACCAAATTTGGTTCCATCTCCAACTAGATACCTCCGCCACTTACCTGCCCCGCCAAACTGGCGCTGTCCATGTATGGACTCCCATTTAATGCCATTGAATACCCCTTCATCCTTATCCTCTCCCTCCAAGGGTCTGCGCGTCCCCCTTTAGGTTAGGATTAGTTTAGGATGTTTATTAGTATTCAACCTAGGTCATAGTTTAGTTTTAGGTTATTAGGACTTAGGTTTATTTCCCTCTTTTTTTTTTTTGTAATTTAAAAATCCACTTAGGATAGTAGTTTAGGATGCATGTTAGAACTTAGGATTAGCTTAGGATTTAATTCCTTCTAACCACTAACATTAATCAACCTCTAATCCAATCTCTCAACTGACACTCATATCAATGCTGTGCAGGACGTTCCGTCCTTTGTTTCACATGCCAAGGCCACCCGTGTCCAGACATTTCCTGCCCCACGAGGTCTCAAGTTCGACAGTACAGGGTTCAAGAATCGAACCTTTGTCGTTGGCATTTACGTGCCAGCTACTCATACGTGCAATCAGGCGCTGCACATTTATATCATCCTCAGGTTCGGTTAAAAAGTAAATCGACACAGAAATCACAAGAAGACCACAACATACTTTGGATCAATGAAATTGATTCAAGGTGTGCTGTCAATCAACAAAGAGAGTTTAGCAAGTATACGACAATTTTTCATCACATCAACAAACACACAAACACAATAACTGCTGTCCTATGCAATAAATTACAGTATGCAAGAATCCAAGTTAGCAACACATTCCTTTAAGATCAGAATTTATCTTAACATGTTTGCCTTCATTTCAGCAGCTATATTAGTATGAAAAATATTCACCAAGATAACTTACAAAATCAGGGTGTTACAAAACCTGATAGACTGCAGAACTCAGGGGATGTTAAGCACTCTGTAAAACCTGAAACAAGTGGAAATATGATAATGTCAAACACTTCACAAAACCTGATAGACTGCGGAACTTAGGGGATGTTATGCACTCTATAAAACTTGAAACAAAGGCGTCGGGTTTTGAGATGTCAGAACAAATAAAATTCTTGCCAAGTTTGTAAATTAGGATTTTAGATTCATCTCAAAATTCAAAAAGACTATATCCCAGGGGAAAAGTAAGAAAACACCCAAAGGGAAAATTCCAAACAAGAGGTTTCATAGGAATATAACAAGAAATGAAGAAAACAACCCAAAACCCTAAACCTAGAGGGAAGAAAAAGAAAAGAAGAAAAACACCAAATGAATGCCTAAAAAACGACCCCAAAGACCTCAAAGTGGTAAGAAGAGAAAAATACCTTCAATAAATTCAAAAAATGGTCAAATACGGATCACGAAATCAATCAAGAGGTTCAGTCGGGTTTGGAGGTTGAAGGAACATGCACGAAAAATCCACGCAGCGAAAAATATACCAGGTAAAAATGACATGTAAATTCAAACTATTTATAAAGCCCTAGCATTAATTACACTTTGTCTGACATGTGTGCAACTATCTGAAAACTCGACATTAACACCATGTCATCATGCTCGGAGTGTCTGAAAACCCGAAACAAAGGTTTTACTATCAAATCAGGTTTTGGGAACTAAGCGACATGGAGCATGCATTTTGCAAGGTATTTTTCGATGCTTCTGAGTTCCGAAAACCTGATACACTGGCTTGTAATTGGGTTTTGGGTTTCAAGAAATAATTGACAAGAAACATGCAAGGATATGTTTCCATGCGATGGAAACCCAAAAATCTCCTTTAAAGGGCATTTTTAGGGGATTTTGTCAAAAAAATTCTATGGTTATCTCAATTTTAGCTGAAGTCACTAAAAACGAGATAACATGGTTTACAAATCAAATTGACCCTCCCTACACACACCACACATTTACTATTCTACCTTTCATCATGTGACATTACTAGCTTACTGACATACGCCTTAGGCTAAATCATCACCTATTCTATCCTTTTATAGTGGTATACGCCTTATGTTACATCACCACTCCATACTATTCATCTTGTAGTGACATAGACTTTAGGCTAAATCGTCACCTATTATATCATTTCCTAGTGGTCGACACCTTAGGTTACATCACCACACCCTCCTTACATTCTATAGTGATATACTCTTAGTGCTAAATCATCACTCATCCATTCATCTTATAGTGACATACGCTTAGCGCTAAATCATCACTCCACATTTCATCTCATCATGGTATACACTTAGGCTATAAGGTCCACACACATCTATTCTACATGTTGTATATCATCACCACTACACATATATGCATTTCCTCACAGTGTGCTAGACATGATACACACTACTCGACCATTTCTCGATGACGCACTCTCATTTACGATTCATTCTTGATTGTTGAGGGAGAAAACCAAATGAACCTCACTATATACATTTCCATCCACTCAAGGGGCACGAAGTCACTATCACTCCATATTGCATTCCATTCCATTCCATCCATCCACAACATATTACATACTATGGTTGCTTATATTATGGCTTACTTTTGTTTGTTCATGGTCACTTTATTACACATGCTAGTTTGATTACTTGTATGCCATTTATCTATATCATACACACACGCGCATTCATGCCTTCTTCTAGTTGTGATCACAGATACAGGTCTCTTACACGTGGTATGGATGCTCGCCTTTTACCCTTCCTACAATGGTCACTGGGGGTATCCACACATTTATATCTTCCAAGTGTTATTGTTTCATGTTGTACTCAACACTTTACATTACTTGCTTATACACGCTTTTGACATACTAGTTGTCTTTCTAACATGCTAATGGGTGTTCCATACACAACATTTTTCTATACAAGGATATTGGTTTCCATACTTGTTTGTTACATTATCTGTTATTATTTATGGGCCTTGCCTTATGTTTGGTGTGCCCACTTTTCTACAGCCATGATGGCCTTGCATGTCTTGTGACATTGTGAGTGATGTTCCATGTTTGTAACCTACTTTGTGCGGCATACTTATCTTCTTGCATGTTTTACAATGTTTTTGTAGCTTATACACTATTTTCTTCATGCATGCATGTTTATACTTGTCTTTGGTTAGCCTTCTTGTTTGTGTGTGCCTTGGTTTCTATTAAGCACTTTTCAGCTTATATGCAGTTGGTCCTCTTTTGGGGTCATGTCATGCGATGTCACATGTGCCCTCAAAGAGGGGGGCATCATTTGGGGGTTTACATACTAACACAAAGATTCTACACCATTTCGGTTCAATTATATTCAACAAGTGGGTTTTAGACCAATCTATGAACCCCATACACAACAAATTTTACAGGACATGGTGTCCTTAGCATTTTTGGGAGGTAGTTATAGGCTTGGAGGTTACAGTGGGTGTGCCTCCCTACACTACTTCTTCCAGTGGCATTGGATCACCAAAAAAACTAGGACAATATAAATATCTCTACACACATTCAAGGAAAAATTTAGATCTTGGAGGACACAGAGCATTTCCTCCCTACACTTCTTCGGCCTATGGCATGAGATCACCCAAAAAACTCATAATACAGGATATCCTTCTACATTTTATCTCTCGACATGGATCAAGTGCACATGTTCCATTTACATTTACATTTTCCACTTACATTTGTGTACTTTACATTTACATACACATGCGTCTTTTACATAGCATTTTTACACTTACATACATATATATTTGACTACTTGATCATTTTCACCTTGTAGGTCTGGCCGTATGAGAAACAAGTAGTCAAATGGGGGAAAAAACAACAACAACGATGACAATGAAACTATGTGGTAGCACACTATAGCACACACATCACACTTTTATGGAGGTACTCTACACTATGCGATAGTTACACACCCACGTTTCCTCCTAGGTTCACTCTCATCACTTTTTCCTTGCGCATTTTTCATCTATAGTTTCCACACTCCATCTTTTTATCATTCCACACTTTTGTCTAGTCCTTTGGCACACTTCTACTACACTCTTCATGAACATCAGGCACACATCTCTATCTACTTTATGTTACCAAGCTTTCCGCTCACCGACATAAAGTGGGGGAAAAATGTAGTCACAAAATCACGCACTTCAGACATTTTATTTATCCCGGTCTCATACTACTATTTAGAAGGTTCTCGAGTAAAGAAATTACTAATTAACCCTCTTCCTTTGTCCATCTTGTTTATTTTATTTCGTAATTTGTGACCTATTGCACCCATATGCCCAACCATTTCTGGACACCCCGTGTTATTTTAGCCTTGGCTGGAGTGCCCATGGGGCCCTGGTCCCACCTGGGGGTATCCAAATCCTTCTAGCACTTTCTCGCCACTTTTTGGACCTCTTCTAGCCATTTTTTCATATTTATCTTTCTTCGGGTCAACCTTTTTGGGGTTAATTACAAAATTAGAGCAAGAGAACCCTATAAATATAAATTTATGAAACCATATTGAGGGACCTAACATTATACACTACTATCACTCCATCTAGAGTTGCATCCATCTATTGCATTGACATCTGCATATCTCCATCATCAAGGAAAAAACTAGGACATCTACATCACACTTCATAGGGGGGATTCTATTCTATTCCATGCACACATGCTATTACATTTTCTACATTTAGCTATTGCTCGCTACTTCACAAAGTGTGACTGACACAAGAGCACCTAGGGCACGACATGCAACATACACACCAAAACTACATTTGGGTTTGAAATGTAGTGCAACACTCAATTAGTAAGCCCACTGTCGTGGAAGCTGAGGTAAGTCTGACCCATTCATTCTACATCTTTCTTTTTTTAGGGTTTTGATACTTCCTTTTGGTATTTTACAAGTTACTCCTTCCTTTTAGAATATTTGGAGCATTCGACACAATATAGAAAAATTAATGCGATAGGAAGGAAGAGTTTCAAATCACCTTCTGACCCTATGAGTACCAGTTCCAGACACTTTTCCCAGACCAGGGCACCCAAATTCCTTATCAGAGCACTCATGGGCACCCCAATCCTCCTCTAGTCACCATTGTCAAGACACATAATCCAGATATGTCCTTTTTGACACTTTCACATAGTCATTCCTACTTTCTGATTTTCTATGCATCACTACGACACAGTCTGAAAGTCATTTATTATCAGTTGAGTTCTTTCCTTTCCCTTCTTACACATTAGGGTTTTTAATTTCATTAGTTTATTTACTTATCTCATTTACATATTGTTTTAGTGCATTTAAATTACTATGTTATATGTCCTCCTAGATTAGATTAACTACCTTTTTACTACATTAGTTTAGTCAATTTTAGTTAATCAAGTAGAAGACATTGTCTCATCCACCTCTTCATTGTAAAATATCTCCTCCCCTTGGAGGGAAGCCTTGCCCTTATTTTTATTATTCTTATTCTTGAAAGGATGTAATTTCAAGTGGAGCTTCCAACATTTATCCTCAGAATGAATGTGAACATCACAATGACCATAATGAACTTTATTATCCTTCTTAAAAAATGGAGAGTAGCATACTTCTTACCTTTCCCTTTTTCCTTCTCCTCTTGCATGGTGTCACCTTACTATTTTGTAGCATGTTGAGACGTAGATGAACTTCGCTTCTTGTCCATATCTAGATAGTGGGCTTGAGAACAAGCCTTGCCTACATTTTTGGCTTAGCCAAGAGAACTGGTCTACTCAAGTGGCTATGGAGTCCATTGATTTATTTCATAAAAATGTCCTTATTTGCTACATCTTTTCCCATTTGGAAAGCTTTCTTCCGGAACTCACTATTGTGCTCTTGAACATTTTGGCCTTACTTCTACTTGAGATATTGTGAATACATGTACCTCTCTTCGTTATAACAAATAGGGAAAAGTTACTTCTTTATTAACATCTTAAATTCATCCCACTTAGAAATAGGAGGAAGCTTCTTCTCAACCAAAGAATGAAAATAGATTTCAAATTGTTGGCTGGACATATTTATTCCTAAGTGATAGAGGAACGTGAGAATAGGGCATGCATGAAGCAGACGCTTAGGTTCCCACAAAATATCTTTGGATATAGGGTGCACCAAGGGGAAAGTTGGAGTTCAGGACTTAGCCATTTTGCACATGGGCTAAGAATGGATTGAGTTTTGGAGCACTTTTGAATAGAAGACTTGGAAGACACGCCAAGCTATTTTGGGAACAAGAGGAAGATGAAGTGCCATGTGGAGATAGAGCTAATAATAGGATTAGATTTAGAGTTATTTATAGGAAGTCTATTATTAGCAAGTCTTGCATGCTTCTGTAGTTACTTTTGTAGCAGCGCATGGCTATTATTAGCATGCAACCTATTTTTGAGAGTGCATGAGTAGTGAAGGGAAAGTCCCCACTACCTATATATATGTATTGATTTACATGGTTTAGAGACACTACTAAGATCATGTTATGTTAGAGTTATGTTGCTAGGTATACTTGCACGCATGACTTTGTGATGATTTTGTGATGTATTCAGCTATATGTGTTTTGATGAATTAATATAATGGATCTTTGTGGATGGATAATGGTTGTTGATGTATCCATTACTGGTTATTGTATGGTAAATCTGATCTTGATCCTTGTTTGATTCATTATGCACTGTGGTTGTGAGTTGATACTTGTTATATTTTATCCTTAATTGTCTGTTATGAATATGGAATACTTTGTTTGATCATGCTAACACCTTGAAAAGGTTGGTATAAAAGAGGGACCTAGTACCTTTGCACACTTTGGGTGAGTGCTCAGATCTGTCTGAGTGATGGGCCAACACGTCTAGGGTTTTGAGTAAGAAAAATAAACTACATTTTGGTTCCATTGCTGGGACCTCTTTTCAAAGAAGTTGCAAGGATGTTGCATGATGAAGATGTATCAGTTGACTTTGGCCAGTATTGAGAGTTGGGTAGAAAATTTAGAAGAAGAGTTTTCTCACAGATATAATACTGGACCTGATTTTGATGCTCGCGTGTGGGTTGAAGAACATCTATATCATGAACTCTATGAGACATTCTTTTGTTGTTTTCCTATAGATTGTACGAGTGGCTGGTAGCATATGCATCGAAGAGAAATTGGAGGTATAGAACAATTGTTTGGACACAAGAAGATTACCATAATTTGCATGATGTTGATTTGACTTGGACACACACTGTAGATCATTGGTGGAGTGGTGTTTTGAATAGTTACACATTGGAGTACATTGTTTCTACTTATTCTATTTCCAGAGGTTGCTGAGTTTTAGTTCTTGCATGAACCCATAGGATCTTATTTGTGTGCTATCCCTTTAGCAATTAAGATCTTGATTGTAACTCTAGATTTGGAAGAATGACCTATGGCTAGCTAAACCCCACCACAAGCAGGGGCAAGAGCAGGTGTGGTGAAAGATGGCAGACCTGATGGAAGAAAGGCAGAGAGAAGAAATTTGGCTTAAGTATAATGAAGCGCGGGAGAGGGAATTGGTGAAGAGATGTGACATTGAGGAGTCTTTGGAGTTGAGGAGAGAGATGGCTCATGAAGGATTTGGAGCTCACATGGAAGACATGTGGAGCCAGAGCATCATGGTTCTCCCATCCTTAGGAAAGCATGGTAGAAATCCCCTCTCAGCTTCTGATGAGAGCATGTCTGAGGAAGAATGACTAAGAGCCACGGGTGCGCATCTGATCCCACCTGGTGACCTAGCCCTTGTGCTTGGTGTTCTAGTTCCTGAAACAGTTATTGAGAATCAAGCTAGTGTAGGTGATTTTAGTAGCGACAGGTAGCTTTCATTTTCCTTTGAATACAGGAGTTTCTCAGATGGCATACATATGGTCTTCATTTTGTTTGGTGGTCCTATTGGAGGTATATTTTCTGGCATGCATCATCAGGGTAGAAATGGGTGCATAGAATGTTGGTAATACATCTGGAAGTAGCACAAAACTTCATAGACTGTGGGAGTTCAATTTAGTACAACAGTTGGGACACAAAGTAGCTCATCCTCTGGTCCAGTGCCCACTATAGGAGGAGGATCAGGAGGATCATGGAGGTTCAGGATCTAGTGGATCTGGTGGTTCTAGAGGTGGAGGGAATACTGGAGGTAATACAAGTTCTAGGTCTAGGTGGGCATGGTCCACACCAACCCCAACAAGTTTATTACGAGATGTCTCTTCACCTACCAGAGTACAAAGGTATTGAGGATGCAACTAAACATGTGCATATGTGTGAAATACTATGGCATGCTAAGGGATTCATAACTCCTGAGCATAAGGCAAGTCAGTTTGCTACTACTTTGCAAGGGCGCACACATAGCTGGTATAGGAAGTATGATCCAAACCAGACTGTTGTAGATTATAACATGTACATGATGCTTTCTTAGTCAGAGTTTCATATACCTAAGTTTGAACAGAAAAGCATCAGCACACTGAAGGACATTAAGTAGGGCATGGCTGAGAGTGTCAGGGAGTATGATGCACATTTTAAAACTTTGTTATCAAAGTTATCTTATGATATTCACCCTAGCCAGCATGCACAGTGGTTTTTTGGTGGTTTGATCACACCTTTTAGAAGGGAAATTTCTCATAAGACATTTACAGATCCACGTGAGGCACTTTGGAGGAAGCTCTACACGCTGAGGTAGTTGGGAGCATAGACACTAGGAGTTATCCCATTTTGGAGGTGCAAATTGCATCTATGGAAAAATAGTTGGAAAAATTATCAGCTAATTCAGCTCATGAGACGCGTAGTGGTATTTGGTGTATGGATTGTGAGGTGGAAGGACATACTAAGGATAGTTGCCCTCATAAATGGTGTGCGCCATGTTGTTGGATTGTGAGATCTGTCACTTAGATCATGATTCAAGTAGGTTCCCTTGTTACAACACGTGATCAGGAAGAACATGTCTTGTTATTGTAAGATTTATAAGTCTACCACTCATGATACAGAGAATTGTAGGTTGATTGATCAGATTCATGAGGCTATTGAGACTGGTGTACGTCAGACTAGTGTTGCAAATAATTCTAAGGAGCAAGGTGAACATCATAATCATAATCATAATGAAGGGCACTCTGATGGAGGTGGTAGAGGTAGAGGTTACCGTGGAGGATATAGAGGTTGTGGTCACAGTGGTGGAAGAGGTGAATTCCCTCACGGAACCTATTTTACATGTGGATCCCCTGATCATTATAGGCACGTGAATGTCCTCAGAACATTATTTTCTCATGGTGTAGAAAGAATCACAAGTTTGAGGAATGCCTAGATTTGTATGAGCATATGAGCAAGCAGCACAAGAATGATAAGGGTGCAGGAATGGTTAGAGTACAATTCACTGTGGAAGATCAGTGGATGCCAAAGTTAGCACCTGATCCTGAGATGTTACCTGTGTTAGTCACTACATGCATTGAGGATGTGCACAGGTGAATTCTGAAGCAAAATCTTGTTATTATCAAAATAAGAGGTGATAAATGTGAAGTATCCAAATCCTACCCATCAGAAGGAATTTTATCAGGAGACTATGGAGGTTATTAGAAACTTGCAGGGTGAGATACAATGCTTAAAGGAGCAGTCACAGAAGCTGGAGCAGGTGAAGGCAATTGAGCTTCCTCATAAAGATGTTGATGACTTAAAGGAGGTTTGTAAGATGCTGCACCAAGAAAATATCATTCCTTTGTTAGGGGAATGGTTAAGGGAGAAGGTACCATGCATTGGATTTGAGTGTGAGAGACAAATCCTGCATGCAAACTTACCTCCTCACAGTCTTGAATATGATAAAGAGATCACTTTGAATGCAGTTGTTGATGGCTGGCTGTTGAGTAACATACTGATTGATACATGTGTAGAAGTAAATGTACTCACTTTGGATGCATGGAATCAGATGGGGAGACCACCATTACAACCATCTTCAAATGTGTTGTATATGGTGAACAGGACTAAAGCCATGCCCATTGGAGTATTGAAGGATGCCACTATTACTATACAAGGGGCCAAGTTTACTGGGGACTTTGAGGTCTTGGTGCTTGAAAAGAGTAGATAGTTTTCCAGCCCTTCTTGGGCACCCTTGGTGTTATGTGAATAATGTTGATCTGCACTTTAATAAAGGTTATATCAGTTTTGAGAACAAAGAAGAGCATGTCATTATTCCTTTGATAGATGGGAAAGTTGCACCTTATGTAGAACCTTTGAGTGAAGAGGATTTGAATAGGATATATGTGCATACATTAGAGATCCTGAAGCTTCGAGCCATCTAAAGGAAGGTGTTATTCAGTGGGATGATGCTCAGTCTATGAGTGATACAACCAATGTTTCCTGTGATAACTGGGCACATGGAACATATGAAATGGTTGGGAGGGAGATAAAGAACATAGTTACTTGCGTGATCAGGTCATGCATGGTTAGGGCACTTGGGTCATAACCAGGTACCTCGATACACTGGTGAAGGAAACCCTGACGTATTTCTGCACACCATGGAAGCTTAGTGGAAAGATCAAGTAGAAAGAAGAAATATGTTAGTTTATACCCTACATGGAACAACTGCGCATTGGTGGACTACACATAGAGATAACCTTTTGGAGTGGCAAGAAGTGAGAATCGCCTTCTCTACTAGGTTTCTTAGGAGCAATGTACCTTCACAGATATGTGAATTTCATGGGAAGGATTCTACTTCACATCACGTTCAAAAGTGTGAGAGACTCTGGACATGGAGGGGCAAGGAGGCCTTTCCACCATCACTCTGGGTACATAAGTTCTACACCACTCTAAGTGGTTGCACGTGCATGGTATGTTCATGCAGAGTTAACAAGAGAAACAATTAATTGGTAGGAGATGACCTAAGGTATGATTCAGACCTTTGATTATTTTTCTACTAAACCTTTGGTGAATGAAGAATTACAGATTATAAAGTGCCTTACAATGGGGGATAGTGCAAAAGCTGAGGAACTCCTGTTAGATATGTTTGGAGAGTTAGACTTGGAGGCATGCTTTGAAGAAGAAGAGACAGATGAGGAACAACTTGGGTGCATTTGGCTAGAAAAAGAAAAGGGTAAGCTAGTTTATATGATTGATGATGAAGAAGTAGAGAATCTGGATGTTGATCACACTGTAGGTACACGAGGTCTTAGATAGTGCTGATGAGAAGGCACACACTTATCATGAGCCTATGAAAATGAAGAAGGTCAACATTGGGACAGATACAGAACCTAAAGAGGCCATTATTGGTGACTATTGGTCTGAACAAGAGGTGTCAAATATTATTGAGCTGTTACGTGACTTCCAGGACTTATTTCCGTAAGGAATATCATGAGTTAAAGGGAGTGCATCCCTCTTTGGGTGAAATGAGGATCAAGTTAAAGGAAGGTGTGTGTTTTGTTAGGAAGAGGCCTTACAGGATGAATCCTAATCTGCTGCATCAAAGTTAAGGAAGAGATTGATAAGATGTTGAAATCTGGAATCATTGAGCCCATTGAGGAATCAGAGTGGGTTAGCCCATGGTGATAAGTATAAAGAAAGATGGTAGGATAAGGATCTGTGTGGACTACAGAGAGTTGAATGTTGCTTGTGTCATAGATCCTTTTCCCACACACCTTTTACTAGAGGAGATCTTGGAAGGCGTTGCAGGGCATAAATTTACTCTTTCACTAATGGATTCTCTAGTTATCATCAGGTACAGATTGCTAAAGAAGACCAAGAAAAGAAAACTTTCACCAATGCTGAACATGGACTAATTGCCTCTCGTAGAAACTTTTTGCATACACAACGTTATGCCCTTTCAGAGCGATTGTCGAAAACTCACTTGAACGCTGAGGGGGAGATTGTTGGCAGTGTGTCTAGTGCTCCCCATGAGTTTTGACATGGACTAACCGCATTCCTAACTTGGTGCAAGACTAACACATATTTTTGGTTTAACGGTAATCATGGTTCAACACTTTCACCACTGAATGGGGAAGTTTTACATATATAGTTATGCCCTTCAGGTTGAAGAATGTCCTACAGTGTTTTCGCGCATGGTTGTGCATGATTTGAAGACTTTATACACAAGTTTTATGGGATTGGATGGTATAAGTTGGTTAAGGATCACTGTGACAACTTGAGACTCATGTTTGAGATATGTAGGTAATTAAGCATCTCCTTGAATATTAAGAAGTGTATCTTTTCTACACCCTTTGGAACTTGTTGGGACATATTATATGCAAGGAAGGTTTGTTGGTAGATCCTACTAAGGTTGTTATTATCTTGGGTTTAGAGGAGCCTACCAATCAGAGTGAGGTGCATGGGGTTCTTAGGGCATACAGGTTATTACAGAAATTTTATCAAGGGATATGCTAAGATTTTGCACCCTTGGAGGAATTGTTGAAAAGTAAAGGAAAGTTTCATTGGAATGAGGCGCAATAAATAACATTTGAGACATTGAAGGAAATACTTACTTTTGTGCCTATTTTGCACTTTCCTTCTTGGGATAAACCATTTCATGTACATGTTGATGCCTCTGGCATGGACATTGGCACCGTGTTAGTACAAACTTGGTGATGGGATTGTTGATCATCCTATTTGTTTTGCAAGCCAAAAATTGACACCCATTGAGCAGAATTATACAACTACAGAGTGCGAAGCTTTGTCTATGATTTATGCTCTACATAAGTTTAGACAATATTTGTTGGCAACTCCCTTTATATTTTATACAGATCACATGACACTTAATTACTTGGTTAATAAGCTCATTTTGCAGGGGCACATATGTCATTGGATTCTCTTGTTTTAGGAATTTGACTTTACAGTGGTGGTAAAGCCAGGAAAGAGAAATTCTGGACCTGATCATTTGTCAAGGATTAACTCTGGTGAGGACACGTAGAGCATTGAGGACACAATTCTAGATGCAAAACTATTTAGATTGAATTACATGCCCTCTGACATAGAAGATATTGTTTATTTTTGCATATTGGTGTGGCACCTGAAGGGATGAAGAGCTTAGAGAAGAAACAACTTTCCATACACATCGTGCCTTACATGTTGATCAGTGGAGATTTATACAAGTTAGGCCGTGATGAATTTTTGTGCTGGTGTGTACTGGAGCATGAGCATGAAGCTATAATGGAGGAACTATCATGGTGGAATTACAGGAGGAAATTATGTAGGAATGCTACCATGCACAAAATTTTGTTAGCTGGTCTTTGGTGGGAAACAATATACAAGGATTATAAAGAGTATGCTAGGGCGTGTGATCATTGTCAGTGCCTTAACAAGCCTGAGGCATAGAGATGAGATGCCCTTGAGGCCTATTGTGAGTGGTGAACCTTTTGAGAAATGGGAAATTGAATTTTTGGGACCTATTTCCCCACCGACGTAGAACACTGTATGCTAGATTATAACATGACTATTATCTGAACGATGGGAAGAAGCAACGCCTACAAAGGATTGCACGATAGCTACAACAAAAAGGTTCTTATAGAAAAACATTATCAGCATGTATGGATGTCCATTGAGTCTTGACAAGTGATAGGGGCACACACTTTTTGAATGAGACTATCAAAATATTATTGCCTGAATTTATGGTGGCGCATCACAAGACAACACCCTATCACCCACAAGCTAATGGGATTACTGAGGCTTTCAACAAGATATTGGGACATACATTGACAAAGATTTTTGATGTTGGAAGGAAGGACTGGGATGATAAAGTCTTTTTTGTACTGTGGGCATACAGGACAACCTATAAGAGGTTGAATAAGGCAACCCTTTTCAGGTTGTGTTTAGCATAGAGGTTGTTTTACTAGTGGAATTTATGTTACCCTCCCTATGTATTGCGCACACAGGTGGACTAGATGATGAGAAAGCACTTGAAGAATGTATAGAAAAACTGATGCAGTTGGATGAGTGGTGCGCCATCACACATTGGATCTAGAAGAAAGAAAAGGCTAGGTAGAAGGCATGACATGATAGGCACATTAAGAATAAATAATTGAGGTTGGACAGATGGTTCTTCTTTATGACTTCCAAGTTTCTGCGCCACCCTGGGAAATTCCAAGTGCATTGGTTGGGACCGTATGTTGTAACTTATATACTTGATTCAGGTGCTTTCCAATTATAGGCGTTGGATGGCACTCGGTTGCTTGGTTATTTCAATGGGAGTAGGCTAAAACCCTACTATAAATAAGTCTTCTTGGTGTTTGTAATAAGGCAATTTTTCAGCTATTAGATAGATTTCCCTTTAATGCATTTTATTTATATGTGTTTCCTTTCATCGTTGTTATGCTTTGTCAATTTAGTTTCATGTTTTGTTGTAATAAGTGTGCTTACACGCCAATAGTTGATTACTATCTAGTGACTTCATGCACAGAGGACCGCACATACTTTTAGTGTGTGGTGGATCAAAAAGTGATTGGTGCCTTGATGAATATTGGTGTGTATTATATAGGTGCTTGAGGTAAAGGTGCGGACTAAGAAAAATTTCTCATGGATGAAAACCACACGTAGATGGATGGATGCACAACGTAACATGAGGTAGGCAGCAACATGGGAAACTACTTTGTGAGAGGCATCGTGGATAAGTACTTTGGCGCATGAAGGTGCGCGAAAGGAGGTTTGTGGCCGAGGAGTAGTGGGCGTGCCAGAAGGTTACAAATAGGGTGTGGAAAAACATAGCATGGAAATAGGAATGAAACACCATTTAATGCTGAGTAGGGTGGTAGATGGAGAGCAATAAATGTGGAGAAATTTGTAAAAATTATAAAAAGTGGGGTTATGATATCATTTTTACCTTGTATCGTGAAGCGAAGTGTTCGAGTGAGTTGTAAATGAAAGTGTGTGAAGGAGCGAATATAGACATCGAACCAGAATGATTTATGCATGAAATTAGTTGGATCTCCATCAGAGAGGGTGTTTGAGAAAAAAGAAAGCTTGCGGGAAGTAAGTTTGTGGAGTTAGGGTTCGAAGAGAAGTTAGGGCACATGTGTTTGAAGTTGCAAAGCTCAAATCTAGGGAAAGAACAAGTTTTTATCATAGCTATGGTACCAAAATGAGCACCTGGAGCAACCATAAGGGGCAGGAAGAAAAAGGAAGTGAAAGATACCCCCGAAAGTTAATTTTCAAAAATGTAGTACCCATAAGGTGTCATCATAGGTTTGGATTGGGAGTCACATATTAGTCACAACAAAGTGAGTGACTACAATCATTGGACTAAGGATAACAAGGATGAATTGGAAAAATTATTGGTGATAAAAATAGATTTGTGGACAAAGAATGACATGTCAATGTATGATGATGCACGAGAGAAGTTATTGTCAAATGTCGGAGCTATGCAACTTTACGCGCTGTCATATTTTGGGAAACTAGAAAATTTGTACCAATTGCTGATGACCTGAGTCTATGAGGAATTCTTTTATTTTCCTGGGCCATGAATACGAATTACTGCACCCTTAATCAGGAGGTTAACAGGATTGAGAAGCTTGGGAACTGAGTCTGGCAGTTATCTTTCTGATGATGATGGCGTAGAGACAACAAGGGTTGCAATGCTTATGTAAAGGGAGGGTGAGGAATGGATATTTGTAAGTTAGAAAAGTACCCTATGATTTAGGCAGCAACACACCTCCTCACCAAATTGAATAACCAAGAACGTTGGACACATGTAAACATACGATGGTTGCACATCACGAAGAAGATGACAAAAGGAGTGGTATACAACTTGTCTTCCTTTATTGTTGAGACTATTATTGTAGAAGCACACCATGGAGACAAGATAAGTTTTGGTGCTATATTATTTTCTATAGTGTTTATAGAAATTGGAGTGCCCGATGGGCCAAAGGAAAATATTTGGTAATTCCCTAAAGAGAAGAAGTCTCTTATAGAAATATTTTCAAAGTATACATGTGATGGATCCATGAGTGGACCCTACAAGAAAAGGTTAGAACTCTGGTATGAGTGCTTGCGCATTGGTTTTGAGTATGAATAGAGAATACCCAAGAACTTTCCTTCAATATTAGAGAAGCATGCCTAGTTTGTTGTATATTAACATTTTTACACAGGGCATTTTGGAATGAAGGATGGAAAGTGTAGCCCTTGGTGCAAGATCCCATATGCCTTCACCACACGATATTTTAAGGCCTCGGTGCATACGTTTTCCAATGCGCACAAGTTGAGTTTTAACACAAATAAAGTAGATTGTGATTACCATACACTCTGGAAGACATATGTATATCCAAGCAAGTTTGCTTATATAGAGAAGCTTATTTTAGACGATATCAATATTAATTCTATAAGCTTGGCAATTGGAAATTCTAGTGTAGCTAAGGTATACATCTACCTTAAGCGTAAATTGGAAAATGGAAAATATATTGAGAAGGAGTTCAAGCTTCTTGAAAGATCCAAGGGGAATCATACTATGGGCACATTACATGATGAAGAGTCTCATATGCCCCATGAAGAAGAAGAGAAAGAACTGAAGGAAGATAGTGGTAGCGTAGATCATGGTACAAGAAGGTGGCTGACTATGGGAAAATAGAGTGCGTGAGGAAACACCTCCAAGACAAGAGGAAGGTGAGGAAGTGAGAATGGAAACAAATGCTATTAAGATAGGGATAAGTGAGGGCGTTGAGGAGCAGTAGTTCAAGAGGGTGCTAAGAAGGACAAAATTAGGAAAGGAGATTATAGACGCACATACAGAAATTGATGAGACATAGAAGACATACCAGTCCTCTCTACACTTTTTACAAGACTGTGTGTAATTATTGATCAAGAAGCAGTTGAGTGTGCCACAAGAGACCATGGAGACAACTGCATAGGAAGAAGAGAATACTACAACTGAGAGGAAAAAAGAAAAGGATACGATAACATGAAGAAGAGTTGGGTATGAGTCTCTACTTCAGACATTAAGAGATGAAATAAAGAAGGAAAATTCAATGTTAAATATGTGTGTAAACCTGAAGATCATCATTAAGACAAGGAATTTAGCCAAGGAAATTGAGGTCCTTGTAGTGAAGAAGAATGAAACACTTGGGTGCGAGGAGAGGCTAACATTAGTGGCAGAGAAGTGAGATGCAATCATAACATCCCAAGACCCTATAAAAGAAAAGATAAAGGAGATTGGGAAACTCATAGCTCGATGTATGGATGTAATGGATGGGATGATCTCAAGTCTAGTGAACATTGTTAAAGTACTACAGAACGAAGGAGAGAATATGAATTTCGATGAGATGCATGGAGTACTTGTAGATATCCATAAAAAGATAAAGAAGGTGCTTGGTGATTAGAATGAGTTAGAGGAAAAAAATCAAGAATGAGTACCCTAAATTGCTGTTGCCTTCAGAAGAATAAAGCACCCATGTATTCTTTCATTCTTTGTGTACAATCATTATTTTGTTCCTTATTCTTTGTTATTGAAGAGACAAGACATGATTACCCATTGTCAGGGGTGGATGTGTGGGGTAATATTGGCTGGAAATATTTATGCCTAAGTAGTAGAGGCACATGAGATTAGGAAGCACATGAAGCAGGTGCATAGGTGTGCATAGAAGATCAATGGATACAAGGTGTGCCAAGGGGAAAGTTGGAGTTTGGGACTTAGCTATTTTGCACATGGGATGAGAATGGATTGAGTGTTGGACACACTATAAATAGAAGACTTGGAAGACAAGCCAAGATATTTTATGACCAAGAGGAAGATGAAGCACCATGTGGAGATAAAGCTAAGACTATGATTAGACTTAGAGTTATTTATAAGCAGTCTATTATTAGTGAAGCTTGCATGCTTTTGTAGTTGCTTTTGTAGCGGCGGATGGCTATTTTAAGCATGTGGCCTATTTTTGAGAGTACATGAGT
The DNA here is from genome assembly GCA_019776745.2 of Taxus chinensis. Classification (NCBI taxonomy): domain Eukaryota; kingdom Viridiplantae; phylum Streptophyta; class Pinopsida; order Cupressales; family Taxaceae; genus Taxus; species Taxus chinensis. Next base: position 653,974,393 of record CM034147.1, on the reverse strand, counting down.
AGTGAAGGGAAAGTCCACACTACATATATATATATATATATATATGTATTGATTTGTATGGTTTAGAGACACTACTGAGATTGTGACAAAGTTATGCTGTTGGTATACTTATGCGCATGACTTATGATGTTTTTTGGATGTAATCAACTACTATGTTCATGGTGAATTAATATAATGGATCTTTGTGGATGGATAATGCCTATTGATGTCTCCATTACTAGTTATTATATGGTAAATATGATTTTGATCCTTGTTTGATTCATTATGCACTATGGTTGTGAGTTGATACTTGTTATATTTTATCCTTAACCATCTATTATGAATATGGAATGTTTGTTTGATCATGCTAACACCTTGAAAAAGATGGTATAAAAGAGGGACTTGGTACCTTTACACACTTTGGGTGAGCACTCAGATATGTCTGAGTGATGTGTTGGTGCATTTAGGGTATTGGGTAAGAAAAACATACGACACAAACCAATTTAAAACATGTCTGGTTAATTTTAACCTTGCAAATGAAATTTTTTGATTATCTTTGATTTTATATGATTTGAAATACACCTCAAGTTAAGCTAGCTAATGGTCTAGATTTTACATTCACATCCCCATCATAAGGTTGAAGATTTATATTTTACTCCACTTTGAATGGAGGAGTAAGGTTAACACGAGGCTGCTCTTCCTCATACTCATGAGTGTCTTCTTTATGGTCTTCTAGTGCCTCTTTTAGAACACCAAAATTCTCTATTAGAAATTCCATGATGGAATCTAACTTTCCCATAGAAAAGGAAATATTTCCCACATCTTTGGATAGACTTGCCACATCCGCATCCAACTTGTAGAAACATTCTTCTTCAATCTCACATGCATCTTCATCATGAGCCATGTTTCAGATTCCTTGCTTCCAGTGCTTGGTGGAAATATCTACTTTAAAAGAAATGAGGATACCTTCACTTCTTTCACTACCCTTTCAGGTGAGGGGAATCAAACTAAAAATGTCAACACAAGTTAAACCAGACAAAAATAATTTGATCTTAACCGTTCTGATACCAATCTGATCTATAAACTACCTCTTTTGTAAAATAAATAGATCTTATCTTAGTGATAATGAATGATAAACTACCTAAGATTATTTTTATCAATATATTATGCAATAAACATAAAAAATATACTAAAATTGAGAGATGAAAGACAAAGAAACAAGAAATTTATCCTGAAGAAACCCAATTTGGGAAAAACTCCAGCTGGGTGAAAAATTGCTCCCCTTTCACTATGTAAATCTCCAATATAACACAAGTTTACTACCAATGGATGACATTTAAGAAGGATTCAAGCTCCATCTACTTAAATTACTTACTTATAATCCTAAAAAATTAAGAACTCAGTTGTCTATGAACAAAAGAATAACAATTTAGAATTTCTCCTTTGCTCAGACTTGAAGTCACTCAACATCACTTGCTTAAATGAGTAAACGTGCTTGCATATATAGTTTCTCTGTCCAAGGATGAAAGGAAGGAGAAAAAAATATTTTTGATAAGCCCAAAAATTTGCAACTATTTAGATTCCTCATTTTGGTGTTGCATGTAGGGGCAATTACGGTACCACCACGGCAGTTTCGCAACTATTACTCTGTGAAGTCGCGGCGGTTCTGCATCCATCACACAATTATCACACAGAACTCCAATGAAATTTTTCCTCATTCAAAGGTTTTCAAAAGACTATAATCCTAAGTTAACCATTTTCTAGAACAATGAACATGTTGAGGGTATGCACTACAAGTTTCAATAAGAGAATACATGGAATTGGGCACTTCTAGATCAATTTTTGGATCAAAAATTGTGTTTGGAACATTTTAGAAGCACACAAATGGGTTTGGATCTTGCACTCTCTATTCCATAGGAAATTATAGTGAAGGTATAGTTAAAAGTATTTAGGGCATAACCAATATATCATAATATTCAATGAATTTTTTGCCACGACATTGACTATAGAGAAGATGTTCCTTCAATAAGGTCTAGTTCATGCACACTCACATATTTGGTTTTCTTCACTCTCCTTAAGGACAATAAGTGACACATGAGTCCTAAAAATTTATTAAGGCATGATAAACCTAGTATTTCTTTAGTTAGACATGAGATTCATGAAGATTTTATAGATGATTCCTCACATGTACCACTTGTGAATATAACACCAAATCACACGCTACCATCCTCATTTACCATATATGTTTACTTGGGGTGGATCTTAATAAATCATAGGGGAATTGAAATCATCTTTATAGAGAATCTATTAACATGCATCATACATAATTTTTATTAATAAATTTTTCTTGTGTTGAAGCAATTATATTTAGCAATGCTCCCTTGTCTTCAAGAAACTCTCACGTTGGTAATGGCCTTTCTTTTATAGGAAGATAGTCTCCTTGTTTGGAGCTATTCTATTGTATAAAATTTCATTGTCATCTTCATTTTGGTTTTCTTTAGGATATATACTAGTGCTAAGTTATAGAGTGTCATGAGGGGTTTGTTTTGTTTCTATAGCTTAATCTATCTTCATGCATGTGTGCCTTGTTTTTACACACTCTTTTCCTAGTTGTTACATATTCCCATCACTATTATTTGTGAGAAACCCATTTTTATATTCTTTATAATATTGACTATTATTTTTCTCCTTTTAGTGATCATTTTCTATTGCTACCATCCTTTTTTAATTGTTTATTGTTTGAGTAGTGGATTCAAACCACTTATACAATTATATATTCTGTCATCCACTCCACCCCATTCAACATTATGATGATATGTCTAGTTCTATTTCTTATTTGGGTGTTATGTCCCTTACTTACCCTTGGCATATAACAATATATACTCTACGTATTTAGTCTTATTATTTGTGTACTCTTTTGTACTTTTAAAACTTCACTTGACAATATTACTTTTGGACATCCCCAACATCTATCAATTCATCAATGATCGAGTAATTAATTAAAACCACTTGTGCAACTTTGAGTTCTTCACCAATATTTTTACTTAGACTTCTTCCACCTTATTTTGTGATGTATTTAATTCCACCTAGTTTATCTTCAGTGACGGATTTCATCCCATCCACTGCAATCTTCATCACACTTAGTCTAATTTTTTAGAGACATTTGTTTTATATCTCATTTTTTCCAGATTGTATTTATTGTACATGTTTAACTCAAAGGGCGTAGTTCCTAGGATCCATTTTAGAGGATTCTTAGGCTTATTGTTTTGTACAAGTCTCTTTAAGTTTCACTTACGGGAGGTGTTCATGCAATAGTTTATTTGTATTAATATTAATTTAGCTTAAGTTAGCTTGAATATACTAAGCAAACTTATTACACACCTTGCAGGTGATTTAACTATAAAAATATAAAGTTTGTTTGATGGTGATGTGACACCCTAAACCCTAATTTAGGTTAAATATTAGAAACTATGCAAAATTCTATTAATAAAATTAATATTTACATTCAGATCTAAAAAGCATAATAAATTATAAGGGAAGTAGAATAGATTAGAGCACTTACTAAATATAGGAAGTGAAAAGAAGATGAGTGCACTTAAATTTCTGTGAGTTTTTAGATTGATATGTGTGTGAATATAGGATAACATACAAGAAATGATCTATGTTTTCTTTTTATCCCAGAATTTCATAGGGAATTTTATCTACACAATTGTGTCCAAGAGGACAATAACGACATACAAAACTTGTCCTATTTTTTATAGACTAGTCCAATTAGTTTTCCACTTCTAGTTTCAACTTGTGCACATTCATCTCTACCTTCTCTACCTTTTTCACTCACGATTTCATTAGATGAACATAAATATTCATGTAATCATTGATCTTCTCTTAAATCCCTAACTCTCTTTGAAATACTTGTAAAAAGGTGTTTGTAATTTGGGTTGTGGCATCCTTGTGCCACCTACATAACACTATTCTAAAGAGGCATAAAACCCATGTAACTCTTCACTTCTTAAAAGTGATACTATGAGGATGTAACTACATGAATGCAATTAGAATTTGACTCTCAATATTGACAATGTTTTCTTTGACTTGGCCTTAGATGCTCTTGACTTGACTTGGAATGATTTTGGATGGATTTTGAGTGCTTCATATATGTTTAGGGGATAAAGGGAAATTTTACTTGATATTTGTAGATGAAGACCAATTATTGCTAGGTATTTTCTAATTAGTGACCAAGAAGATTCCTAATAATATTTAAGTGGGTAAATGAGTAGGTTTAACTTGTATTTCTTTTACTCCATGGGAAATATTTTGCACTAAAGTTGACCTAGGAAGGGGATAAAGATACACATTTAGAAAAATTAACCATTAGGAAGGCCCTAGAAAGAAATTCACATTAGGACATAAACACCATTTAAAAATTGTCCTGACTGGACAATTTTATCCAGTGAGATAGGAAATTTCTATAAAATATTAAAATTGTTTATGCAAGATAAATAGTTTTTTTGACTAACACTAGTGTTTATATGGGTGTCTAAGTAATGAGAGAAGAGACTTTGAGTCTTGGGATGATAGAGGATAATGTTTTTAATCTCTCTTTGTGTGTGCAAGTCATGTGTAAGGAATACAAGTCAAATATAGCATACTAAAGTACCAAAATCTAAATTGTGGGTGTCTACTATTACCTCCCATTCAATATAGAAAAACAAATTTTCTAGTTAAAGGAAACATGTACTTGAGTGTGCAAAAACACTTTTTATTTACTCAAAATCTTATGTGCTTGAGTTATTTGAGAGGTTTTCAAATTCAAACCTACAAAATCAAAGTGTATTCAATGTCCATATTATGAAAATTAAAAATTTAACTATAAGCATTGAATAATTGAAATTGAAAATTAAAGAGTGAAAGGAAAGAGTACACATGTATGTGTGGAAACCAACTATACCCTATAAATCTTGAGGCTTCTTGTTGAAAAAAATTGGAGTAGGTTTTTCCCACTAGTTGGGGAAACTGGAGACATAGATTCATTTCAAGAAATATGGAGAAAGTTGTGCCCCCATGGTTGGGGTAGAAAGATGGAGAATTAGGGTAGCAATAAATTCCCCAATTTATAGAAAATAAACCGATGCTAGCCAATGAGGTTGGGGGCATAGTAATTCCCAATACTCATGATTTTTTAGATTAGTACACCACTCAAAGGTAATACTAAAAAGGATCCACTTGGAATAATGATAAGGCATATGGGTGTCAATAGACCCAATGTATATCACCAGTTCTAACTGAACCACACCATTAAAGATGGATCTAGGTTCCAATTTTACATGATCAAAAGGAAATTAAGTACACTCATGCCCTAACCATACTCACAATAATTGATAATTCTTAAAAGGGAACTAAATATATTAATGTCCCCATAATTGAGCGACTTACATACACAATCATTTCCAAGAAAGCAAAAGGAGAGAGAAGTGTAAACACTAAAATCTAGTAACTTATCCTTGTGTAATGCCAAGTTTAACCGTGTATCCTTGTTAAGACAAATGATCGCATTCAAAATCCAATCTCGTTATTGCTACTTGATTACCTTTTCATCATCCTCTGTCGACAAATATGAAAATATATTTAATAAAAGAGGCATAAAACATCTTATATTCATTGCAAAAATTTTAATTTAGTAGTTTTTCCTCCTATCTAAAACCATACACAAGGGTCAGGATGTGGGGTATAGTCTTGTCCAACCTATACGGTCTTTCCCCTTCTCAATCACATGCCTTTAATTTCGATGCTAAAGCATTATTTGGGTCATTTCATCTTCCTAAGTTTGGATTTATCATAATATCTTACCTATGGAAGACTATATAAGCAAGTCATTATCACATTCTAACTCACCTAACATTCTTATAAACTCCTAGTAAAAACATCATTCCAAAGTCACTTAAAAAGGGTTCCTAAATATGGTCAAATTAGTTACAAATCATCTAAGGTAGTCCCTACTACAAGTATGAAGTACTCAATTAGGTAAAGTATTCTAGCTTCACCCATCTACAAACATGAAAATATCATAAAGCCATGTCATAAATAAGAGTAAAGTCACTCCAAGCATTACATAAGGGTTTCAATCAACACAAGGGTTGGGCTACATAACCGAGTCACACCACATCTCAGTACTATCACACTGGGTACATTTGATATTGCACAGTTAGCCTACTATCTTGGTTTCAAGATACTGTTAGTGTCGGTTATTATTTATCCTTTTATTTATTTATCAGGATAATTCTTACACTTGTGTTAGCCCTACACTTGTTGAGTTAGCTTGCTTAGGTGTACTAGTTGTGTGGAGTTAGCTTACTAGTTGTGTTGAGTTAGCTTCTCAGTTATGTGGAGTTAGCTTACTAGTCTTTTGGAGTTAACTTAACTACTAGTATCAGTTAGTGGGAGTTCTTCACTACTGATTTAGGTAGTAGTTGCACTTGCCTCCTATATGTACATCTTTCTTATTGAATAATTCAAGGCATTCTATTGTAATGTATTGAGCATTATGGATTATGATGGATTTCCATCTATGGCATTTTAGCTCTTCTGTCTTTGCAAATCTAATGTGGTGTGCTATTATCATCTGAGATCATGGCTTGGAACAATCTTCTTATTGTTCCTTTCATGGTATTAGAGCAATAGATGATGTAGACATCCATCTGTAAGTTTTTCTTTGCAAGCAAGGGTTTATTTTTCATGTCTGTGGAATTTGTTAGAATTTTTTTGCAGCATGCATTTTTATACAAAACGGAGTGCGGAATTAGATTAGGAAGGTGCCAAAACCCTAGAATCGACTGTAAACTTGACCATGTTTTGAGACAGTCAAATATGGGTGCATTCTTTTATCCATTGGATATAAGCGTGTACCTTCTAGACACATTCTTTTACCCTCTGGGTATTTCGGTTTTGGATGCAGTCTTTTATCCATTAGATGCAAATATGTACCCTATGGGTGTATTCTTTTACTAAAACTGTACCCTATGGGTGTATCTATGAGTGTTTGTACAAATCTATGGTGTCACTCTACCCATTCTACAGTATGGGAGGGTGCGGTGTTGATACTACTTCTTTGGGTTTCGTGTCCTTACCTTGTTACCTTGGCTTTTCTTGGATCATGACACTCCTATTTATTTGGATCTCGTGTCCACCTTGTTGCCTTGGTTGTTCTTGGATCATGACACACCTATTTGTAGTAGTTGATCAAATTATGTTTGGTGTTTGTTTTTCACTTTTGACATCACTCCATTGACAGTCTCCTTACATGGAGCTATTCTGGTGAAGCCTAGTGTCAGTTGTTTTTGAGTTCTATGATCGAGCAGTGGATTCAGACCATAATGTGCACCACACTTCTTCAGCATTCTAATAGTTTTTGGAGCGAAGGTTATGAGGATATCTCGCAACAGGATTTTTCCCTCTCTACTTTGTTAGTACTAATTTTGGGTACCTTGCGGTGTCCATTTTTCCTAGTTATTGTAAGTGGGTACTTCATCAGGCCTTGTTTCCAGGACCCATCTTCTTTTCCACCACCTAAGCTATGCTTACGGGAGGGTGTTAGTGTAGGTTATTATTTATCCTTTTATTTATTTATTAGGATAATTCTTACACTTATGTTAGCCCTACACTTGTTGGGTTAGCTTGCTTAGGTGTACTAGTTGTGTGGAGTTAGCTTACTAGTTGTGTTGAGTTAGCTTCTCAGTTATGTGGAGTTAGCTTACTAGTCTTTTGGAGTTAACTACTAGTATCAGTTAGTGGGAGTTCTTCACTACTGATTTAGGTAGTAGTTGCACTTGCCTCCTATATGTACATCTTTCTTATTGAATAATTCAAGGCATTCTATTGTAATGTATTGAGCATTATGGATTATGATGGATTTCCATCTATGGCATTTTAGCTCTTCTGTTTTTGCAAATCTAATGTGGTGTGCTATTATCATCTGAGATCGTGGCTTGGAACAATCTTCTTATAGTTCCTTTCATGGTATCAGAGCGATAGATGATATAGACATCTAGTAAGTTTTTCTTTACAACCAAGGGTTTATTTTTTTCATGTATATGGAATTTGTTACCAATTTTTTGCAGCATGTATTTTTATGCAAAACAAAGTGTGGAATTGGATTTGGAAGGTTCCAAAACCCTATAATCGACTGTAAACTTGACCATGTTTTGAGATAGTCAAATCTAGGTGCATTCTTTTATCCATTGGATATAAGCGTGTACCTTCTAGACGCATTCTTTTACCCTCTGGGTATTTTGGTTTTGGATGCAGTTTTTTATCCACTGGACATAGATATGTACCCTATGGGTGGATTTTTTTATCCATTGGATAAAAGCGTGTACCTTCCAGATGCATTCTTTTACCCTCTGGATATTTCGGTTTTGGATGCAGTCTTTTATCCACTAGACGCAGATCTGTACCCTATGGGTGCATTCTTTTATCCATTGGATAAAAGTGTGTACCTTCTAGATGAATTATTTTACCCTTTGGATATTTCAGTTTTGGATGTAGTCTTTTATCCACTGGACATAGATCTGTACCCTCTAGGTGCATTCTTTTATCCATTGGATATAAGCGTGTACCCTCTGGACGCAATGATTTACCCTCTGGACATTTTAGGTTTTGGGCGTAGGATTTTATCCTTTGGTCGCAAGCATGTATCATGTGGATGCACTCTTTTACCCTTTGGACATTTGGGTGTCACTTGTACCTTTTAAAAAAAGATCAACATTAAAATATTATTTTAATAGAAAAACCTTCTAGAGCTCATAACTTTTGATCCGTAGCTCGGATTAAGGTGATCTTTTTTTTTGAAATTGTGTATTTTTTTAAGATCTACGCATTGATGACATTTTTATACACATATTTCAAATGTAAAAGGTATTTTTACTCATTGTAATATTTACATGCACTCAATTATAAAGTGCCAAATTTGGGAGGGTGTTGTAATCACTTGTGGATGCAATTTTCGGTTGAGCCCGATGTCCTAAAACTTTGGGTATTGCATTCTTGTATCTATGGGTGTATACATTTATATCTCTCTTGTTTGTTGAGATATTTTGGATCTGTATTTTTGACACTTTTTTAGCATGTTGACAGTCTCTCTTATGGGGGAGCTATTCTGGTGGAGCCCAATGTTAATTTGTCAGTGTTCAAGTAGTTGATTTTGACAACTCATACAAATCTATGGTGTCACTCTACCCATTCTGTAGTATGGGGGGGTGTGGTGTTGATACTACTTCTTTGGGTTTCGTGCCCTTGCCTTGTTACCTTGGATTTTTCTTGGATCGTGACACTCCTATTTATTTAGATCTTGTGTCCTTGCCTTGTTGCCTTGGTTTTTCTTGGATTGTGGCACACCTATTTGTAGAGTTGATCAAATTATGTTTGGTGTTTGTTTTTCACTTTTTGACATCACTCCATTAACAGTCTCCTTGCATGGAGCTATTCTGGTGAAGCCCAGTGTCAGTTGTTTTTGAGTTATATGGTCGAGCAGTGGATTCATACCATAGTGTGCACCACACTTCTTCAGCATTGTACAAGTTTTTGGAGTTGAGCTTCTGAGGATATCTTGCAGTACAATTTTGCTTTCTACTTTATTATTACTAGTTTTGGGTACCTTGTGGTGTCCATTTTTCCCAATTGTTGTACGTGGGTACCTCATCAGGCCTTGTTGCCAGGACCCACCTTCTTTTCCATCCACCTAAGCTATGCTTACAGGAGGGTGTTAGTGTAGGTTATTATTTATCGTTTTATTTATTTATCAGGATAATTCTTACACTTGTGTTAGCCCTACACTTGTTGGGTTAGCTTGCTTAGGTGTACTAGTTGTGTGGAGTTAGCTTACTAGTTGTGTTGAGTTAGCTTCTCAGCTATGTGAAATTAGCTTATTAGTCTTTTGGAGTTAACTTAACTACTAGTATCAGTTAGTGGGAGTTCATCACTGATTTAGGTAGTAGTTACATTTCCCTCCTCCTATATGTACATCTTTCTTATTGAATAATTAAAAGGCATTCTATTGTAATGTATTGAGCATTATGGATTATGATGGATTTCCATATATGGTATTTTAACTCTTCTGCTTTGCAAATCTAATGTGGTGTGCTATTATCATCTGAGATCACAGCTTGGAACAATATTCTTATCGTTCCTTTCAAATACATAAGGGTACCTTTAGGGAGTTTGCTAACTTTACACACTTGCACAAGCACCTACGAGAACTACATGAGGATTGCATCCACATAAAGGATATGTAATAAAGCACTAGGATTGTTTTAGCAACTAGTAGTTTTAACCGCCCATGGTTGTCCAGTATTAAGAATACACATGTTTTTATCCTTTTGTTTGCTAAGCTATGGTGAAGGATTCCATAGGTAATTAGGATTTATACTTTATTGTAGATCATCACATGTCATCCTAAGGTCATGTGTTGAAGAACGACATGTAAGGAACACTATTTCTAGCTAAGTAAAACACTCACAAAGCTATAGAGCTCCATTGTCTCTTGGTCCACGATTGTATAGTTGTTGTTATGGATTGTACAATCCCTACGTAGACCATACATATCTTATAAAATCATGAAACATGTAAGTTATTCAATTCCAAAATCTTCAGTGTAAGATCTAGAGTTTCAGTTTCTCATGTTCCATTACTTGATACCCTTAGATAACCCCAAAATCTTCCTAAACAAGCTAAGTTTTGATTCCTTATATTTTGAACAAGTTACTTATTATTTATCATTTTCTTAGTTCATTTCAAGTTGGAATTTATTATTTTGGCCATGGATAATCAATATTGGAATTTAATTAGATCATAATAGTCTACCTATTACATATTCTTACATCCTTTCCATCAAAAAATCTAATTGTGGAGTAAACATTTAGTGAATCTGACTCAAGATTGAATATACAACCTTATTTCAATCCTTAATTTCCCTGGTGTTCCATATTTGCATTTTATATTTAGATCTAAACCCGATTTTCATCTATCACCTACCCTAAATTTGGTTTGCACAAATTTCCCTAGGGTCTCATGGTCGGTCCTTCCCTTTGGGTCTTTTTCTAGGGCTTCCTTATTGTCAAATCACCTCTTGTCACATATCCAAAACATAAAAAATCTATTTTATAATTCCTTTGATGTTTTTTAATTTTTATATACTTAATGAAAACTGTTGATGTAAAATCAAAACACCCTTGGATGTTGATCAGATTTCTAGTTTGATCATGCTAGCATCTGGTGTGATTGCATAACATTGAATACTTTCTCCAAGTGTGGGACTTGTAAAATGAGAAAGGAATCTCCAGAGAAGGCTGGTTCCTATTCCTCTATTCAGATGCACACGAAAAATGCAGAGGGTTTACTCAAAACCTAATCTAATCTTGCCAAGGAGACAGGGTAAGAAGATGCACAAAAATAAACCTAAGCTAACATAGGTGATGCACCGAGGAATGAAGAACACCTATCTTGCCAATAAACACAGACCATTCAAATGTGATGCAAGATCATGCACAGATAACAAAATTTGCAGTGAAAGACCAGGAGGATGCAAATGAACACATAGAGGCTTGAGAATCATCCACAGACATGCATTACTTACTCCAAAAATTGATACAATACACTACAAAATGCCAAGAGGCAGAGTCACATTACAGTTTCAAATGGGAGGTTTAAACTCCACAAATTCACCTACCGAAGAGAAGAAGGGAGGGGCAAAACAGGAAAGTTCGACCTTTAGAAAGAAACCCCTCCTTACAATTTATAGGAAGAATGAGAGAGGGAAGAGAGAGGAAATCCAGATCTACCCCAACCACTTCTAGGTTGCATTTAACTCATCTCATTATGGCAGAAGTGGCGAATCCTGGCAAAATGGCGGGTTGTCTAGCAGAAACGGTGAACTGTCTGTTGTATTAAAGCTGGTTCCTGAAATGTCACTTCTGTCTATTATTACGTGCCAGAGGTGTTTCTCAATTTTCTCACTTCAAACTGAACCAAAATTCAAGATTTACCCCGAAATCATGTAGATAATTTTTCCAGCTTTCCATTGATATAAAGAACATGGAAATCCGAGCTCTGGATCGAAAGTTATGGCGATCTGAAGATTTAGGGCAAAAACAGGCCAAAATCGGATCGGCGGGAAAAGTTTGAATTTTTCCCGCGCTCTGCCACTTGGATGACACGTGTCGGGTGCTGATTGGCCACATAATTCTCTCTTCTTCCCTTTCCACGGGTTTTCCTTGAAAATTTTGACTTTTCTTACACTTTGGAAAAAATTTCATTTTCCCCCCCCGCGCTCCGCCACTTGGGACACGTGGCATCGTTTGGTTCGTTGACAGGGGCGCGGGGAAAACCTTTACCTTTTATTTTTGGGCCAAAACTTTGCTAAGTTTCCAAAACTCTCCCCGAGCTTTGAAATCCCCTGCCACGTGGCATGATTTCATTGGACGCGGGACATGATTTCCTTGTCTTTGTTTGCGGCCCTTTCGCCTTTTCATGTCCCGCGCATCCCTCGCATACCTTTGGCCCGGATGTCCCAAACTGTCTGGGAAAAAAATATCTGAACTGCCTGAAATGGGCTTCCTTGCTCCTCTTTGCGGTGAAGACACGTGGTGAGATTGCATTGGCTCTCGGCTCTTTCGGCTTTTCGCGTCCCGCGCGTACTTTTGTCCTGGGCGTCCCAAACGAAAGTTCCTTGTTTCGGCCGATTCCGGGCAGTTCGCGTCCTCCGCGTACCTTTGTCCCAACTGTCCCAGACTGTCTGGGACAAATTTCTCCGAACCGCCCGAAATGGGCTGACTGTTTTCTCTCGGCCACTTCGCATTTTCGCGTCCTTCGTGTCCTCCACGTACTCAAGGCCCAGATGTCCCAGACTACCTGCACAACAGTTAGTCAATTTTTTCACCTTCGGCCGGTTCGCCCTTTCGTGTCCCATGCGTCCCCACGGCCTAGATGTCCCTTTGCTGCGCAGATTCGTCTGGCAGTTTTTCGGCCAATTCGGGCCCCGACGTCCCAACTGTCCCTAGTGCTGCCTTAGTCGATTTTCTCTGTATTTCGGCCTCAAGCCTGGCTCTTTGCAACTTTTTCACATACTTTTAAAATGTTGTGTTTTCTTCTTGGACAAGAGGGTTAGAAAGAAACTGAGGGGACCCCAGAACCACGATTTTTTGCCTTGAATCAATATGTTATCAAAAATTACCTTGGGGGGGTGAATTTTGGATAGCAAAAACTTCTTTTTATTTGACATAGTTTATATCACACTTTTCAAAAATTCCAATTTTTTTTTAATAATTAGGACATAATCAACAAAATATAAACTTTTTGGAGGAGGTTTTTATTTCCCATATTTAGATTTCAAATTTCCTCCTTTTTAGTTGAATTAATGATATATTCTCATAAATGGTTGTTTTAATAATTTGATGATGATCATTTTTTTCTAAGCATCCCCTTTGGGTTTTATCTTCTGTTGAATCTTAACTGTAGGCCTTCCGTGTGTTGATTAACATTAATTATCATCTAATCAAAGGATATTCCATATTTTTTTTCCATCAAGGCCTATGCCATTTCAACTCCTTTTATTAGTAATGATACCATATCTCATAAGGCTATTGTTAAGTCTCTTCAAACATTACATGCTGGTTTTCAAGTCCAATTATAAATTATGTGTATTGAGATTAAATACCTTAAGGATGAGATACATGTGCTTATATAAGTGACGTAAAATTCCTACATAGAGGAAATACTTTGTACGCTCCATAAGGTCAATCTTGAAAACCATGACAATTAAAATAGAAAGTACCTATTTTGTTTGACAAAAATGTTACACAACATGATGTTCTCTATGCTCTATTGGATAATCGCTTAATCACTTTATTACCTAATCATTACTATCCCACTATCATCTTGAAAAAATTAAAGGTCAACCATTTTAAAATTATCATATAAATAATATACATCATGACACCAATTTCTATGTTTTACAACAAAGAATTCAACAAGTTGAGTGTAAGGGCTTTATTTTCTTCGATACACGACCTTTTGCTACAATCATCTTAAATCCTAAAATATCAATGGTACCAAAATCTATAACAAATATATCATATGAACATAATGTGATATTATCCATGAATTATTCTATACCACAAGATCCATGCATTAAAAAAGGGGATAATCATGAAACACCTCCTTCAGAAGAGCCACACTCAATGAGAAAATTGCATCCTACTATTATGCAAATGACAATGGAAGAAATACCAATTGAACGTGGAAAATTACACATGGCCTTAGAGAACTTAAAGTATACACAAGCCCAATTATGGGGAAACACAAAAATAGATTATGCATATATATCTACTCCTCCAAAACAAATTGAGACATATTCTGATTCAAATGATGATACCGATTGGGATGTTAAGTACAAGGCACATATGAATGATCCTAATTACTATGAACAATTTTATATGTTAGATAAAACATTTTTTCATGTTAGAATTCAATCCTATTGGGGGAGTGGAATATGATATTGATGTAAATGATAATGTACAAATTGATACACGAAGTGAGCCTTTGCACAAAGTCAATATTCCTCTCTTTTATAGCGACGATTCTTTCCTTGTCCTTACTAGCCTAGGGGATTTATGACTCGATCAATCTAAAATTATTTCTCATATACACCAACTTATAATTCCTTCTTGAATACTTGAGGGCATATACAGATCTCCCTTCCTTATTTTCTAAGAATAGGTTCCCTCGCACTGTATATGCCCTTACGCACTTCGGTAAGGGTGATGCTTCTAATATGTTTTATATTACTACTAATACCATCCTTAATATTCACATGTTTTATCACATCCATTCAACCACAATAGCTATCTCTTAGCATGTAAAATGTTTCCACATTTTACTTGACAGCCATACTAATTTTTTTGTCACTTTTTGGTCAGGTAGGTCAAAATGTTCAAATTATCTCTTTTCAAAGATCAAAGTGTGTGAAATTTTTTGGGAACCATAGGTGGCCTTATAAGCCTATATTATAGTCATTAGAAAGGTATCTAAGTATACTTCATGATAATATGATTTAGGGAAGGTTTTGGGAGATTTTTGCTAGCCTTAGGAACATAATCACATCTAGTGATTTTTGAGGAAAAGGAATTCTCAATCATCAAAGGAAGATCAAATTGCATGGAAGGGTTCAAGAGCCCTAAGTGGTTTCAAAATCCCAAATCATAGTCATTTGAAATATTTCAGGATATACTACATGATGGCATATGCAAGATAAATTTTTAGAAAAATTAAGAGTGGAAACCTTTTGAACACTAAGGAAAAAGAGTCTTTCTGGAAGAGAGAACTTGTAATGAAGGATTTGGGAACCTTGGGTGGAGTATAAATCCTAAAAAATGTCCAAATTTAAGTATATTGAGTCCTTTTTATGGTATACGTGTTGAGTTTGTTCATACCCATCTCAAGTGCATGTAGCAACTCAAATCACTATCACACTTATGCAAAAATGGTGAGTTGACTGAAAAAATTGAGAAGAATTCATTTTCAAGATTTAAAAAATGCTTCCATTAGATTTTTTTATCCCATTTCCAATTAAATTGATATATTATATCCCATAGAAAGGTTAAGTTTTGGTATCAGACCCAAATCATGCATCTCTCATTCTAATTCTTTGTTGAGTTGTCGATGTCAGCAACTTAAGTGACCTAGGCACAATTTTGAAGCTTAGAAGCCTTTTGGAGGTGTAAAAAAAGTTTTTCAAGTGTATTTTTAATCCCATCCTCCATGAGTGCACCCTCCTATTAGTTGATGTGAAAAGTAAAAAAGTAATATGAAAATAGAACACCAAACTTGTTTTATGTGTTGTTGGCTTCCCCAACTTAGCTTGGGCACATTTTTGAAGGCCCCATGAAATTGGCACTCTTTGGTGTGTCCATTGAACCCAAAAAATTCATCCCTCTTTGATTGGAGTCCGTTTGGTGAGGAGGAATGTAAATTTGGCATATTTCCTTGTTTGCACAAACAAAACTCAAATCCCTTCTCCACTTAAGTCAATTTTTCAAATATAGTTTCCCCCTACAAAAAAATCAACTTAAATTAGATAAATTTCATGTTGTAAAATCCATGAAAGCTTTATTTTTTCCTCTATGTAAGCCATTCAATCTAGCTTCGTGCCCTAGATTCCAATATACTCTTTTGCTCATTGTCAGTGTTCTCATAGTTGAAAAAACTTGAAACTTTTCCAAAATGCTCCATTTGAAAACAAATTTAAGAAGAGACACACCTCATGGGATATCATATCCTAGTTTATTTTTTGTGATGGAAAGAATTTTCTATCCAACAAAATCCATTTGTGACTGAAATAATTGAAATCTGTTTTGCACTTTCCCAGTGACTCGGTGAGCCAAATTACCTAAAATTTGGAACAAATGTTCCTCTTTAAATAATATTTCATTTGAGATATATCTTGCATGATGATGTGGATTATTTTGGAGATATTTAGGACTGATTTTTTTCTCAACATTTTTCCCACTTCATGGGGTTTTGTATTTTCACGTTGATCTGGACAAGAGAATTGTCCCAAAATCGACATATCGCTTCTTCTCTCAATAATCTATCAAATGAATCCATTCATGAGTGATTTGGACGAGTCCTTTATCCATGATGACTGAATCCATGTCACAACCAAAATCATCATTGAAGACCATTGAAGACACCTGGAAAAGGAAGGAAAACCCATTTTCTAACTCGAGTCAGAGTGCATAGGAGGATTGTTGATCATGAAACACCTAGTTGAATAAATTGAAGGCTTATGTGATGATAACCATGATTCTATTGAATTCTTGATCTCCTTACCATTCCTAATTTAAGAGATAGGATAAGAAGTACTTGTATTCGTCAAGAAGACATTTTCATTTTATGTAATTCTTCATTTTATCTCACAAAGAGGAAGCATTTCCATTCAAAGGATTATTATGTTGTCATTGAAAATTCTTAGAAATATTTGATATTGTCAAATCCAAGAGAGCTCATGGTTACGAAGTCTAGGGCATGTTTGGTGTGAGTACATGTTGTATGACGGGTCAAGAATGTGTCTCAATGGCTTGCACTCCTAAGTCTTCCATTCTTCAAGGGTAATGAGGCAACAAATATGAGAGACATATGAACTAACACACAATGGGTTGGTTTAAAGGGGATAAAAAGAGCACTAAGGTTGCATATTCAGAGGGTAGTAATCCCTACACTAGGTCATCCTATGGTTTCCAAGGCCCAAATTCAAGATAGAGGAGAATACCCTTCTAGGATATCGACAAATAGGTGAGAAGATGTATGGATTGATGATAAATAAGAAAAACATGCATAATATAACTGAAACTTAAATAAGGGAAAACTAAGGAGTTGATTAAATAAGAGAATTATACTAAATAGTATCAATGTACATATAACAATAAGCTAACATTGAGAAATGGGGAAGGGAAATGAACTAATCTATGCAAAATGAAAAAGAGAGATAAGGCACTTACATGTGAGGTATTTGTTGATGCATATATCTCTCAAGAGAAGCAACACATCAAGAGAGAATCACTATTGGATGGAGAAGGGGAACACCAATCATGTTCTAGACTCACTATAGATGACCCAATAGTGTAAGTAATCTAACCAAGAAGAAGAGTGTCCAATATAATCCAAGTCAAATGAAAGATGAACCAAGGGCCGAGTGAGCAGATATAAAGTTGATGCAAAAGAGTAGAGAAAATGGAAGTTACTTTGATTTTGGCTTCCTTCCTTTCCGAATGTTAAAGTATGGTGTGTGTATATACGAAACCATCACTCGTGGGTGATGGCATCGGCTAGGGAAAACCTAACACTGACACCATCACCCATGAATGATTGCATTGACTAGGGATACTAAATGCCATGTCAAGTGAAAAAGAGGTGTTATGAATCAAGTAGATGGATGAACAAGGTGTCAAGTGGTCAAATGCAAGAAAAGTGTCAGAGTGTAATGTGTATGAGACATAAAGGGACAAGGATAACTAATGCAAGGACAACTAAGGCTAGGACCACATAATGATACTCTTTATGTGTACTATCCCTAACCCATAATGATTATGTGAATAATCATACCCCATTCCCAGTAGGCCCCTTAAGGCACCAACTCAAGAAATAGTCACATCAATGACCCTTATATGCACAAGGGAAATTTTTAGTAACAAGTATGAAAGATGAAAAGTGAAAAATTAGGTGTATACATATGCCCCAATTGGTGATCACCGCATGCTATAATAGGAAAAAATGGGGTGGTCAACGGAAAGAAACAATCAGTAAAATCAAAGTTGAAAGTAGATACTGAAATTAAGAACATAAAGGAATAACTGAAATGAAATATGCCAATTAATGCGTACCTAATAGTGTCACTCATCCTATCATGTGTAGGCACAATTATCACTGCAAGAACCTTGAAGAAGTAAATCTGGAAGGAAAAACTAGAGGATCATTAGTAAAATAAGACATAAATCACCTAGCTAGGGGACCACGGGAGAGATATTTTTTCATAGCTTCGAGATGTTGTAATGTCATAATGTCATAGCCAAGGGGAGGGTGGCAACATTGAAAAGCATAAAAAACCACATGATTGAAGCTACAAAGAGAAATTGTTGTAAAACCGAAGGTGTTGATAAAGATAATATGGATGATTATCCCAAAGGGCGGATAACAACATTGAAAAGTGCAAACGACCACGAGGTAGATACTATAAGAATAAGGTTTTCAGAAAGGTACATAAAATCAAGCAAGGTCATGAGCCTAAGCGAGGATGCACATAATACCACAATGATCTAATGGGAAAGACAGGGGTGTACAAATCCAAAATGTTGATAATTTTTTCAATGTGATAGAGATGGTTGATGAAGTAATGATTTTGAGAAAAAGGACGAGAGATTGTATATGAGTATCGAAACTCGTGAGTTCCTTCACGCGTGAATTTTTTTGAGGAATTGAGCATTTGTCAGTTCTTTGAAGATGTAGCCTTCATTAGTTTTAAGATGATACATGTTAGGACCTATGATATCTTTAATGAGGTAGGGATCTCACCATTTCTAAGCGTATTGCCTTCTTTTTCATGTGTCTAATCAAGTTTGAGGACAAGGTCACCCACGTCGAAAGTATGTGGATGAACCAATTTATAATGTTGTTTGGGAAGGTGTTTTTTATGCTTATGATTATGAGTGTATGCTCAGTCGAGTCATTCTTCTAATAGGTCAAGTTCATGGAGATGGGCTTCACGGAGTTTGTCATCTAGAATGATATTGTGAAGGGAGATGCAAAGTGAAGGGAGTTCCACCTTGTGTGGAAAGACCACCTCAGCTCCATAAGTAAGTGAAAATGGATTTACCCTAGTGATTGTATGGACACTGTTGTGATGTTCCCATATTGTAGGGTATAGCTTCACATGTCAATCTATGCATGATTCTCATATCATCTTCTCTAAGATATTATTGAGAATTTTATTGGTAGTGATTGACTAAAAATGTGGAATAATGGTAGTTAATCTAACTAGGAATAAAAAATAAATAATCGTAAATAAAAGCAGTAAATAAATATAGAAAGTGGCCCAAGCAACTAGGCTAATGAAAATAGAAACCCTAATGTGTAAGAAGAGTAAGGAAACAACTTAGCTGATCCAGAGGCTGATCTAGACTGTGTTGTAAAATGAACTGAATATTATGGAAGTAGTAACAGACATGTAGAGGTCCCGAAAAGGATATATATGAGTTATTTGTCTAGAATGGGATGCTTGGGAGAGGATTGGGGTACCTATGGGTGCCCTAGTTTGAGTTCTGAGCACCCTTGTTTGTACAGGAGGTCCAAAAACTAAACTTGCAGTGTTGGAAGATGATGTGAAACCCTCACTTTCTATCACGTGTAATTTGTTGCTCTGTGTTGAATGTCATCAATGATCAATGATGAAAGATAGACTTGCAAAACCCCATGTATATATGTAAAAACACATGTAAAAGATGCATGTATATGTATGTAAGAGTATGTAAATGTAAACTACACAAATGAAAAATGGAACATGTGTACCTAATTTGTGATGAGGGAAAGGGTGTAGAAAAAGGATATCCTGTCTTAGGTTTTTTGGGCGATCTGACGCCATAGGTTGAAGAAGTATAGGGAGGAATTCCATTGTATCCTCCAACCTTTAGCTGCTTCCCTAAACATGTGTGAAGAGATCTTTGTACTGTCTGGTTTTTTGGGCGATCCAACGCCACTAGCTGAAGTATTGTAGAGAGGAAGTACATTGTATCCTCTAACCTGTAACAGCTCCCCAGAATGCTAAGGACTATCATGTCCTGTAAAATCCACTGTGTATGGGGTTCGTAGACTGGTTTGAACCCACTCATTGTATAACCCACAATGCCAAGGGTAGAAACTGTACTGAACTAAACTGGTATAAAAGAGTTGTATAATATGTAAACCCTAAATAATTCCCCCCTCTTTGAGGGTGCATGTGATGTCGCTAATAGGAGAATGTGGCCCCAAAAAATGATCAACCACATGAAATTTATAACTCTACCTTGCAGGGGGGAAAGGAGTGCGCTTGGTAGAGACCAAGGTGCACACAAATTAGAGGCTAGCCAAAGAGAATTGTTAGTAAAAACAAGCATGCATGTATAAAACAATGTGTAATCTACGTAAATAGTGTATAAGCTGCCAAACAATATAGTAGTGTAAACACGCAAGAAGAAAAAGTAAGACTCCCAAAGTGGGCTGCAAAAATGGGATATCACTCATGATGTTGCAAGACACACAAGGCTATCATGGTTGCATACAAAAAACAAGTGTGCATAACAAACATAGGGCAAGGACCATATGCAATAGCAAAAAAAACAAGCAAGTGCAAAAAACAAATAGCCTGGAAGCAAGTAATCCTGCAAACAAATGTTGGACATGAAGTGCCTGTTAGCATGTTAGAAAGATAACCAATATGTCAAAAACGTGTATAACCTTATAATATAGAGTGTCAAGTACAAAATGAAACAATATCACCTATGAGAGATGAATTTGGATGCCCCCAATGACCAATATAGGATGAGTAGAAGGCGAGAATCCATACTATGGGTAAAAGACATGTATCTGCAATCACAACTAGGAAAGGATGTGAAAACGCATGTGTGTATATTAAAGATAAATGACATACAAGAGACATGACAAGCATGTGTAATAAAACGACCATATACAAGCAAGAGTAAAAGCAACCAAGATATGCAATATGTTGTGGATGGATGGAATGGAATGTAAGATGGATGATAGGAGCCACATGCCCCCCAAGTCAATGGAAATGTATGTAGTGATGTTCATTTGATCTTCCCCCTCACTAGTCAAGAATGAACCGTAAATGATAGTGCATCATCGGGAAATGGTTGAAGTGTGTATTGTGTCTAACACACTGTAATTAGTGTGTATGTATGTTGATGAGATGCGACATATAAATTATATGTGTGTGACCCATATAGACGAAGTGTATATCACAAAAATATGATCGAAAGAGTGATGATATTACCTAAAACATATATCACTACAAGATGAATAGAGGAAGTGGTGATGTAGCCTATAGCGAATATCACTATAAGATGAAGGAATACATGACCATTTAGCCTATAGTGTATGTCACCAACCTAGTAATGTCACATGATAGAAGGTCGAGTGATGAACATGTGTGTATGATAAGGTCCATTTGATTTGTAAACCCTCGGCAGTCGAGTATGGACCAAGGAACTAGAGGGCGTCATAGGGTAGTGAGCGCAATGCGTAAAAGAAGGTGTAGGATGTGTGATGATTAAACAACCATGTGATGAATAAAATATGTAAATATGAAATGTGTAGAATGTAATACCAGATGTGTAGATAGCCTAATAATGTAGTATGTAGGGTGAGTAGTATATGATACTAGACGTGTAGACAATATGAGTGTGATGCCTATGTGATGAATATTAGTATGATGTGTGGATGCACAAATGCTGAAATAGTAATGATGTAGAATAAATGTAGAGTGTATGATGTCAGATGTAAGACATATGATGTGATATGTATGAAGAGTTGTAATGTGTAGTATTTATTGTGCAGTGTGTGGGGTTCATCTGTAGTATGCCCTCAACAGTCAAGTGTGAACTAAAGCACAAGAGCGTGTCATTGGGTAATGAAGACACTAAAAACATGTGATGAGTATGTCTAAGCTAGGATATTGATATATGATGATGTAAAAATGAAGGATGTGTTGATGTTAAGATTAAGGGGGGGGGGGTGTGTGAATGTTATGCCCCCCAAGTATGTGTGATGATACATGCATTGTTTGGCAACAAATAGAGAGGTGGCGAAGTGTCATAGATATTGTAAGATTGATTAAGTGATGCGATAAATAATGTATGGTATGCGTGACAAGTGATAAATGGTTGTAGATATATGTATTAATGTAAGATGAAACAAAGTTCTTTATTGTATCAGACCCCTCAACAATCATATAAGAATAATAAGAATATGAGTGTGTCATTGGGAGGGTGGAGTGACAAGAGTCACCTACTAAAGACCAAGTTTGCGTGAAGTGATGGAAACATGGTGGGCAGGAGTAATAGTAGGACCATGTGGTAGTAGAATTTGTAATGTGTCTTGACCAGAAATAGAAGGGGTAGTTGCTTTGACAAAAATGATTGGCTGTTGAAGTAGTGTAGGATGAGGAGGTATTTTGAATGGTGGTAGCTTTTGTGGTGTTGATGATGATGTTGAAAGCTTGATAGGAGGCCAAGTTGCATTGAGTTTTAAAGGAGGTTTATTAAATTGACTTTTTAATGCCATAGATGCCTTAAGAGGAGGGGGAGCGAGAAAATTTTTGAGAGGCAATTGCTTGACTTGAGTCTATTGCATAGGTGGCGCTTGAGTAACGGAACACAAAACATTAGAAGTGATGAATGGATGCTCAATAGACATGGAGGAATTAAATTTAGGAACACATTGAGGTGGAGTATTTGTAGATGAGCATGCAAGAGAATGTTATGTAGTGAATGAGATAAATCCCTAATGCTCGAGATGTTTTATTCTTCATTATAAATCATAGCAATCATTGTCATTATGCCCATTTATTCGATGAAAATGGTAATATGGATGCCCTTGATAATTTTCTAGCAGATAAGGAGGATAAAAATGAGTAGGCGGTAAAGTGATTATGTGACGACTGAGGATCTCAGTAAGAAGTTCATGTTGTTGAGTATTGCGATCAAGGATGAAAGGCTCTGGTAATGGTATGAGTTGAGGCTCACTGATATGAGCACATGTATCAAACATATAATGATAATGAGATATAGAAGGAGAAAAACCATGCACTTGAGAAACATCCTTAAGCTATTGAATTTCAAATTTTAGAGATGTGATCATGGATTCCATATCCATAAACTTGTCTTAAAACAAAGAATGTAACACTTGAATTGATTCCAATAGGGGTTGATTAGATGGAGGATCACTAGGGTCATCAAATAGATGAGAAAATATAGGACTTATTTTGTGTGGTGACGTATTTTCCTCAAGATACAAGGTGTCTAGGGATTTTTTCAAAACATTATGGCAATCGAGATATCTCTTAACTAAATTAGATAAAGAAACTTGACCCATAATAGAGGAAAAATGAGAATCCTAAGTGTGAAGATCGAGTTCAGGTTCACCAAAATGATTAACTAAAATGTGGAATAATGTTAGTTAATCTAACTAGCAACAACAATAAATAACCATAAATAAAAGTAGTAAATAAATATAGAAAGAGACCCAAAAAACTAGGCTAATGAAAATAGAAACCCTAATGTGCAATAAGAGTAAGGAAATAACTTAGTTGATTTGGAGGCTGATCTAGACTGTGTCAAAAAATGAAATGAATATTTTGGAAGTAGGAATGAACATGCAAAGGTACCAAAAAGGAAAAATATGAGCTATTTGTCTAGAATGGGGCACCCGGGAGAGGATCAAGGTGCCTATGGGCACCCTAGTCTGAGTTTTGAGTGCCCTAGTCTATGCAAGAGGTCCATAATTTTTTTATAAGGTTATAAGATGATGTGAAATATTTTCTATCTATCATGTGTAATTCAATGCTTTGTGATAAATGTCATCAATGATCAATGATGAAAGATAGACCTATAAAACCCCAAAACAAACATCAAACCCTAAAAAATAAAAATGGAAATGAAGGGGTCAGACTGTCCTCATCTGCCACAATGGTGGACTTACTAATTGAGTGCACTGTACTACATCTCAAACCTGATGTAGTTCTATGTGCTTGTGTGTGCAATCATGCCCTTTGTTCTCTTGTGCCAGTCACACTTTGTGAAATTAGTGAGCAATAACTATGTGTAGAAATGCAATTGAATGGTGGATGGAATAGAATAAAAATTCCCTCATATGCACTGTGATGCAAGTGAAACTAGCCTTGTGCCTTGTGATGGAGCTAGATGGATGCAAATGAAGCCTTTGATAGATGCAACCTTAGGTGATGATAGTAGTGACCAGTGCTTGGTCCTTCATTATGGTCTCATGACTTAATATTTATATGGTTTTCTTGTTCTAATTTTGTAATTAACCCTGAAAAGTCCAACCATAAGAAATATGAAATGTTCAAATGGCTAGAAAGTGTCCAAAACGTGCCGGGAAAGTGGGAAAAGGATCAGGGTGCCCCAACTGGGACCATGGCACCCCTATACAAGCTTGGGTGCTCCAATTAAGGCTAAGATGATGCAAAACAACAAAAATAGATGAGGCAAGTATGTACTGAAGGTCGGAAGCAAAAACAGAAAACAAAGTAAAATGGCCAAAAGATGGGGGTTAATTAATAATTTTTTCACTAAAAAACCATATGAATAGTAGAATAAGACCGAGACTAAATAATTTCTAAAATGCATGATTTTGTGTCTACGGGTAGAATTGGCTTGTCTATTGCATTACAGATGATATGGTGTTGAGAATCGATGTTTGATTTTGAACTTAGCAAAAATTTGCTTGATTTATTTGCATTTGAATATCCCACCATTTTTAAATATGATACTATGGAGAATTCTAAAGCAGTAAATGATTTAGTTAAGGACAAATTTAAATATAATAAGTCCAAACATATTGGTGAGAGGCATGAATTCAACCCACTTAGTAAAGTATTATGTAGCTATAATTATGAAGACATAGCTGTCTTGAGAACAAGGAAATTTCTTGATGTTCCAATTTACATTTACTAAAGGGCAAGGGCAATGTGATGTATTTCAGTTCAGCCAAAGGGGAATGAATCAAGTCATCATGAAATTGGCAAGGTCTACACTTTTTGGCAAAGGTGTGAGCATAAAAATCTAGTGTAGGCCAATAATAACCCATATGTAGGCATTTGTGAGCAATGACATGAATGCTACAGTAGCCACTACAAGTGCCCCCATGTGTTTCCTCTAAGACAAGGGGAACCTCATCTTTGTGAACACATCAGAGTAGGGTGCCTTTAAATTTGTGATAATATAAGATGTTTTCCTTAAGTACATATTTGAGAACCTTTTTGCGTATGCGTAGTCGTGTTCATGGGTTGATACCTTTTGGGTAGGTCTATTATTGTATGAATTGACATATGTTAGCATACTAAGGGTCTTATGCAGGGGTGTGTGGCTCAATTTGACTGACATGTTGAATATTCCAAAGAGGTTCAATGACTAGGGTTTGATGGATTTGTATTATAAGAATGTCATTATGAGAATCAGAATGTGACTAAAATTGAGTGGTAGATGTGGTAAAAGATTCAACTGAGGCATTCTATTTGTGTGGGATTGATTCTATTGTAAATGAAGTGAATCTTGGCATTATTTCTTGGACTAAGTTGGAATAAAGTTTAAGTTTTTTACTTTGTCATTGATATGCATGACTTACCTGTCGACACACCCAACTAAGAATCCCCCATGGCATGGAAATATGAGATATTATTATCCAAGGAAACATGTATACGTAAAATGAGAGCCTCATATTCTACCATGTTTTTGGTGACCTCGAATTCAAGTCAATAGGAATGAGGGGAAGTATGGCCAGAAGGGTTGGTGAGTACACAACCTGCCCCAACTTTGCTATGACTTGGCCTTTTACCGTATTTCGTGTGATGATACAGATGTCAAACTCCATAAGGAGAGATATCTAATTCCTGATGTGATCCGTTGGGAGGATAAGATGCGAGAAGAAGTGTCATAAGGGATTTGTATGGAAAATGACATAAGTGGTTTGATACAACATGCAGTGACATAAATTTATAGCTGCATAATATATAGCTAAACAAGTCCATTCAACAAATATGTATCATGTTTCATAGTCTCGTAGGGCTCAACTAACATTATAGACGACATGCTCCTTTCCATTTTTGTCTTCATGTGTTAACATTGCCCCTTATGGAAACTGGAGTGAAAGAGGTATATAGTAGCAAAGGTCTATCTGGAAAAGGAGGCTCCAAGGTTGGTAATGAGGACAAAGAGTGTTTCATATTGTTGAATTCTTGTTGACATTCTTTATTCCACTCTAATTTGGTAGATTTTTGAAGGAGAATACTTATGACATGAGTGCGATAAGTAAACTCAAGTACAAATCGTCAGATTACCCCAAGTTTCCCAAAGAAAGTGTGTATATTTGATATGGAGGATGGTCGTGGCATGTCAAGGATATCTTGATTTTTTTGGGTTGACATTGATACCATGTTTAGATACTAATAATCCTAGGATTTTTCCATGTGTCACCCCAAATATGCATTTTACGAGATTAAGGTGAACCTTGTATTTACAAAGGTGTCCTAAGGTAATGTATAAGTCATGATCATGATCATCAGTGTGTCGGTATTTGAAAATTAGATCATCAACATAGACATCAACTATTTTATGTATGAGGTCATGGAAGATGTGTGTTATGGCACATTGATATGTTGCGTCATCATTTTTGAGTCCAAAGGGAATTTTTACATAACAATAGGTGCCTCATTCTATAGTAAAGGTAGTGTTGTGTTGATCTTCAAGAGAAATTTGAATTTGGTTATACCCTGAGAAGCCATCCATAAGAGGTAGAATTTCATACCTTGTTGTGGTGTTGATGATGAAATCAATGGAGGGTAAAGGGAAGTTATCTTAAGGAAAAATGAGGTTAAGGTTTCTAAAGTCAATACAAATATGGATGGCCAAGGTGGCCGTCTTCTGAATTGGGACGATGTTGGACACCCATTTAGAATAATCCACTTTTTGAATGAATTTCAGATTTAAGAGTGATGATTTCTTTATGACACAAATCATTTATGTATGAAGGAATTTTCCTTATCTTTTTCCAAACAAGAGTGGCATTGGGATAGCTAATGATGTTATGAGAGACAATTTCAAGATTAATGTCAGACATATTAGCATATCCCTATGCAAATAACTCCTTAAGTTTTCGTAAGATTTCTATGTGACACTCACATAAGTGAGAAAAATAGTCACCAAGAATGACTATGTGCATGGGATCATAATCAAGTTATACACTAATGGTTGATTTATCCAACATAGCATTGTCATCTTGGAAATGACATGGGGCCTCAAGTAATTTGGCTACTTCATTCTGGATAGGATTGATATTAGCGGCGTAATTGTCAAAGGGCATAGGCATCTTGGAGAATTTTCCCAACTTATGATGATGTTGAGGGAGTTTATCTTCTAGTGTATACAAGAGTTTAATAATGTCCTCATAATTGTCTATGGTAGGGAGAGGCCTATGACACTCTACATCATTATTTAGGCCTATGAATCACGTACCATCTATATGTTTTCTAGAGCCGGTTTGACATACGTTTAATACCCTAACATCTAAGGTGACCTATTTGGGTGCATAATCAACAATGGTCATTTTAGGAGTACTAGGACTAGTGTTTAGTGCAAAGGATGACTTAGAATCTGGTATGGGTGTTGGAGTTATTGTGGAAACGTGACGTGAAGCATAGTAAGAGATTTTCTTGATGACACAGGGAGTATCAAGGAGTCGTGGATTAGTGGGAGGAACGTACGGAAGTGTCTCTTCCTCATCCTCTCTATCCTTATTATTATATATGGTGAATTCAAAGGATGTGTCGATGGTATTAGTTTCAATTTGAGAAGACTGTATTTGAGCCAAGCCACATGTGTAGTGTAATAATTCCAAGTGCCTAGAATCAACTTGCGAAATGATGTAATCTTCATTAAAGGTAGTCCCATTTCCTTTAAGCTTAGGTTCCTCCTCCTTAGCTAAGATACCAGTATTACTAAAAGATCTGGGTGAAAAGAGGAGGGCGATCAGAAAAGAGTTGCAAAATTCCTAACTCGTTACATTCTAAGTTGTTAGAGGTTTAGGCATTGCTCGTTGGCTCCACCGTATTAGTTTGAGGTGGAAATCAATCTCAAGGTAGAAGAACCAGAGGTGACTGATGCATGATATCATCAGGTAACATGTTTTAATTGACTGTGTTTTGAAGATAATTAAGTTCATTGTCATTTGATTCTTCTAATGTAACTTGGATTTTATACCTAAGATCAAAATTTTTTGGGTAGGGAATACTTTGGATCTCGGGCACAATTGAAATTAAGAAAGGCTCATTGAGAAATGGTACTGGGATATCCCAAGAATATGAACCATCATCATGCATAAAGTGTTGATTGTTATAGATGAATTTTGTACATTAGTACCTAGATGATGTGACTACATGCATACAATGTGTCCATGGTTGGCCCAATAAGAGGTTGTAGAGAGAGGATGATCTAGAACCATGAGCTTGGTGCAAAATGTTTTGGGTCTAACTGTGATGGGTATCCATATGCATCCTATGGGATTTTGTTTGATTTTTTCAAATCCACAACAAGTCAAGTGGGTAGGTTTGAGGTCATCAATGGAATAGCCAAGATTCTTGATAAGGGAAAAATAATCTAAGTTAATGTTGATGATTATCTTTATAGATGAACAAAAAAAGTTTTGGGAAAGCTTAGGGATGTGGGACTTGACCCCTAAGATAACCTCCAGGTTTAATAGAAGCTAACTCTTCTCTGATTTGGATTTAGATAAGGGTTAGAGAGTATTAGAGAGAAAACAAAACAATATGAAAACCCTATGTAAGGTGATGCGTCGAATCTTTAACTAAAATAGCACAGAGATCTTTATTTAAATAACTACTAGATTAGTTGAAGATACATTGAGCATGATCAACTATTTCGAAGATATTTTAGATCATAAAAGGAGAGACAAAACTAAAACATAATCATGTGTACAATGAAAATATTTATGTAAAATATATAAGGGCATACAACACGATAGATATTTAAAAATTTATCAAGAACTGAATTAAAAGCAAATCAGAAAGAAACAAATGACACAAAATATTGCAAAATATTTCAATGCATACAGAGAAAGAACTCTTATTTATATAGAGAAAAACATTACATAATGTTGGAATGGCACATATGACAATTATTTCCTTACAACAAGACCCTTACTAAGGGCAATGAATATAATAGAATTAAACCTAAAGCTTATCTTCTCTAGAGATCTGTGTAACTCATTTTCTCTCCCTATTTCTCTCTATTACTAGAACAAGAACATTATCTTATAGATGTCCATGCGACTCCATGCTCCAATGCAGCCTTAAATCAAAGAATCCCACATTCCACGTTTAGTTCCTACCTATGCAATCTTTCTTACCTTTGGAGAAAATCTCAACTACATGCTTTGGGCCCTGACATTGTATTTAATCTGCTGAACTCTCAAGCTCCTCTTCTTCTTTATTTGGTCCTTTTGACAGTTGTAGTTTCCTTGTATTACACATGGAGACTTAACATGAGTTTTGGGGCTTCTCCCTTTATCTATTTCTTTTTGAAATCTACACCTGGGTGATACATGTGGAGGCATGCACCTGTTCCTCTCCTCTATCTTTGAATTTTCAGCCCATTTGGGCTTCCTTGTTGCAAGATTTAGCCATCATGGTCAATTCTCAATACTTGAAAGTCTCCTGATTCTTTGTACTTTCTCTAAAATGCACCAAAGGGACATGTAGATACCCTCCGCACTCTAGTTCAATACTTAGGAAAAATTGAGTCCCGACAAAACTAAAAAAGAACACTAAAAGGAAAAGTGGTAGGCTGGGCGACACAAGATATACAAGTAATGGAAAATCCCTATAAATAATGTAGAAATCATTCTACAGTTATGGTGACTCACCAAGGGACTCTCGTCCTATTCATAAAAGAATATGAAAATCCTTGCTCAACCACAAAAAATAAAAAATGTGGCTCAAAGAGGTGTTACTTAAAGCTTCTTTAAAATAGATTGGTACCAAACACATCCAGTCTTCTATCAGGTAAGTCCAGTTGTTGCAGATTCTGAAAGGATTTATGCAACTTCAATTATCTCCTTATGAGATAATGTATGGAAATCTCTACACCATTACGTGTACAGACGGAACTCTAGTTTTACAATTAGGGCATTAAAATGGCCTCAACCTTGGTGATGCTACAATCGTCCTTTAAATATTGAAAATATAGTCTTATCTTGCTAATTTTCTATCAGTAATTGTTAGATCTAGATCCTCTGATAGGACATTGGAAAAGTTATTTAGAAAGGGATGAGGGGGAATCCCAGTTGAACTAGTTCCTCTATGTGCTGCTTCCTCTCTTTGATCCCTAGTTGGAGCTGGGTTAGGAGATTCTAGCACTTGATAGCTTCCTTGTTAAAACTTAGAATCTCACTAATCTTTTTTGTGACCATCTACCTATCTATAATGTTTTCCCCTTGCAAGGTGGAGTCTGAAGAGTCATATAGTTTTTGAACCAACATTTGTGATTAAGGGACCTTGGTGGATACAAAATCTGTTGATGGTGAAGGCTCAAGATGCACCATGTTGGCACATAGGATTTGTGCATCAAATATGAATCTGAGTGCGAGCCCTAGGTATGTTACTCATGGTGGAAATTATTTTACAATCAGGAAGTGTATAACCCTTGCACCAATGTGATAATCCCCCATTTTTGGGGTTTTTGAGCTAGTTTCTAGGTCAAATCCTTGACCATGTATTTTAGCTGATCTTGCACTTTGTTTAAAGGATACCCTTCTCAGCTTATGAGGCACGTAAGCTTCACTTGAAGTGTGGTAACCTCTACTTTCTTAGAATTGATCTCTTGCTGAAGGAGATTTTTATCCTGATCAAGCACACTGGTTGCAGTTTTAGATGTTGCCATAACTTGGCTTCTAATGTCTTAAGTCCTCTGCTTGGGAAGCCATGCAAGAGCTTCTTGTGATGCCGCCTCTTTTAAAATCCTTACGGAGTTGTTCTATTTCTTTATCCTTTTCCTTTGATTTCAGCATTTAGGTGGGCCACAATATTTTGCATCTGTAGGAGGCTAGCCTCCATTTTCTTCATCTTGTTACTGAGCTTGAGGTAGTCCATGGTGACCATGGAAGTTATTTCACTCATAAGTTTAAGACCTTATCTTGAGGTAGGAACTACATGTAAGGTCAGCTTCAAATAACACTGATGGAATAATCATTAGGTTGCATTTTCTTCTAGTAGGCTTGGAGACATTGGGGACCATCTAGGTGATGGTTAGATAACTTTGCTATGGTCATACAATGACTGCATCTTGCCTCTCAACTCCCATTGCCATATAATTTTTCCTTCTTCTTCTCCCTCCTTTTATCTTGGGGAACTTTGGCCATCTCGAGCTTGATTCAAAAAAATTGAGGTTGAAGGGACTATCCCACATGCAAATGGGAATCTTGGTGACAATGCCATAGGGGATTGTAACTGGTTGTGGGGGATGAGAAGTCACAAGAGCCATACAAGGGCCCACCAAAACTTGGGGAGAGAATGTGGGAATGGTGGTGGGTAGTGAAGGTAGGAAAGGGGAGCCACGGGGAGGAAGAGTTTGTGTTGGGGTGACCAAAATGGGACATGCAACCCTGGCTATGGAAATGAAAGGTGGAGGGGAAAGAGATGAAGGAATAGGAGGAGGTGAAGGGAGGATGGAAGAAGAGACCTTGAACTGATTTCAACTTATTCTTCAGAGATCTTTGGGGGCTGGCACCTTCACCAGATGGTCATGGAGGGAAAGAATGATGGTTGTTACTAAGGTGAGCCCCTATGGTTGGGTCCGACACTGATTGTGCTACTATCTCCAAACCCTGAGGGCTCTAGTGCTATCTAAACCATGGGCATGTAGCCCAAGGGATCTTGCTGAGGAACAAAGTAGAGGGGGTCATGGTGGCATTTACTATGTATTGCGTAGGGGTCCGAGAGACTCTGCATCATGATTCCAGCATGAGCTTGATATTTGGAGACCTCCACTACCTCCTTGCTGTCCGAATCAGAATCATGCTCAGTATCCCAAAATTTCTCCCACTACTCATCGGTAGGCACGACCTCAAAATTAAGGGTAGTCTACCAAATTTCCTACCTATAATTCCAATAGGCTTCTATTTTTCCATGCTCCATTCCTTGTTACATAGGGCTTCCCTCAAGCCTTTGGTCATTGTAACGGTAGGGTTCATACTTGTATGAGACTGGATGAAATGAATCACTATAGTGGAGTCAGGATGTCACTCAGTTTGACTAAAATAACTTGGAGCCTCTACCCAGGGA
The DNA here is from genome assembly GCA_019776745.2 of Taxus chinensis. Lineage (NCBI taxonomy): Eukaryota > Viridiplantae > Streptophyta > Pinopsida > Cupressales > Taxaceae > Taxus > Taxus chinensis. The sequence continues at coordinate 653,941,731 of CM034147.1, read as the reverse complement.
GACCTCCTGTCTTCAAAAAATGTTTCTATGCTCGTGCTGGTAGGAGTTTAAGAATTTGTTTCAGGATAGGGTGGCCGTCATCCTGCCTATCCGGAGTCATACCTCCATGTATCTTGAATCAAGGAAAAGTCGTAGAAAACCAAATTTTGTGTGAGTATGTTCTCCACCTTGCATTTAATTACAATAACCCATCCCTACTCAAGGGGATGTCAAATAATTGACTTCTTTTTATGGTCAAAGCAATACTCTTCATCGACAAGAAACAACTGGTCCAGTTATCTTTAAACCCACCACTTGCGAAATGAGGATCCTTGGGAGCATGAAGGATTCATCCCTTAAATCTATGTAACCTAATCATTGAATGCATGGCCCCAAAGAAATAGTCACAAAATATGTATGGGATCTCGACAAGATGGACCGAGACTAAATCATTCATTCTATTATCTGACCCTTTCTGGGTCAAATTCATATAGGAGAGGTGTAACAAAATGGTTAGTTAACTCATATGCATTTGATGAGTGGGACAACACATGAGTCCATGCAGTCACTGGGATGACCTTTTGAGGTTTCACCTTCATGTCCAATAGATCCAGGGGAATATATTGGCTAAAGAACTAGGATTTCTGATATAAAATGAGGTGGAACAAAAAGGAATAGTAATTGAAAGTGTACTTAATAGAGAAATAGGTGAAATTTCTTGCAAATAGAGTTTGCTATGGCATTCAGAGAATTCAAACCAATATGCATGTTCCTTTTTCACTGATCTCATCCTGAAAAGGGCCTGCAACTTTCCAGTCATGGACATTTCTATCTGATTCTTAGCCAAAAATGAATGCTAATATGGAGGAAGACATCTTGAGAATTTGACATGAACATTTTTAGTGGGATTGATAATCTTGGTGTTCTAGAACTGCATGAATCTTCTTATCACAACTCCTTATTGACGAATGAAGCTTTATTCTTGTAGTGAGTCCAAATGCCTTGGATTTTGGCTATGTCATAAAAACTGTGCCAATTTTTTGTAGGGAAGGGACAACATATCCCTAATATTTTATGGTGTAATTATAACTTGCATGTTTTGGCCCTTGACGGTGTTGGTATCTTGGTCAAAAAAACATGCACACATTTACACAAGCTCTAGATATGGAGTGCACAAGAGGCACCATATATTGGGAAAGTGTGGAGGTCTAAAGTCTCGGGCCAAAAGACTCAAAATCTACCTAGATGTAGGAATTTTTCATGGGTAGACATCTCTTCGAGCCTTTAGTTTCTTGGTGAGGATGGGATTGAAGACTCCATCCATGTGAAGTTTGTGACCATGAACGTGTTGACTTGAATTGTGTTTCTTTGTAAAGGAATCTTAGCCTTGAATTGAGAGAACGATGTAGCACTGGGTGTCCTGCGTAAGATTTTTTTTGAGATAGGGGACCAAAAGCTTTCATGTCTACTCCAAAACTTGGGAAAACTCTTGTTCTTAGAACTAGGGACTCAGAAACTTGGGGAAAGAGACTCTTAGCACTTAAAATGAAGGTTTGTTGACTTTAGAACTTGCCTCAAATACTCACTCATGAAATAAAGTTTTGCTCGCATATATATGGGTCACATCAATTTAACGACACTTACGGTCGAATGACCCTTAACACATAATTTTTTCATTTCCCAAGAGATTTTTTACTAACAATCCGATCCTTTTCATTGATTATTCTAAAAGACCATTAGCATCATTTATTTTAGGGAAAATTAGGAAGGTACACTATCTTTCAAAACTTCAGAAAATTATAAGAAGGCCTCTACTGGAGACACTTGTTCACAGACACTTATATCAAAGGAGAGACACTGCAAAATAGGGAAATAGACAAAAGAAGGAGGGGGAATAAACATATGATACAAAATTTACAATATTCAAAATGATTCAATGGAAATATTTAATGTGGATCCCATTCATCATAATCTCAAGGGGATCACTTTTCATAGTCTCAAACTCAAAAGCATTGTGTTTGTTTACATGTAGTGATCTTGAATGGTCATATGAAGAAAGGGTCAAGTTTTTCATGAGTTTTGGGCTTGGCAGCCCTCGTGTCCCACTTTAAGACTAAAGTGTTGACTCAGAATTTGGGTTTTGAAGTCTTAAGATCAAACCAAATATTGAAAACTTGCTATCAGCTAATCATGGATTCATGAGCTACCTCTCATCTTTCTTGAATCTTTACCAGCTCTGCAAGCCTTACCTGCATCAATCCATGTTCCTCGATCTCAATTTTATTTGAAAAATGTAAGGCTGGGACCCTCCATCGTGATAGGCATTACAACACTTTTACCATAGACCATAGTTCATATGGTAAGGCCTTGAGGATTTGTTTGGGCATAATTCGATCAATTCAAAAGGCCATCTTGACATGCGTCATGCCAAGATATCTTATGTTCCTCCCCCATCCTTTTTATGAGTACTTATTAGATTCTTGTTGGTTGATTCTACCAAACTATTACCTTGCAGGTAGTAATTGGAAGACATCTTAAGATATATTCCATGTCTCATTGCAAAATCAAATAAAATTTGTCCCCTAGAAAAATCCTTGGTAATTATCTAGATATGATCATGCGGGGGGATCTGAAGTAGGTAGTGATATCTCAAAGAAGTTCCAGGATCATATTCTTTGTGACTTCTTTGAATGGAACTACCTCTGTCCATCCAGTGAAGTAATTAAATGGTGGTGAGAATCCACCTGTGACCTGTGTTTCAAACTAGATTAACCATTCAATGAAATCTAGACCCCAGTGTGTGAATGGTTCCTCAACTAGGATAGGGTTAAGGGCTAGTGCATAATTTCTTTGTAAGCCCATGTAATACTAGAAAATTGTGCATTTTCTCACCATCGCATAGAAATCTACAAACAAAACTAGGCCAAAATATTCTTCCTGTAATCGATTTTTATGGTTGTGGTTTTGGCCTTGATAAGTGGCCTCTCGATGAGCTTCCATGATGTAATTGATGTAAGAATCTTTTCTGCCTCCTCCTTTTTTAGGAATATAAAAATAGGATCCCATAAAAGTTCCCATTTAAAAAAGGAAATTATCAATTATGAAAAATTGAGATCCCTATGTTATACTGTAATACCATCTCTTTTTAAGATGAATTTGACTTGGATACTCACCCATCTCTACATGAATTGCATCCTATCTCGATACCTAGGTTTCAGGATTCATTCTCTTAAATATGAGAACCACTTCAGATTCCTGTTTGTTGGGGTCATTGAATCCTGTGTGAGATATTGGCACAAACCTCTTCCTCTTACTAGCTTCGTGGGATTTATTTCAATGTCAATATTCTAGATCTTAGTGATCCAGTTAGCACTTTTTTTTCATTTATCTCACCTTCTGTGATGTATTCTTTGATAATGGAGTGTGCCACCAATATCATGATCTTTCTATTGGTAACTAGGTGTCTAAATTTATTTAGAGCTTTGAAAATTGTGTAAGATTAAGGTCTCTCCAAAAAGTTGTACCTTATCTCATAATCATGGAGATTTTTTGAAAAGAAAACAATTGTATGTTCATTCCATGTATGCTCTCCTTTCTATGTCAGCACAGATGCTACATTGTACTCATTCACATTTACATACATGATGAAATCCTTAGAGAAGTCTAGGTTGCATAGCACTGGAGTAGATGCAATTGATCTTTTGATACCCTGGAAGGATTGATGAACTTCAATGGTCCATTTGAATCTTAGAATAATTTTTAGCATTACTGTGATTGGGTGGATCATTCCAGTAAAATTTGAAATGAATCTGTTGAACAAAGTTAATCTTTCCTAGGAAATATTGCACTACCTTTTTTAAGCCAGGTCGAGGCAATTCAAAAATGGCCCTAACTCTTTCTAGATCAATTGAGATCTCATCATTTGAGACAATGTGTCCTAGGAGTTTTCCTTTATGGCACTCAAAAAACACACTTCTTCAGATTCAAAGAGATTTAAATTCCTGACATTTCTTAAATACATCTTCTAGGGTGTCAAAATGATCCTCCGTTATTTTGGTAAACATTGTGAGGTCATCTGAGTATATTAGGATTATCTTGTTAATCATATCTCCAAATGTGGCATCCATGGATCTTTGAAAATTTGAACCAACATTGGTGAGTCTGAACGACATCTTCACATATGCAAAGGTTCCCCACTTTTTTAAAGGTTTTTTTATGTTGGTCTTCCTCTCTAAATCCATATTTAATTGTACCCTGAAAAACCATCAAAAAGAAAATATTTTTGAACTGGCTACTAATTTGTAGTATATGTTACATGCAAGGTAAGTGGTAGATATCCTTAAGGGAAACTTTATTCAGATCTTTGAAATCCACTTAGAGTCTAATTTCACCATTTTTCTTCCTTACTAGTGCTAGAATTAGACACCCATGTGGAGTGCTTCATTGGGAAGATTATTTTAGCCTTTAGGATCTTCCTAAGCTCTTTGGCCATGAGATACTCTATCTTTTGGATTCACATGTCTCTACTTCTAATGCACCAATTTTTCCCTTCTTCTAGATCAATAGTATGCTAGATGATGTCCTTATTATAACCATGTAGGTCTTCATAAGTCCATAGGCTATTACCTTATCATACTTATGGCATAGAACCAACGAGTTTCTCCATCTCCTTTTGAGTGACTATTTTCCTAACCTTTAACTTCTTCCCATAGGCTATTTATATCCCAACATAGTCTTCCTTGACTACCGAAAACTTCCCCCTAGCCTTATTAGAAATGTTAGAGTCGAAAATATTTTCCAACGTTATTAGTCCTTTGGAAGCATTTTTTTTTGAGTTGGATGACTTGATCTTCATATTCTTCTTGAATTTGTATTTGGAGTTGATCCAAAAACTCTTCAGATTGTTGTAAGAAGAGAAACATATTTTGGTCACTTTGATAATACTTTCCTATGATCAACATTATTAGGTACGGATGAGCAGATGATCAATTTCACTGCATCCTTGTTTGCCAACAAATCCTAGGTCGGGTTAGAATTGTGATCCGATCTAGGCCAATATATTTGATTCTATGTTTTTGTCCCAAGGGAGAACCTTAATGGGAAATGCCTCTAAGTCCTCAATAAGATCTCATACCCCATGATGGTAGGATCTCATCCTTGGATTTTTTTTTCTACGAATGTGTTTCTAAATTGTGTAACTACTAATTCGAAGTCTCCAAAGACTCTCAGTTTCTTTATGCCCTCTTTTCAGGCCAATTTAAAACCATGCACTAAATCCTCTTAGATAAACCGAAGGAGTTAGTACAGATGATAGTTTATGTGTCACTTAGATTCATATGGAGTATCTTCCTCAAATTACGAATGTGGATCAGCAGACATATACATATTCTGGCCCTTGGGAGTACTTTTCATGCTTCATATGGCTCCATCGAAATGTAGAGTATGGAATTTCAGGGAATATTTTGTGAGACTCTTTTGATTATTTAATATTTTCCCTGCATAATCTTTAGGAGTAATATGGGAAAATACATTGCTGAGGGGATCATGGGTAGGATATGCATATGAGGTAATAGGAACCAAAATTTCTGAATTTACCAACCCCTAGGAGAATATCTCAACTCGAATAGTCTCTGCATTAGATGGTTACCATGCATGACGGTTTTAGAATGTGTCACTCTTGAGTGTTCATAGCATGCGAGACCTCATAGTTTTGAGTCCATTCATTGAATGGCCGTAACTTTTGTTCCTTATCAGAGGAAATAGGGTGATTATGATTAGTTGACCTGTCATTTTCCAAATCCAAAATTTATCCCACCAAATTTTATATGAGATCATTCGAAGGGGATTAAATTATGTTTTAGGAGCGTAATTAACATTGTGCTCTAAAGGGGATAAGTGATAACACTTACCACTATATGTTGTGGAACAATTATGTTTGGGTAGGAATAGAGCTGTAATGGGAGACCTCTAATAACACCAATGGTTTGAAATGATTTCCCATCTAGCTGCACGACTCCTCTCTTTAGGGGCTCATATTTAACTCCCAAGGTATCCATAATTGATTTGGGCATGACTGTAGTGCTTGCGTTAGAGTCTATCATGGAGTTATGTAGTAATTTTTTACCAATTATAAGAGTCATGAAGGAGGGTTGGGGTCTTGGTTTATTTACCTCTTCTTTCTGGTTCATCAACAATGACTCTATTTGAGCTTGGGTCATTCTGAGCTACTCTTTCCCCTTCCTGGTCATAGTTGGGCTACCAATGGATTTCAACACTTCTTGAAGAAACTCATTTTTTTCCTGAATGCCCAAGATATCCCACAAGGATACATTGGCCAACGCCCTTTTAAGTTGCTTGACTACATTCATTGGCATTAGCGGTTGTGCTTTGGAGACTTGCTAGTATAGAATTAGAACTAACACCTAGTTTTCCTAAAACAAAGCTAAACTAAAATCTATGCACCATCATGCTTAGATCTTAAACAAGACTAATCTACCAACATATTTGCATTAGAACATGAATAAACATCAAACTAATATGCTAAGAAATTAATCTCTATCTCTATTGAATGTTAATCAATGAAATGAACCTATTTAGATCCTTAGCAATCAAAAGGGTTGATTGTATGTTTGAATCCCAAGGTTTCAAGAATGGAGTCTTGTCAATCCATGGCTACAAGACCATTTGACATATCTCCATATGACTTCAAACTTGGATGGATGAATGCAAGAAATGAAGATAGCTAGCTCCTCTAATGGAAGAATGCTCTAAGATGATAAAATGGCTATAGCTATAGGCTCTATTCTCATTTAGGTGTAAGTAATGAAAGGTAGGAGGAGGGCTCCTTATATAGCCCAATGGATAAAAGAATCTTTACATCCCTTTACATGTGGGATAATAGCTAGGTTGAGTTAGTTGGGGATGACTATGGTTGAAAAGGGGGTTGAGTCAACCTTAGGAGAGTTTAGTTTGTCCTTTAGTGACTCATGGGGTTTGAGGGGATTTATTAATTAACCAAAGTGATTAATTAATAGGTGAGCAAGATTATAGAAGCTTTTTAGAAGAATAATTAGTATGATTTAGAGGATAGAGAAGGATTTAATCAAATAAATGATGATTTATTGATCTAGTAGAAGAGGAAACTTAATTAATTAAGAATAATTAATTAATTCAAGTAGAAAGGGGTTTAATTAATGGAAGGTCATTAATTTTCATCTTTGCTGGATAGAAGGGTCAATTAATTAGTGTAATGTAATTAATTAACGACGATAGAAGAGAAAGTGTGCTATATTGATGATATGTCATCAATTTGTATGGGAAGGGGTATAATTAGCACAATTTAAGTATTTAAATTACTGGGCTAAATTATAGGTGTCTACATTTTCCCCTCTTTGGGGTGGCATAAGTGATGCCACTTCAAAGATAGTAGACAAATAAAATTTTGAAGGGGTAGAAGAAAAATTAGTAGAAGTGAGAGATGCCCCCTCGAGTGTCAATGGGGTGATGAAAGAAGGTGATCGACGATTGAAAAAGATGAGAGAAATGGATAGAAGAATGGGTAGGGGATCAGATGCCCCAGGTGAATTAGAAGAATAAGGTTGATAGGAGAATGATATAGAAGAAAGAGAGGAAGATGGCCAGGGAAGAACTAGCTTATATCCAGTGTAGAAAAACAACTTTCTTATCATCATTTTTCCAAGGATCTACGTCATCAGTCCTTATTAAAAATGTAAGCATACAAAAAAGTAGAATGACATGAAAATCCATAATACAAATAATTTTCCATTGCTGAAAACACCAACTCAATGCAACATAAAAAATGTAATGCATATGAGAAAGTAAAAGATGCCTAACTCCCTGCAACATACATAATGCAATGCAATACGAGAAAGTAAACAAGCTAACCTAACAGAGAAACATAATGTAATGTTTTTGTTATCAAGATTTGATTCTGACCTGTGTGAATTAATGACAAGGGTTAAAAGATGGTGCCCCAAGCAAGGATACATGTAAGGGGAATAACAGAGGACACTTGGGTCCTATGAAAATCAATCGTGCACTATGAAACAGTACCAAACAACTCATTGTGCCCCAGAGTACAGACATAGTAAGAAAACCAACTTTGTTAATGGAGGTAGATCAAGATGATCCACGAGTCGTCACACAAGAATAGGTGAGAACCAAAGAGTGACATTTTGTAGGATGATTTTTATTGTTTTTGATTTTTTAGAAACATATTTGAATGTTTTTGATATTTGAATGTTTTTGGAATTTTGAAAGTTTATACAAATTTTTCTATGAAACTATGTACAGGAAGACAAAGAAGTGTGGATGCCCCCAATGATAGATGGGATGTACAAGGGCAGAAAAGGCCACGCATATGCGCAAGAAAAGGTGAAGATGTGAAAATTCCCTAACATTAGGTGGGAGTATTCAAAGGAAAACTCTTCACATGCAGAAGTTGCTAAAGGGGGATATGTTCAACGCCAATGAACGTAAAATAGGTTCAATCATGAGGGAGAAAGGATGCCCCCAGCATAAGCTAGCCAAGAAACATATGATAGAAAGGAAGTGGAAGATTGTTTATTAAAAGGGACAAAAAGTGTCCCTCAAACATAGAAAAAAGGCCATCCTATACACATGGATGTTTTGAATGAAGAAAAGAAAAGCAGGAATTCCATGAAATGAGATGGAAAAGGCAAAGTCCTCATGAAAAGAGTTGATTAGCCAAAGGCACAAATCATGAGACAAGACATGCACTAAAGGCAAAGAGTTTGAACAAGGTCTAAAAAGAAACACTTGGTAACATACTAATCCTGTTTACTCATCAAGATCCCGTGTGTGCACATGGAAATGAATTACCTCTTGAAGGAAAGAGTTGATAGACAACAAGTGAAGACACTAGCCAATGTGTAGGAATGATTTATTTTGAAAGATGATTTGTGAATGGATTGGTGGAAGGAGATCCATACATTTCTCCGCTACCAGCCAGGCATCCATAGCCCCGACAGAGATGCATTTGATTCTAATCACAACATTTCTCTACTACCAGTCAAGTGTCCATAGCCCTAGTAGAGATTATTGGAAATACCCCAAGAGAGAGTTATATATCAATTTTATTTTTCTTTTTAGCTTTTGCTTTTTGATTGATTGATTTTGATTCTTTTTTTTTTGAAAACTTATTTCAGCTCTCTTGTTTGATCAAGGGGTTAAGAACCACTAATGGCTTGATGGAAGGATGTGGAAGTGATTGTGATGACGACATTGGCTAGTGTCAACAAATACATCCAAAATTTCTTCACAACAAGTTTATTAAATGAGAATTGTGATAGGATCTCTAAGAGGTCAGTCGTTCTTTAATTTACCAAGGTGATGAAAGACCAAGGTCAAACAAATACCATAGAGATAAATGTCACAAAATGTGTGTGAATAGGCTAACCAAAATAACATCAAAGGGATGAAAATGGTGGATGACTTGTAGAGGAATATGAAAGAAAGGGAAGAAAGAACATCCATGTGTATGCAATACCTGATTGCAATGTTTGATCTTTGTACCTTTGATTTTGTTTTTGTAATGTTTAATGTTTTCTCATTTTTTTGTATTTTTGAACTTATTTTATGATTTTTTTAGAATTTTTTAATGGTTATCGGAATGAAACATGTCACTCTGCGTGATAGGATCCAACAATGATGTTCACAATTTCCTTGATAAGAGAGACTAAGTGCATGTTTTCTTATCAAGTGTAATATTATCCCCGATCTCGATGATCGTGGTGAGCTCACACTCAACAAATGATTGTGATTTGTTTTGAAACATGGGTTTTGTATGTGGGAGCTTGAGTTCCCTATCCATAGGTTTCTGTACTTTGTGCCATACTTGATGGGTGTGTTGGTGTGCATTCTGGAATCACATTTGATTTTGATTTTGAATTTTTGAGTTGTTGGGAGCTTTGGAGCTCTTTGGCGTTTTGATCTTAGCTTGATAAAGAACTTGTCTGGGTTTTTATAAGCTAATGTGTGACTTGTCTGATCTTGAGAAGTGGGAGAAGAATGTGGACATTTAGAATTGATGTGAGAAATGATGGTGGGATTTCCACAATCATTTGGTAGAAGAATAATGTGATGGATGAAAAGGACATGGTCTGAGAATTGAAGAAGAGGGGCTACCAGAAGGTGAGCCACGAATAGAAGATGAAGGGATACTAGGATGTGGCCCAAGAATAGAAGAAGAAGGGCTGCTAGGACATGACCCATAGATGTAAGATGATGGGCTACTAGGATGTGGCCCAAGAATAGAAGATGATGGACTACCTGGGGGTGACCCATACATAGAAGACAATGGTGGGCTATAGACGTGGCCCAGAATAGAAGGAGGAAGGACAGTTGGACCCCAAGAATAGAAGATAATGGACTACTCAAAAATGTCCCACAAATAGCAGAGGGAGGGATACTAGAAAGGTGACCCACACCTAGATGAAGATGAAGGGATACTTGGCGTTGACCCCATAAGAGATTGTGATTGAGGAATTGTGATAGACAAAGAGTGATTGGGTGATGAGAAGATAGGCCATGGATCAATGCAAGACCCAAGAGTTTCATCACATAATGAAGAATGTGAAGATGGAAGAATAAGAGGAGGATCAAGTTGCATGATCTGAGGCTCTTCCTTTATTTCTTGATAAAAGGAATCAACCTTTTCCTCACAATACACAGAACGCATCGAAGTCTAAAGAGAATCCTTGCTCATAACTTGTTAGAGGGATATCTTCGTGTGCCCCTATAAATTCCATGATTGTTCCTTCATTCTGAAAGAAATCAATCGGTATGGGTTTTTGATCAACCACGAGGGGTTTGATTGGATGAAAAAGGGCCAATTGGTGTGGAAAATTGAGAATATGTTTGATGATGATTGATAGAAGAAGGTGACATCAAGGGAAAAGTAGACTTAGGGCTAGATGTCTTGTGAGTAGAAGAAGGTGGTTGGAATTGGTTGGTATAGGTTTCCCTATAAGACGATGTCTGGAGGAAGAATAAGAGGATTTTGTATCCAAAATTCCATAAATTATGACTTAGGAGTCGACTTAGATGATTGACTAGAAGGACTTTGAGTCATACGAATCTTCAAAGGAGGAATATTCATTGAGGTGACTGATAAAAGAGGTCCTGTGAAGAAGGGGAGGACCATGATTGAAGAATCACATTAGATGAAAGTTATAAAGGAAGGTCCTGATAGAAGAAAGGGAGGACCGTGATTGAAGAATCACATTAGATGTTTTATAAAGAAGGTCCTTACGAAGAAAGGGAGGACCACAACTTAGGAGTCATTAAGATTAGATGACTGATAAAGGGGGTCCCATGACCTAGAAAGGGAGTAATCAATAATCACATAGAAGATGATGAAGGAGGTTCTGCAAAGAAGGGGAGGACTGTGACTTAGGAGTCTATATAGAATTAGATGAATCTGAATAGTAGTTTGGATCCGAATCATCAGAAGAATTAGAGGAAATATTTGGATTGGAATCCTCAGAAGAAGAGGAAATGTTTGGATTAGAATTAGAAGAAGAGTGGGGGGAAACCTGAATAATAATTTGGATCAGAAGTATCCAAACCATACCACTGACTATGAGATGAAGGTGGGGAACAGGTTACCCAGATGGGTTCTCTAGCGTGAAGAACCAAACGAGGTTTAGTCATGATGGGCGTCTTTTGATGTGAACACCAAAACTTTGATTCCTTATTGTCGTATGTATAAGGGACCTTGTGATAATCAGTCATTGTTGGTGTGTGTTGGGTTCAAAGGTTTAGACCTAGATTGTATGATCAAACTTCTTCAAAGTGAAGAAGGTTTCATGTTGATTTGGGTAGCATAACGACAACCAACTAGACATTTTGTAAAGATGGGGATGCTTGTGTGATTTTCCAAAAGGGAAGCTAAGGAAAACATACATCATGATGACTCAAGATTGATAATCCAACAAGGTTTGGACAACAAGTTTGGAGGCATAAATGTCAAAGGATTGATCAAAATTTTAGCAACATAAAGGATACAAAGGAAAGATTTCCAATGTTTGATTGATGCAAAAGTTGCTTGATAGGAAATGTTTTTGCCAAGGTTTGAAAGATATGTTCAAAAATTACCATGAACTTAGGAAAAAATAAGAAGATCAAGAGGATCAAAGACCCAAAGGATTGTCCTAGAAATGAGTTTATAAGATGGATAAACACAAGGAACAATCACACAAGTTCAAAACAAAGCCAAATTAATGACCAAAGAATAATGAATGATAAAGAATCAATGGATCAAAGTGATTGTCCTAAATGGATAAGTCAAAATGACGAATAATTGCAAGACACAATCACACAAGGTTTGTTTTAAACCAATCAATCAAATGAATACTTCCTAAGTTTGTTTTCAAATGGTAGTTGGTATTTAAGATGATCAACAAAATGTCACCACTTATGTCAAGTTCAAAGAAATGAACAAGGCATAAGTAATAACAAGAGGTTGAATACAATCCCCAAACAAAGTATACTAAAAGTGAGCTTGAATCCAATCAAGACCTATATCTCAAAAAGTGGTAGTTACGAATTGTGAGTGAACACAACAATACCACTAAGATATGTTAACCAAAATTTTCAAAAAGTAAGGTATTAATATCAAAATGATATTGATATAACATGCACAAATGGTAACACTCAACACTTTTCAAAATCGAGGTAATGTTTGAAAGAAACTAATGCTAGAGTATACCAAGGAATTGTTAGGATGGGTGTAGCGTAACGTTACAATCTAGACACTTAGGTAAAGTTTACAAGAAACAAGATGTAAGTATCAAAATTGTGGCAATACGATACAAGAAAGATAACAGTTCAAAGGAGAATCAAGGTGATGAATGAAAGCCTAACTACAATTGATGATCTTGACTTGGGTATCAAGATCAAAAATGCTACCAATGATATGAAAACATGTCTCCACACACTTTAGACATTTAACAACTCAGCCACAAACATGGATGAGTGTAAATGGACACAAAAGTGGTGAATACAATCAATTAGCAACACAAGGGTAGTCACTCTTCTCCTGATCAACAAAGTGTCAAAATAAAGTGAAGGAAGTAGATCAATTGGGGTTGAAGAGAGTTTGGCATCACTTCGGCAGAGTTTCACCTCGCCTTAGGGTGAGTGAAAAACTAAACAAAGTAATGCTTCACAATCTCCATGATGAATGACATGCCACTGTTTGAACTTTAATGGAATCTCCTCTTGTTCGAAAAACAAGATTTTGATTCTGAGAAAGTTCTCCCTTTGCGATGGCTCTCAACTCAAATTGGTTTTGATATGGTCAAAGTTGGCTCCTGGACAAGATAGCTTCCTAGGTGGTTCACTCAACTAGGTGTCATAAGTTATCTAGAATGCGAGCTTGGTTTGCCAAGGTTTCCCAAGGAGTATCCCAGCTTTACTTTACCCCCTTCAAGCACAGTGGGCAATAAATGCATCCATCTTGTACTCTCACTGGGGTCGCGATACAGATAACTTTGATGCTAAATCTCACATGTATACTAGTCAAGTAGGTGTGTGGAGCACTTCCCATTTCATCCACAAGGTTCCCTCTTGCGTGGACTACTTTGGGGTTCCTAGGACCACCCCCATTGTTGTAGCTTAAGGCTTATGCCAAAGGGGTTATGTCCTAGTTAAGTGGATGGGGTGTACCCTTATCCGAACCTGCAAATACAAGTCTTTTGATTGTGGTGTGTTTTTTATCTTTTATACTTAATGTGGTTTGCTTGTACACCTTTTGGACAACCTGCACAGAAATTGTATTAGTAGTTTTGTTTTGTCTTGATCCTTCATTCTTTGACAAGCATTTAGGTCCTGCATGATGGATTTAGTAGTTTTCCATACACATAAAGAGGATGAAACATTGTTTCTGATTCTCAAGATCATCCTAGGATGCAAGAGAAGAGCATACACGACGTAAAATCCAACTACAAAATCAATAATGGAAAATACTTGATTCAAACGAAAAATTTGTTCATTTTAACCAAACTTGACATTCTTTTCAACATTTTTCAAGGAAAAAGAGATATAGAAATCATTTCTGATTCCCAAGATCACCTAGAAGGTGTGAGGGAAGAGCATACGCGACTCCAATCTCATGATTAAGCATGCAATGTTCATTTAACCCTTTAAACAAATCAAATCAAGTTAGCAAAAACATGTAAATAAACCCTACAAAACAAAAAGTTAATCTTCAATAAAAACATGCAAGGAGTCAATAAATCCAGAAAACATGTTTTTGTAAATTTTAAAGTGAAACACAAATCTAGAACTGTGATGTGTACGCTCAACTTTGGTGTGTACGCCTGAAAAATTCAGGATGTGTACGCCCCTTTGTGGAAACTGACAGTGAGCTAATGGGTATGTGGGTATGTACGCAGAGAGTTGTGTACTGCTAGCATTTGGATGTATACGCCCAAAGACAGAAAGGTCAAAGAAACAACACTAGCAGATAGGTACGCTCAGGTATAAGCGTGTATGCTAGGGTTTAAATGCATACGCTAACTTTGGGTGTGATGCTCAAAGGTGTGTACCAGAAAACTCAGAAGACATAAAGTCATGTACCCGACAGTGAGATGTATATGCTAGAATTTGGACATGTATGCCCACAGAGTCAAAACTATGGGTCAAAGAAAAGACATCTACCACTTCCTAATTTGAGTGGGTATGCTCAGAGTATGAACATGTACGCTTAGGGTCAGGCGTATGCATGTGTACAAGTTTGAGTAGAGAAATAGTGTGTAAAAAAAAAGAGGGAAGGATATCATGTACATTGGAAGAATGATGTATACGCTAGACTCTTGACGTGTACGCTATTATTTGGATGTGTACACCCAAGTTTGGATGTGTACACTGCCTCTATAGATTTTTGTGTATGTACCTGTACCTGGAAGTGACATGTCAAAACATTGAAAATGATGTAATCGATCTCAAAAAGCTCAAATTTTTGGATAGTTAGCTCAAAATTGACAAGAACCCATCTAAATTAGACCTATAAGAAAGACTCAACACATGTAAAGTTAGCAAAAATCATAATAAATTCAACATTAATTCACACATGTGCATATCAAGGGTTAGTTAAAAATTGAAATAACAACAAAATTTGAACCACCATGCTAAGGGACTAAGGATCCATCCCACCGGGCATGTGCCAAATGTGTGCAAGAATTAGTTAGCTATGCAAGTAAAATTAAGACTAACACCTAATAGCCTTAATACAATGCTAAACTAAAATCTATGCACCATCATGCTTAGAGCTTAAAAAAGACTAATCTACCAACATCTTTACATTAAAACATGAATAAACATCAAACTAATATGCTAAGAAATTAATCTCTATCTCTATTGAATGCTAATAAAATGAAATGAACCTATTTAGATCCTTAGCAATCAAAAGGGTTGATTGTATGTTTGAATCCCAAGGTTTCAAGAATGGAGTCTTGTCAATCCATGGCTACAAGACCATTTGACATATCTCCATATGAATTCAAACTTGGATGGATGAATGCAAGAAATGAAGATAGCTAGCTCCTCTAATGGAAGAATGCTCTAAGATGATAAAATGGCTATAGTTAGGCTCTATGCTCATTTAGGTGTAAAAGGTGTAGAATAGAAAGGTAGGAGGAGGGATCCTTATATAGCCCAATGGATAAAAGAATCTCTACATCCCTTTACATGTGGGATAATAGCTAGGTTGAGTTAGTTGGGGGTGACTATGGTTGAAAAGGGGGTTGAGTCAACCTTAAGGGAGTTTAATTTGTCCTTTAGTGACTCATGGGGTTTGAGAGGATTTATTAATTAACCAAAGTGATTAATTAATAGGTGAGTAAAGCTTATAGAAGATTTTTAGAAGAATAATTAGTATGATTTAGGGAGGATAAGAAGGATTTAATAAATAAATGATGATTTATTGATCTAATAGAAGAGGAAACTTAATTAATTAATTTAGGTAGAAAGGGGTTTAATTAACAAAAGGTCTCATTAATTGTCATCTTTGCTGGATAGAAGGGTTAATTAACTAGCGTAATGTAATTAATTAATGACGATAGAAGAGAAAACATGTGCCTATATTGATGATATGTTGTCAATTTGTGGGAAAGGGAGATAATTAGCGCAATTTAAGTATTTAAATTGCTGGAGCTAAATTATAGGTGTCTATAGAAAACACCAAGCATTAGGACCTTCTGCCAAATTATTCTATCCTGGAATCATCTCTCTCCCACTACTGGTGGGAGGGTCTGGAGTGGTATCAGCACTAGGACAATTTGGTTAGATGACTGTGCCAGTGGCATTCTCGGGGCATTTTAATATTGCAGAGGATAATAGGTTCTACCCCCTTGATAGCTTTGATAATTCTGTCTTGGGTACGCACTTTGTTTTTTCTTAAGATTAACTATCTCATTGGAGAAGTTCCTAAGGATGTTTTTTACTTCCTCCATCTCTGAAGAATAAGACGATGATGTTGCGAAAAATGAGGTGGCTCCTTGAGAGGATGAGTAGCTATAGATGGATGCGGGATTTTGGGTAGAACTTGAGGTATGCACTTGAGGAAGGGAAGCTATCTCGGGATACACTAGCAAAGTGATCTTCAGGGGAAGTTTCCCACCATCTATTAAGTTATTCTCAGCCTAGACTGTAATATCATATGCTTGTGGTAAAGAATATCCTCCCAACAATTGAATCATAATGGAAATATCTGAATTTAGATATTTTAGATAAAAGACAATAGCCATACCTACAAGTGGTCTAGCTAGAACTGGAATCCTTTACCATGTCTTATGGAATATGGTATTGAAATCAGTCATGGGTTGTTTTAGAGTGTTCTTGATATTGATTAGTTGTTGTAGAAGTGAATATCTATCTCCTTTTTCACTGAATCTTCTAAAAAATACATTTCCCAATTGATCCCAGGTACCGATAGACTTAGGAGTCAAAGACCTATACTAGTCGAGAGATTTTCCCTTAAAGGAGGTAGCTAGTAACCTTAATGCAACATCTTGCTCCGTGATGTAATGTACCGTGCATATCTCCGCAATGTCTCAAAGATGTTCCTCTAGGGTCTTGAAGTTTTTGCCACTAAATTTAAGCAGCACCTTTAGTACATTTACTGGGATGGGATTCCATGTTTCTAGAGGTACTGACAAGATGAACAGAATTCCCTGATTCCATGAGACGAACTGTCTCAGAGGAGGCTGATGAGCCATTGTGATGGGTTTGAGAACCCTAGTGGATTGCAAAAATGGCCTACCAGGTGGAGGTGTTGAAAGAGTTTGGTTTGGAGGAGATGGATATCTTTGAATCTGTCTTCCTCTTTTTCCTCTGTCTGGAGATAACGACAAGTATTCAAATACACCTTCTTGTCTTGTTTTAGACCTTGTTTGGATTCTTCTCATGAATCAGGGACATGTATGGATAACCCATCCTATTGGAACCAGTTGATGAGTCAAATGGAGTCACTAGATGTGTTATTGAAGAGCCTTCAAAGGCTATATTTTCATGAAGACACACATCAAAACATGATAAAACTGGAAATATTGATTTCAACTCCCATCGGGCGTGCCCAGAAAACTGTTGACGATTATAATTGCATATGAACCATCAAAGTTGTGGGAAACCTTAGGGATGTGGGACTTGAACCCTAAGATAATCTCCAGATTTTATAGAAGTTGGCTCTTCTATGATTTGGATTGAGATAAGGGTTAGAGAAAATAAAACAATATGTAAATCCTATTTAAGACAATGCGCCAAATCTTTACTAAAAATCACAAAGATCGATATTGAAATAACTACTAGATTATTCGAAGAGCATCAAACATGATCAACTATTTCAAATATATTTCATACCATATAAGGCGAGATGAAAATAAAACCCAATTACGTTCACAATGAACAAATTTATGTAAAATATCTAAGGGCATGCAATATAATATATATTTAAACATTCATCAAGAGTTGAATAAAAAGAAAAGAAGAAGAAACAAAGGACACAAAGTATTGTGAACTTTTCCGTGCACAAAACAAGAACTCTTATTCATAAAGAAAATAGTACATAAGGCCAGAATGACACATATTAGAATATTTCCTTACAACAGAGCCTTGCTAAGGCCAATGAACACAATATACTGAACCTAAAATTATATTTTCTTGAGCTTTGGAAATTATTTTATGTCCTTGTTTTTCTCTCTCTTTTACTGGCACAAGAACATTCTCTTATAGCACATATGGCTCTTGCTCTAATATGCCTTCAATCAAGGACACCACTATCCACATTTAGTTTGTACCTAAGTGATTTTTTGACCTTTGGAGAAAATATCAATTGCATGCTTTGGGCCCCAAGATCGCATTCAATCCGCTAAACCTCGAGCCCTCCACTTCTTTAGTTGGTCCTTTCAATGGTGGTAGCTTCTTTGTATGACACATGGAGACCTTGCGCGGTTATGGGGATTCTCCTTTTCTCTCTCCTTTTGAAATTGCATCCGGATGACCCGTAGATGCTTGCGTGTTCCTCCTCTTTATCTTTGACTTTTCATCCCACTTGGGCTGCTTTGTTGCGCTTTAGCCACATGGTTGATTCTTGCTGCTCGAAGGCTCTCAATTCTTCATGCTTTATTGAAAAATTACCAAAGGGACACGTAAATGCCCTCTACACTCAGTTCCATAATTAAGAAAAATTTAGTCCCGACAAAACTACAAAATAAAACCAAAAGGAAAAGGGAGTGAGGTGACAAAATATAGTAGTAATGGAAGAGTCCCATAAATAATGTAGAAATTGTTATACAATTAATTCTTGATCCTTCTTCCATGAGGACTTGAAAAACTTGTGCATCGTGAATGATAAAACTAATGAGTAGGGTTGGGTCATCCATATAAAATAGGACCTCATTAGTAATCATGTCATCCTCCACAAACTCCAAATCTCAGCAACCCAAACATGGATTTTGAAAGGATGATCCTGTAGCCTTTATGTGTTGGATTTTTGGATTTGGGGACATGGTAGGAATTTTGGGGGATTTAGCAGGAGGGTCTTTAAAGCACTGTAGTTATTGAATAAGAATTTTTTTATATGAATGCAAGGTGTACACGAGTCTCATAAAGTGTATCTTCCATGTAAATTTTTTTAGCTCATTTAGAAAGTTCCAATAAGTCTTGGAATTCATAACGATACCATGGTGGTAACACAATGGAATACGTATCCAGATGTGATGATGCATTAGTTGGAGATATCTTGTCAGAGGAGGGTGGGATAAGATATTTATTTGGAACTTCTTGTGACACCATGGGTGGAAGCTTGACTATAGGAGCAAGTTTTTCTGTTGGTGGGTCTTGAGAAGTATCAAGCAATAGTGGGTCATCAAAGGATTTATTTGGTTTAATAATGGCATCTTTATGGGAACGTTTATGTATATAGTTTACTTTATCCATATTGATATACTAAGATTTTACAAAATTATGATCATATGAAGGTTCTATAATTCCCATGATATTGTTCATTGGGTTCTTATGACACTTATTTTGACGGTTGGAGTGAGATCTCTATAAAGATTGATATTTCTCATATTGATCTTATATAATGGTTGAGTAATAAAAATAAGAGCCAAGGAATAAATCGAGGGATCCTTTCCTAAGGTCCTTACAATCACTGTTATAGTGTCATATAGTGACATGCCACCAACAAAACTGAACACCTCTAAAGTTAGGCAATGCTTGTTTTGAAGGGGGAACAATCTGTAGAGTAAGAAACATTTGGAGAAGTTTGGCATGGGATAAAGGAGTATGAGGGGAGGGGAAAGGAGATTACTGGTTCCTCCATTTCCTTTTCTCTTGGAATATTCAAAGGGATGATTACATGTATTGTGCTTTTAAGTTTATGCGGTGAATTGGAAGTACATCCAAATTCACAGATGAGATGATCTTATCTTTTTTCTTGCTCGAGGGTTTCCTCCATTGTGTTGGGAGAGAAGGACCTAACCTTATATTAGAGAGTGGGTGTAAGGGCCTTAAGAAATATTTTCCATATGATTTGATTTTCGAGATTATGATTAGCTTGTATGGAAAATGTTTTCCATTTCTTACTCAAGTCTTGGGCAAATTCATGTGTTCCTTGCTTAAGGTTTATAAACCTTTATAAAGTATTATCAGGAAGAGCTTGCTATTGAAATTCAGAAATTAAAGCCTTGACTAAACCTTATAAATAAAATATTGAGTTGGGAGGAAGTTAGATATACCATTCTAGTTCCTCGCCCATGAAATTATTTTCTAAAAGCTTAGCGATTGCGTAGGTGTTTGTTTGAATCCATTCTTTATAGAGATTTCCAAAGGTCTTAAGATAGGGGGATGGATACACAAATCCATTATAAGACATGGTAGAGATAGTCTCTTCCAAGTCCATGAAAGTGATGTATGGAGATAAAGGTTCATTTTAGATAGTTTGTAACATATTACTCCAGATTGGTAGAGGAGGAATAAGATTCCCACATATATCCACCAATGGGGGAGGTGCATAAGAAGACATTTTAGGCACCATATTTTGAGATACTATCTACAACATATGATTTTGTATTTGGATCATGCTAGATGTGGTGTAAGTTTGGGATAAGGCCATATGATCTAGGAGCTTGAATATTACCATGCTAAAATCCATAGAAGAAGAACGACCTTTGTTTTTGGGTGTTTTTTTTGTGATTTTCATGTTCATGAGTGGCAGATTTAGGAGATTAATCTTGATTAGTACTACAGAGAGCATTATGATCATGATAGGGTATTCCTTAGTTAGGATGGGGCATGGTCATCTCCATGACATTGGTGGATCTATTTCAAAAACCTTTGTCCTTGTCAGGGGTAAAGTACTCATTGTTTTTGAAATTATTAATGATGGATCAAGGATCTATTTTCTACATCTCAACCACATTACATTCTACTGAATGATCCTCCTTTGACTGATCATAGGGAAATGGTTGGGATAATAGAGTTTCATGGGTGATATTAGGGTGACTAGGATGGTTAGTTCTTATATAATGAGAACTAGAAAATTTAGGAGCATGTGTTAGGAGATGTAAGCACAAAGGAATACCCCATGGGGAAATTCAAGGGGTTTGGTTGTGCCAAAAATATCCTTAGGGGTGACATTTTTGTAATTTGTAAGTTGAAAATAGGGTTCAATAAATCTATGCTCTAGACATAATCGACCCCATAGAAAGTTTACAAGGGGCCGATGGTGTTAAAAGATAGAATCACAGGAATAGACATAATTGAACTTGTTAGAAATATTAAATAAAGTATTAATGTGTCTGGGAAATGTAGGAACAAAAATAAATATGATTGAATGAGTAAGAGGGTTTAGTCAGGGGCCAAATGTGTCTAAAATTAGATGTGATTGAAATAGACAAGATCACCCCTAGGTGATTTTTAGGGGTTTCTGGATTTTGTTATTTTAAAATGATATCAAGATTGAATATGGATGATTTTAACGAGTTGTACTTGATTAAGAAGTCTATAAGATTTACGTTAGGTTCACTAGAAATGTATGGCGGGACAAGAATGTGTCTTAATGGCTTGCACTCCTAAGTATTTCTTTCTATAAGGGTATAAAGGCAATGAATATGAGAAATGCATGAACCGACACACAATGGGTTAATTTAAAGGGGCTAAAATGAGCACTAAGGTCACATATCTAGAGGGTAGTAATCCCTATACTAGGTCATCCTAGGGTTTCCAAGGCTAACAATCAAGATAGAGGAGAGTACCCTTCTAGGATATCGATAAATAGATGAGAAGAGGTATAGATCGATGATGAATAAGAAAAACATGAAAAATATAAATGAAATGTAAATAAGGGAAAGATAAGGAGTTGATAAAATAAGAACACTATGCTAACTAGTATCAATTTACATATAACACTAAGCTAACATAGAGAAATAAGGAAGGGAAATGAACTAATTATGAAAAATGACAAAGAGAGTTAGAGAACTTACTTTTGGGGTGGTTGTTGATGCATCTATCTCTCAAGAGAAATAACACATTGAGAGAGAATCACTATTGGGTGGAGAAGGGGAACATCATTCAAGTCCTAGACTCACTATAGATTAGCCAATAGTACAAGAAATCCAACCAAGAAGAATAGTTTCTAATCCAATCCAAGTCAAGTGTAAGATGAACCAAGGGCTAAGTGAGAAGATGTCAAGTTTGCGTAAAAGAGCAGAGAAACTGGCATTTCCTTTGATTATGGATTTCTTCCTTTTTGAATGTCAAAGTGTGGTGCATAGGTGACGATGTCGGATAGGGAAAACCTAACACCAACATCATTACCCATGGGAGATGGCATCGGTCAGGGACACTAAATGTCATGTCAAGTGAAAAATAGGTGTCACAAATCAAGCATATAGATGAACAAGGTGTGAAGTGATGAAATGCAAGCAAGGTGTTGGAGTGTAATGTGTATGAAACATAAATAGACAAGGATAACTAATGTAAGGAAAAATAATAATGGTACCACATAGTGATACTCTGTGTGTGTACTATATCTAACCCATAATGATTACGTGAATAATCATACCCCATTCCTGGAAGGCTCCTTAAGGCACCTGCTCAAGAAATAGATGCATCAATGAACTTTGTCTGCACAAGGGAAATTGTTAGCAATATATATGAAAGATGAAAATTGAAAAATTAGGTGTATACACATGGTATATGATGATGTCAAGGTGATTTTTTTCTTGTGTGGGGGATAATAAATCATGTTCATGACAAATAGTTGATTTTCTTAGCCTACAGTTGCTGACATAGATAAAGAGTTGAAAGAGAGTGTTTAAGACATGCCAAAAGACAATCATTTTGGATAAGATGTGGAGCATCATTTCTAAGTACAAGAAAAGAAATTCCATGATTAGAAAAGTATCCAAGGAATAGGATACTTAGTTGCAACAATAATGAGGGAAGAGTATAATTTCATAATGGATCATATTCTTTTGATCACAACTTCTCTCTCTTACTTTCTCTCACTAACATTCTATTTCTCCATTGAGGAACAACTTTTTAAAAGTGACTTAAGTCACTTAAGTTTCTATTTCTTCATTGGAATTGCACTTTAAGTTGAGAATTCACATAATAATGTGAATATTCACTTTCTCTGGATATAAATTGTAATGCTCTCTCCACTCCAGAGGATCATTTTTTCCCCTCTCTAGCAAGTTATAATATTTTATTTTCTACCTAACAATTTTCCTCCATTCTCATCTTATCACTCAGCCAAACACATGTTGGCATTTGTAAGAAGTTGAAGGATTATGTTCCTTCTTTATGGAATGAATATATACTGATGATGCTTTGTATTTATATTGCATTATCTGTTTCACTATCTTGCTATGATGTTGTGTTGTGCTTGCTTATTTATCCCAATTGAAACTAGATTCACCTCTGGATTGTAGTTAATGAAATTTGGGTTGAGCTCAATAATACAATTAGCCTCCGTATTTAATTTATTTCACTATCTTTCTATGATGTTGTGTTGTGCTTGTTTATTTCCTCCACTTGAAACTGTAATCACCTCTAGATTGTAGTTAATGAAATTTGGGTTCATCTCAATAATACAATTCCCCTCCTTATTCTTCTCCACTCACTTTCCTATATTTCCCTATCTCTTATATATTTTTGTAGTTATGACAAGGAAATTTTCACACATTATCCATTCAATGACCACCCCGACAGATAGTTTAATGTAGACTTTTTTCAAGTTTTAATAAATGGAAGCTTCCCCATCTTGAAGCGAAGGGACTTAGTCTCACGAGAGCTGAAGAAAATCCCCCAATTTTCCTTGAAAAATGGATTTCCAACAGTATCACAATCCAATCAATATCAATATCACTCTAATTTAAATCTAATTCCAATAATTTTACTTATACTTCTACTAGGTATATCACTCTTTAGTTTTCTATCATACTATGACATATTTAAAATTATACAAAATTATCCTTATTTTTACTATGACATATTTAGGCCTAAACCTCCTTCACCACTTATGGTTCATCTTTCCCCCTGATCAAACTCTTATCCAATATTTATGGGGCTATCCCTTTCCTTGTACATAGTTATTCTCAAAAGATTAAAAAAAACATTCAAATAATCAAAAAATATAAAAAAACATTAAAATACGAGCAAAAATACATAACCATGACCTATTATAGTTTTCTTAACTATTTTATTGCTTTATACATCATATCGGTTATATTGATTTGATACAAAACATGTTTATTCTTTACACACATGCGTTCATGAGGTGTCTTGAGCTTGATGCAAGACACTCAAAAATCATGGCATGATGATAGGAGCTAGCTCTTGGTTTCTTACACTACTCTATTGGGGTCATCCCTATAAACTTTACAAATGCTTTTGTTTCATTTCATATTACTTTTCACCTTCCTCATCATGTTTATTTACATGCATAGTTTTTTTCTATATATTGCATAATTGGAACTATCACGTGTTTTTGTGCAAGTTAAGTTATCATTGTTATCTCCATTGTCATTATTACGAGTTGTGACATATGCTATATTGTTGCCACTACTTATTTCTACAAATGAATTTTTTTGATTGTTTACTATAAGGATTTCTCTAATTAGAATGCTATGATTGTTTACTTCATACGACCTAAGGGCCTTACTTGTCTTGTGACACCGTGGGTGTCCTATGTTTTTATCTTCATGCCAATTTTGTGTGCATGCACTTGTTTATCTGATTGTGGGCACCTTGTGATTTTATACTATGATTGTTTTGTGGCACAGTGGGTGTCCCATGTTTGCGGCTCTTTCCTATACTTGACTATGTTTTTACATGCTTTTACTTACCTAACTAAACACTAGATTACATTATTATTTTTGATATGACATGATTTACTATGTTGATTACACACTTGTTTTACTCTGGAGCATGTTGAGATATTAAGGAAGATTGATTAAGAAAGATATGGTGGAAGAAATTCCAAAGAGGAGGTTGATGGGATTGGGTTGATTCTAAAGGATGGGGTTGTGAGGTGATGAAATTTGCATGGATTTGGGATGTGGAGATATGAGAAAAAATTTGGTCATGTTGTTCGGGTGGTGGAAGGAGGAGTTGAAATTCTTGCAAAGTTTGATTTTGGGGCGCTAATGAAAATGGTGTAATGAAGAGGTAATAGGGATGGAAGAAGAGGGGACAATGTTGATGTGAGGAATATTTGGTGGAATAGGAGCCACCCGTTGAGTGGATTTATGAGTTTGGGAGATCATAGTATAATATTGATGGGATCCAAGTTCACGTTGTGTCATGACAAACTCGTTAATATCTCTAGGGAATAAAATGGTGAGTTGAGAGGTGAGGACCAGAGCGGATTTGAGGTGAGAGTGATAAACATCGATTTGTTGAAGAAGGGGTTTTTCAATGGGAAGGTTAGTGGATTTATGGAGAAGGTAGTTGTGAAGAGAAACATGGTTAATTTCCACAAGCTCCTAGAACTCCGAACATCCATGATGGATAATGAGAGGCCCAAAGGTCTCCAAGGAAACAACAGATGGGGATGTAGCTGATGTGGAAGGGATTTGAATGGTGGTATATGAAAGGATTGCTTTCAATGTGGGAATGAGTCTAGACCGTAAAGGGGTCACTAGAAGGATCCATGGAAATGGTAGGTTGGGGAATCGAAGAATACGTTATCAAAGGGGTAGAAGAACCAATATTATCAAGGGTGGATGTTCATCGGGGTGATGTTGTCAAAGGTAAGGATGTTAGGTGAGGTATTTTGTTCCATTATTATGATTTGATATCTAGTAAGAATGGGTATGAAACAAATAAGAACCTATGCAGATGTTACCAAGAAAAAAAATAAAAACAACAATGTTTTAATTATCTTGTTTATTAGAAGATGTGAAAAATAACAAGAAAAAGGCTCAGAGGGAACCTAGGAAATGAATGATCTAAGGCTGATTTCAAGATGTTTTAGATGACGTCCTCGATATACCCGAAGGTACGTGAGGCAAAAATCTATGATGAGTACCAATAGGAGGCTTGATATTGGGGCCTACCCCCACACTTCACACATTGCAACGATAAGGGTGTCGGGCACTTAACCAATATACCGATAGTAAAAACCTTTATAACACAGTAAAAAAACTGCAACGACTTTCTTATTGGGTGATAAAATCCCAATAGTTCCACATGGTAGAAGATGATTAATATGTGTAAGTTTGATGCATGAGTTTTGATGTGTGTGAGAGTGTAATGGATTACCCTATACTTAGACTAGATGAGCAAGCAAGAATGAAGGGTGTTATTTTTAGGGTCAAAAATGAAATGTGAAGTTTGATGAGAGCACACATAAAAAGATTTAGAAAGGAGAAAATAGGGAACAAAAAGAAAAATACTTGGATAACATTATTTTCCTTTTTTTATTTTTATTTTATTTAATAAGTGTGTTGTTGACCGAAGCGAGTAAACCACCATGTATGAAAACAAAAAAAGCTCCTACCAACGAGGTTAGTGGAAAGAAAGAGATTTGAATATGAAATGAAATGAAGAAAATAAAGTGTTGGTCCATAATTATACACTTCCTGGTGGCATGAAAACATTCTTTTAGGAAGCGAGATGTTTAGATGGTGGTAGACTGGGTGGTATGTCATTTTGTAGCTAGGTGATCAGGGGATCAGTTTAACTGTCAAATGGTTCCCTAAACTTACCTAACGACATTTAAATTGATAGAAGGAACATTTGACAGTTAAATTTGGGTAAGTTTCCTAAAAACAAGGACATACAATTTTATATCCATTGTAATAAGAAAGGATATGATGTTGTACAATGTTGGAAAATGCATCCAGTGCAACAATGGAAAGTTGTTAGGAAACCAATAAAATTAAATTCAACTCATGCAGCCTAAATTTGTACTAAGGAAGTTAAAACCACATGAAATAGGAAAATGATGTTAAAAGGGATGGTAAAATATTCCTTAGTTTTATGTTTGCATAACATTTATTGTTGATAACATGTAGAATTTTTCAGAGCTATAGGGATTCCTTATGTTTGTTGAAATGCTTTTTTCCTATGTAAATATTCAGCTTTGAAATTTTTTATGGAAGTCACCTGTAGAGAAATTGAGTGACATGTTTAAAATACTCAAGTTATTTTCTCATGGTCAAGGTAGAAAAATTCCATTCCTGACAGCAGTATGTAGGGATATGGGCATCATTAGAATGTCTAAATTTGAAAACATATAATTTTATAATGTTGGTCATTTGTGCTAATTTTATGGATGCTTCTAAGACCCATTCAAGCACTTGTTTTTATATTGTAATAAATAAACAAACTTGTTGCATCCACTTGTGTTATTTGCACTAATTTTTTAAGACCATCATTTGGAGAAAATTTAATTTTTGTAACTATCAGATGTGGTTACAATTAGGATGTCAATTTATTACAATAACAAACTAGTTTACAAAGTTGCACCAGATGATCATTTTGCAGATTATGGCAGTTCACCAATTTGGGTAAGCATATAATTTGTTATCTATCCTTTTACGGTTCAATGTATGGATAGAATTGGTAGATTCACATTTTTTACTATAACTATTCTTGGGCGCTAATAGTCTAATTTATTCTAGATACTAAATATTTGCATAATGTTACAGTTTCAGATGGACAGTGGGCACTAGCTGAATTGTGGTCAGTTTAGATGTCTGATATACTGATATATGTTATGGAATTGTAAGTTTTTGTAATCGTCCATATCACAAAGTGACAGTTGAACACTAGCTTTCCATATTATAATGGGTGTTATTATCTGGTCAGTTATTTGTGATGGCATTACAATGGGGTATGATAGTTTACAGTTGTGTGTAGAGTTGAAAGGGTTGCAACGTTTCAGTTGAACACTAGCTTAATTGGGTGTTATTATCTGATCAGTTACGCAATTAGCTAATCATCTATTTTTCATTTCATTAATCTATAATTCTATTTTGAGTTCTTGTATGTGTTTGTGCAATGTAGGAAGAGATAACATGTTTTGTGGGGTTGATACACAATTTTTTAGGACAAAAAGCCTTCTCAGTAGGGAGGAGTGATCAGGGGATCAATTTTAGTGTCAAATGTTCCCTAAACTTCCCTAAACCATTAAAATGTAGTAGAACTTCATAGACATTTCCATGACTGACTATAAGAACGTGAAAAACGCAACACTCTGAGCTCTAGATACGTCTAGTCAAAATTGGTCAAAGTTTGGTCAACGTGTGGTCAAAGTTGGTCAAACTAGAAAATTAATTATCTTGGAATCTCAAAAAATCACTTCTATTATAGATCTTTTCATAATCTTTCTGATGCATTTTGAAAGGACCAAATCTGAGTCTGTATGCGAAAGATATGGTTAGTCAAAGTTCGGGTCAAACTTGCAGGAAAAAGTGATGTGGCAAAAGGTGAACCAATCACATGCTGACACATGGCACCACTCTATTTGAGCACATGGACCTCTAATTTTGGTATCAAAATTTCTATGCGTAGCTATTCCACATGAAAATAGGATGGTTTAGCCTTATTAAAAGGTTTGGATAAAATTATCTCCCGTGGACTATGGGATTGATTCCCATATAAGGATAAAAGATTTCCATTTGCTATTTATAGTGGATAATGCAATCAAAGGGATTCGAAACCCTTGACATGTGCCAAAAGGATTTGTATACTTACCAACCTGCCACCTTTGAGAAGTGGTATAAAAGGAGCTCGCAAGGTTTTGTAGAAGACAAGTGACAGGTCTGTGAGAGGGCAGAATAGACCTACTTGCAGAAAACCTGATTTTTGAGGCACTTCCACTCAAAACCAGATCTCGAGTTATATATGAAAGTTGTTCATAATTCCGAGATATTTCCTAGAAATGTAACTTTTGTTACATTAATTGCTGTATATTTTCCTATGTAGGTGATTTTCCATCGTAGTTTCACAGAACATGCATGAGGAGCAGACAAAGATATGATTTTTCCAAGTACTTCTAGTCCAAACCAGGCCATGGAGTAAAAAGGGAAGTTGTTCATATTTTTATAAATATTTCCAGATCTATAATTTTTTTTCATGTAGTGTTTATAAATATCCAGTTGTAGGTGTTTTTCAGTCGCATTTGCAAGGGGATCACACTGTGGAAGCACTGTAGGAGCCATGGATCATTTTGGGAATAGTTTCTGGTAAATTACAGAGTTTCCAATATCTTTGATCAGATCATTTGTAGGTTTTGATCTGTTTAGACATTATTGAAGGGTTATTGTAACTTCATTGGTCATTTAATAGATTGATTCTCTTTTCGAGAATCTAGAAGACGTAGCCTTTGGGTGAACTCCGTTAACAATCTTGTTGTGTGGATTTTATTTCAGTTTGTGAAGCTTTTGATCAGATAAAAAAATAGTTAATTGGATTAACTAATTGATTTGGTGAAGCAAACACTTAACTGGTAATTGGATTTTAGGAACATTTCAGTATCTATAACCCACAACAGAATCTGAATACACTTATCAAATTTGGTTTCAAGAATTCAGTTTGAGTGTATGATTTGAATTCAACTTGTGAATTTTAAAATGGATTTGTACTAAGATTCAATTTATTCACTTAAGTTGAAAATAAAGAATAATTGGTTTATTTGGAAGAGTTTAAGGATTCGGGATACAAGAGCTCCCAAAATTGGCTTAATACTCTTAATTAGTTGTCAAGTTTTAAATCTGAAAATTTTCTAAGTACTTTTGAAAAATTTAAGTACCATTTTCGAATCAAGTTTGGTATCAAAGCAGTTAGATTTCAGATTAGCTTCTAATTGTGTTTGAAAATTTGGCTTCAGTTTCAGTATTGGTTTCAGTTTTCAGTTGTGCAAACATTTTGGGCTTGTTAATCTTCTTTCGCAGTGTGTAGTTTTGGAGTTACAGGTTGTTTGCAGGAAATAGGGAATCATGGGCAAGTCATCCAAACAAGAGAAACTAGATGAGCTTGAATCCATAAACCGTCAACTCCAGGAAGAAAATTATTTTCTTGAGAGCCAATTTCTATTCCTTAGAAGAGGAAATAGTACGGTTAAAATCTGAACCACAATCCTCTACAACCAAGAAAGAGGAGTATGTCAATGAGATGCATGCACAGAGCAAGAATTTGATGGGTTTTTTCAAAGAGTTGCAGGAAGAAATACGGACCAAGGATGCCCTCTTGGAAAAGATGCAACAAGGTGAACAAAAGAAGGAAATGCCTTCCAAAGCAGATGCAGGTACTATGACAGAAACATGCACTGTAAGTTGTTCACATATTAAATCTTCCTCTAATTTAGTTTCAGACATTTCTTTGGGTGAATTTGAAAAATACACTAAGGGAATTGGGTCTAAGCTAATGGTTAAGATGGGATTTAATGGAAGAGGCCTTGGTAAAAATGGACAAGGTGATGCTAACCCCATACAGGTAGAGGATCAGCCTCGTTTGCAGGTTTGGGTTATTCTAGTGGGAAAATGGAAATTGGAGAAAGTTCCAAAGCATCTGAAGGAAGACAAGCTTCTAACAACCAAGGATCTACGCCTCTAAAATTGTAGGATTCTGCCATCAAGAGGAATAATGAAAGGTGTAAGAAAATAGGTAAATGAGGTAATGAAATTCCACCTCCTCCCACTTACACTAAAAATAGCACTAAGGGGAAATTGAATCCTAAAACTTCTAGAACACTCTTTGAGTTTGAACAATATAGCTTTGGTAGACACAAATATGCTTTTCCTTGCATGTTTTGTGAAGGTACTAATCATTCTGCAAGCATATTGGGAAGAGGAAAACTATGTTAAATAATTTAATGCCTTTTGTGAATGATGAGGTAGGTGTTAAAGACCAATCTCACCCTGATGAGGCGAGAAAAGGCAAAAAGGTTACCTCTCCTAAACAAAGGAAAAATTTGGGTAAGTTTCCTAAAAACAAGGACATACAATTTTGTACCCATCGTAATAAGAAAGGACATGATGTTGTACAATGTTGGAAAATGCATCTAGTGCAACAATGGAAAGTTGTTAGGAAACCAACAAAATTAAATTCAACTCATGCAACCCAAATTTGTACCAAGGAAGTAAAACCACCTGAACAGGAAAATGTTGTTAAAAGGGCTAGTAAAATGTTCCTTAGTTTTATGTTTGCATAACATTGATTGTTGATAGCATGCAAACTTTTTCAGAGCTATAGGGATTCCTGATGTTTGTTGAAAGGATTTTTTCCTATGTATATATTCAGCTTTGAAATTTTTATGGAAGTCACCTGTAGAGAAATTGAGTGACAAGTTTAAAATACTCAAGTTATTTTCTCATGGTCAAGGTAGACAAATTCCATTTCTGACAGTAGTATGCAGGGATATGGGCATCATCAAAATGTCTAATTTTGAAACATGTAGTTTTATAATGTTATCATTTGTGCAAATTTATGGATGCTTATAAGACCCATTCGCGCACCTGTTTGATATTGTAATAAATAGACAAACTTGTTGTATCCACATGTGTTATTTGCACTAATTTTTAAGACCCTCATTTTGGGAAAATTTAATTTTTGTAACTATCAGATGTGGTTACAATTAGGGTGTAAATTTATTACACTAAAAAACTGGTTTGCAAAGTTTCACCAGGTGATCATTTTGTAGATTATGGCAGTTCACCAATTTGGGTAAGCATACAGTTTGTTATCTATCCTTTTACAGTTCAGTGTATGGATAGAAATTGGTAGATTCACATTTTTTACTATAGCTATTCTTGGGTGTTGATAGTCTAATTTATTCTGGATAGTGAATATTTTCATGTTGTTACAGTTTCAGATGGACAGTGGGCACTAGCCTAATTGTGGGCAGTTTAGATGTCTGGTATACTGATCTGTGTTATGGAATTGTAATTTTTTGTAATCATGCCATATCACAAAGTGACAGTTGAACACTAGATTTTCCATATTAAATGGGTGTTATTATCTGGTCAGTTATTTGTGATGGCATTACATTGGGGTATGACAGTTCACAGTTGTGTGTAGAGTTGACAGGGTTGCAGCGTTTCAGTTGAACACTAGCTTAATTAGGTGTTATTATCTGATTGGTTATGTAATTAGCTAATCAAATATTTGTCATTTCATTAACCTATAATTCTATTTCGAGTTTCTTGTATGTGTTTGTGCAATGCAGGAAGAGATAACATGTTTTGTGGGTTGATACACAACTTTTTGTGGACAAAAAGCCTTCTCAGTAGGGAGGAGTGATCAGGGGATCAATTTTAGTGTCAAATATTCCCTAAACTTCCCTAAACCATTAAAATGCAGTAGATCCTTCAGAGAGATTTCTGACGACTATAAGAACGTGAAAAAACAGACACTCTGAGCTCCAGATACGTCTGGTCAAAGTTGGTCAAAGTTTGGTCAACATGTGGTCAAAGTTGGTCAAACTAGAATTTAATTGTCTTGGAATCTCAAAAAATCACTTCTATTGTGTAGATCTTGTCATGATCTTTCCAACGCATTTTGAATAGACCAAATCCGAGTCCGTATGTGAAAGATATGGTCAGTCAAAGTTCAGGTCAAACTTGCAAGAAAAAGTGACGTGGCAAAAGGTGAACCAATCACATGCTGACACATGGCACCACTCCATTTGAGCACATGGACCTCCAATTTTGGTAGAAAAATGCTATGCATAGTCTATTCCACATGAAAATAGGATGGTTTAGCCTTATTAAAAGGTTTGGATAAAATTATCTCCCGTGGACTATGGGATTGATTCCCATATAAGGATAAAAGATTTCCATTTGCTATTTATAGTGGATAATGCAATCAAAGGGATTCAAACCCTTGACTTGTGCCAAAAGAATAGGTAGACTTACCAACCCGCCACCTTTGGAGAAGTGATATAAAAGGAGCTCGCAAGGTTTTGTAGAAGACAAGTGACAGGTCTGTGAGAGGGCAGAATAGACCTACTTGCAGAAAACCTGATTTTTGAGGCACTTCCACTCAAAACCAGATCTCGAGTTATATATGAAAGTTGTTCAGAATTTTGAGATATTTCCATAAATGTAAATTTTGTTACATGAAGTGTTGTATTTTTTCTATGTAGGTGATTTTCCATCACAGTTTCATAGAACAGGCACGAGGAGTAGACAAAGATATGATTTTTCCAAGTACTTCTAGTCCGAACCAGGCCATGGAGTAAAAAGGGAAGTTGTTCATATTTTTATAATATTTCTATATCTATAATTTTTTTCATGTATTGTTTATAAATCTCCAGTTGTAGGCATTTTTTCAGTCACATTTGCAAGGGGATCACACTTTGGAAGCACTGTAGGAGCCATGGATCATTTTGGGAACAATTTCTGGTAAATTACAGAGTTTCCAATATCTTTGATCAGCTCATTTTAGGTTTTGATCTATTTATACATTATTGAAGGGTTATTGTACTTCATTGGTCATTTAATAGATCGATTCTCTTTTTGAGAATCTGGAGACGTAGCCTTCGGGTGAACTCCGTTAACAATCTTGTTGTGTGGATTTTATTTCAGTTTGTGAAGCTTTTGATCAGATAAAAAAATAGTTAATTGGATTAACTAATTGATTTGGTGAAGCAAACACTTAACTGGTAATTAGATTTTAGGAACATTTCAGTATCCATAACCCACAACAGAATCTGAATACACTTATCAAATTTGGTTTCAAGAATTCAGTTTGAGTGTATGATTTGAATTCAACTTGTGAATTTTAAAATGGATTTGTACTAAGATTCAATTTATTCACTTAAGTTGAAAATAAAGGATAATTGGTTTATTTGGAAGAGTTTAAGGATTCAGGATACAAGAGCTCCCAAAATTGGCTTAATACTCTTAATCAGTTGTCAAGTTTTAAATCTGAAAATTTTCTAAGTACTTTTGAAAAATTTAAGTACCATTTTCAGATCAAGTTTGGTATTAGAGCAGTTAGATTTCCGGATTAGCTTCTAATTGTGTTTGAAAATTTGGTATCAGTTTCAGTATTGGTTTCAGTTTTCAGTTGTGCAGACATTTTGGGCTTGTTAATCTTCTTTTGCAGTGTGTAGTTTTGGAGTTACATGTTGTTTGCAGGAAATAGGGAATCATGGGCAAGTCATCCAAACAAGAGCAACTAGATGAGCTTGAAGCCATAAACCGTCAACTCCAGGAAGAAAATTATTTCTTGAGAGCCAATTTCTATTCCTTAGAAGAGGAAATAGTACGGTTAAAATTTGAACCACAATCCTCTACAACAGAGAAAGAGGAGTATGTCAACAAGATACTTGCACAAAGAGCAAGAAGTTGATGGGTTTTATCAAAGAGTTGTAGGAAGAAATAGGGACCAAGGGATGCCCTCTTGGAAAAGCTGCAACAAGGTGAACAAAAGAAGGAAATGCCTTCCAAAGTCAGATGCATGTACTATGATAAAAACATGCACTGTAAGTTGTTCACATATTAAATCTTCCTCTAATTTAGTTTTAGACATTTCTTTAGGTGAATTTGAAAAACACACTAAGGGAATTGGTCTAAGCTAATGGTTAAGATGGTGATTTAATGGAAGAGGCCTTGGTAAAAATGGACAAGGTGATGCTAACCCCATACAGGTAGAGGATCAACCTCAGTTTGTAGGTTTGGGTTATTCTAGTGGGAAAATGGAAATTGGAGAAAGTTCCAAAGCATCTAAAGGAAGAAAAACTTCCAACAGTCCAAGGATCTACACCTCTAGAATTGCAGGATTCCACCATCAAGAGGAACAATGAAAGGTGTAAGAAAATAGGTAAACGAGGTAATGAAATTCCACCTCCTCGCACTTACACTAAAAATAACACTAAGGGGAAATTGAAATCCTAAAACTTCTAGAACACTCTTTTAGTTTGAACAATATAGCTTTGGTAGACAGAAATATGCTTTTCCTTGCATGTTTTGTGAAGGTACTAATCATTCTGCAACATATTGTTGGAAGAGGAAAACTATGTTAAAGAAGTTAATGCCTTTTGTGAATGATGAGGTAGGTGCTAAAGACCAATCTCACCCTGATGAGGTGAGAAAAGGCAAAACAGGTTACCTCTCCTAAACAAAGGAAAAATTTGGGTAAGTTTCCTAAAAATAAGGACATACAATTTTGTACCCATTGTAATAAGAAAGGACATGATGTTGTACAATGTTGGAAAATGCATCCAGTGCAACAATGGAAAGTTGTTAGGAAACCAACAAAATTAAATTCAACTCATGCAGCCCAAATTTGTACTAAGGAAGTAAAACCACCTGAACAGGAAAATGTTGTTAAAAGGCTTCGTAAAATGTTCCTTAGTTTTATGTTTGCATAACATTGATTGTTGATAGCATGCAAAAATTTTCAGAGCTATAGGGATTCCTGATGTTTGTTGAAAGGATTTTTTCCTATGTATATATTCAGCTTTGAAATTTTTATGGAAGTCACCTATAGAGAAATTGAGTGACAAGTTTAAAATACTCAAGTTATTTTCTCACGGTCAAGGTAGACAAATTCCATTTCTGACAGCAGTATGCATGGATATGGGCATCATCAGAATGTCTAATTTTGAAACATGTAATTTTATAATGTTGTCATTTGTGCTAAATTTATGGATGCTTATAAGACCCATTCGGGCACCTATTTGATATTGTAATAAATACACAAACTTGTTGTATCCACATGTGTTATTTGCACTAATTTTTAAGACCCTCATTTTGGGAAAATTTAATTTTTGTAACTATCAGATGTGGTTACAATTAGGGTGTAAATTTATTGCACTAACAAACTGGTTTGCAAAGTTGCACCAGGTGATCATTTTGCAGATTATGGCAGTTCACCAATTTGGGTAAGCATACAATTTGTTATCTATCCTTTTATAGTTCAGTGTATGGATAGAATTGGAAGATTCACGGATTTTTACTATAGCTATTCTTGGGCGTTGATAGTCTAATTTATTCTAGATAGTAAATATTTGCATGTTGTTACAGTTTCAAATGGATAGTGGGCACTAGCCTAATTGTGGGCAGTTTAGATGTCTGGTATACTGATCTATGTTATGGAATTGTAATTTTTTGTAATCGGCCATATCACAAAGTGACATTTGAACACTAGCTTTCCATATTAGAATAAGTGTTATTATCTGGTCAGTTATTTGTGATGGCATTATAGTGGGATATGATAGTTCATAGTTGTGTGTAGAGTTGACAGGGTTGCAACGTTTCAGTTGAACAATAGCTTAATTGGGTGTTATTATCTGATTTGGTTATGTAATTAGCTAATCAACTATTTTCATTTCATTAACCTATAATTCTATTTCGATTTCTTGTATGTGTTTGTGCAATGTAGGAAGAGATAACATGTTTTGTGGGTTGATACACAATTTTTTGTGGAAAAAAGCCTTCTCAGTAGGGAGGAGTGATCAGGGGATCAATTTTAGTGTCAAATGTTCCCTAAACTTCCCTAAACCATTAAAATGTAGTAGATCCTTCAGAGATCTTTCCGACAACTATAAGAACATGAAAAATAGACACTCTGAGCTTCAGATACGTCTGGTCAAAGTTGGTCAAAGTTTGGTCAACATGTGGTCAAAGTTAGTCAAACTAGAAAATTAATTGTCTTGGAATCTCACAAAATCACTTCTATTGCGTAGAGCTTGTCATGATATTTCTGACGCATTTTAAATGGACCAAATCCGAGTCCGTATGTGAAAGATATGGTCAGTCAAAGTTCGGGTCAAACTTGCAGGGAAAAAGTGACATGGCAAAAGGTGAACCAATCACATGCTGACACGTGGCACCACTCCATTTGAGCACGTGGACCTCCAATTTTGGTAGAAAAATTCTATGTGTAGCTATTCCACATGAAAATAGGATGGTTTAGCCTTATTAAAAGGTTTTGGATAAAATTATCTCTCGTGGACTATGGGATTGATTCCCATATAAGGATAAAAGATTTCCATTTGCTATTTATAGTGGATAATGCAATCAAAGGGATTTGAACCCTTGACCTGCGCCAAAAGAATAGGTAGACTTACCCAACCTACACACCTTTGGAGAAGTTATATGAAAGGAGCTCATAGGGTTTTGTAGAAGACAAGTGACAGGTCTGTGAGAAGGCAGAATAGACCTACTTGCAGAAAACCTAATTTTTGAGGCACTTCCACTCAAAAATAGATCTACAAGTTATATATGAAAGTTGTTCATAATTCTGAGAATATTTCCAGAAATGTAAATTTTGTTACATGAAATAGTGCTGTATATTTTCCATATGTAGGTGATTTTCCATCGCAGTTTCACAGAACATGCACAGGAACAGACAAAGATATGATTTTTCCAAGTACTTCTAGTCTAAACCAGGCCAT
This sequence comes from Taxus chinensis, assembly GCA_019776745.2. Classification (NCBI taxonomy): domain Eukaryota; kingdom Viridiplantae; phylum Streptophyta; class Pinopsida; order Cupressales; family Taxaceae; genus Taxus; species Taxus chinensis. Next base: position 653,904,350 of record CM034147.1, on the reverse strand, counting down.
GGAGTAAAAAGGGAAGTTGTTTATATTTTTATAATATTTCTAGATATATAATATTTTTTTCATGTAGTGTTTATAAATCTCTAGTTTTAGGTATTTTTCAGTCACATTTGCAAGGGGATCACATTGTGGAAGCACTGTAGGAGCCATGGATCATTTTGGGAACAATTTCTAGTAAATTGTAAAGTTTCCAATATCTTTGATTAGCTCATTTGTAGGTTTTGATCTGTTTAGACATTATTGAAGGGTTATTGTACTTCATTGGTCGTTTAATAGATCGATTCTCTTTTTGAGAATCCAGAGACGTAGCCTTCGGGTGAACTCTGTTAACAATCTTATTGTGTGGATTTTATTTCAGTTTGTGAAGCTTTTGATCAGATAAAAAAATAGTTAATTGGATTAACTAATTGATTTGGTGAAGTAAACACTTAACTGGTAATTGGATTTTAGGAACATTTCAGTATCCATAACCCACAACAGAATTTGAATACACTTATCAAATTGTTGGAACATAATGATTAAGTGGTATGGCCAACCCTTAATGTATATGGGTCCATCACTAATATATAGGTTAATATTTAATAATATGAAATATTTATATTTCTATTATTAAATATGCTAACCTAGGTATATACTTTAGGTTAAATATTTAATATCATGAAATGATTATATTTCTAATATTAAATATTATAAACCTAGGTGTATGTGTCAACCATTTTAGGTTGAAAAGGTGGGTCAGGAGACATACCCAATCACCTTATATAAAAAGGACTTTAGGTCCTCATTTGATATATTTGGGAAATATATCAAAGGTGTGTAAATCAAGTGATTTGGTTTTACCCTTGGTAAATAGGGTTTCAAAGGAGGAGGTGATCTTACTAGATGTAAAATAAGTTCTCTGAAGTAAAAGGTTATTTTCAAAGTGGTTTTTACCCTATTGGGGTTTTCCACTATAAATATTGTGTCACATGTGTTATTTATTTCCTGTAAGTATTTCTTTATTTACTTATGTTATGATGTAATCTTTATTTAAATATTTATTGTAACATTATGTAATATGTAAGTTGATTAAATCCGTATTTATTAGAATCCTCAAATTCTAACATGGTAACAGAGCGAGGTAAATTAAATAAATTAAGATCAAATGTTTTGTATTTTATTTATTTAATTTGTACGGGTTTTTTCAATCAACCCGAAAGGGTATTTAAAAGTATCTGGTCCCCTTCTTTTTTTTCTAATTTATTTTGGCATTACATTTGTGCAATTAAACTCTCGATAAAAATTTTAGGGTTTTTCAATTTTAAATCCCTAATTTTTTTTGGGGGGATGTAATATGATATGATTCTTAATTTCATTTACATTTTGTAAATTATATGGAATTAATGTTTGTTTGGAGATTGATGTGTGCACAGTGAAAGGGGCTTCAAATATTTACCTGTGTGAAAGTCACATACAAAAAAAGAAATGATTTATTACTATATGAAATAATTTTCATGTTTTCTATAATTTCAAATGTTTGCAGGTTAAATATTTTGGAAGGTAAATTCATACCCGTGTTCTTTGGTCCCCTCTAAAAGGATTTGATTTGAAAAACTATAGTTTATAGTTAATCTATAACTATATCCTATATAATTTGAAAACTATATTATTATTTTTAAATAAAAATATATATAATATATAATAAGGTTTATATAATAATTTATATAAACATCATATTAAAATTTATATAGTTTTGGAAAAAAACTATATATTAAAAGTCTTAAACCATATTAAAATTACATGGGATTGAGGGAAGAGTCAACAGACTATATTCTAAGCCTAAGTTTAAATCATATTTAAACTTAACTTATAAATCTAGGCATATATAGTTTTTTTTTAAAAAAGAAACAAACCTAAGTTTGAATCATATTTTATATATATGGTTATTTTAAACCGCTTAAAATATAAATTTTATTAGATTTGGTTTATATATGTTTAAAAAAAAAACTAAAGTGCTTACTTTTTTTAGTAAGGGGGCCGTGTTTATTTATTGGCCATGAAGGGATTACTTTTTAAATCTTAATACTTATTAAATAAAACCTAACATGTGTCTCTAACCATTTATATTATCCATGTAAGGGGGCGGCCCCATTCATTTAGATCTTATAGTTTATAAAAATTATATAAATAAACCTATTTAAAGGTTTTCTTTTATATAAGAGTGGGAGTGGAGAATAAAATGAGATAATATCTCAGGTATAAATGTGGAACTCTCAAGTATAAATGGAGAATTAAAAAAAAAGGGCTAGTTTATTGGTGGCCCATGTGAAGTGTGGTAAATATTTATTAAAATATTAGTAGTTATAGCCACATAAAAGTTTTAAAGTTTTTAGCTTGCAGGAATTATATAAAATATTTTGCAATATTTCCATACTTTTAAATGTGTGTGGGGTAAAATTAAGAGTAAATGAAGGGAGGAGACAAGGTTCATGAAAATAGGGATTTCAATTTATTTCATTGGTCGGGTGAAATTACTTGTCCCCTCTGTAAAATATGCAGGTTAATCTATACTCTCATAAATCTACTTGCACCTGGTAAAATTCTTTTAACATGGTCTATGTCCTTTAAACCCCTTTAATAAGGGTTATGTGTTTTTAATATAAAAACAATATACTATAGTTTATAATTTTTATGAACTATATGTTGTTTTTTATTTGCATTTTTATTTTCATTTTATAAATTAAATACATTTTTTAAAAAAAGTGTATATATTTTTACATTATAAATTATAATAGGTTATTATAATGTGTTAAAATATAACCTCCCTAATATTATACAGAAGAAGAAATTCTAGAATTTCACATTCTGGAAATACACAACAAGTTTTGGCTTCATTAAATTTGACAGTCAAATGACCGTCATGGTAGACCAAATATAAGACAATATGACGGTCATTTAGACGTCAAATTTAAGCTCGTAGGTTCCAGAAACTTTAACTGTGTTAAAATTGACGGTCAAATGACCGTCACGATAGACCAAAAAATAAGCATTATGACGGTCATTTAGACATTAAATTTAAGTTGGCCAAATTTTTGTCTACATTAATTTTTTCAGAAATCTGAAGTTGTTATGCATTCTTAGGGGTCTCTTCTTCACTTCTATATGGTCAGACCATATAAATCTGGGGTATAATGCAGAGCCCTTTATAATGCAGGTTATTATTTTGATCATGGGAGGTTAATTAGTATGTATTGTAATGACATGAATTAGTTATGATCAAATAGTTTCTTTAGATCTGTAAAATTTAGATCTGATTCTATTAAAAGTGTTGTTTTTATCAATAAATATGTATCTAACTTTGTGGTATATTGTATATTATAATGGGGTGTGTTTTACAGGTTTAGGAAAACAATGACGTCCAACTATTTCTGTCTTGACAAAACCCAGATCCTGAATGAAACCAACTACAACATTTGGGTCAAAATAGAATTTATGGCGATGAAACTCTAGACGTTTATTTCTGGATTTAAGGTTGCTCCCACCGGTCGTCAAGCAACTGTAGATAACATGAATGTATTCTTGCAACGAATGTAAGATGCTCTTTCTATGTAATGTGAACGATGAGTACCTTCTACACATTGGTAATATCGAACATCCGAAAGAGGTATGGACACAACTAGAATCCATGCATGAAGGATACTTGGTATATCAAGGATAGTAATGAGAGTATAATAGCTGAAGGAATTCAAAGAAATGATCTATATATTTTTATGATTTCTCTTCTGCATCTTGTTTTATATCTCAGAGTTTGAATAATTCAAAACTATGGCATGAAAGGTTAGGACATGTTAATTATCGAAGCTTATATGAAATGTATAGATATAGTCTAGTGAAAGGTTTACATGTGTTGTCTTCTTCTCTTGAAGTTACTTCATTAAATACTTCTAAATGATGGTTTTGATTCTGATTTAGTAAATGGTCATGATGATGTTTTGATGCTATAGATGTTTCTGAAACTCTTATCTTCCTAGATAAGAAATTAAATTAGGCTCAATCTATGTTAGAAAACTCAAATCCTATTAACCTTAGGAAAATGACCAGAAGTCATCATATGTACCATGCATTAATTACCTTGTATGAACATGAGCCGTGAAGTATTATAGGGTCTAGGTGGATATACAAAGTAAAATATAATGGTGATGGTAGTATTAACAAACATAAAGCTAGACTTATTGCTAGAGGTTTCACTCAGAAACTTGGTATTGATTATGTTGAGACATTTCATGTAGCTAAAATGAGTACTGTTAGGGCCTTATTTGCAATTACCAGCTCAATTTGGGTGGAAAATCCACCAAATGGATAAGAAAAATATTTTTTTGAATTGCGATTTAAAAGAAGAACTTTACATGTTTCAACCTAAAGGATTTGAAGAAACTGGTAAAGAAAAACTATGTTTGTAAGTTGAGAAATCCTTGTATGGTTTAAAACAAGCTCTTAGAGCTTGGTATGCAAAAATTGTTTCCTTCTTTAAACTGTTAGGTTTTGTTAATTATTTTTCTAACAATGATATATTCATTAAGCAATAAGGCTCGTATATTATCATTATATATATATGTTGATAATTTGCTTATGTCTGGTGACAATTCTGATTTAATTCATAGGATTAAAGAGAAATTGAAGCAGTACTTTGAAATGAATGAGTTAGGTCTCTCACATCATGTTATTTGTATGATTGTATTTCATTCTATTGTTATTTTTCAAAACACAATATGCAACCATTGTATTGAAAAAGTTTCTTATGATTGATTGTAAACCATTTTCTACTTCAATGGAAGTTAGAATAAATATTGATCATAAATCTACATATGAAAAAGGTTGATCCTATTTTATATACGTTGTTAGTTGATAGTTTGATTTATCTAACTATAACTAGATCAGATATTTCCTATACAAAAGGAATTACTTCAAGGTTTATGCAAGAACCTTTTTTAGAGATCATTGGAATCTTGCAAAAAGAATTTTTAGATATTTGAAAGGAACAATCAATTATGGGTTGCATTATAATAAGAATGAAAATGCTATCTTATATGGATTTTGTGATTCTAACCATACTGATGTTGTGTTATAAAATATACTGGATATGTGTTCAAGTTTTTTGGTGTAGGAACCATTACTTGGAACAACAAATACAATCAACAGTCTCCATTTTTTCTACTGAGGCAGAGAAGTACAATGGAAGAAGTAAAGAAGTCATGTGGCTGCAACGGCTATTGGTAGAAATACACATGGAAGCTAAAGGAAGTATTTATCTTCTATGTGGTGGTCAGAGTTGTATTACTCTTGATTAAGAATCCAGTTCAACATCAGAGGAAAAAGAACATTGAGATACATATACGCTTCACCCGTGAGAAGGTGCAAAGTGATGAGATAAATCTCAAGTTCATGTTGACTGAAGAGCATAGGTTGCTGACATCTTCACAAAGTCCCTAAGTGCTGCAAAGTTTTGTCACTTTCGTGAAAATCTTGGATTATCAGAGTTGCCATTGAGGGGGAGTGTGCATGACAATGTCACCTCCTAATGGAACTTGGTTTTTGTAAAAAGACCTTCAGGGTAAAAGACCTTCAAAAGTGTAAAAAATACCTTCGGGTAAGTGTAAAAAGACCTTCGGGCATGTATACCTCCTCGACTTATTTTTTAGAAAGAAGTGTAGAAAGATCTTAAAGGTGGTCTTCAGTAAACTCTTTAGTGCTATTGAGTTTACTGGTAAACATCCAGTACAAGCATATTGTTAAGGAGGTCATTGGTTGTAAAAGGCTCCTATATGCTTGGGTTCAATAACCTTTTATGAGAACCTGTGAGAACATGTAAAACTCACAAATCATACTTAGCCACTGATCATGGGATGATCTTTGGGATTCCAAATCCTTTTGTACCAAAAGGTAAATTAGTATGATGAAGGTGTTATAATTCCTTCAACCGATATGCTAGCCTAAAACCTTTATGGTTTAAGGATTGTAAATCATGTAGTGTACCACAGGCAGGTAATCTATTGGCATATGTTATGTTATCTCACTTAACATTAAGGGGGAGTGTTGGAACATAATGATTAAGTGGTCTGGCTAACCCTTAATGTATATGGGTCCATCACTAATATATAGGTTAATATTTAATAATATGAAATATTTATATTTCTATTATTAAATATGCTAACCTAGGTATATACTTTAGGTTAAATATTTAATATCATGAAATGATTATATTTCTAATATTAAATATTATAAACCTAGGTGTATGTGTCAACCATTTTAGGTTGAAAAGGTGGGTCGGGAGACATACCCGATCACCTTATATAAAAAATAACTTTAGGTCCTCATTTGATATATTCGGGAAATATATCAAAGGTGTGCAAATCAAGTGATTTGGTTTTACCCTTGGTAAATAGGGTTTCAAAGGAGGAGGTGATCTTACTGGATGTAAAATAAGTTCTCTGAAGTAAAAGGTTATTTTCAAAATGGTTTTTACCCTATTAGGGTTTTCCACTATAAATACTGTGTCACCTGTGTTATTTATTTCCTGTAAGTATTTCTTTATTTACTTATGTTATGATGTAATCTTTATTTAAATATTTATTATAACATTATGTAATATGTAAGTTGATTAAATTTGTTCCTATTGATATGTTTCAATAATGGATCAATCTAGGATAATCATGACCATGAATACAACACTCACTCTCACGAGTTGCCACGAAAGATGTTGTATATGCTTAATGCACCAGACATAAGTTACTATAGACAAAAAAATTCAATTGCTCTTGGATTCTCTTGATAGTAGAATTAAGGCTAGAAGGCACCTTAAGTGATATTTAGAGAAAAAAAGTAGTAAATCAACAAATGGAAATTAATATAAGGGGGGTGGGATCAATTTATGGTAGTTGTAACTTCACAAAGGGGGGATTTATATGATGAGAGGTTCCTTGTATCAAATCATTTAACACTTACTAACAGTAGCCTGCAATTCTGGAAAGTATAGAAAACTGGATTATGTAGTGACAATTTCTACGAAGAAATATTTGCATTCATTGATAGCCAACAGATGCATAATGTTTCGACACAATCTCTAAAATACTCGACACGAAAATCTCATGCAAAAATTCTAATAAAGTATTTACTGTTTCTACTCTAGTACACCTAAGATACACTCAAAGGCTAACAAAGATCACTTCAGACAAAATGGTTCGAGTAAGGATTTTACAATTAAGTCCAATATTACATAGTAAATGCTCACAACACAATATTGAACTAATAACCAAAACACAACAATTAAGGATTGACCTAGTGTACTACACATAGAGAATCAAGAAACACAAGATTGTAGCATAAAATATAACTCATCAATCAACAATTTAACATACAAAATCTAGAACACAGAAATTAAACTCAGAAGCGGACATATTTCATTTGGATCTTGAATTTCTTAACAGGGGAACATAAAGCAAATGATCTCAATGTTTGTCAATGGTTGTACATTGTCAACCACATTGATCACAGAAGTTTGGGAAACTGAAATCCTATATGCATTTCACAAAGGAAACATGTAGTATTCACAATTATATCTCTCGACCTTTTTCAGAAATAGAAAAAATAACCCCCTTTTGATCAGAATACCAAATCTAACTCCTTGATTTGGAGAATAGAAAAAAATAACTCTATTTGATACAAGGACAAGCCTCCATAATTATACAAATTTAATCTAGTCCTTACAATTCAATTTTCCTCTCCAAAATAGTAAGTGAATCACCACCTTGTTCATAAAGAAATATCTTTAATCAAAACAGGAATGTACATTTGTCTAACATAAAACTATTTGAATTTTTTGTTAGTATTTTGGGATTGATTCCATGTCTTCACTGCCACATGTGCAAAACAGTTAGTTGATACTGTCAGGTACACATGTGTATCCTTTTTTTTCTCTTTTTCTCCCACTAAATGCCATTAATTTTTGAACCAAATGATGCTTCAAACTAGAAGGGATCAAGGATACCTTTCCAACGAGACCAATTTTACATGATTTGGAGCTCTAGAACGAAAATTATGGCCATTTAAATTTTTACATGTCAGGATGGACATAGGAGAGTGACATGTGATAGCTTTTGATTGGCTTTGAGAATTATCTTTTTCCTACGTGTTTGATTCCCTGACCTTTTTTGTGTTTATATGGCTTTGCGCGCAGGTATGTTCCATTAGGAAATGTGAGTCAATAATAAAATGCCACACACCTTCGCATTATCATATTATTCTTACTTGTACTGGTCACTGCACGAAACACGAGCCAATGAAAAAACTCCATGCTTCTTTGTGGTGTCATCCTTTTCTCTTACTTGTACTAGTTACAACAAAACACGAACCAATGAAAAAGCTCCACGCTCCTCGCAATGTTAGATCTGTTTAATAACATTGACTGACTATCCCAAAAAATGAGCCAATAAGGAAGCTCCACACTTACTTCGCAATTCACTTTCATTCATAAAAACCTTATTAGAGTGCGAACCATAAACCAATGAGAAAGCTTCATGCTATTGGAAATGTCAGTCTTGTCAGAATACGAAGCATAAACCAATGATAAAGCTCCACGCACCTTTGCGGTTTCGCAGTGTCAAGTTCTTTTGCTTTTGTGCTCGCCTTTCATTGGTTTTGCAGGGTCAGGCCTTCGCATCACAACGTTCTATCTGGGAAAACATCATCACTTGCTTCATAGAACTGTTGCCAGGATATCCTACCTTGAGCGGTAATAGACAACCCAAACCCTGAAGCCTTATGAAACTTGGTTCGTTTCGTGGACTTGAGGTCCACCATGGAGCCCATCTGCTCACCTTACACCGGAATGGTGACACATTTCCATTGTTAGCCATTGATCTTGCACCATGTGTATATCACCTAAATTGGTCACTTTTATTTCTAACCATGCTAACATTGTCTACCCCGTCGTGGACCTGAAACCATATTGAATTTAGATACATTTTGCATAGACTTGAAGTCCGCATGAAACCTGAATGGCTTAGAGAGGCCTAGAATCTCGCCATGTGTCCTCTGCTTCACATGGGCATTTGAATTGTTTGGTGATGTAGGTCTTTGACGACCATTTGAACACCCAAGACTATTTTTTAAAACAACTAAGCCCATTTTAAATTTTTCATTCGGTGTTGATCCTTTGCGAAGGATGTAAACATATCCCAATAACTTGCAAGTCCGAAGCTTTTATACTTTGATCAAATAGTCCATTAACTAGTCTCCGGGGAATTCTTATGGTGCCAGTTGAAGAAAAATGGCTTGAAAAGATTACGGGTTTTGTGCTCAAGATTCAAAGTAGAAGATATGATATTGAAAAGAGTCTGAATTCATCATAAAGTCTCAAATTTGGTTCCCATAGAATCTTTAATCTTATGGACGTCATTAAAATATTTTATTTTCATTTCATTTCAGTCCTTCAACATTTCTATGAATCCTTTATTTTTATTTCAATAAGGCACAAAATTTCTTACAAATTGATAAGTCTCCTTTACTTAGACTAAATTTTGAAGCAATAGGAACAATATGAAGCACACATAACAATTACATCTTTTAGAGAGTCTAAAAAAAAGACCAGCTTAATCCAGGTGCCTGGGTTGAGCACCGACATAAAGGACTCACCAAAGAGAAAGGGTAGGTCCCACCGGGTGTTCTAGAATGTTTGATGAGATTTCCTCCTCCCGTTACAAGTTAATGCAAGGGGGTACAAGATTTGAAGGAACTAAAAAATATGGGAGGGTTTAAGGCTACAGTATGCACCCAATTTTACACTTGCTACATTGACGGAAATAGTTAAAAGTCCCCAATGATGATTACTATATTTTCCAATGGTGTTCAAGCTCCTTTCCTTATTTGTAGCTTATATTTGTATCTTACAATACTTTACTTAGCCATTTACTAATTTCCATTAGCTTTTCGTAGTGTTTTTCCTTAGTTTTTGGCCTTAAGTTACACAACAGTCGGTCTACCCTATGTGGTAGTTGCACAAACACCCCGACGGTTGTGTAACTGCTGCCTTATGCAGACCAACAGTTCTGTGTGTTTTGACGAAGACTTCCCATGCATGATTTGGATGAGTGTTAACTTCTTCCAACTCACATAATGCACACATTTCTTAATAAATTTCGCTGATTTTGAGCTTACTAGATACATACCAACCTCCTATGCCTCTTCTAGTTGTTGATTGAGAGTTTCCTACCCTCTTTGTTGTGATGTGGCATCTCATTGCTTCCAAATGGTTTAGACCATTTCCCAACCTATGTTCTTAAAAACTAAGATTCTTCCAAAAGCAATGGTCAATTTTTTTTTATTGTGATTCACGTCGTTATGCCATTGCGATCTCGCTCGAAATTACACAACCAAGAACTATTCTCTTGCATTTCTCTTCTTTTACATGCATTACTACCAGATTTCCAAACAAGTCGCCATTGCTCCAACACCATATTCTTTCCTTTTCTACATTCCTAGTGCAACTCCCTAGACTCATGTGAACATTGAAGTTAGAAAAGAAATTGAGGGGACACTAAAGTGAACCACAACTGAATTTTCCTCCGTACTGCAAATTTTAGGTTGGATATGTACTTAAATTTCTTGAATCTTTTATTTAATCTGTATGCACATTGTTGACTAGAGTAATAACTCATTTCAACTCGATTCATTACAATAGTTAGATCATTTACTGTAGCTTTCATTTATTATGTAAAGTTTCTGGTGATAGATAACTTCCCTACCTACCCCTATGGGTTTGCAAGGGAAGATTGTCTGGAGGAAAGCTTCTGCAGTAATTTAGAATAAATTGCAATATCATTTCATTTGTAAAACTTCAATTAAATGATTCTTTACTTCTACCGGGGAAGTTATAGGGAAATAAAAGCTTATGAGAAGCTTTGATTTCTTCCCGTGCTTCTGAGGTAGTACATAGGATTTCACATCCACAATTACATTTTGTAAAAGCTTTGTTTAATTATGATAGCTTAGATCTATTTCTCCACAGATAGATAATCACATTCGGTTATTTTTTTGTTTAGGATTTGTTAACTAAATTGTAGAAGCAATTTCTTCATTTCTTTATATTTCCTCTGTTATTTTCTAGAAAAGCATAAAATCAAAAAACATTAGTTTAATTTAATTAGATTGTTATTTATTGTTGTATTTCCTTTATTAAATTGAAAAAACACAAAAACATATATTACATTTCCTTTATTTAATCAGTTTTCTTTCTTACATTAGCTTAATTTAATACACATCCCATATGACCTTTCAAGGACCACAACAACCAAGAGAGAAGGTATACGATCCTAGATTCCCTCAATCCAATGCAACTTATTTTGAGACTGACATTCATACAGGCCTTCAGATTATAGTCTTTCGCTCTTCACCACTTCCATCTTTCACAATCGCATAATTACACGTCTTTAACAAAGAAGCTGACAAAGTATAACACTTTTGGCAAAATCTGCCTAGGTAGAACTAGTGCCCATAGCCCACTCATTTGTCCTTATTCATCTGTTTTCTCTAGTATTTCCATGACCTTGTTCGGAAATTTCTGCGAGGTGAACGAAGGACAATTTCCATGTATTCCACAACCAATTGAGATATTTTCACACACATAAATTGATAGACTCTTATGTGTGTGTATCCTTATTGATTGTACCATCACATCCATTCAGGTTAGAGAGGATTTTATTACCCTAGACGAGCAGATCCCTTTAGTGCCCGTAGAGGACATTAGATTGCCATGATAACCTGTTATCCACATTCACCCATTTTTTGAGTTATCCATTTATTTACCTTATTCCACTATACATAGCCATTCATTCATTCCACATTGGCTGTCCCAGCACAACCTTGGGAGGTCGAGTGCACCTGAAGGTCACATGGTGATTTTTAGTTGTACAAATTGGCGAATCCAACGTGAAGGTTTAGTTCCTTTTAATTTCCATTCTCTTACCTTCTTTCATCCACCCTTCTTCTCTCCCATTATTATGCAAGTATTCATATATGCCCCAAATATGTTGGGTCTGGATTATAGTAGACCTATTATGGGTTTGGAAGCTTATTACTGCCAAATGAATATGTAACAGTCACCCTTATTATTAGGGTGGGATGAAAATTATTCTTCTAACTTACCTTCACCTTACACTCCTCTTCCTCAAAGAGCTAACAATGGCTTATCTGTTAGGATTGAGGAGATCGATCAGCCAAAGTTCTCCAACTCGAAAAACACGACACTCACTAGAGTACAAGGCTTCTATCCTTGGGTCTTGTCTGTTAGAAATTGAGGATTCAACTAGTATGGATTTAATCAGCATTCATATTAACATTTAAAAATTAATACATTAAGCCATATAATAAAAATAAACATTACATAATGAAACAAGTAAATACATACCAAATATAAATACACATGTGACACAGTATGTATTGTGGAAAACCCCAATATGGTAAAAACCACTTCAAATAACCTTTTATTATCAGAGAACCAAACTTACATCCAACAACTTTAACGGAATTCTTTCAACCCGAATCACAAGGGTAAATAATTTTCACCTTTGATATATTTTCATGAACATATCAAATGAGGACCTTAATGTCCTTTTTATACAAGGTGATCGGGTATGTCTCCCGACCCACCTTTTTAACCTAAAAGGTTGACACATACACACAAGTTTATAATATTTAATATTAAAAGTAAAATCATTTCATGATATTAAATATTTAACCTAAATTATATACCTAGGTTAGCATATTTAATAATAGAAGTATAAATATTTCATATTATTAAATATTAACCTATATAATAGTGATAGATCCATTTAATTAAGGAGTGGCCAACCCACTTAATCATTATGTTCCAACACTCCCCCTTAATTATAAGTGGGGTAACATATACACATAGTTTACCTGCCCATGGTATACTACATGATTTACAATCCTTATACCATAAAGGTTTTAGGCTAGCATATCGGGTGAAGGAATTATAACAAATTCATCATACTCAAGTTAACTTTTGGTACAAAAGGATTTGGAATCCTAAAGATCATCCCATGATCAATGGCTAAGTATGATTTGTCATTTTTACATGTTCTGATAAGTTCTCATAAAAGGTTATTGAACCCAAGCATATAGGATCATTTTATAACTAAGGGCCTCCTTAACAATATGCTTGCATTGGATGTTTACCAATAAACTAAATAACACTAAAGAGTTTACTAAAGACCACATTTAAGTCCTTTCTACATTTCTCTCTAAAAAATAAGCTGAGGAGGTATACATGACTGAAAGTATTTTTACACTTGCCTAAAGGTATTTACAATTACATTTTTAATATTATAAATACCAAGTTCTGTTAGGAGGTGACATTGTCATGCACACCCCTCCTTAATCGCAACTCCGAAAATCCAAGTTTTCCATGAAAGTGATAAAATTTTACAGTACTCAGGGACTTGGTGAAGATGTCAGCAACCTACTCTTCAATTAGCATGAACTTGAGGGATTTATCTCATCATTTAGATCCTTTTCACGGATGAAGTGTATATGTATCTCAATGTGCATCATCCTCTAATGTTGAACTGGATTCTTAATCAAGAGTAATATAACTCTGACCACCATATAGAAGATGAATAATTCCTTTAGCTTCCATGTGTATCTCTACCAACATCTGCTGCAGCCAAATGACTTATTTTCTTCTTCCTTAGTAGAAGAAATGGAGATTATTGATTTCATTTGTTGTTCCAAGAATGGTTCCTCTACCAACATAATTGAACACATATCCAATATATTTTATAAAACAACATCAGTATGGTTAGAATAAAAAAATACATATAAGATAGCATTTTCATTCTTAGTATAATGCAACCCATAATTGATTGTTGCATTAATATATCTAAAAATAATTTTTGCAAGATTCCAATGATCTAAAATAAAAGTTCCTACATAAACCTATAAGTAATTCCTATTGTATAGGAAAAATCTGATCTAGTTATAGCTAGATAAATCAAACTATTAACTAAAAACCTATATAAAATAGGATCAACCTTTTTCATATGCAATTTTTAGAATCAAAATTTAGTCCAACTTCCATTGAAGTAAAAAATGGTTTACAATCAATCATAATAAAATTTTTCAATACATAGGTTGCATATTGTGTTTTGAAAAATAACAATAGAATGAAATGTAGTCATACAAAGAACATGGTGTGAGAAACCTAACTCATTCATTTCAAAATTACTATTTTAATTTCTCTTTAATCATATGAATTAAAGAATAACTATCACCATTCATAAGAAAATCATCAACATATATAAATATAATGATAATATGAGAGCCTTCTTTCTTAATGAATATATCATTGTCAAAATAACAATTAATAAAAGCTAAGAGTTTTAAATAAGGATTTTTTTTTTACTTACCAAGCTCTAGGAGCTTGATTTAAACCATACAAGGATTTATCAACTTACAAACATTAGTTTTCTTTACCAGTTTCTTCAAATCCTTTAGGTTGAAACATGTAACGTTATTGTTTTAAATCACATATTCAATTTTTTAATTTTCCTTATCCATTTGGTGGATTTCCCACCCAAAAAATGAGCAAGCAATAGCAAATAAGGCCCTAACAATATTCATCTTAGCTACAAGAGAAAAGGCCTCAACATAATCAATACCAAGTTTCTGAGTGAAACCTCTAGCAAAAATTCTAGCTTTGTGTTTGTCAATACTACTATCAACATTATATTTTACTTTGTATAACCATCTAGACCCTATAACACTTCGTGACTTAGGTTCATACAAGGTCATTAATGCATGGTATATATTATGGATTCTGGTCATATTCCTAAGGCTAATAGGATTAGAAATTTCTAACATAGATTGAGCCCATTTTGGTTTCTTAACTAGGGAGATAGAAGATTCAGAAACATCCATAGTATCAACATAAGAAACATCATCATGACCATTTACCGAATTTTCATTAACAAAATCAAAACCATCATTAGAAGAATTGACAGATTTAGGAATATCATTACCATTTGTAGATGAAAAAAAAAATTGTTCCCAACACAACAACATTGCGATTTTTAGTTACTTCTCTTTTTATAGGGTCATAACTCCTTAGACATGTAGTCTTAATACCATATCCAAACACAAGAAAAAAGAATTCATATCAAGTTTCTTTCTTTTCTTTTTAGGGATATATAAAGAAGCATTTAATGAAGAAAATTCGAAAGAAGAAGACAACACATGTAAACCTTTCACTAGATTATATCTAGAAATTTCATATAATCTTCGATAATTAACATGTCCTAACCTTTAATTCCATAGCTTTGGATTATTAAAAATTTGAGATATAAAACAAGATGCAGAAGAGAAATCGTCACAAAATATATAGACAATTTCTAAATTGAAAATAAAATAAAATTCAAACTAGATTATTCGTTATCAATCACTATCCTTGATGTACCGATTGTTCTTCAAAATTCTGAATAGATAATCCGATCCATGAGTTAGTTGAGAAAATGATAAAATATCCTATTCTCGAGGAAGATTGTCTGGAACCAGTAAACTATTATTACATGTTTACCATTCACAAATTTTACTTGGGCCTTTTTCATATTGCTTCTAAAAGTGACATTATCACCAATATATACATGTTCATTGATTTAACCCTTACTAGGTTAAATCACTCAAATATTCATGGGAGGTAATATTCAGTCCCATATTTTCACTTGTGAAGCCACCTCAATTCTTAGAATCCATTCAGAACTAGAGGAAGCATAACAAGGCAACATTAGAATGGAACAGTTTTAGGAGCATCACTAGAACTATCCTTTTTCCTTGAATTATGATTTAGAAGACATAACCTATTTTTGATTCTCTTAGATTTTCACTATACCTCCTTTTTATACACAAATTTACCACATTTGTGACAATTTCCATTAAAGCTCTACATGTACCATTTTTCAGAAACCGAAACACTTCAACTAGTATAAATTTAATCAACATTCATATTAACATTTAAACATTAATATATTATGCCATAGTAATAAAATAAAAACATTACATAATGAAACAAGTAAATACATACCAAATATAAATACACATGTGACACAATATGTATAGTGGAAAACCCCAATATGGTAAAAATAACTTCAAATAACCTTTTATTATCAGAGAACCAAACTTACATCCAACAACTTTAACAACATTCCTTTCAACCCTAATCACAAGGGTAAATAATTTTCACCTTTGATATATTTTCATGAACATATCAAATGAGGACCTTAATTTCCTTTTTATACAAGGTGATCAGGTATGTCTCCTCGACCCACCTTTTTAACCTAAAAGGTTGACACATACACACTATGTTTATAATATTTAATATTAGAAATATAATCATTTCATGATATTAAATATTTAACTTAAAGTATATACCTAGGTCAACATATTTAATAATAGAAATAGAAATATTTCATATTATTAAATATTAACCTATATAATAGTGATGGACCCAATTAATTAAGGGGTGGCCAACCCTCTTAATCATTATGTTTCTGTAGTGTCGAGCCCCCAAGTTAGCATGCATTTTGATCCTTTCTCTTCATACCTTTCATCTAATGATGAACTCTTTGCACGCTTCACCCAAAGCCAGGAGTGTTTCAACACCATAGACCAGTCCTTAGAAAGGAGTGCAACAGTATATTGATGCTCTTCTTCAAAAAAACACTACTACTCCTCCCTCTACAATGGAAAATATACCTAAAGAGGGTGGCCTCCAAGAAAACAATTTATAGCAGGACATCATGTACCTCTACTTCCTAACCATGCTCAAATCACGCCAAAAAAATACGACACCATCTACGGGCAATGTGATAAACACACTAGTAGATAAAGTTAGGGAATTGGAACTTACCAGTCATCTCATGTGTTATATTTTTCTAGAAAGGAAAGGTCCCTTACCATGCTTAAATCCTGGTTATGTGTTTATTGCACCATCACCTCCTTTCGGTTTACACAGGTGTTCCTAACCCCAGAGATATCCTCACTTGATCGAGGCATGTTACACATGCCCCCTCACACCTCATATGGATACCCTCAACAAGAATTGTCCAGAAGTGTGTTCTCAAATGCCATCCCATTTGGCAATGTGATGTTCCCTTGTTTTGTGCCTCCCACTTCATACCATTATATTGTTTCCTCATATTTACATATGTATCCTAAATCACCACAGGGGAAAATGTTTTCTTTTATTAGCTCATATGATCAGCCCCAGGGGATGCCTTATGCCTCTAAGAATGTTTATGCTATGCCATTTCATTCTCCCATACCTTCTCCACCTCCACATCAAGGGTCTTATATGGTAGAGTCCTATGCATTAGGCACATATGCCAAATATCTTAAGGAGCCCCTTGAATTTACTATATGAAGTGTAATGCTTCCACGACTGCTTCCCAAATTACCAAATTTTAAAGGGGAGGGGGACCCAAATGTGCATATCAAAGCGTATGTAACTTCTATCAAAGCTCTACTTCCATGGGATACAATTGTAGCTAAGATATTCCCCAAGACTCTTGAGGGGATTGCTCTCGATTGGTACTATAGGATATTAGAATCCTCAATCCACTCATTCAAACAACTCATTTATGAGTTTGTAAAGGATTTTGATATGAACAAACTATTGAGAACAGGAATTAGAGAATTCTTGCATATTAAGCAAGAACAAAATGAGTTTTCCGCCCTTTTATTCAAGGATAGCAGAAAGTTCTCTATTCCTCCTCTAGTTCTCCGAACATGGACCAAATGGAGACTTTGAAACTTTTTCCTTCATTCTCTTAACTGTGAAACCAAGGAAGACATCCAAAAATTTTCTTCTCAGGAGCTATAAGGAAAGTCCTAGAAGGAGGTCTCCACATTGACCAAACATCTATTGACAGCGTTCGAAAGACCTTTGGCTCAAATGGGAGACTGGTCACTCCTTCACAAGGTAATTATAATTACCTGAAAAATTATAGAAACAATAATAGAGGACCAAAAATCCTCAATAAAAACCATGGTGTACGACAGATGGAGTAACAAATCATTCCAAAAAGCCGAATGTTGTTAACACCAACAACACAAATAATGGTAACAACAACATGAGTAAAAATAACCAAAGGAGTAGTAAATTTTCTCTTTCCGTTAACGTGGTTGACTTTAATCATTCTCCTCCTCTACCTTAATAAGTCCACACCCAAGCGCTGGTTCAGTACCCGAGTGGTTATTTGAACTAGTTCCAATACCAGAACCAAGGCCAGATGCCCCTAAACTTTAATTATAACAACCAACAATAAAATAGCAATAGAAATTACAGGTCGCAACAAAATAAAAATCAAAGGCCTCATGATTATGACCCTGATTTGTATTGTGGTTTCTATAGGGTCAGAGGACATGATTGCTCGTATGTCTCACGACTGTACAAAATTTATCCAACGATTTCCAGAGGACCAAAGACATCTCTTTGTTGAGATGTTTTTGGCTAATCCTATGATGCCAACACAAAATGATTATATGAGGCCTGTGTCCCCTAAAAATTATACTCTCAGGGTCTTCACAAACCCTCTACCAACACGCCCCAAGAAAAAAAAAACTTAACCCCCATGGAGCGAACAAGGGAACTACCCTTGGAAACAATGACCAAAAAAACATCCACTTCGTCAAACACAGTGGTAGCCCCTCATTTGGATGGTTGAAATTAGACAAAAATGTAGGTTTGGTTGAGTTGGAGATTGAACCTGAGGTTAATGTAACAACCTGTGCTCGTGATTATTCCTCACAGCCTCTTCCTTCCTACCCTTCGTTGTTGGAAGATACACTAGTGGATCCCAAACCCATGGGGGCCTATGATTTAATTACGGATTTAACCAAGACCTTATCTCACATTTCCTTCTTGGATTTGTTAAAGAATTCACCTAAAAATTAGGTGGCTTGGTTAGACACCTTTATCCTTAGCCACTTAATTCACATTACTCCTCCTTTGGAGGGCCAGGTTAATCACATAGAATTTGATGTCTATCCTCTGGAGTAGCCTGAAAGATATTCCAGTTTTTGTATTCGACATTAGAAAAATGATAAGCGACATTGAGTTGGCATGAAGAGGTGATCCGACATTGTACCTCTAGGTTTGGATTTACAATAACTATGCCAAAACATGTGATAATAGATGATGAGGCAGACGTCAACATAATTCCTTTTTTCATTTCTGTAGAAGCTAGGCTATGGAGATACCAATTACTCTTCAACCTGAAACACACTAAGAGGCTATGATATCCTCAAAGCAACATCCATTGGGATAATAATGCTTCTAGTTACGCTCAGGTTGAAGATGTTATTAACCGAGTTTAATATTATAGATCAGGAACCAACTATAACATGATTCTCGGTCGATCATGGATCCATCGAATGAAGGAAATCTCTTCCACGCTCTTCCCGGAAGTCAAATTCTTGCATCTGGGGAAAGTCTTCATTGTTCAGGGTGACCCAAAGCCCTTTGACATTCATCTATCCAACTTAAATAAGAAACTTAGTGTTCATATTGAGTTTGAACTCCTAGCCAATCAATTGAATAAAGCTAAGGATTCAACAACCAGTGTCCAATCTGATCCCCACAATGGAATTAGAATCCCCCAAGGTAATTTAAGGGGGTGTTCCACCTAAAGATGAAGTAACTACAGTTGAAATGGTGTCAAGAAAGACCAAGGCTAAGATTGTACAGTTGTTGGAAAATGACCTACCAATATCTCTTCTATTTGACTCCATGGGTATGGGGGAAAGCTCTTAGACTTGCCTCTCTTCCGGTCAGTGGCTACAAATAAATTTTCATGGTTGAGGGTTTTAGAGGTAATGGAAGAAGAAGCCAAAGATGATGAAACCTCTATCTTCCCTAGCAACTACTGGAAGCTCAATTATGATCGTGTGGAAATGTCTTTTTGGTGCTAAGGTAAGTGTGATTTTAACTTACCCCGAAGGGAAGGTCACACATTTCACCTTCAATCTTAATTTTGAGTGCACAAACAACGGTGCCAAATACAAGGCTCCTCTTCTTGGTCTCGTCACAGCCAAGAGGATGGGTGTTTTCAACATTAGGGTTCTAGGTGATTCCCAACTAGTTGCCAATCAGGTCTTGGAAGTCTATGAGAGTAGAACATCTACAACTTTATAAGAACACCATGCTTGACCTTATCAAAGGTTTTAATTTTATCTCTATTGAAGATATCCCATGTGAGAAAAAATTGTTAACTGAATTTATAGCTACTTCCTCTTCTTGCTTGTGTCGAAGTGAATATTTAAAAGAAACCGAGTTCATTGTTTCCATCAGACCTGAACCTCTAATTCAAAGAATGCCAAATAATCCAATTCTGGCATATGTCGAGGCTGAGAGTGAGCCTAACACTATGGAATTAGTGGATAATGATGGGGCAATCCTAGGATTCCTTAATGCATACACTGATCTCTACCCTGCTCACTATAAGAGAGGATTTTCTCTCATACCTCATCCTTCCTCCTACTTTAGAGATCACACATCGTACCCTTCCTCATTGGAAGGTCTTAAGATCCATGAGGTAGAGGAAGAGGAATTAGAATTACCTCCATCCCCGCCTGAATTCAAAGAGGTCAATGCTTCTTTGATTGAAGGGGCCATAGATATTAATATAGGGATGGAGGAGGAACTGAAGATCTTAAAATTTGGTTCTTCTCTTACTTCATATGAGATAGACATGCACACGAAGGCACTCAAAGAACACTCGAAGGCTTTTTATTTCAGTTATAAGGAAATGACAAGAATCAATCCCCACATGGTGGTGTATAACCTTGTAACCAAACCAGATGCTAATCCCGTAAAGAAAAAATCAAGACCTATGAAGCCGAAAGTAGCTTTGATGGTCAAAGAGGAGGTTATGAAACTCGTAGAATACTCAATGTGGGTTTTGAACATAGTCCCCATTCTCAAAAATAATGGGAAAATTCACATATGCATTGATTTTAGGGACATAGACAAGGTATGTCCTAAAGTCAATTTTTTATTACCTTCCATTGACGTCATCATAGATGCAACAAATGGATATGAGTTATTGTCACTTATGGATGGATTTTCAAGTTATAACCAAATTAGAATCTCTAAGGAAGATCAAGCAAAGAAAAATTTTACCACTTCTTGGGGTACCTTATGGGGTCATGTCATTCGGTCTTAATAATGCTAGTGTTACTTATCAATGAGCAATGACCGATATATTCCATGATCTTATTCAAAAGATTGTGGAATATTATGTTGATGATCTTATGGCTAAGGCCAAGAAGTGTTACGATCACCCTAAGGTGCTTCACATCATCCTCTATCATCTCATCGAATATGGTGTCACGTTAAATACAGAGAAGTGTGTGTTTGAAGTGACGGGAGGGAAGTTGTTAGGATACATTATCTCTTCATAAGGGATTGATGTGGATCTAGAAAAAATTCATATGGTCCTAGAAATGACCCCACCCATTGATGAGTCAAGAATCAGGTCCTTTCTCAAAAATCTCAGAGCAATCCACATGTTTAGACCTGATTTAACCTGCGTTATTCATCTAATTAACAATTTGTTAAAGAAGGATTATGGTAATAGCTAGATGACTAAGTGTTATGAGGCATTTGAGTCTATGAAGTGGTTCCTCTTGTCACCACCCACACTAATGCCACCTAAAGTGAATCGTCCTCTCATTCTGTATTCTCAGGATAATGACATCTCTCTATCTTGTATGTTAGTGCAAGAAGATGATGATAAACATGAACATGCCATTTATTTCATTAGCTATACCTTGCTAGATTATGATACATGTTATACGTAGGAAGAAAAGGAATACCTAACTATAATGTTTGCAATAAAATGGTTAAGGCATTATACGTTTAACCAAGAAACATGGGTAATTGTTAAGATGGACCATCTTTGGATGTTTCTAACCCATACTTCCTTGTCTAAGAAGGTTGGTCACTTTATGACCCTAATGGGAAAATTTGAGCTAACTTTTGTTAATCAAAAAATTGTTAAAGGAAAAATTATTGTTGATTAGTTGGCAGAAAACCCATTAGAAGATGGAGATTTGGTAGACTTTGATTTCCCTGATGAGTGTGTGTATTACATAGAAGTTAGGCCTCCCATTGCCGTGTGACCATGGTATTAAGACATTGTTAATTTCATTATGGACTACGTGTATCTTGAGGGGGAAACCTCACAATAGAGAAGATGGTTACACATCATAGCCGCCAAATATGTGATTGTAGAGCAAGTGCTCTATCATAGAGCCTTTGATGGAATGTGTTTAAGGTGTGTTGATGAAGAAGAATCAGAGAAGATCTTTTTCGGAGCCCACATCTAAGTATGTGGAGGTCACTTCAGAGGACATGCCATTGCTCTCAAGATACACTGAATGTTATATTTTTGGCCCACCTTAGAGCACGACACTGTGGATTATGTGCGCAGGTGCAACAAATGTCAAGAATTATCAAATGAAATTCACATACATGCCCATGCTCTACAACCAATAGTAACACATTGGCCCTTTTCTACTTGGGGTTTGGATTTGATTGGGAAATTTTCTCCCTCATCAACAAATGGCTACAATTTCATCATTATGGTCATGGAGTATTTCAAAAAATGGGTCGAGGCCATGCCTCTTACCACTGTACTTGGGTTTGTGATCGTGAAGTTTATCTTGAATCAAATCATTTACATGTATAGGGTCCTAGAGGTCATTATCTTGAATAATGGTACGCATTTTAAAAATGAAGAGGTGTGTGAGTTATGCTCACAATTCAAAATCTCACACCACACAACCTCTTTATATTACCCTCAGGCCAATGGATAGGTTGAGGCTACAAACAAGATGTTAAAGTCCATTCTCCTCAAAACAGTTAAGGAGAATAAACATGATTGACACTTAAAACTTTTCCCGACCTTGTGGGCCTACAAAAATTTAGTAAGAACACCTATGGGGGAAAAACCATATTCCTTAGTTTTTGGTTATGAAGTGGTCTTACCACTTGAATTTGAGATACCTAATATATGAATATCCTTGCAAGGAATCTTAGATGAAGAGGGATATCACGAGGCATGACCCGTTGAATTAGAAACCCTCGACGAATCTTGGCTCAAAGTTGAGAAGAAAAATAATGTCTACACTGACCGGATGAGCTGGTAGTATAACAAAAAGGTATACGAGCGCAACATACTAGTAGGAGATTTAGTATTAAGACTTGATAGTTGGATTAATAAGAAAACCGGTGAAGGAAGAAAATTTAGGCCCAAGTGGTTGTGCCCATATCGAGTCACGGAGGAATACAAGAATGGGACATATCGCTTGTGTACATTAGAGGGTGAGGAATTTGGCGAATCTGTCAATTCACTTCACTTGAAATGTTACTACACATGATCCATCTGTATTTTTGCATGTACATTATTACATCTATACTACATTTCATCTGTCAGTTCACATTGTAAAATTGTATTCTAGTAACTTATTTTTCAAATAAATTCCAAAACTTCTAAGCATTAGAAAAATCATTCAATCATATTTCTTCAAATATCTACCATATTATCACCAACAGTTCTAACCATTACTTCATCTCAGCAAGTTAAGACAAAATTTTGACATTGATCCTACCAAGGCATGCATACTTGGTTCTACCCATATTTTTCTTCTAGCATAGGCGTATTTGCCCATAGTATATTCTAGAAGCTTCCTAATGTCACATCTTTCCCAAGAAACCTCTTTGGTAAGAAAAGAACTCTAAACACTTTACTCAGATTGTTTGTCTACTTATCTTAGACTTCGATGATGAGCCCTCACATCTTACTAGTTGTGTGGGGTTGGGGCTAGTGGAAATCTCTCCCTCCAAAAAGCATAACTCAAAGTTAAAATAAAAATGATATAAGTTAATCAATAAATGTAAAATTATTTCATTTACAAATAAAACTACACTTTCTCGCCCTACCAAATTTTGGTGATGAGTCCATGCCTCATACTAGTGGCATGAGGTTGGGAAAGGAAGGAAGTGCCCTTACCTATATTTTTTCCTTGGTGATGATCCCATGCTTCTTACTGGTAGCATGGGGAAAGGTGTATGGGGTCTTTTCCATAATAAATCAGTAAGGTATAAGCAACTTAGCAAATAAAAAGTGCTTTGAAACTTAAAATCCCAAGAAAGTGAATTAGATGTATATGTTCTAAGAGAGTGAAAGCCTTAAAACTATATTTTGTCAATCGCGAGACTATCTAAATATCTAAATCTAAATAAGCTTACAAGAAAATCACATTCTAGACTATGTAGTAAACTATGTGCAGAGTTAGGTTATAGGCCCCCAATTGGATTTCTGTCAAGATCTTGTCTTCCTTGTATCTTTTCCACTATCAAAATCATGTAACTCATGTCCCTTCTGGTTCTCGATGTTTAGTGCTCACATCTTACTAGTTACGTGGATTTAAAAATTGGAGTGGGTTCATTTGCTTATCATATCATATTCATCACATTTTTCCAACAAAATAAGAAGTATTAAATATTGTTTGAAAAAAAGAGTTTCAGGCTACACCGTGTTTGTATAATCATCATATAAAGAAAAAAAACAAAAAAAGAAATCATTCTGTTAGCACATCACCATCCATAAAATACATTCAAAAAGCATATAAAAACATCAAGAATTCTTAACATCTAAGAGTACACAAAGTGAAGTAAACCATCAGTGAAGATAACTCTTACAATAAGATGATCAATCCAAAAATAAGTTTACGTGTATATATATCCATAATAATCGAGTTTGTATACAATGCCATCACACTCTAGGTGCGGTCAAAACACTCACAATGAGCACAAAATTCAAAAAAATCATATATATGTCTCTCAAAATGACATCGAAGCAATAAAGGCCCATGGCCTATCCCTCCCTATGGGATCGTTGAGAAGATGTGCGGCTAGGGCTCTTGTTGTGGCTCATATGGCATGAGTGTGAGCCTCTGTGCGCTAAACGATAAGAATGACAATGAAATGGGGTAGGGGATCTACTAGTAGTCATGACCTCACTATAGGAGTGGCTCTTTCTCTCCATCCTATGGGCTAACCGGGATGTGGTGAGCTCAGTCCTTGTGTCGGAAAGAATCTCTTCAGCTTGCCAAACTGGGGTAAAAACATCAATGTGACGGGTGGCCTGCAAAAACTGCCCCATGTCTACAAGTAGCTCCTCTCTGGTCTTCCCCATGGGGATAAGAAATGTATCAAGCAAGATCTTATGAATAAAGTCTCGTCATCCATCAAAAGTGGCTATAAAGTAAAAGAAAAGAATGACGAGTTAGAAAACTATTAAAAACTAAAACAAAAGAAAGACAATGTGTAATTCACTAACATTTCTAAAGTAATAGAGTCGAGGGAATAGTATCTACATACACGGATCTCCTAACATCCAGGAAGGGTCAACTGGTACCACTAGTAGTGGTGGAGCCTTTGCAGGAACCTACTCCACAATTCCCTCTCCTGACACAAATCGCGGGCCCATCATAGACTTCTCATCACCGCCTCCCTTACAGGAAAGTGGCTCCTCAAAAACAAGAGTCTCCTTCTCCACCTCCACCTCTGCTCTCTCTAAAATAGAGATCTCCTATATGACCCTCCACTTTATATCACTATCCTTCTCACCATCATGAGCAGCCTCCTCTCCAACCTCCTCCCCCGTCTCTTCACATGTCTCGGTCTCTATCTCTTTCCTAGCCTCTTCCTCCTCCTCCCTATTATGTGCGGGAGTGGATTCGATTTGTAATTTAAGTCGCAGCCTTGATGGATCTATAACTACTCTCTCTGCAATAATAGGGACTCTAGGGGTGATAAATTTCCAACCAATTTGGCCCCTAGGGTCAGCTCGTGCCTCTCTAATCCCATGATAAACAGTAGAGACAACATGAAGTGCATCATCATACAATAATCCAAATTGTTGAGGGACTTTGCTATAGGGTGTGCCTCAACCCTAGCTATCTTGTCCACCAACTAGGTAACAGTGCTACATGAAATTAGTGTAACTCTATCCTCACCCCATAACCAAATCATATCTTGGTATGTCTTGACAATGAAGTGATCTATGGTAAGTGTAGCGATAGGCTGGTGCACCCCTTTGAGAACTGTCATAACTATCTATCTAGCGACTCTGATAGCCCCTAGATCTGATATCTCAAGCCCCCTCTGGTAGGGGATAATCCTCTTGTAGACCCACGTAGGGTGGCTCAGGGACTTTCCCTAAAGCCTAACAATGTGGTACAAGTCATGATAAGTAGCTCCTAAGATATCCACTCCCAAATAAAATAGCCTACCATGTTACTCAATAGCTTGAATAATGGAAGCCCAACAATACAAGATCTTGTCCTCACCCTTGTCTCCCACCAAACACGAATCCAAAATACCATTGATGGCCTTGCACAAGGTAGGGATAGGTGCAAAGGTAACAAAAAGTAACCGCATACCCTGCTTGGTGCCCACATTGGGTGCCCCACCATCTCCCATACACACTGCCCACTGTCTAGATAAGGTGGTTGACCCTAGAATGTCCAATGTCAATATCCTACCATTTACACCTCATTTGATTTGCGGGATGAGGTGTGGGTGACATTCATCATTAAATCTGGTGCTTGAAGGTGGTCAGGCACTTTAAATAAGTGAAACTACCTTTTTTACCTTTGAACCCATGTTTGCATTTTTCACCCTCAAACCAACATCAAATCCTACATTTCTATATGCCAAAATGAAACCCCTTATGAGACCTTTCTAATGCCACCAATTTTGTGCAATTTGGAGCACCACATCAAAAATTATGGTCAAGAAACCATTTCTGCTTTATTTTATGGCTTTGATGTGTGTTCATTAATTTTTGCAATGTTTCACAGATTTCCCTTTGTTATGTGAATTTTCTAATGTTTAGCGGAATTTTCTGGCTTCTATGGGTTTCCCTTTGTTACGTGGAATTTTCTTGTTATACAACTTTGAGAATTTCTTTCCTTTGTTCCACAGATTCGGAGATTTTGTGAAACATTGTTTCATGAGAATCCCATGGAACACTAGGATAGTGTTTCACGTCTTCTGAACCTTAGTCACTTTGAACATATCTCCAATGTCATACAATGCTATTTTTCTTCCTACCTCTCATGCATCATGGTGTTTTCTCATCAAAACCTACCAAACACCTTGATGTCAATTCCCTTTGTTATGTGGGCTTGGAGAGTTCGTGAAACACTACATGTTCTCCTTTTTTCCGCAGGTTAGGAGAACATTTGGAACACTAAGTTCCTCAATTCCACGGTATACTAAAAAATAGTGTTCTATGAATTTTTTCCACAATTTTTGTCTAAGTCCAAAATTGATTTTGGAAGTTTTCAAAATATCCTAAGAGTTAATTTAGACAATGGTTTGACAACTCATGGTGATATCAAACTGCTAGATACAAAGATTAGTGGCCTTTTGTAATACATTGGGCATGAAGTCAAGCTTGAAAAACTTGAAAACTGATAAAAAATGAAATTATTACCCCTAAACCTGCATGAAGTACTACATAGATTTAAAGATGATATGGAACTCCTTGTTAATTCTCTTGAAAGATGATTTCTTGGGAGTTTTTGATAAAACTTGTAAATTGTCCTAAAAACTTGATTCCTTGCCAAGGAAGGAGCATAAATAAATCTTATTTACATATGGTTGAATGAATGACCTTAAAGAATGCCCCAAAACACCCTATTTCCACCATGAAACCTTCTCTGAACAAGACTATGCAACAACAACAAAGGCCCATAAAACTAACATTATAAAGTATGAAAATCATACATGTCCCAAGTGGAACACGCATAGTGTGCACAAACACTTGTTTAGCAATAAGAAAACCTAAACTATCCTACTCTAACTAAAGACAAAGGAACCTGAACAAAACCAACAATTGGCTGGGAGAAGTAGCTTCCTTTCCTTACAAAATTGGACCATGTGATCAGTTTTATTGTTAAATCACATGGTGGAAGAGCTAATATTTCTTACAATTCATTGTTGCATAAGGAATCAACTGAGAAAATGATATATACCTCTTCAAATTGATTTACATTTAGATTTGAGAGGTGCTTGATCTGATCCTTGTCACTTTGATGATATTACTCATGCTTTGAAATGAGAATGACATACAAAAACTCTGATTTTGACTCCAAACCAGCTAAGTATATGATTAGATAGATATTCTTGTGAAAATTTTGGCTGATCTATATGATTTTCCCATCTTATTCACACTTATCTCCAAGACTGGAGCCAATTGATACACTTTCCTCCTCATCAAAGATGTTTACAAGATGAATTGGACTATGTTCTGCTTCTTGTGTAAATAACTCTACTTTCACTTTAGGGCACATGTGATGCGGGAGCATCACTCCTAGCTTGTACATGTAGTTGAAAACATACAATTTTGTCTTTCTAAGTGTGTTCTTATGTTTTAGGGGTCATCTAGGTTTGTTATATTATAATTAGTCCTTCACAATTTTAAATTTTACATTTCCCTCGAAAATGTGAAAATTTGAATTGTGAGGTCATTTTAGCTTGTTCTAGGAGTTTAATTTTTTCTATGGGTCATCCACGGTTAGTATGCATGTAAAATTGTCCTATGGAGGTCTAGGAATGATGATGTGTGTGTTAGGAATAAGAGATCTACATTTCTAGTTAAGAGGCCTAATAATATATCAATATCTAGTCATGTGACCAAGAGTCCTTAGAAATTTCTATTCAGTTTAAAACCACCCTCTTGAGGTATAAAACACCTCAATGTAACTATTTTTGGCTATCATTTGAGTGGGCATTAATGAAATATTGGAGCTCTAATAAGAATGAGAAATTTTGTTTACAAACTACTGATGTAACTATAAGACATTGTAATTTTGGGTGTTTATAACTTGTTAGTGTATGTGTGTAGCTGAGAATATTGTGGATAAAGATCTATAATGGTGGTAAGACGGCTACAACATTGTTATAACTCCTTGTATGCGTGTATTGGTAGGTTTTGATACTATTTGTGTGAAGCATTTCTAAATTGTGACTATGTGTATGTAATCAGAGTTTAGTGACAAGTGATAACATGTTTGTAGATTGATGTTCAAATGAAAGAAGTTTGAGTGGTTTAGTAATATGTTCAATATTTGAAAAACTTTAATATACTGTGATAGAGATTAGAGGATATCACACTTAGACTCAGAGACTGTAATATTGAGAAACCCTATTCTAGAGAACAGATCAAAAGGAATTGACATTATTCTTGAAGTATAAATATTTGGGAGCCTTATTGATAGGAAATCCATGAGGGGAAAGGCTACTCAAACCTCTAGGAGAAGATTTGGACCTTGACAAAGTATTTTGTGCATTAGATGAAGAAACAAGGTATCATGGGTACAAGTTGAAACCATCCTTAGGGTTTAAGGTTAGATTGAAATTTGAAGACCCTACATATAATGTGAAGGTTGGAGAGTTTAAGGTAATAATATAGATTTCTCTTAGAAACCATTTTGTGAAGGATTAAGGTTTGAAGCTTTTGAAAAACTCTCTCTTTGCATATCAATATATCAGTATAGGTGATCATTTGGGATGAATAAATAAAAATTTCTTTCATATTTTTAAGGAAAATGGGAGGTAGTCCACATTTGAATATTTTAAGAGTATATCTAGGTGATAACTAGAATCCTATGGAAGTAGTCTAGGAGGTGTAGATTTAGCCTTTTGATCATACTCTATGACAATATAGAGACACAGTCAAAACATGGTTTTGAAGAACTCGTTGCATCGGTCAAAGATAGAGATTTAGAGGAATATTTTAAAAGGAAAAACACATTGTAAATTTTAAATTAGGAACTAAATACCCTACTCTATGTGAATTTTAAGGTTTTAATACTTCGACACTTATAGGTGTTTCATGGTTCAAAATAGTCTTGGAAGCTAGTATGATGATAGTCAAGTGGCCTAATTACCAAGCAAGAAACATGGTTTTGAGAGGAAATTTGATAAGGAATACCACATGAAATTCCACATATAGGTGAATTGTCTAAATGGGTATTATAAAAGGTGCATTTTTTGATATGTGATCTTCTGAATCAAAATCTATCTTAGAATAAGTTTCAAAATAAGGCTGGTAGAGTCTTGAGGAGCTAGTAAGGAGAGAGAGGAAAGAGGGATCTAATAATAAGATTGAACCAAGAAATTTGACATACACCTCAAAAAAGATAAAGGGTTCTCAAAAGTGTGCTTATATTTTTCTGGGTGTGCAAGAGGTGATCCCAACTAATTTTGAGGATCATCACTACCTTAAGAAATCTTTAAGGGAATTTTTACATGAATGCGAGTAAGCTAAGGTTTTTGATTGATTTTATTCCTTTCAATGATTAATATGACTTATTTTAGAGCCTATCAATATGATCAAGTAGATGGTTGGATGAAATAAGGTTAATAATTAATAAATCACATGATTTAGAGGTGTGTGGATTTCAAGCAAAAGAGCTAGTTGAAGGCATAAAAAGGAATAGTTTGAGTTTTTAATAATTAATAACATAGTGCGTTATCTTAGAGTGTTTAGGCTATACATCAACATGTTTCCTTCATCTCCATTATCTTCCCCACACTGATTTTCCTTAAAAATTGCAGCAAGTTCTAAACATGTGGAGTAATGCAGGTCATTATACTTAGTTGTTTCACCTTTGTTACTTGGAAAATATTCTTCCTCACACGCATGGATACCACAAGTGTTGAAAAAAACTCTCCTCAACCTACATTCCATTCTAATTTTCAAGCTTCAAATCCACCTATTGTGTTTTGTCACCAGATTCTTCCCTTCATGTATTTTCATCCTCCCATTCATATTCAAACCAATCTTCAATAGATGTGTAATTGTCATCCTTAGCAGAATTGGTTGGATATGAGACATTTATCAAAGGATTCTCCTTGGATTTAGTTGCAAGCAAAGATGGATTAGGCTATAAAATTATGATTTGATCATTTGGGGAAGACAAATGATCCTCTAAAACATATCATGATCTTTGTGCTTTCTCCTCTCCATGGAAATAACAAACATCTTGATCTACCCACCTTGTATGATAATTAGGCTACATATGGGTTAGATAGAGCATTGGGTATATATTTGGAACACCTTGGATTTTCAAAAATTGTAACAAGGTTTCAGAGAGCCGGGTAATTCCTTGGATGGAATGAGAGGGAACTTTGTAGGTCATAGGAGATATTTTGGGCATGATAAACTTGTAGAGCACCAAAAGGAGAACTGGAAGCAAAGGGTCTTCCTATTTTTGGAATGGGACGATGGATTTTTTTTTGTCTACAAAGGGGGTATGGATAATCTGAGATGGTGATGGGATAATGGAAGCAATGAGGATGGGTTTCCTTTGGCCATCCTGAATGATCATCTTCTCAACTTGCAATGTAATGAAAAAATTATGAGGACGAGTACTGCCTCCTAAAATTTTGGATCAATACAACTAAATAAACATCCAAGGAAATCAAATAATATAATAAAGTCATACTTTTTGGGGTTCTAAATTATTGAGGAATTTCGAGCTATGTCCTTGAGAATATGATGTTGAAATATGAGATGAAATCCATTGAAGCCTATTCTGTTTTACTGAGGTGTTCCATGAGAGAGATTAAATCTACATTCTCCTTGAACTAGTTGTGTAGTTTTTCTCCTAGATGATCCCATGTGGAAATGGATTGAAGTGTCAAACTCAAGTAACAATCTCTTGCTTTACCTTTGAATGATGAAATAAGAATTCAAAGGAAAATGTTTTCTTCTCTGATGTTATGAGTGGCATAATGGCTAGCTATGTCTTGAATGTGATCGGTATGACATTAATCTCCATTTCCATGGAAAATAGGTATGGTTATTAGGGATGTTTTGGGTATTTCATCCCATTGATTGCAACTAAAGAGGGAAAAAACTGAAATGAGAGAACTAAAGAGCTCTTTGGAGAGCCATGAGAGAAATGGAAACATGAAAATTAGTGGAAAGGAGAAGGGGATGGTCTGCAGACTTAGAGAATGGATTGCTTGAACAATGGAGTCACGAGATGCATTTGTAATATTCCTCCAAATCCTAGATATATCTAAAAACAAATCACACTTGATGATATGAAGTTGTAGATCACTTCAAACTTGTCCCACTAGATGTGCTAGAATTGTTGTAGCTCAAAATTGTACCCTAGATTTGATCATGGTAGATCAATAATTTTGGAACAACATGGGACTATCTCCAAGTGTTGTAATTTCATCTTGAGACACACCTATGAAGAAGGCCAGTTCCTCAACCTATCTAACCTAATGCTAATAATACCTCTAAATTTCCCATTCACTAACACATCCAAGGAATTAGGGAGAGAGGAGGAGAAATGTAAAAAGGAAAATCTAAGCTAACAAGGGCAGTGATAGCACCAGAAGAAGGTATATCACTCTCCACGAGGGGAAGAAAGTGAAGAAAATATAGGAGGAAGGGTAGAAATATGTGCCACAGACCTAAAATTACATTTTCTTCCTATCCTATGCATTTGTAACACACAAAAAATGAAAACCCTGTAAGTAGAAGTCACACAACATACCACAGGAAGAAATAGAGAGGAAATACATAATAAACATGAGTATGGGGAAAAAAATATCCACAAAGACAATATTTATTACTCAAAGGATACATATACCATTTCATTCATAGAAGGAGGTGAAAATACATTGTAGAGAATAGATTCAAGGTCTAAAACTTGCAGGAAGTCGGCCACCATTTTGTCACGGTGTCATTACAACAAAGAGGGATATCTTTTAATGAGCATGAGTTTCATATTTATAGAAAATAGGAGGAGAGAAAAGAGAGGGATAATAGAGTGATATGTGTCAAAACCTCACGCCAAACACCAATCAATTCTCAGTAATGCACAAAGACCTGACAAGGTCACTTTCCACATCATTTGATCTGTAGGACAAGACGTGGGTGGAATTTATCATTAAATTTGGTGTTTTAAGGTAATTAGGTACTTTAGACAAGTGAAACTACCATTTTCCCTCTAAAATGTATTTAAAATTTTCACCCTTAATGCAACATCAAATCCTACATTTCTTTATACCAAAATGAAGCCACTGAGGAGACCTTTATAATGCCAATGATTTCATAAAATTTGGAGCACCGCATCAAAATTTATGTTCAAAAACCATTTCTAATTTGTCCCACGTATTTCCCTTTGTTATGTGACATTTTGAATGTTTGGTAGAATTTTTTGGCTTATGTGGATTTCCCTTTATTTTTCTTTGTTACGCAGGATTTCAATTTTTATGCATATGTGAGACTTTGTTTCCTTTATTCCACATACTTGGAGAGTCTGTGAAACAATGTTTCATGAGAATCCCATGGAACACTAGGATAGTGTTCTATAGATTCTAAACCTTAGCCACTTTGAACCTATATCCTATGTTGTGCAACATTATTTTTCTTCTTACCTCTCATGCATCATGATCGTCGCTCATCAAAACCCATAAAACACCTTGAATTCAATTCCCTTTGTTCCATGTACTTGGAGAGTCCATAGAACACTTCCTTCTCTCCTTTGTTCCTTGGGTTAGGAAAACCTATAGAACACTAAGTTCCTCAATTCTGCAGAATACTGAAAAACAATGTTCTGCAATTTTTTTCCAAAAAATGTGTCTAAGTCCAAAATTGATTTTGGAAGTTTTCAAAATAGCCTAGGGGTTATTTTGGATAACACTACACTCTACCTATAGTCATAACATCAATAATGTTACCATCTCCATGCAAGATGCATATCCTACCTTCAATCTGGAGGTTGAATCATCTCATGGAAAATAATGATATCTATTTTGAATTTGACTTTAAGGATGAGATTATGAACTTTACTATCCTAATTATTGACCCGATGCATGAGACATAGTATAATT
Source organism: Taxus chinensis (assembly GCA_019776745.2). Lineage (NCBI taxonomy): Eukaryota > Viridiplantae > Streptophyta > Pinopsida > Cupressales > Taxaceae > Taxus > Taxus chinensis. Next base: position 653,870,311 of record CM034147.1, on the reverse strand, counting down.
ATTTTTTTAGCCCTTCTACAACACCTATTGTGACATATCCTTATCCTTCCCCTCTCACTCCTCCACATTTCTCTATACCTCTAACTTCTACAACATCACCACTAGCTCTTTTACTATTATGGATCCTATCCCACCCATGGCTGAGCCATATTGCTTATGGTATGAGCTTCCTAGAAATGATGTTTGTTATTTTAGAGCTTATCGATGAAATATGAAGAAACACAAGGTTAAATTCAAGAGATACCAATAAAATAAGGCCTTGAAATCCTCTTCTATAACAATACTCTTTTTCTCTCATCGTGGATTTTTCTCACATATAAATGATACTTATTGTTTCTCTCTTGCAAGTGTTGAGCCCAATAACCTTCTCCTCATGCACTTAAGCATCAATCCCAAACTCTTCTATATCATCATAAACTCTCATCATCACCCTCTCATCCATCCCTTGATGATATTTTTCATAACATTCTCACATAGATCTCTTACAGGATCAACAATTCTCTCTTTTTTACATGACCAAAATTCCATTGCAGTATCAACATCATCCAAGATAACCTTAAGGACATCATGATTTATACTCACTAGAAAATCCTTCACGATGTAGGTGACATAATAAATGACGTATGTTTATAATTCATAGATTTTCATTGAGAAAATTTATATTACCTTTTCCATTCCTATTTATCTCACACTTGGGTTCCTCCATCCTACTCGGCTTTGTAAAACCATTGTTTCTTATCTTGGATACTTTGGTAATTATTTTCTATCTCCCATTTCAGTTTATCCATACCACTTGGGTTTATACAACCATTAATTACTATCTTGGATAATTTCATATTTCTTATCTATCTCTCGCTTGGGTTCTTCCATCCCACTCAGGTTTATCTATATCGCTTGGGCTTATACAATTATGACTTCTGATTTTAGATACTATGGTCAACACATTTCTCTCATCTCCTGTTTGGGTTTATTTCTCATCTCTTGGGTTAGTTCTATCATTGGTCCACATACCATCCTATATTATCCACAACACCTACAATATCAATCTTAAATCCTTTCATCATTTCATCTTTTTTAATCATAAATGTTCCTACATTTCTGTATACATACGATAATGGAATCATGAAAGTAAACATACATCAACTTCAATACATCAGACATTGAAATAACAATGGTATCTCATATATATATATATATAAATGAATCATTTTATACATCATCACATATCTCACAAAATAATATAATCAACCATCCCTCAAGTGTCCCCTTTCACAGATGGAGGTTATACAATGATTTGAGCTAATGGTTCCTGACTAGTTGCACGTAGGGACTGTGACAACGATGTGGCTCTAGAAAAAACCCCTGATGTCTCTCCCTCCACTCTAGGCATATAATTCTCCAATTCCGTAATACATGCCACATCTTCTACCCCAGAGCATCAATTAGTTTTATACTCTCATGCTAGTGGAAACTATGCCTATAGATGGACTTACACAAAATATATCATATCACTCACACTCAGCACTGCTAGATAATCTCTTTTCCTATGAATCTCATGAGATGTATCTATCATGAGCCTAAACACACCCACTAAATTTGTAATTATCTGTGTGTTGGAAATCTAGTCACTGAGAGGGGGGATTCATTGTAAATTCAATAAATTCAAATCAATTCAATTTACTTCACTTTATCATGAAGAAATAACAACACCATTCATATGCAATCAACAAGAAAAACATATAGGAAGATAAGATTTAATGTGGGAAACCCTTGAAGGGAGAAAACCCCACTAATGAAACCAATGCACTAAAATGGAATTTTTTTAATGAGATATTACAAATATTTCAAGTGTTGAACACCCACTCAACATTAAGGACCCACTCCAAGATCTAATCAAGAAACTACTTGATAATTTTACAAGCTACAACTTGCATAGAAGTACCTACTTCTCAATTTGCTAAGATTCTACTTAGACTAGACAAAAAAATTGAGCACTCCTTTGACATAGTTTCTTAAACAATAGATATTGATCTCCAAATTAGATCATTCATACATATGTACTTTCACACTCTTATTTGCACTAATTCTCACACCTTAAATATTGTGTATTCAACAATAAACTCTCCATTTCTTCAACAACTTATGTCCATGCCCAAAGATGAGTTTATAGTCTCAAGGGAGACACACACAAAATTCTCTTGCACTTTGACTTCAATAACCTTTCACCCACCTCACTTTACAACTCATACAAGGAGAGGAATATGACTTCAAACCAAACTGTCCTCATGCAATGGTTATTTCTATCATAAGGTCAGTTACTTGTGTAAACTTGTCTGGCCATGTCAAGTTCCTTCTGAGAAAATTTATGATCAATAAGGATTTCTGAACTTTCTAACCCTATGAAAACTCCTACAAGTATTTCATCTGACTCCTGTAACCTATTTTGTAATGGTCAACACAGTTTTGTCCCTTTCTTTGGTGAGTGAACTTTTCTTGTAAAACATGAAGGAATCAAAGCCAAGTGTCACTAACAAGCAAGTACGTTTTAAGAAACTCTAATATGTTCTATAACCTATTTATTTCCTTCATACCTCACCATTTTTCCTTTAAAGCTCATTAGAGCACTCATATGAGCTCTAGGTGCTAGTACTAGTAAGCAAAATTTTGAAACTTGATGAATGGGGAGACTATAGACACAAGGTTTTCATCACCCACCTACTCCCCCCATATAGAAATTACTTTATCAAAATATATCATTGTAAACACTTCCTAAGTCATTCCCATCACCCTGTAAAATCAATTTTTACCCCTTGTAAACCACATTTAACTCATCTAAATTTACCTTAACCCCCTTGAAACCAGCTAACCATTTCCAAACTATCCTTAACCCATTTTATCCCAACCACTTACCCTCCCCAACTCGTTTAACCTCTTCCCAACCATTTTCCTTTGTCCCCACACTCGAAAATACCATTTAGAAGCGATTTCAACCACTTCTAAATTTATTCCCCGAGTTTTCCGAATCGTTGGTGATTCTAAAAAATCACCAACAATTATAAATACGAGTTTAAACTCTTGTTTTGAGGACCTTCATAAAATTTCAGACATTTGTGCATCTTTGCTTTCTAGCCAAGTAGTGAAACTATACCAATCCGGTAATCTTCAAGCGCAACAACAACATCAAGTCTCCTCAAGGACCTATAATGTATCAACCTTTATAGTTTTTATCTTCAAAAATCATCCCAGGCAATCAACAATCAACAACATTAACTTCATTCATCATTTGAAGGTGTTATGTAACTTGTATACACTCCAAGGTACCCCTTTTTATTTTATCATTGATTTTACCAAATTAACATTTGGAAAATCATCCATTTAAATCTCTGTTTTTATCAACTTATCATTTGTTAAGAAAATCAATATTTTTACAGCAATCGTCAATGATTCCTTTGAATCACACACAATTCCCCCAAATCGCTATTGATTCCCTTGAATCTCCTATGATTTATGTCCATCACTTTTTTATCATTCATAGCATTTTTATCAACTTTCATATATCCCTGGATTTAACTTGTCTCTCGTAAGCATGTCTCTGTTGTAGATAACTGTTCTAGGTCAATCACATCTTATCACAAGTATCTATGATATCATGATCATCCAGCATCCCTTCATGTGGGAAAATTTTTACATCCTCCGCGAGCTTACATTGTGCACCATTAGATTCGCACCTAGAATCGAGGATATCGAGAACCAACTCAAGTTCCTCCATGAAATCTAACAAGAAATTGTAGACTACTGGTGATATTACTTTGAAGTTGTCTAGATAGCCTCCACCTTAAGCTTGGGTCACCTAAGAAGTGGAACATGATTTACCTTTTCATCTTAAGTTTTAGATCCATCCTTATCATTATCATTGTGTATCATCTTATCTTTATTATCAATGTACTTAATTGTTTAGAAATGAGTTGACATCCTCCAAGGAAGTCCCCTTGGATTCTTAGAATCAACCTTTGCTGAGAAGCTCATCATCCCCTTTTACCTAATATTCCTTGTTTAGTTGTCTTTGATTACATGACTCTTCATTTGGTGAAATGCGCAACACTTATCCACTGTGACATCTGACCATCCCGACATTACGACTATTGGCGCAGGAATTGTTAAACCCTGTCAAGTTTTAAGTTTTAGGTAATTTCTGCACTTAATAGCATAGACCTGAAATTTACCTAAAAGATTTCTTGACATGCCTAATGGGACACTGTTTCCCTTGATTTTTCTATTAGAAATTAACTTATAATTATTTTTAGGTTATCTACTCTCTAATCACTAGCAATTTTTTAGAATTTCCTGTAATTTTTGTGAATCACCTGCGATTCCTTCAAATCAGTCGACGATATCTATGGTCTACTTTTCATTACTCATCTAGTCTACCTTTAGGACTATGTGTTTCTATATTTTCATTTCCCATGTTTTTATCTAACCCTTGATGGTTTTTCCTCTTCTAGAGAATATATTTCCACAAAAATAAAAAATCTAAAAAACATCTAAAAAATGCAAAAGTAAAATATAAGTATGATTTCCTTTGTAATTTTTTTTTCTTCTGAATCACATTTTTCTGTTGTCTTAATTGAGACTAATATTTATTTTTGGGAATTTAAAACTGAACCTTTCATATTTTCTTGATCACATAGTACTAATCAAGAAATTAACAAATTTCATTCACTTAATTTTCCTCACAAACAACCAAACCACTTTCAACACAAAATTACATAAAAAACACTCCTACCCAGGAGGATCTACTTGGATTTCATCACCAAGAGGATTATAGCTGGCTCATGGTCTTATGACCAATTATAAATAATTGGTGTGCATGGTATATTGGCTAAAAACTCAAAACGCTTATGACTAGGGGACTATGAAGTGATGGGGATAGGCCCCAATAATAATGCCTCATACTAACAGCCAATGTAGATTCGGGCCTCATGTACCTTTGAGGTATATCAAGGACTCTAGCCTTTAATATCACCTGAAACCAACCATATAGATTGTCCATTTCCTAGGACCTTATAAAACATTTTTTCACATTTCATCCTTTTTCTAATTATAATCAAGATAATAAAAATTATCTTGTGTGAATTTGTTTTCTTGCTTATAATCAACTCTCTATTTTTAGTTTCCACTTCCATTGATTATTTGATCTTTCATGGTCCTGACATGACAACACTACTCATAAAAAAAATCTCATGAATACATGGTGGAACACTTCCAATAATCCATAGAAAATATCAAAACCTGCATTGATGATGTTACACATCTAATCAAACAATATTGATCATCTTTTTCACCTCCTATACACATGATCAAGAACCCCCAAACTCTCCTAGCAATTAATCTACCTCATCTAAAATCCCCTACCCTTCCATTCCTCGCTTTTTCAACAATGGGGATCCAGTCTTCACCAAGATTTTGGATTTAAACCTCATTTCCCCCAACACTTACCTAGCCTCCCAGGGAATTCTAATTCAATAATCTACTCCTAAAAATGACCTTATGTCTCTAATACCACATATGACTTCTCTCGGCTTATTGATCCTAACCATGAGCTGGTCATCCAATAAGTACATCCTTATCCCATCATTAGTGAATAAAAAATATCCAATTTCATGTATTTAAATCTTATTAATATCACTTTCAACCTCAATGTTTTCTCCTCACAGGACACAACTAACCGACAATATTCATCTTCATCATACCCCTCATCTAGATCCACCTCATTCCAAAACAACACTAACATTACTTCATCCACGAAAATCCCTTTAGTTTCCTCCACTATCTAAACTCCTCCTATAAGTTCAACACTTATCCCATTAAATATATCTCAACCTATCTCCTCTCAACAACCCACATCATCTATCTAAAGCATATTTATGTTTATCCCAATGTCAACACCATCCATTAATACAAGTTCCATCTCTATTGTTCACCGCTCATCGCAACAGTCATCAACCGCCCCTACCTTTTTCCAACACATAACCCAACCATCCCATCCACTCATCTATACCTTTATTCCTTGCCAACACATACCTCAACAATCTCAATCTTTCATTCACACCTCAATCCCCTTTCAACAAATACACCAACAATTGCAACCCCTCTTAAACACATCTATGCCTATCCAATATCAGTATATTTCAACCTTCACAACCCATAGCCTCACAACCTACATACAATATTCTTATGAATATCCCCCTTTAACATAATATTACTTTACCTTACCAGTCATACTAGCAACCAAGTCCATGTCCATATAAATTCAACCCAGTCCTTTGTCACTCACTCCCCAGCAAATACCATTACACAATGAACCTTTATAGACGTTGATGAATATAATTTCTAGTTATGAAGTTGCCTCTATGGGTCTCAAAAAACATTATCCTACAAACACGTCTACAATAAAACCATTCACCCATCGGTACCATACAAAGCATATCCTCCACATTAGGAACTTCCTAAGTTCTTCAAATTCTATAGTAAATAAGATGCTCAACAACATATCTAGTCCTTCCGACATGCTTGTTACCTTATAAAACATGACTAGGATCTTATGATGAGGACATTCCCTGTGTCCTTAGATGGACATACCTTAGATTGGTACAACAACATTCCTCAATAATCACTTTTATCATTTTCTTAGCTCACACAACTTTTCATAGAGTACTTTTCGATTAACATTGCGCGTAAAATCACTATCATCGACCTATATGCCATCAAGAAATTTGAGGACAAATTTATCGTAGATTTCATCGCCTGTTGGAGGAGCATTATCAACCACTTGTCCTTTTCTCTCCCACAGACTGAATTAATCAAATTATTTTCTCTTTCCTATGCCAAACACATATCCTCCACATTACAAATCCCATCTTTCCAAATTTTTAACAAAGCCTTCACTATGGTTCATAAGCTTGACCTTTGCACTCTTGAACATGGGTAGGGTTAAAATTAGATCAAATAATACTAAACCCGAGTCTTCGTTCAAACCATCCTCTAGCCACAATAAATCTAAAACATCAACAAATGCAGTTTTTGTGAAGAATGATTCCAAAGAATGTTCTACTTCTAAATGCACCTATCCTTAACGTAATTACATGACTATCGATGAATCTTACAACAGTCTTTGACAAGCACCTAGCTACCAATATGATCACCCTTCCTCCCATCCATCCCATTGATACATCTATTTCAAAACCCTCTTGGTATAGAGAAAATGATTACTGTAAATACCTTAGGGTCAAAGGCCATGATATCAAAAGGTGTCATTTGTTTAGAAATTCCCTTCAAGATCCCATCGACAAAGGTGCGTTGCAATTAGATAACCCAAACAAGACCCCAAATCAAAATATGGATGTTTTTTAAACAATTATTTCCAAATCACGCCCCATCCACAAGTTAACCACAGTCCAATCTCAATCACATTATCAACATAGTCAAAGATCAATCATTTGTATCATTAGCATCTACCTCCCACTGTAGAGTCATCATTTGAATCATCCATCAGTAATTATGTCACAAAAGTGATAGATGAAACACCCATTACTCCCTATGTTTCTATATGTAAACACAAAATCACACACTTTGAGTCATTATTTAGTCCCCAACCTCATACTACTATTCATATGGTTCTAAAGTGAAAATAGTGATAATTAACCCATGTCTTTGGCCATTTTTCTTTGCTCTCTGTTGTTACTTTTGATCTTGCACCCACACTTTCCCAGTCTGTGTTGTCATTCTACATTTTTCCTATTTTTGACTGGGGCGCCCAACCATGACTTGGGTACCCCAGGCACCTTGGTCCCCTCTGGGGTGACCTGATCCTTTTTGCACTTTACTCTCACATTTTGGGCACTTTCTAGCCATTTGAGCTTTCTATCTTTTTGGTGGTTGACCTTTTCAGGGTTAATTATGAAATTAGAACAAGAAAGCCATATAAATATAAATTTATGCAACCATAATGAGGGATCAAGCACTAAGCACTTACTATCACCACCTAAGGTTGTGTCCATTAAAGGCATATATAGCTACATTTGCATCCATCTAGATCCATCACAAGGTACATGAGGTTGGTTCATCTACATCACACTTTAGAGGAGGGAAGTCTATTGTTTCCGTTCACACATTTACTACATTCTACATCTAGTTATTTTCTCGTTATTTCACAAAGTGTGACAGACACAAGAGCAACCTAGGACACAATTATACAGGCACACCTAGAACTACATTGGGTCTAAGATGTAGTGTAGTTCTTAGTGATAAGTAGATCAATTTGGAAGCTGAGGATAGTTTGACCCCTTCATATGCATATTTCTTTTTTTAGGGTTTTGATGCTTTATTTGGGGTTTTAAAGATGATTCCTTTATTGCAGGTTTACCAGTGCTTCGGTGATCACACAGCGACATTCATCTGACATGAAGAGAACACATGTGAACATCCAATGAGACTCTAGAGGAGGTTTCCTGGACATTTCCACAGACCAGGGCACCCACGGGCGCCCATATCCCTCTCCAGGCACCCCAGTCCATCCAGATAGCTCAGATCTACACTTTTTTAGGCTATTATGTGATGATTTCCTCTTCCTGTTCACCTGGTCTACAATGCAACACATCCCCGTGACATCTTTGAATTAACTAAGACTTTCTTACCCCTTCTTGCACATTAGGGTTTTATATATTTTAGCTTAGTTTCCTTGAGTATCATTTTAGTATTTCATTTATTTAGTTATTTTACTACTCCTATAGCATTAGATTACACTAGAATATTTTTATTTTATTTAACCATTTTGGTGAACCCGATGGATCCAACCCTTCCTTTTGACCATATATTTTCCTTATCATGTCATGGCTCAATCATCTTATCCTTCTTTCACACTAACTAAAGTTTCTAGTATAGTCACTACTACAGCTGATTTCATGCAAGTGCGTACTTAACATGCTCATCGATTTTTTACTCAAAGGGTTGATTCATCCATCAATGTAGTTACTACTCACCACACTTTCCCTCTTATGGTCCCAACCGTTAATTTTCGTTCACCTATCACATCATCGGCTCCTTCATCTCCTCCTAAGGGTTATGACATCATAGAATAACTTAAAAATACACCAGCTAAGATTTCTCTCTACAACATCTTGCGTAGTGCACCAGACTATTGTCAAACACTAGAAGCATCCCTCTATGTCATTCACATAGAAATTGATAATTCTGTGGTGGGCACTTTACACACCTCATACGGTCTCTCTGAAATATGCCACATGCTATATCTTTCACTAATGAGGATATATCACCTTTTGCTAAAAGTAATCAATGTGCACCCTTTCTCATTACCATCGTTATTAACACCACTTGCATCAAATGTGTACTCATTGAAAATGGGTCCACCATCAACCTATGTGCTCATTCTCTTTTAAAGAAACTGGGTATTAATGATAATCTAATTTATAATAATTATATTCTCATTTGAGGTTATGATTCTACCACTTGCACATGTTTAGGAACTATCTCATTAGACATTCAAGTTGAGCCTAAGAATGTTCTCACTAATTTCTAGTTATATATGCCTCATTTCAATTCAATTTCTTGCTAGGATGGACTTGGATCTAAGTAATGCAAGCGGCATCATCTATTGTTCACCAATGTGTCAAATTCTTACATGATGGATATGAACATATTATCTCAGTAGCCTACTAATCTTGGGTGATTTCAGAATTCTGAATGGCATGGGCAAATAAATCATTTCTGTCCTTGTTGTTTTTGGCACGAGGTTTGGGATTCTATAAGTATGATCTTGAGTTTGTTGCTTGGTATACGTTCTCCTCAGTGCTGGAGATACACACATTTCTCCATAGCATTGTGCTTTGGGACACCCGCGGGAGTTTTTCTGAGGCGGATCTTCTTGCCGCACTTTCTTTTTTACTTTTCTTCTTGTGGTCATTTTTTGGTGATACTAGAATGCAGTTTGCATATTCTTAATGTAATTTTGCTCTTATTGGAATAAAATAATGATTTTTCTCTTGGGGAAAAAATTATCTCGGCAAATACCAATCCTTTCAAATTCTATCACATAAACCCCATTATGGCTATGTCTATCCCTCATACACTATGTATCCCACACAGTAGTATCGATACATATGACGTTGGTCAATCTAGTGCTTCTCACTCGTTTTCCGCTCAACATACTCTAGTCATTTCCACTCATATTACTGCCATCATTTCACCTAAAACTCCCACCTTCGTCTGTGTTGCCACTCAACTATTGAGGTTCCTATACGCACCTAAAATTACATGTACTACATTGTCAGAAAAATGGTTACAAAAGTCCCCAATGATGATTCAAGTCCATTCAAGAAGGTGTTCGAGATCCAAATTCCATTCGCAGTGTATATTTTTTGCCTATACGTCCTTACTTAGCCTTCGCACACTTTTTTTCCAACTTCCTGCTTCTTTCTACGCATGTTTTGGCCTTTAGTGCTAGGACCTTGACCCTTCTTGGGTGGTGGTTTTCAAACCACCACCCTACGTAGGGCGGAGGTCCTGCTCACTTTTTCCAAAATCCCTCACGCGGGTTTTAACATGCGAAGGTTCATTTAATTTCACTTTTTACATGCATACGTGAGCCAAATTGTCTAAAATTAACTTTGATTGCTTGGTTCTCCTTCCTCCTATTCTTAAATAGATTTAATTTTTTGGAATTACTCCTTTTTGCCTTGAGCTTGAAGGCACCTCCCATCCTTCATTCCTATATACTCCATGCTTTTATTCAAGAAAAACGGCCTAAGAATTTTTGTGTATCTTGCTAGGAATTGCATAGCCAAGCTCTGATCTCATGTGTTATCTCTCTTCTACTTGCGTTGCATCCAGACTACCATCAAGCTGCCATTACTCAAGCGGCATCCTCCTGTTGTTGTTTTTGCATTCCCAATCCCTTGGACTCACATGAAAACTCAAAGAAAGAAAGGAACATACTGAGGGGATAGATACATATGCAACCAAAATTTCCAAAGCTCTTGATTGTCTTGGTTATAATTGTGTGTTTGTTTTACCTTGTTTGTTGAATTGTTAATTTCAAATCACTAGTTTCTATCACATATCAAATAGAGTATAAAATCATTCATATGAAATAGAGTAGAAAACCCATTCATTTCAATAAATTAGTCAATCACAAGTAGATCAAATCATTAGTAAGCTTGCCTCTTTAACATTACTAGGGAAGTTGTGGGGAACACTATCCCCTTTTAGGGTCATGATTTGTTCTTCACCTCTGAGATAGGGTTTGAAGGGTTTTTTTATTAGATTAGGTTATTTGTTTTAGATTAGATTCATACATTCACACAAGTAACTAGCTACATTTGACTGATTTCTTGTCTTTAGTTTATTTATTAGATTAGAACGCATTTCTTAAAAACTAGAAAAGAACAAAAAGATTTCCTTTCGCAGGTCAGTTTGTTTTTATTACTTTGATCCGAAATATTGTGAAAATTCCAAAAACATAGATTATATTTCCTTTAGTAATTAGTTTTTTTATCAAAAATAATTTTATTTCATTTTGTATGACCATCAATGGTCCACAACAGGAAAAGACATATAATTGTGATCCCTTGATCCCACAACCCAATGGGCCAGAATTGATAACAGACATTAATACCAGTTTACGTTTGACAGTCTTATACACACCCGTAACTTTTGTTGAGAAAAATGAACAAATAAATATGCTAAACATCGTTGCTAATCAAGCCTATGAATATTGTACTAATCCTAGCAAAAGGGTTTTGATTATGGGCATGAACATTCAAGGGCCACAGCCTCCATGAGTCTTTGGTTATGATCCTCAAGTCACACAACCCAATGGGCCTGCTAGTCCGTTAGACATTGACACTAGTTTGCATACATTAGTATTTAGATCTTCACCACTTCCACTAGATATTATTGCACAACTTTCCTTACTGAACATAACGACCGATCAAGCTAAGACTTTCTGGACCAAACCAGAAAATTTCCCATAAATACTTGTGGCTCCATCACGCCTCTCATTCTTACTTCCATGACCTTGTCTGAAAATCTATACGAGGCACCCATAGGTTATTTTCCACGTGTTCAACAACCAAAAAATAGAATCTCGGTAGATCTTGACATTGATTAGAGTCTTCGAGTGGCTATTATCTCATAACGAGCCATCACACCACTTCAACTTAGGAGAGCATTCTTTGCCTTAGACTCACAGATCCTGACATTGCGTGTTGAAGATATAAGATTGCATAATTAGCTTGATCTCCATCACCACACTCACATTCACATTCATTCTACACCGGCTGTCTCGGCACGACCTTGAGAGGTCAGGTGTGAAGAAGGTCATGTGTTGATTTTCTGTCATACAAATTGGTGAACCCAACGTGAAGAGCTAGTCTCTAAAAATTTCTGCTTTCTTCTTCCATCCTTTATTCAGCGTGTATTCTCATACTCCTCGAATATGTCAGGATACGACAATTATGGTCGATCCATTCCAGGTTTTGACATGTACAACTACCAATCAAGTATACCACAACAATCACCCTCACTTTCAACGTGGGTTGACAACCACTCGTCTGATAAAAAACCTTTGCTTGATGAAACCAATGTTGGTTCCTCTATACGTATTATTGATCAAGTGCAAACAACATGACTTTCACTGGTGAAGTAAGTTCATCTCCTCGTGTATTATTTCGACAGCCCATTGGGATGTAATCAGATTAACTCCCACATCTAGATGAGGAATATTTATCACAATATACTAGGAGTGAACAACACTTCCAAAACATGAACTGAGCTTTCAATAGGTTACAAGGACAAGTTGATGTTTTTCTCCAAAACAATAATGCTACCCCTCCACCAACCGAAAATACTGCCAATGAGGGGTGGCAACATAGTGAAAAATTCATAGTAGGATACCATACTCCTCAACAACCTTTGAGGGTTCAACAAAAAGCACCTAAGCAAAGCACTACCCCGTAAATGCCCCGTCAACGGGAAATGTCATTTCAACTTTGGTAGACAAATTCAAGGAGCTAGAGCTTGCCTAAAATACTTAAAATTCATACACAGGGTAAACACGAACTTCTCCCTACCTATAGAATTACGGACAAATACCTATTGCACAGAATCTTCTAGTTTATATGAATACTCAAAACCCTAGAGATCAGCTTACATGGATAGGCACCTTGGGTATGCCCCCAAGCCACGTATGGATATCTACAATAGGCACCAGCTGGAAGTGCGTTCTCAAATGCCATACCAGCTAGAAATGCAACATTCCCTAACTTTGTGCCTTCAATTCCATATCAAGGTAATCAACCCCCTATGTATAGATGTATTCTAAATCTCTACAGAGGGGTATTTATACCAACCTGGGTCCATATGGACAACCACAGGGGATGCCATACACCCCAAAAAATGTCTATGATGTCCCATTTAAACAACCGATGTAGCCCCTACCTCTCTAACAAGGATATTCAATGGTGGAAATATACGTAAAATATCTCAAGGAACCCTTAGACTTCTCCATTCAGAAAGTCATGTTCTTGAGACCATTGCCTGATATTCTGAAATTCAAAGGGGAGGGTGATCCTAATGCCCATATTAAGGCTTACACAATGGCCATTCAAGAGCTTCTCCCATGGGACATAGTCATTACGAAAATTTTCCCTAAGATGCTAGAAGGTATTGCTCTTGACTAGTACTATAGGATACTAGAGGCTTCAATACACTCGTTCAAGTAACTCATATCATAATTTATTAAAGCTTTTGAGAATAGGAATCAGGGAATTCATTCATATCAAGCAAGAGCACAATGATTATGTAACCCACTTTATTCAAAGGTGGAAACAAGTTATCTACTCCTCTGCAAGCACTCCAAATATGGATCAAACAAAACTTTGTGATTTGTTCCTCCACTCTCTCAATAGGGAGACAAAGGAAGAGGTTCAAAAGTTCCTAATAAGAAGCTATGAAGAGGTGCTAAAGGGTGCACTTCAAATTGACCAAGAAGCCATTGATAGTGGTCGTAAGACATACGAAGCAAATGAAAGGTTAGTCACCCCTAATCAAAATAACCCCAGTTACTCTAACAACATGAATAACAACCAAAGACCAAAAATCCTTAATAAGAATTGTGGAGTCACGATGGATGGAGTGACAGACCAACCCAAGAAGCCTAATGTTGTTAATGCTCCCAATACTTCCGCTTCAAAAAACCACAATAACAATGACAACAATAAAAGGAACAATAACTTCTCACCATTAGTCAATGATGTAGATTTTAACCAAAAATAATACTAGCAACAACAACAACCTCAGTAAGTAAGAAAAACACATACCTAAGGCCCTAAATAATTCCCAAGCAGGTATTCAAACCAATTTCAAAGTGAACGGAAAGGGTTCCCAAGTTTTAACCATAACAATCAACAGCTAAACAATAACCGTAATTTCAGACCACAACAAGGTGCAAACCAAAGGCCTCAAGATTATGATCCTGATTTATATTGTGGTTTCCATAGGGTTTACAGGCATGACATAAGGACATGCCATAATTGTAACAAATTTTTATAGCATTTTCCAGAGTACCAAAGATAATTATTTGTTGACATGTTTTTGGCAAACCCAACAACACCCACTCAAAACACCTAAATGGGACCAGTATCTCCACAAAACACACCACTTGGGATCTTTAATGATTCTCTCCCCACGTGTCCAAAGGATGGTAGAATAGATCATAATGGTTCAAAGAAGGGTATTATAATAGGGACCCATGATCGCAAAGCCTCAACCTCATCAAACCCACATGTGGCACCTCCTTTGCATGGTCGCCAACAAACAAAAATTGTGGGGTTGGTAGAATTGGACACTGAACCAAAAATTAATGCTGCCACTAGAACTATGGATTATTATTTGTAGCCTATTCTGATCTACTTGACTACATCAGATGAAATCCGCGATACGCTAAGAAATCCAGTAGGAGCTTACAATTTGATCAGCGACTTAACTAAGATGTTCTCACACATTTCCTTTTTGGATATATTAAAGATTTCCCCTACTCATAAGGTTGATCTACTAGAAACATTGGGTCTTGGTCATTTGGTTAATGTCACCTCTCCTCCAAAAGCACAAATAAACCATGTGGACCTTGATGTCTATCCTCTAGGGTAGCCTAAAATAGATGTTGGATTTGTGTTCAATATCAACAAGATGCTGAAATAGTTCATAGAGTCAATCCGATGTTATTTTTAAAAGTATGGATTTACAAAAACTATGTAAAGCATGCGATGATTGATGATGGGGCAGCAGTCAACATAGTCCCCTTCTCTTTTCTTCAAAAACTAGGGTATGGAGAGACCAATTTCTCTTCGACACAAAATACGTTGAGAGGCTACGACAACCTCAAAGTAACATCAATCAAAACTATAGTGTTTTCAGTCACTCTTGGACCTAAGACAGTGCTAAGTGAATTTTATATTATAGATCAAGAAATCAACTATAATATGATCCTTGGTCATCCTTAGATTCATCACATGAAGATGATTCCCTCCACTTTGTTTCAGGAAGTTAGGTTCTTTCATTCAAGGAAGGTTTTTATGGCGTATGGTGATCCAAAACCCTTTGACATATACCTAGCTAGTTTGAAAAAGAGGCCAGGGGTCCACTCTGAGTCTGATCTTCCTACAAATCATTTAAATAAACCTACAAGATTAGTACTAGAAGAAAAGTTGGTTCCTATAACAGAATTAGAGGTCACATGTTTGATCGAAGGCATTCCAGTAGTCATAGATGAAACCGTCGTAGTAGAGATAGTATTGTTAGGAACTACGATAAAGATTGTTCAAGCTATTGTAAAAATATTTACCCATTCGTCTTCCTTTCAATCCCATGGGCATGGGACATACCCTAGGACTCATTTCTCTACCAGAAAATGAGGTTTGTATGGTTGAGGTAACTGAAGTAAAGGAGAAAGATTCAAAAGATGATCCAACCTCCATTTTCCAAGTAATGTTTGGACTCTTCATTTAGATGGAGCCAATTACCATTTTGGTGATGAGGTAGGTGTGATTCTTACCTCTCCTGAGGGAAGGATTCTACCTTTTTCCTTCAAGTTAAACTTTGAGTGCACAAATAATGGGGTTGAATATAAATCCCTTCTACTTGGTCTCATCATAGCTGAAAGAATGGGTGCTCTTAATATCAAGGTGCCTGGTGATTCACAATTGGTTGCAAATCAAGTATCTAAAGTGTATGAGACTAGAGCTAAGCATTTATAACTTTACAAAATGGTAGTGCTGAATTTAACAAATAGGTTTGACTTCATATCAATCAAGGTAATTCCATGAGACTAGAATCTCCTTGCAGACTCAATCACAACATCCGCTTCTCACTTTACTCCAAGTGGTGAGTTGGAAGATTCAAGCTTCACGGTCTCTGTTCATGTAGAACATTTGGTCTGTAAGACACTAGTAACTCCAATGTTGACATACGTAGAGACTGAGAGCAAGTTTGTCATTACATATCACATTGACATTGACAAAGCAACCATAGAATATCTAAACACTCTCGTAGAGCTACATCTTACACATCACGAGGTTAATCTTTCTCTAATTCCACACTCTTATTCCTATTTTGGAAATCCCATGATGGAATCCTCCCTTGGGAGGGAACTTGAAATTTGTGAGGTAGGAGAAGAAGGGGATTTAGAGTTACCTCTGACCCACCTAAGTTTGAGGAAGGAAACGCCACCTTAATCAAGGGAACAATCAATATAAATATTGAGACCGAGGAAGAACCAAATATTTTGAAGCTAGGGTCCTCTTTAACTCCTGAGGAGGTTAAAATACATACCTGCATTCTCAAGGAGCATCAGAAAGCATTCACATTTAATTACAAGGAAATGATGGGGATTGCATCACACATTGCGGTGCACAATTTCGTCACGAAACCAGATGCAAATCTAATTAAGAAAAATTTGAGGCCCATGAAGCCAAAAGTGGCCCTCATGGTGAAAGAAGAAGTGGTGAAACTCCTCCAGGTGGGATTGATCAAGCCAGTTGATTACTCTCAAACGGGTATCTAACATAGTCCCCATTCTCAAGAAAAATGGAAAGATCTACATTTGCATAGATTTTCGGGATATAAATAAGGCTTGTCCTAAGGATGATTTCCCATTACCATCCATTGATGTTTATCATTGACACAATAACTAGTTTTGAGTTGTTGTCTCTTATGGATGGATTCTCTGGGTATATTCAGATCAAAATATCAGAAGAGGATCAGGCCAAAACCATGTTTATAACTCCTTGGGGAAAATAATATTACGTGGTCATGTCGTTCGGGCTTAAGAACGCCAGAGCTACGTACCAACAAGTGATGACTTATATATTCCATGATATTATAATTAAGATTGTGGAATCATACATGAATGACCTTCTGGCTAAGGCTAGAAAGTGCTACGATCACCCATAGGTGCTTCGTTTCATCCTTTCACACTTAATCGAATACAGTGTCACATTGAATCTAGAAAAGTGTGTATTTGGCATAACAGGAGGCAAGATTTTGGGGTACATCATATCTTCATGAGGAATTGATGTAGACCCAGCCAAAATATGAGTTGTATTGGAAATGATTCCACCAATGGATGAGTCTGGCATCAGATCTTTTCTTGGAAAACTCAGGGCAATTCGAAGATTTATCCCTAACTTGACCTTTGTTGTTCACCCAATCAACAAAATTTTGAAAAAGGATTATAGCATTGATTAGACAGAAGAATGCAATGAGATCTTCAAGGTAGTTAAATGATTCTTATTGTCCCCTCCCACGCTAATGCCACCTAGATCAGATCACCATTTGATCTTGTATTCACGAGCTACAGGATGTTTCACTAGCCTGCATGTTGGCTCAAGAGGATGACGATAAACGAGAGCGTGTAATATATTTTATCAGTCAAATGCTACTTGATTATGAGACACGTTACACCCAGGAAAAGAAAGAATGCCTTGCCATAGTCTTTACAACAAAATGCTTAAGACATTATATGTTGAATCAAGAAACAAGGGTTATTGTTAAGTCAGATCACTTACGCATATTCCTCATGCAAGGATCCTTATCCAAGAAGGTCGGGTGCTTCATAACTCTGATGGGTGAATTTGAGTTAACATTTATTAATTAGAAATAAATCAAAGGAAAAATCATTGTGGATTGGTTAGCTAATAATCTGTTAGATGGAGGTGATATGGTAGATCTAGACTTCCCTGATGAGTGTGTGTACTTCGTTGAGACTAGGCCCCCCATTTCTGTGTGTCCTTGGTATACCAAAATGATTAATTTTATAGTGGACCATACATATCTAGAAGGGAAAACATCTCAAAAAATAAGGTGGTTACATGTCATTTCCACTAAGTACATTATTGTAGAGCAAGTGCTCTATCGCAGAGCCTTTGATGGAATGTTGTTAATATGTGTTGACGCTGAAGAATCCAAAAATATTCTTTATGAGTCACATAATAGAGTATGTGGAGGTCACTTCAGCGGCCACACCACTACTCGGAAGATACATCAGATGGGCTATTTCTGGCCCACTCTAGAACACAATGCAGTAGAGTTTGTGTGTAGATGCCACAAATGCCAAGAGTTCTCCTACAAGATCCACATACCGACATAAGCTTTGCAACCAATCACAACCCTATGGGTCTTTTCCAAGTGGGGCTTGGATTTAATAGGTTAATTCTCTCCCTTGTTAATAGATGGCCATAACTTCATAATCACGGCCACATAATACTTTACCAAGTGGGTAGAAGTCATGCCTCTTACCACTGTACCTGGGTTTATGATCGCTAAGTTCATCTTAAACTAGATCATTTTTAGGTACGGTTATCCCACAAGTCATTATCTCAGAGAATGACATGTCTTTCAAAAATGATGAGGTGCATGAATTATGTGCAAAGTTCAATATAAGTCATCACATGGCTTCTCTTTATTATCCTCAGGCCAATGGACAGGCTGATGTTACAAATAAAACATTAAAGTCCATCCTCCTTAACACCGTTAAGGAGAACAAACAATATTGGAATTTAAAGCTTTTTTCCAGCCTTGTGGGCCTATCAGACGTTAGTTAGAACACCAACAGGGGAAACCCCCTGTTCTTTGGTATTTAGTGTGGAAGCAGTTTTACCACCCGAGATTGAAATACTGAGTCTTTGTATTTTACTGCACAGAATCTTGGGAGAAGAAGGCTATCAAGAAGCGTGACTCTCTCAATTATAAAGTCTTGATGAGGTTAGACTCAATGCTGAAGAATGGCACAACGTTTACCCTGACCGGATGGCTCAAAAATACAATAAGAAGGTTTATGAGCATGAAATATACGAGGGAAATTTGGTCTTAAGACTTGACAACCAGATAGACAAAAAACCCAGCGAGGGAAGGAAATTCATATCTAGGTGGTTGGGTCCATGTCGAGTAGTAGAAGACTAGAGAAATGGGGCATTTCTCATGTGTACACTAGAGGGTAAGGATTTTAACGAATCTGTAACATCTCTTCACCTAAAGAGGTATTACGCATGATCCATTAGCATTTTCATATGTACATTATTGCATTTGCATTGCACTTTCATTTTCCATCTCATTCTGTAAAATTTGTGATCAAGAGATTTATTTTTATAGAAACTCCTAAAAACTTCTTTAAAACATTGGAAAAACATTCAAATCATGTCACTCCAAATTTTCATGGTATCATCAATTTTTTTCAAATCATTTCATCAGTTCAAGCAGGATAAGATTTTTTTTTACCATGATCATACCAAGGCCTACATACTTGGTTTTGCTTATAGTCTCTTTCTAGATTAAGTTTCTTTTCCTATAATCTATTCTAGAAACTTCATGGTGTCACATATATCCCATAAAAATATATTTGGAAACAAGAACATACTAAACATTTTGCCTAGATGAGTAAGTCAAATGTAAATCCATAGAAATTTTTTATTTTACACATTTCTTTTCCTTACCAACATTTTGTGTTGAGCATGCATCTCTTATTGGTGATGTAGGGTTGGGAAAGGAGAGAAATGCCCTTACTCACCCATTCCTTGTCCATGGTGATAAGTCC
Source organism: Taxus chinensis (assembly GCA_019776745.2). Lineage (NCBI taxonomy): Eukaryota > Viridiplantae > Streptophyta > Pinopsida > Cupressales > Taxaceae > Taxus > Taxus chinensis. The sequence goes on along the minus strand of CM034147.1, from coordinate 653,850,150 downwards.
ATGCTTCCTACTGGTAGCATGGGGTAAGGTGTAGGGGTTCCCTTTGATAAACTTGAAAGTTTAAATAATTTTCTCAAATGTTGTGAAATCATAAGTCAAAAGTAAAGTGAGTTAGATGTCCAAAAATCAAAAAGAGTTTAAAACCTCAAAACCAATATTTGTCAACCAAGTAGCCACCTACAGAACTAAGTCTAGATAAACTAGAAAGTAAATCACATTCTAAGCTATGAGGTAAATTGAGAAGGATGATGTTGTAGTGTCTCAATTTGTTCCTAGAAAACCATTTTCTTTCCCTCATCATTACCATTCAATAAAATTTCTTAACTTGTGCCCTTTTCTAGCTCTTGGTGTTGAGCCCTCACATCCTACCGGTTGCGTGGGGTTGGGAGTGGGGAAAGTGCATTTACTTATCATATCACTGTATCACCATGTTTTGCAAAGACAATATGAAGTATCAAAGGTTTCTTAAAGGAACTAAAATTCAGCATCACATTGTGTTCGCATTTTCATATATCAACATTATAAAATACAAAAAGAAATTATTCTGTTGTCATTTCACACCCATTACATGCATTCTGAAAAGCATTCAAAAGTAAAAATTCTAAACATCTAGGGTACACATGAGAAATAAACCAAAAGAAGGTCAACTCTGATACAATGGATTACCGAACCAAAAAAAAGAGTCTGTATATATTATCGTGGGTCAAGTTTCTATATAATTCCATCACGCGATAATACATGCTCAAAATGCTCATAATGAGCCTGAAATATAAAAAAAATCGTATAGTGCCCGAAAAAATGGAAACAAAGCAATAAATGACCCAATGGCCTATCAATCCCTATGGGATCCCTTAGATGGTGCACATCCACGTCTAGGGCTCCTGCTGCGACTGCGACGATGCTGGGAGTGAACCAAATGGTGCAAGTGCTCGTGATGGTGGTTGTTGCATGTGGTCTCACTACAAGAGTGGTTGCACCTCATCAGATGCTCGGCAACCTCATATCAGGCCACCGTAGTATGAAGGGTGGTCACCACGTCCACTATCCTCCAAATAGGAGCAAACACGTCAGTGTGTCTATCGGCAACTAGCAGCTAACATGAATCATCAGTCAGCTCAACTTGGGTCTCCCTCGAGGGGATCAGCAAGGTGTCCACACACACCATCGGATGAGCTCTCTCCACACCTGTGCATTCACTGAAAGCAGGGGAAAGAGAAGTGGATAAGTTATAAAAACACAAAATGTAAATCAAAAGAGAATATTAAAACTAAGGTTTCAAATTAACAAAGGCGAGAGAAGAGTGTCAAACATACTTAGATCTTCGGGCATCCTGGTAGGGTCAATGACTATTGCTGGTGGTTGTGGGGCCTCCCCAAAGCTAGAGGCCAAAAGTTTTTTGATCACGGACTCATCGTCCCCTTCATCACCTAGAGGAAATCACTCCTCTGAGACTAAGGTCTCTCTCTCGACACTGGCCTCCTCGTGTACGACTCTCAGGATCTCTTGAGTGTCATGCCACTCAGGATTTCTCTCCTCCTATGCCATATGGGTGTCCTCACCAGTCTCGAAATCCCCGCTCATCCTCCTCAGTCTCCTCTCTGACTGATTCCTCCTCCATCTCATCCCCTGTGTGCTCCTTAGAATCAGAGTCTACACTAATAGGATCATCCTCCTCTCCGTTGTGAGCAGGAGCAGCCGCAATCTAGAGTAAAGGCACTATAGAGGCACCAGCTACCCGTCCAGCATGAACCATGTACCTAACTGTAATAGGCACACCTGAGTAACTACTGTTCAACCGGGATCTCCTTTAGGGCCCCTCTGGGCCTCCTGAATGGTCCTGTAGATCGATACCGCTGGAGGAAGTATTTCAGCATATGGTAGGCCAAAATGCTAAAGAACCCAATCAAACAGGTGAATCTCAACTCTCCTAGCCCTGTCAACTAGTTGGCTTGTAGTAGAACAAGCTACCACCATGGTCACCTCTTATCCCCATAACCCTGTCATGTCCTGGTAGGGAGTAGCGAGCATGTCTATTATGGTGAGAGAAGCCACTGGCTGATGAGGTGTCCTAAGAATAGACATAGTTGTCCACCTCACTGCTCGGATGACCCTTGGGTCCAATACTTGTACTCCCCTTCCATAGGGGGTGATATTCTCATATACCCAGCTCATGATAAGAGTGGGGTGGCTCAATGACTGCCCCTGTAATCAGACTACCCTGTATAAGTCATGGTAGGTAGTCCCTAGGATGTTTGTTCCCCATTCATACCTACACCCATGTCTCTCAATCTTTGGGATGATGGGAGCCCAATAGTAGAGGAGAGTGACGCCTCCCTTGTCCCCAATAAATCATGAGGACAATATACCCATAATAGTTCTCTGAATAATTGGAATAGGAGCAGTAGAAATCGATTGGACCTTCATCCCATTCTTCGAACTAGATGAGAAAATGACGTCTCCCATATATGTGGCCCACTGTATCATCGTAACCCTGGAACCTACTTTCTATAAAGTTAGTCTCCTCCCAAGAATCGGGAGCCCAAGGATGCGGTATATATCCTCCAAAGTAATGGTCCACTCGCCCCTAACACATGGAAACCGGAAGGTATTCCGATCTACATCCCAGTAGGAGAACAAGTAACACAATATGTGACTAGCAAGGGCAACGTGGGGTACCCATATAATCCTATAGATACGTGCCCTCTGTAGAATGTCCCTATCATCCTGAGTCAGTTGATCCAAAATCCCAGGGATCTAATCACACTTTCTCTCTCGACTCCTACGGATGTATTCCTCCTTCTTTTGCATTCACAAAAACATGAGAAAAGAGCAAGTTAGTAACGTATATAAGAAGAAAAACTCATCAAAAACATGATAAAACATGAAAAATCCAAAAAAAATCCAAGTTAGTGAATGTTTTGGTTATTCTGTTCAGAATCGCCACCCAGTGCAGGGTGGCTGTTCCAAGACTGTTGCATTGGGCAGTGGTCTTGAACCAATTTTCCAAATGTGCCCTTAACCCTAAAAAATTTCAAAATTGCAAAAAAAGACCATTTTTTGACAAAATAAAAGCATGCCCTATGGGTGCCCCCCCTAGAGACTCATTTAAGACAATTTTTTTTAAAATAATCCCCCCTAGGTGAACTTTTCAACACTTTTACATTTAGGGTATAAACACACAAAAGTGAAAATAACCAACCTTATGACCACGTTGGTCGATATCTCACATATGGAGGCATGATCACTATGCCGCAACAGTCGTTTCAGCTATGTTCTCATCAGAAATGGTCACCGTGAATCTAGAGCTCCAAATTCACCAAATCAACAATGCAAAAATAAATTGAAAAGTGAGTTTGTTTTGATATGTGTGTGTGTGTGTGTGTGTGTGTGTGTGTGTGTGTGTGTGTGTGTGTGTGTGTGTGTGTGTGTGTGTGTGTGTGTGTGTGTGTGTGTGTGTGTGTGTGTGTTTGTGTGTGTGTGTGTGTGTTATTTTTAACCTTGTTTTGAGTGTATGTGTTCACAGGGTGGAGCTTTGACATAGGTATATTTCTATATCCCCACACAAATGGTAAGTCCTCTTTTCATTTTGATTTAGTGTTTATTTTTCAATATTTTATCTATCTGCACTTGAGTCTTCTTTTTTCTCTTGTAGGTAGCGGGAGTTTGGGCGATGACATTTCGACAGACGGGTGTGTCAGGTATAAATTTTAACTCCCCTTTTCAGGAATGCCATACTCAGACTCTACGTTTTACGCCTTTTCATGGCTAAGACACTTCTCTGAGGGGGCAGTATGTACGCACCCAAAATTACATGTGCTACATTGTTAGAAAAATGATTACAAAAGTCCCCAATGATGATTCAGGTTTTTTCAAGAAGGTGTTCAAGCTCCAAATTCCATTCGTAGTGTATATTTGTTGCCTAGACATCCTTACTTAGCCTTTCCACACTTTTTTCCATCTTCTTGCCTCCTTTTGCGCATGTTTTGGCCTTTAGTGCCAGGACCGCCACCCTGCGCAGGGCGGCGGTCCTTGCCCACTTTTTCCAGAATCCCTCACGCGGGTTTTAGCATGTGAAGGTTCATTTAATTTCACTTTTTGCATGCATCTATGAGCCAAATTGTCTAAAATTAGCTTTGATTGATTAGTTTTCCTTCCTCCTTCTATTTTTAAATAGATTTAATTAGTTGGAACTACCCTTCTTGCCTTGAGCTTGAAGGCACCTCCCATCTTCCATTCCTATATATTCCATGCTTGTATTCAACCAAAAGGGCCTGAGAATTTTTGTGTATCTTGCATTGTATTACTGCTACAATCTTACTACGAATTGCATAGCCAAGCTATGATCTCTTGTGTTATCTCTCTTCTACTTGCATTGCATCTGGACTGCCATCAAGCTACCATTGCTCAAGCGCCATCCTCTTGTTGTTGTTTTTGCATTCACAATCCCTTGGACTCACATGAACACTCGGAGAAAGAAAGGAACATACTAAGGGGACAAATACAGACACAACCAGATTTTCCAAAGCTCTTGCTTGTCCAGGTTGGAATTGTGTCTATTTTTTGCCTTGTTTGTTGAATTGTTAAGTTAAAATCACTAGTTTTTATCACATATCAAATAGAGTATAAAATCATTCATATCAAATAGAGTAGAAAATAATTCATTTCAATAAACTAGTCAATCACAAGTAGATCAAATCATTAGTAAGCTTGCCTCTTTAACATTACTAGGGAAGTTATGGGGAACAATAGCCCCTTTCAGGGTCATGATTTGTTCTTCACCTCTGAGGTAGGGTTTGAAGGGTTTTTTTTTATTGAATTAGGTTATTTGTTTTAGATTAGATTCATACATTCGCACAAGTAACCAGCTACACCCGGCTGATTGCTTGTCTTTAGTTTATTTATTAGATTAGAACGCATTGCTTAAAAATTATAAAAGAATAAAAATATTTCCTTTAGTAGGTTAGTTTTCTTTTATTGCTTTGATCCGAAATATTGTGAAAATTCCAAAAACATAGATAATATTTCCTTTAGTAATTAGTTTTCTTATTAAAAATCATTTTATTTCATTTTGTATGACCATCAATGGTCCACAACAAGAAAAGACATGTAGTTGTGATCCCTTGGTCCCATAACCCAACGGGCTCGAATTGATAACTGACATTGATACCAGTTTACGTTTGACAGTCTTACACACACCCATAACTTTTGCTAAGAAAATAGAACAAATCAATACGCTAAACATCATTGTTAATCAAGCCTACGACTATTGGATTGATCCTAGAAACAAGGTTTGATTACATGCATGACCATTCAAGGGCCACAACCTCCATGAGTCTTTGGTTATGATCCTCATGTCCCACAACCCAACGGGCGTTCTAGTCAGTTAGACATTGACACTAGTTTGCATACATTAGTATTCAGATCTTCACCACTTCCACTAGATATTATTGCACAACTTTCCTTACTGAACATAGCAGTCAATCAGGCTAAGAATTTCTGGACTAGACCAAAAAATCACCCATAAATACTTATGGTTCCATTGCACCTCTCATTATTACTTCTATGACCTTGTCTAGAAATCTATACGAGGCACCCGTAGGTCATTTTCCACGTATTCAACAACCAACAAACAAAATCTTGGCAGAGCTCGACATTGATTGGAGTCTTTGAGTGGATATTATCTCAGACCAAGCCATCACACCACTTCAAGTTAGGAGATCATTCTTTTCCTTAGACTCACAGATCCTGACATTGTGGGTTGAATATATAAGATTTCCCAATTAGCTTGATCTCTGTAACCACACTCACATTCACATTCATTCTACACCGGCTGTCTCGGCACAACCTCGAGAGGTCAGGTGCGAAGAAGGTCATGTTTTGATTTTCTATCATGCAGTTCCCTTCACTCCCACCTCTAGTATGCCTCCTCACAATATTCATGGAAAATATATGTAACACGATAATGTTGATACAGATAATTCTGAGCATTCAGATGACAAATTCGATATTGTCAAACTCATTGATGAAGCACTATGCCAACTAAACTTTACACCTATTGATTTAGATGACTCTTACTTTGAAGACACCTTTGTAGATGATGGCACAAGAAAATATTAATTCAAAACCCCTCCTTATACTAATGTTATGATACTCTATTAGGGATTTATTAACACCTTAGACATTGTTTCATCTCCTTCGACACGATCTACATCTACACCACCACCTTTCACATGCATGTTATTGATAAAAAACTCTTTTTGGCATCACATTTCGATTAATTGTACTTTCTTAGATAATATTTACACACTTGAGGGCTTAATTAGGCTTGGTTTGACACTCAATGACATATTACCACCAATTCATTCAACTCATCTTTATCATGGTTATCGTCACATTACGTCCGCCTATGGCCTTTGTGTATTTTATTTGATGATCTTCATTACACACACACCTCACACTTCTCCATTGACACTGGGGCTATCTTGGCTTGACTATATTGGTGGTAGCTTAGATACAGATCACACCTCTCTCATGTTTCCTATGCCATTTGGCAATTTTTCTATCAATAATGATTCATCTCTTACTTATTCTCAGAATCTATCTTGCTGGTATGCACATGACTATCCACTAGTGCCCTTCACTAATGAAGAATAGTCCATGAGTTTCTATACCCTACGTTGTAATAGTTATTTATACGATCCACCTCATTCTATTGCTTATCACGTCTTGAATGCTACGCCCGTGGGATTTGACCTCAACAGACAATGATCTGTCATACAATATCACATGATTATAATCACCACCACACATGTGGGGGCATAATATTCACACACCTCCACTCTTGCATTGACACATGTTTCATACTCACATTACCACACATCAACCTTCTAGCATACGCACAATCATCTATACAAAAAACATCATCGTTACCCGATGACACACTCTTGTGCTTCGGTTCACATGTGTCTGTTGAGGGCATTATTTACACATGAACCCCACACACTTCACATTATTCATTACACCTTAGACACCGCATATCATCACATGATCCTGCATCATCTACACATTACCCACTACATTACATGGTATACACATTGTGTGTCTTCCTACATATACCATATACATTGTACACATACCTCACATACTACACCATAACCATTACATATTGTGTGTTTTTTACACATCGTACATGTTGTCTTACATTTTATATCCTTCACCTTACATATTACATCTTGCATCTTATAAATACCATTTTAGGTTATCTATGCATTGTACATTACATGTTATACACCCTACTACACCCATTACACATTTTGCACTGCACTCACTACTCAGTGACGCACTCTAGTCTCATGGTCCATACTAGATTATTGAGGGTATACATAAAAATAGACATCATCACCCTTACATGTTCATCATTCCATATTTTATCATGTAATATACCTAGGTTAAGTGATATGCACTTTAGGCTACAGGTTCACTTCTTCTACCATCGTCTCATTATAGGCTACATCATCATTTTCGCTTACATCATTTAATGGTATACACATTAGGATACATAACCACTCATTTCTATTCATCTTGTTGGGATATACGATTAGGCTATAGAGTCATGTACAATTCATCTCTATGTCACATTTCATCACTACACACACATCACAACGCGTTGCACATAACACAAAGTTTGACCATTTCCCAATGACGCACTCTCATTTATGGTTTATTCTTGACTTCTGATGGGGCATACCAAATGAACCCCACTGCATAAAATCCATTCACTCAGGGGGCATGCAACTCCTTTCATTCACTTTTCATTCAATTCCATCTATCCATCCACAATATACTACATTATATGGTTTGCATTTACTCTTTCTTGCACTTGCTTTTACATGTTTTCTTTATTACACATGCTAGATAGATATCTTGTATTTCGTTATATTTACCATACACACATGCACATTCACTTTCTTTCTAGTTTTGATTGTATATAAAGAGCTTCTACATGTAGTATGGATGTTTGACACACTACCTCCTGGGGGCATCCACATCTATATGGTACAGGTGTTATTGCTTCATTTTTTTCTATAGGACACTACTTTGGTTTATACATGATTTGACAAATGCTTTATCTTTCTAACATGCTAACGGGTGCTTCATGTGCAAAATTTTCTAGGCAAGGATATTTTCTTCTATACTTGTTTGTTATATTATTTTTTATTGTTTGTTATTGTTTGCGGGCTATGCCCTTTATTTTTTCTTCATACTTATTTTTTTGCAACCACTATGTACTTGAGTGTATTGCAACACCATGAGTGGTGTCCCATGTTTGCAACCTACTTTATGTGGCCTACATTGTCTTCTTGGGTGTTTACATTATTTTCTTATGTTCTAGTTTACGCATTGTTTGTTTGGATTACACTTATTTTCTACATGCATGATTGCTCGTACTAACACTTTTTTCTAGCCACTTGTTTGTGTGTGCATTGGTCTTTACCAAGCACATTCCCTTCCCCCTATAGGGCATAGTTTCAGTATCTGTGGTCACTCCCCTTTTGGGGCCACATTATCCTATCAGTGATGTCATATGCACCCCCAAAGAGGGGGGCATCATTTGGGTTTACACACAATATCGATACATTTCACTTTTCAGTTATCATCCATGACACAATGGGTTACATAGCGAGTGAGTTTATACCATTCTAAAAAACTCCATACCCAGTGGATTTTATAGGGAATATTGTCCTGAGAATTTTGGGGAGTAGATACAAGATGAAGGAACATCAGACTTTCCTCCCTACACTTCTTATGTCAGTGGCATCCGGTCACCCAAAAAACCAGATAGTACAGAGATCTCTTCATAATTCTCAGGAAGCAGTTATAGGTTGGAGGACACATCAGACTTGTCACCATACACTTCTTTGACCAGTGGCATGAGATCACCCAAAAAAATCACAATTCACTGACATGTAAAGGATCCTTTCTACACCCTTTTTCTCAACACAGATCATGTGCACATGTTCCTTTTTCATTTTTTAGTACCTTATTTATATGATTTATATATATATATATATACATGCATTTTTGTACATTACACATATACATGTGTATTTGACTACTTGATTGTCTTCTCATTTATAGGTTCATCCGTATGGGAAGCAAGTAGTCAACAATAACACACGATACTAACCATGCAGGTACACTACACACATTGGCATTTACACATGTGCTTTCACCCTAGGTTTACTCTCATCACTTTTTACACTTTTTTCATCTTTATTCTTCACTTTCCATGTTTTTATCACTTCACACTTTGTCTAGTCCTTCAACACACATTCTACATCACTCTACATGGATTATTATGTATGCATCTCTATCTACTTTATGTTACTGATATTACTACTCACCAACATAAAGTGGGGGCAAATATAAACACAAAATCATACACTTTGAGTCATTATTTAGTCCTGATATCATACTACTATTCATATGGTTCCTAAGTGAAAATAGTAATAACTAACCCATGTATTTGTCCATTTTACTTTTCTCTTTGTCATTACTTTTGATCTTGCACCCGCACTTTCCCAATCTATTTTGACATTTTGCGTTTTTCCTATTTATGACTAAGGCACCCATCCAGGACTTTGATCCTCTTTTCACTTTACTCTCACCTTTTGGGCACTTTCTAGTTGTTTGAGCTTTCTATATTTTTGGTGGTCAGTATTTTCAGGGTTAATTGAAAAATTAGAACAAAATAACCATATAAATATAAAGTTATGTAACCACAATGAAGTACCAAGCACAAAACACTTACTATCACCACCTAAGGTTGTATCCATCATAGGAATATATAGCTACATTTGCATCCATCTAGCTCCATCACAAGGCACACAAGGATGGTTCATCTACATCAAACTTCATAGGATGGGAGTTTATTATTTCCATGCACACATTTACTACATTCTACATCTAGTTATTTTCTCGCTACTTCAAAAAGTGTGACTTGCACAAGAGCAACCTACGACACAATTGTACACACACACCTAGAACTACATTAGGTCTGATATGTAGTGCAGCACTCAGTGATAAGTCCATCAATTTGGAAATTGAGGACAATATGAACCCTTAATATGCATCTTTCTTTTTTAAGGTTTTTGATGCTTTGTTTGGGGTTTTGCAGGTGATTCCTTTATTACACATTTAACAGTGCTTTGGTGATCACACAACGGCATTCACATGACAAGAAGTGAACACATGAAAACATCTAGCGACACTCCAGAGGATATTTCCTAGCCATTTTTGTAGACCATGGCACCTAGATCTCAGACTAGGGCACCCACAGCTGCCCCTATCCCTCTCCAGGTGCCCCAAGTCTATCCAGACAACTCATATCTACATTATATCATGCTATTGTGCAATGATTTCCTCCTCCTATTCACCTTGTGTGCACTGCGACACAACCCTGTGACATCTTCAAATCAACTATGGATTTTTTACCCCTTCTTGCATATTAGGGTTTTATTTTTTCTAGCTTAGTTTTCTTTGGTATCATTTCAATATTTCATTTATTTAGTTATTTTACTAGTCTTATAGGATTAGATTACACTAGAATATTTATATTTTAGTTAATCATTATATTAGAAGCCCCTATTAAATTAGGTATGTTCCCTGATCCTACCATTGACAATATTTCACATTTATCTGCATCTATTCCATCCCCTTCAACAAGTTCTTCACAAGTTGCACAATTTTTTTTTTTTTTACAATATGTGAAAATCTCTTACGATGACCATGTCCCTCAGCATTATATACGTAAAATTAAAAAACCCATCACATGACCATAAACCCCTTCATCTAAAAAGGTGACAATCATATCATGTGACCATCTGAATTCTTCAACTTAAAAATCAAACTCCTTGCCTTCCATTTTGGGGCCACACCCCTTATCGATATTATCAGTTACTGCCACACAATAAAAAATCATCCCTCAAGAGACATCTAAGGATATCACGTCAAAAACGACCCTTTTAACATATGTACAATTGAAATAATTTCCACTCCCTGCAACCTCTACCTTAAAGGAAATTGTGTATTAGTCCTTGAAAGGCTTATTCGATAATCTATCATAATATTACCTCCTCTTAAGCCATTTGGCTCTCAAGGATGGAAGCCCTCCTGGTATAACTTTGAAGCTTTTTGTCATTACCATCACACACTAGGACAACATTGCAGAGGATTGCAAATTCCTTCATGTTGTTATCAAAAGCCTTGTTAACAAGGACCTTCTCCCTCCATATCTAGAAACATCAAAAACATCTCACTAAACATCTATAACCACTACATCTAAGCCATTACCTACACTCAAAACCACCAAAAGTGGAATCTCTTCTAAGAAATTCCCTCCTCACCAAATTTACATAGTATGTATCACCACTAGAGCACGTACACATGACCCTAAGACTGCCAATCAAAACAAGTCCAAATTCTCTATCTTGCTCTCTCAGATTCATCTAATACAACACCCCCCATGAAGGCTAAGGTATACATTCTTTCCATTCCTCAAATGCAAGCTACTACCTCTATTTAAAATATCGTTATCAAAATATTTCATCGAGATCTAGTAAAAAGGTCTATTTATGAGCTTGTGAAAACTTCACCTCAACGTCGATAAGCCATGATTGAAGCAATCTAATCTATATCAGTACCCTTAGATGATCCGCAACCTTTTGCAAACCTATTTGGTACACTCAAAATGTCTCACTACCATCTCTTTTGACTACTCAGAAATCCCATTATTAAAACTAGAGGACCATGACCTCCCACTTTGTTATCACCTACCAAATTAATGATACCCTCATTAAGAGAATCATGATTGAGCTCAACAACAACATCAAGCATCATATCATCACATGCCTTTAATCAACTTCAATTACCCAATACCATTGTCTCCCAGACACCAACCGTACTATGATCTTTCAATGACATTATCACCCCCAGATTAGGCACAATCATCTTACCAGTCAAAGTCAGTGTTAAAACCCTCTACCAACTCTTGTATCTAGTAGAAGGATAAATTCAATAGAACATTATATTAGGTTGACCCTGTATACACACTATGTGTTGTATCCTATCTACGCTCCATCGATGTCTCAAATATGAACATGAAGGTAAAACTTTCACACTACGCTCAAATCTAAATCCTTTCAAAGCATGTCACATGACGTATCATCTGAATGATGTTATCTTTCCCAAATCAAACTCAAGATCCTTTAACAAATCCTCCACCAGTTCATCCATTCCATTGTCAAAATTACCAGATGACACTTCCTTCAATGAAGTTATATAACACTTTTCACTAGGGGAGTATCATCTACTTATACTTAATTCACTTCCTACACCAAAGACATACAAAATACCTAATAAACAACCCATTTATGAACCTAACGTTGGAAATCTAATTTCCTATGGTCCACCACATTTCAAAACAAATCTTTTCTACATAGGGATTGATCACCCTTCTCCAGGTCTTACTAATCAACGTCATGCCAAACCTTTCATACCATACTTTGAATTTCTATATAACAAAGTCTTTGCACAAATGTATCTCCATCGTTGTGCCTAGAAAGGCTTCAAAATTGGACATTATGAATAAGGCATCCACGATGTGATCCTTGGCCATTCATATAAACTACATGAAAAATATGGGTTAGGTTTCAAAAATCGAGTCTTCGAGTCTTCAACCAGTGTCATGTCCAAACTCATCACATAACCAAAACCTTCTACCTCATTTACACATGACAACCCCATGGACAAAGATGACACCATTTCTATCACATACAACTTTTTTATTCAATAATATCACTTTAGGACCACTGAATTATCAAACTAATCATGATATTAAAACCCTTCCTCATTTGGTCCAAAATAATAGAAGAGGATTCATCCACTATTAACATTATTCAATGCCAAGACAACCAAGCCATCCTCTCGCACATGGGTGTATAGAACCATTACCTTACAAAAACCTTACCACCAGATACATTGACACTTCTCAACGAATCCACTACCTACATTATTTTAGGAACTCCACAGGAACCTCACATAGTTAAAATTGGCCAATCTTTAGATTCGCATGAATTAAATGACTTTACCGCCTTCCTATCCAAACATAGTCACCTTCACAAGGTCATATAGTGATATGCTAAGAATCAACCCAAACATCATCATTGACAACATCATCACTTACCCCAATGCCAAACCTTTCAAATAAAAGTTATGTAAGATGTAACCTTGCATAGGTCTTCTCATCAAAGAGGAGTTACAACGTTTACTCTCCATAAATTTTATTATACCCATTGACTATCTATAATGGATCTCTAATATTGTGCGCATGACTAAGGCCTTAGGAAAGTTACACTTATGCACTAACTTTTGGGACCTTAATCTTTCCCTAAAGAAAACTTCCCCATTCCAAACATCGATCAACTTGTCGATCCAACCAACGGCCATGAAATGATCTCCCTTATGGATAGCTTTTCTAGCCACAACCAAATTCTCATTGCCACCGATGACCAATATAAAACATCATTCATCGCCCCTTTGGAGACTTTCTGTTACTGAGTAATGCCCTTCATACTCAAAAACATCATATCCACTTATCAATGCACTATGACATATATCTTCTATGATCTTATTCGCAAAATAGTAGAAGACTATGTTGATGATCTTTTAGGAAAATCAGCACAACGAAAGGATCATCTCGCCATCCTTTATGTAATATTCACTCATCTTATTCAATACTTCCTTCATCTTAATCCCACTAAATGTGTGTTTGGTGTTCTCACCGGTAAAATCTTAGAGTTCATTGTGTCTATTTGGGGCATTCAAGTAGACCCCGCTAAGATCAAGACCATTATTTAGATGCCTCCTCCATCAAATGTCAAACAACTTTGTAACCTTTAGGGTAAGCTTAAGTCCATCTATTGCTTTATCTCATAACTTTCAGATCATTTTCATCCTTTTCACCACCTCCTTTGAAAGGTTGTAAACTTTAAATGGAATCGCAATTGTCAAAGGGCCTTTGATGACCTCAAAAATTACCTCTTATCACCACCCGTGATCACACCTCCACGTGAAGGGGATCCCTTCTACCTTTACATATCCACTACTAATCATGCCTTGGGTGTCAATCTCACTCATCGATATGATTAGGGTCATGAAAATCCATTTACTATATAAACCACACTCTTACAGACTACGAAATTCATTATACTGAAGTTGAAAATTTATGGTGTGCCTTTTACTTCACAACTTCTAAAATTTGTCATTACCTACCAAATCTTAAGACATATTTCATTATGAGCTTCAATCCACTTAAAACCATGCACTCAAAACAATATCACAATGAATTCATCACTCGGTGGATAATGCTTATGACCGATTTTGATCTTGAATTCATCTCCCAAAAATATATCAATGGACAAGCTATCGCTGATCAGCTCGCCGAAGCCCCTCTACCTAAAAATCAACTACCTCACGAACACTTCCCTAACGAATCTATCAACATTATCAATCACGAAAACACCCCTCTCAAAATGAAAATTTTATTTGATGGATCTAAGCGTTAGTAAAGGGGTGGTGTCAGTATCGTTAGCATACCTCCCTAATGGATTCCTATCCCCCTATCATTAAAAATAAATTTTGAATGTACCAACAACATAGTACAATACAAACCTCTAATCATGGATCTCCAAACCACCGTCATGCCTAGTGTTCAAATCTTGGATATTTATGGAGACTCACAACTTGTCATTTTTATACCCACCAAAGAACAAGGGAATCCCATGCACATCGGCTTATCACCCAGCGGGGGCTGGGCACTCACCTGAGGCACGCGTGGGTGTCGAGTCTCTCTTTTATTTGAGTTAAGTGGGAAACATCATCTATGATAGGAGCTTAAAAACAGTAAGTGGGAACAAGACATACACTTATCATAGAACTCAGAACGGCTTCTAGACAAATGCAGTCATCCTAGACCGAATGGTACATAACAAATTATAGAGAGGAACCAAAATAGAAAGGAAAATGCATAAGTAGTTATATTCATTCTATAAACATTCATGAATCAAAATTGTAAGCTATAAATATGGATCAGAAACATTAATAACCATATTCATCAAGTCTAGTAACCTCATTATATTCCTTAGATTCATTACAGACTACCACAACTGTGCAAACCGAAGTCATGCATCACAGCTAGATTTATACCCATTAGTTCTCAAGAGAGAATTTATAATCCCAACCCCTTATTACATCCTTTTCCTATAGATTCCTACCCAACTTATGAAGCTCTCACGGTATTCTTGCATGGCTCCACTTCCTTCTGTTTCTCCTTCTCTTTCCTATGGCGAGTGCTTGTATTTATAGCCCTTTTCAACATCATCAAGCCTTTGCAAGAGTTGTAGATCCATTTGCCAAGTGTCTAAGGTGGTCCTTCATGGGAGCATGCTTCTTCAAGTCTGAGCTCTCCACTCTTTGCAATGATGGCCTTCTAGAAACTTCCATCACAGGGTATATTCCTTCTTAGGCCAACCTATTACCAGGCTAGCACCTTATCCATTCTGCATGTGCAGTCGGGTCACACTTTTCTCGTGTTCTACCTGATGTGTCAAATATGGCTAAGTATTGAAACCTTTGTTGTCTTGTGTGTGCCACTTACTCTGTTAAACCCTACTAGAACCCTATCCTGCACACTTTTTCCTTGAGCTCCCTTTCTTGACTAGGCCTTGCACGCCCACGTGCCTTCTTGTACTTGGCCAATATTTTAGGGTTCCAACATCACCCCACACTACGCCTATTCTCTGCCCACGGTAACACCTTCTCAATAAATAAAGAATGAATACCTTTAAATGGTTTGGGGATAGGGAATGAAAAAAATTGGGGAAGAAAGAAAGAATGGCGGAACTATGATCACTTCTGTAAGAGGAGAGGGAAATATTTTGTTAGGTCTACCTCTAGCTTATTCTAGGTAACGACCTCGCTCCATGCCCGCTGATAAATGTTACTGGCTAGGGTGCTCACCTCTTCAAAGCTTATCCCCTCTCCTTGGGTATTCATCGTTTCTAAGATCTCCTCCAATTGTTTGCCCAAGTCTTCGAGTGCATCCATCCTTCGAGTGATCTGGGGATACAACTCCTTCAGTCAGTTCTTAATTGATACCCGCAAGGTCTCAATAGCCATTGATTTCTTCTCAACTTTGGCTAAGATCTTGTCACGTTCCACTCTATTCCCCCTGTTCTTCTCCTGGAATTCCTTGAGCTCCACTTCATGGGAGGTGACCAGAATGCTCGCCACTCTATCTCTATCGGTGCAATTATCATAAACGGACTCAACAGCTTGGGCATAAACTTTCACATCTATGAGGACTTTCTTGTATTCAGTAACAATTTCCACAACCTTCATCTTGTCCTCCTTTTCCTTGCACGTTGATGCCTCCTCTGTAGACTCTAAGGCCAGTGGTCACCTTTCCATTGTGAGGACATGGGTCAAGACCTCTAGACACTCTAGGGTGGATCCATACTTCTACACGGGTGGTGTTAGATCTGGATGCTTTAAGAAAATGGCATCTATAATCATCTCTAATTTCTTGCAAACCTCGTGCACCCTTCCCTTCTCTTCCTTCAACCCACACCTTAGCTGCATGTTGGTTAGTTCCTCCCGCTTTAAGTCCTTGTTCCTTTCTTCGAGCTCTTCTTCATTCTTCTCCAGCTCTACCTCTAGGAATTTTACCCTATCATTCCTCCCAAATAACTTGTCTTCTAGTTCAACCGAGACCTTTTTCAACGCATTACAGACTTGTTTGTCTGATAGCCATTGAGTGATCATCAAGGGGTTGTCTCCTTTTGACTCAAACACCATCATTATTTCCCCTTAGCTTACCTCAAATTTTGGCTCATCAATGTGGGACTCAATTGCCAAAGAAAGCATTTTCCTTGTCCGAGGGTATGTACCTTCCTCATTAAATGACTTCATAGCCAAGAGTTTCTCTATTGGTATTGTGCTTTAGAAACGCACATGCAACACCTTGTTTGGATCATCAATATAGTCCATTCTTGGTCTTTGGATCTCTATGCACCTTCCTCCTATGCACATGCCCTTAGGAATACATACCATCAAACTGGGGCCTCCTCCTGTGCTATTGTGATCCTTTCCCACACTTTCTTCCTTATCTTCATTCATTACTAAATCAGCATTGCGCTCCAACTCTTGTTCTACTAAGGCTTCAATGATTTTTTCTACTTCTTTTTCTACTACCTTGTTTATCTGCTCCTGCATGAGGCTTGGAGTCTAATTTTTTGTACTCACTTCTTCACTTCCTCCCTTATCTTGGGTACCTTCCTCCTCCTGGCTACCCTTCCTCCACACGAAGAGAAACTCATTTTCCTCTTCTCCGCCCTTCCTCTGAATCATGCACATCAAACACTAGTGGTTCCTGGGCTCCTTCAGGTTCATCTTCTTCATCATCATCCCTCTCTCCTCTGTAGGCCTCCAAGCTCTTCGTGTCCTCTGAATCAGCCTCCTTCCATGGCCTTCTGTTTCTTCCTAACTAGGGATTCCAGTATAAGAGATTCGGCTCTTTATTCTTCCTCCTCTGGTGACTTCTCCTTTGTGATAGGATTTTCTTGTTTTGGTGCCTCCTCTCTAACTAGGGACCTCTTCCTGTGCATGTAAGTACTAGTTCTAGCATTTTCCATGGGGTGCCCACTTGTGGTGCACTTTGGACACTTGGTGCCTTCTTCCCTTGCACCTCTTCTTTTCCTTTCTTTTCGGTGCAAGCTTCTTTCTCCCCATGGGGTCTTAAGGGATGGAGACATCACATTCCAGGTATGCGCCCTTCTCAAAATTTGGTCTTATGTGTAGATATACCCTTGTCGTGGTCTCTCATTCTATTGGAAAATTTAGGGGCTTTGTCATTTGAACTTTGTGGGAGACATACCTCTCCACGTACGTGTGATTCTTGGGGTAAACGAGATTTCTGCGCAGCTCCTTATGGTCTTGATCTACCTCGCTAAGGTTGAACCTTAGTCTTTTGGCCTCTTTAAACCTGTTTACCCCTACTTGGAAATATTGAGCGGTGAAGGAGAAGGGGATATTGCACCAGGGGCCCATGTTTTCATCTATCAATTTAAATTTTCCAATGTAGAAATGCTAGTACACCACAAATTCAGCTTCTTCGTCAATGAGCACTGGTAGTTACTTTGGGATCCTCCACTCTACCCCAAATTCATCCCTTAAATTCTTATACCATTTTTCCAGGTGTGCCTTGTGAGCAGCCGTCATGCTATCGTAAGTGTACTTTGTGAATCTTTTCGCGGGTGAGGGGTCATTCCTCTGGATATTCCCAAACAAACTTATATGCCGCATCTATCACTCTGATCTCTGAAAACACAATTGCCAAGAGGACATTGCCAAAGAGTATCTTGTCTCCTTCCTGCGTGTTGCTGATAATTTCATCTGCAATGAAGGAAGAGAAGTTGTAGATGGTGCCTTTTTATATTTTCCTACACACATTTAACTAGGCCTTATTTACCTGTGTCCACCTTTCTTGGTCATTTATCTTTGTCACCAGGCGCGCAGCCATTCTCATGATAGGGTATTGGATTTCTGTGATATCAAAGTATCGTGACCCCTTCTTATAATCATATGTGGTAATGGTTGCTTTGATGGCTTCCTTGTCACTCAGGTCATCATCTATACTTTCTCCTTCACATATGAGGCCTATGAATTTTGAAATCAGCTGAGGAGTTATGCAAATCTTGCACCCTGTGAAGTAAAAGTGGTCCTCATGTATGCACGACATTAACCATTGATAGAGGCACTCAGGCTTTCCAAAATAAGGCAACTCATAGAGTTGCAATAATCTCACCTTCTCCAAATTTACTTTTACCTCGTTGCTATAGATAGGTAAACCTTCTGGTGTCCTCTTATTTTTTGGGTGCACCAACTCCAGCACCAATTCCTGTTTCTGTCATGTTCATGAGATGGTTGTAATCACTCACCAGTCATGTTTCTTAAGTGGGACTCCCATTATTTCCCAAGAAAAACCCCATCCGGGTACTACATCTTTGCTTACCATTCTTCATTCATGCTTATGGGGATTTCTTGTTATTTTCCCTTGCCCTTTCCCTTCAACTTCTTAGGTGATATAGTTGGTTTCTTAGGTGTCATGGTTTAGGTTATCTTAGTACTTCAACTTCTCTTACTTTCTCTACTTTTCTACCCTCTCCAAGCTCAGACCTCAAACTTGTGAAGAAACCCTTTTTAGCCCATGCCCTAGCTGCCAAACCCTAACTGGAATAACCTTGTTCACAAGACGGCGCTTCTCCATAATTTTTTTCTATGCCCATGAACTTCTTTCCTTCTGGTTTGTAGATCAAATCTAGTAACTCTCGCCTTAATTCCTCAAACTTTTCTTCACATAGATCAACTCTGGAAACCCTAGTCCACAAGAGCTTTATTTTTCGTATTCGCAATGTCCATAATGAAGTGCCCAACCTTCTATTTATAGCTTTCCATTATTTTTATCATTAAATTATGCTTCACCTACCACCGTACTTCAACACTTATTGTAGCTTTTTCCACTAAGCCGCACTCTAGCACCCCCAACTCACGCGCCCAACCTTGTGTGGACAATCCTACAACCTTCTGGCGTGCAAAAAATCTATCTGACAGAAGACTCTTATGCACACGCATTACCAGTGCCAAAGGTACTTCTTCCTCCCTTGTACCTGGAACCAAGATGTAGTCTTATCCTGACACCAACCATCCTCGTTCACCCTTTTTTCACAGGGCCATCCATGCGCTTCCTTTCACAGGGCCATTCAATCCAAGATTTTCAATGCAATCCTTCCTGGTACTTCGCACCTTACACTTTCTTTCACATCATTCCACCCCACACTAAAATGATGTGTGGTCCTCTGCACATTCACAACCTTTAAAAAGTAATGAGGTTACCAGGCGCCCAAGGCCAAACACAAAACAACAATGGGAAAGGGAAACACAAGAAAAGAAAAAAATGCATTAAAGGAAGTCCTAACCTATCTAGAAATATTGCCTTATTGCAAACACCAAGAAGACTTATTTATAGTAGGGCTTCAGCCTACTCCCATTGAAGTGTCCTAGAAATCTCCTCCCATCCAGCACTTGTAACTGGCACGCACCTAAATCAAGGATGTACGAGATGTTGTAGGGACCCAACCAATGGACTTTTAACTTCTTAGGATGGCACAGAAACTTGGAATCATATAGTAGCACCAGTTGCCCAACCTCAAACTTTTTGTTCTTAATGTGATGATCATGCCATGCCTTTTATTTTAATTTTTCAGTCTTCTGCTCCACCTAGTGAGTGATCGTCTTTCATCCAATTGCATTAACTTGTCAATTATTTCTTCCAGTGCTTGTTCATTAGCCAATCCTCCTATGCACGTTATACACAAAGAAGGTAACATGAATTCAACTGGTAGGATAGCCTCCATGCCAAACACTAATTGAAATGGTGTGGCCTTATTTAACCTCTTGTAGGTTGTCCTATATGCCCAAAGAATGGATGATACTTTGTCATCCCAATCTTGTCTACCAATGTCACAAATTTTTGTTAGGGTATGACTTAGTATTTTATTAAATGCCTCCGCGGTTCCATTTTATTTGTGGATGGTAAGGGGTAGTCTTGTGATGAGCCACCATGAATTCCACTAATAGAATCCTTACCGTCTCATTTAAGAAATGTGTACCCCTGTCACTAGTCAAACTCAAAGGGCACCCATACCTTGTAATAATGTTTTCCCACATAAACCTTGTTGTAGTAGTTGTTGAACAATCCTTGGTAGGTGTTGCTTCTACCCACCTTGTCAAGTAATCTGTGTAAGTGATTATATAACGTGACCTAGTCCTACGTGTGGCAGTTGGTGCAATAGGGCCTACAAATTCTATAGCCCACTTTTTGAATGGCTCGGCACTAGGAATAGGGCGCAGAGGCATTTCATCTCTTCACCCTGGTTTGCCAATGCACTGACAATGGTCACACACCTTGCAATATTCCTTACAGTCTTGATATAGGGTCTCCCACCATAATCCAGCCATCAATATCTTGTGTGCAGTGGCATCACCTACATAGTTCCCACCTGCACTACCTCCATGCCTCTTCTATTATGGCTAGGAACTCATGTTCTAGCACACACCGGCACAGAATCTCATCATGTCCTAATTTGTATAAATCCCCACTAATCAACATGTAGGGCATGGAGCGTATAGCTAACTAATTTTTATCCAATGCCTTCATTCCTTCTGGTGCTACACCTATCTTGAGAAATACTACAATATCTTCTAAGTCTGAGGGCACGTGCTGCAACCTAAATAGTTGTGCATCTGGCATGGTATCTTCAATGCTTTGCACATCCTCCCCTGAATCGATTCTAGATAAATGATCAGGTCTGGAATTACTTTTTCCTAGTTTGAAAACCACTGTGAACTCAAATTCTTAGAACAATAGTACCCACCAACATATGTGCCCTTGTAGAATGGGCTTGTTCACTAAATATTTCAATGCCATATGGTCAGTGTAAAATATAAAAGGGGTTTCCAGCAGATACTGTCTAAACTTGTGAAGCGCATAGATCATTGACAATGCCTCGCGCTCAGTTGTAGTATAATTTTGCTCTGCTAGTGTCAACTTCCTGCTTGCAAAGCATAAAGGATGATCAACAATCCCTTCACCAGGATGTGCAAGTACTGCTCCAATGGTGGTTCCTGAGGCATCAACATGAACATGGAAGGGCTTATCCCAAGAGGGGAATCGTAGTATGGGCGCGGTGATAAGCCTATCCTTTAAAGTGTCAAATGTCTTCTGATGCCCTCTCCCTAAAGGAAGGAACTCTTGTGTCTAAGTAACTCTTCTAAAGGCATGGTGATCTTGGTGTATCCCTTGATGAACTTCTTGTAGTAACCCATGTGTCCAAGGAATCCACACACTACGCTTTGACTAGTAGGCTCCCCCAATCCCACAATTACTGCAACTTTGGCGAGGATCTACTAGTAAGCCCTCCCTACATATGATGTGCCCCAATAATGTTCCAAATGGGGTAGCAAAGACACATTTCTTAATGTTGAGGGATATCCTCAACTACCGACACCTTTCAAACATTAACCTTAAGTTGTCACAATGGTCCTTCACTAACCCATATATTGTCCAATCATCTAGGTAAACTTGAAGAAATTTATGGATGAAGTCCTGGAAAGCTTGCACCACAATGCGTGAGAACACAGTAGCACATTCTTCAACCCAAAAGGCATGACCGTATAGGAAAAATTCCCCACTCAGTGGTGAAAGTCATCTTTCTCTGGTCCTCCTTCGCAATCCTTACCTGGTGATAGCCTGAGAATCCATCTGTGAAAGAGTAGACCTCGTGTCCTGCCACTCCCTCTAATATTTCTTCAGTAAATGGGGTTGGGAAAGGATCAATGACACATACTGCATTCAGGTCCTGTAATCAACACAGATCCTTATCCTCCCATCCTTCTTGATACTAATCACCATTGGACTTATCCATTCCAACTCTTCCATAGCCTCAATGATACCTGATGCTATCATTTTTTCTATCTCCTCCTTGACCTTTACTGCAAATTGGGATTCATCTGGTATGGCCTCTTCCTGATTGGCATGCACCTTCCTTCAGCTTTATCCTCATCTCCCCCAAGGAATGGTGGATGCCTTTAAGCTCATGGTACCCACGTGGGAACAAATCTTGGAATTTTTGTAACAGATCAAATGATTTTAGAGACTTCTTTCTCCAACCAATAGTCTCTAATGATTTCCTCCTTGGGTTCTACTCCTGAGTCAATGTTAACCTTTTTCATCTTTAAAGGTTCATGGTAGGTGCACGTTCATTCATCAGCACTATCTATGACTTCATGTGCCCTACAAGAATGGTTAACATCCAAGCTTTCTGCCTCTTCCCCATCAATAACATACACCATCTTCCCTTTTCTTTTTCTATACACGTGTGCTCAAGTTGTATCTCTTCTATTTTCTTCTTCCTCAAAGCACACCTCCAGGCCAGGTTCACCTAGCAATTCTTGTATTCTGTCTTCCTCCATAACACTATCCCCTGTTGTAAGGTGCTTGACTACCTACAACACCTTATGTACTGATGGCTTTGTACTCTGATACTTGAATGTTTGAATGAGATCAGCCACCAATTCTTTCCAATTACCAGTTTGACGACACATCTCCGAGTGGATATACCATGTGTGTGCATAACCTTACAGGGTGGAGTACAACTTGTGAACCCATAATGAAGGTGGTAATGCTTCTGTGCTTCCCATCCAGGATGTCTCACATGCTTGGATATGGAAAGGAAGTGGTCTCTTTACCATGGTAGTATTTTATAGCCGTGGGTGCATTGCTCCTATAAAACCTTATGGAGAAGGCAATTCTCACCTCATGCCATTCCAAGAGGTTCTCCCGATGTGTCACCCACCAGCGCGCAACAGTTCTGAGTAGGCTGTAGTTAAACATTTTCCTCCTTTCCTTCTCACTTCTCCAATGGGCCTCCATTTCTCATAAGAAATCTTCAGGATTAGCCCCTCCTGAGTAACTTGGTAGTTTTCTTCCTCCCAAGCGCTAAAACTATACGCCCTTTGTCACCTTGGTTACCGATCCTCTTAAATGACGTCTAATTAACTCATAGGTCTCGTGTGCCCAATTGTCACATGCCATGCTTGTGGTATCACTCATAGACTGGGCATCCTCAAATTGGATAACTCCTTCTGTAGGGTGAATTATCTCAGGATCCCTAATTGAGCGCACATATATTCCATCAAGGACTTCTTCTCCCAATGGCTCTATGTAGGGCACCGACTTTCCATCTGTCAAAGGGATGATCACCCATTCTTCCTTGTTCTCAAAACTGATATATCCTTTGTTAAACCTTATGTCAGCATTATTCTTGTAACACCATGGGCACCCAAGAAATGTTGGAAAATTTTCTTACCTCGGTGAGTGCCAAGACTTTGAAGTCTCCAGTAAACTTGGCCCCCTGAATGGTAATCACTGCATCCTTTAATACTCCAATGGGCATGGCCTTAGTTTTGTTTGCCATATACAACACATTTGAAGATGGCTGCAATGTGGGCCTTCCCATCTGATGCCAAGTATCTAAGGTAAGAACATTCACTTCTGACTCCTATGTCGATGAGGATATTGCTCAGGATCCATCCATCAACAACTGCATTCAGAGTAATCTCTTTGTCATATTCAAGGTTGTGTGGAGAAAGGTTTGTATGTAAAACATGTCTCTCACACTCTGCTCTGGCACGTGGTACCTTCTCCCTTAGCCATTCTCCCAGCAAGGGAATAATATTCTCTTGCCTTAACATTTTACATACTTCTTTGACCTCATCCAGGTCACTTCTTGGAACCTCATTATCCTTCCGCTACCCCACCTGCCTCGATTTCTCCTTGAGACACTGTATCTCCCCTTGTAAACTCTGAATTACATCCATAGTCTCCTGGTATACTTCTTTCTGATGGGCAGGGTCTGGGTACTTTCCATGTGGCACCTCCTCTCTAGAAACTAATGTCCTTGGTCTGGGCATCTCCTTGGTGCATGGCGGCCTCTACACGTGTTGTCACCAGTAAAGGTTCTAGCTTCTAACTCACATGCCACTCTTGGCATCCATTGTGAATCAACCCTTTTTATGCTCACCATAGTAACGCCCTTATCTTTCTAGTGTTGTTGGTTCATATGCTCATAGAGTTTCAGACACTCTTCATACTTGTGCTTCTTCCCACACCATGAGCATTGTAATAGATTAGGACACTCACATTTATAATGCTCTATAGATCCACAATTATAACATGTTCCCCATGGGAACTCACTTCTTCCTCCTCTGTGGTTTCCACAACCCCAAAATCCTCCACGAGAACTTCTTCCACGAATGCCTCCATCTGTCGCGTCCTTCATAACGGCGGTCATCTTCCTTGGAACTACTGGCAAGGTTGGTCTGGCACACACCATGATCAATGGCCTCATGGATCTGGTCAATAAGCCTACAATCCTTAGTATCATGGGTTGTAGAGGTGTAGATCTTACAGTAGCAAGATACATTCTTCTGAATTACACGCTATAACAAGGGACATCTACTCACATCATGGTCCCCATGAAAAATCTCACAATCTACCGCTACGGCATATACTGCCTTCTGGGGGCAGCTATCCTTGGCATGCCCCTCTACTTCACAATCCGTACACCACATTCCACTGCGAGTCTCATGGGCTGAGTTCACAGATAAATTTTTCTAGCTGCTTAGCCATAGCAGTGATTTGAGCTTCTAGAAATGGGCTAACACTAGTATCAATGCTTCCAACAGCTTCAGTGCATAGAGCAGCTTCTAGCGCCTCACGCAGGATCTGTGAAAGTCTTATGAGATAATGCTCTTCTAAATGGTGTTATCAACCCTCCAACAAACCATTGAGCATGTTGTGAAGGGTGAATGTCATATGAAAATTTTGACAGGAGAGTCTTAAACCACGCGTCATACTCCTGCACACTCTCTGTCATTCCCTGTTGAATCTCCTTGAGGGCGTTGATGCTCTTCTGTTCAAACTCAGGGATGTGGAATTCTGTTAGGAAGGTGTTTTTCAACGTGGTGTAATCTACCACCATCTGATGGGGGTCATACTTCCTATACCAGCTATGCACGTGCCCCTTGTAACGTCAGTTACAAATTGACTGGCCTTTCATTTCCGGGGTTGTGATCCCCTTCGTGTGCCATAGCAATTCACACTTGTGAACATGCTCCACAACATCCTCTATGCCCTGGTAGTCTAGAAAGTGTAAAGACATTTCAAAGATTACTTGAGGAGGTGGCTGAGGCCCCTGTCCTCCTGGTCCAGATCCTTGGTTTCCTCTGGTGTTTCCTCTGCCAGATCCACTGGATCCACTAGGTCCTGTGCCTCCTGATCCACCAGTTCCACCTCCAGATCCTCCTGTGGCCAATAATGGGCCTGAAGTGGTCACACCTAGCATCCCCAACATCCCGTTGAACTGTGCACCAATGGTCTACAAGATCATTCCACTGCCAGATGTATGCCTCGCGCCACTCCCGACTGTGTTACCCAAGCCTTGTGTATTTGCACCTTGTCTGAAAATTCCTCCAAACACTGGAATAGAGTGTGCAGCCATATAAGTTCCAAATGAGAAATTATACCTCCTGGGTGTCGATCGTCACTCCCACCGATACCAACTATGTTATCAACACTCCTCTTATTTGGAAAACCAAGCACCAAGGTTTGGTCACTAGGTGGGTTCAGATGCGCGCCAATGACTCTTCTCTCTCCCGCATGATGAACTCTCATCAGAAGATGAAGGGGTCTCTCTCCCATGCTTTCCTGAGATGGGGTAGCATAGACTGCTTCAGGTTCCACATCCTCTGCATGAACCTCAACTCCTTCCCACAACATCTGCCTCCATAGATCCATCACACTTGCAACCTCACGTTGTCTAGCAATCTCCCTTTCACGCGCTTCACTATACTTGAGTCGTCTCTCCTCCCTTTCTTTCTCAGTCGTAATATCTGCCATCTTCCTCCACCCTAGCTTCCTCGTCCAATGCTCAGGAAAGTTTAGCCAGCCATCGAAAATGCCTCTAAACTCAAGGTAATGATCAAGATCTTCATACCAAAGGAATAACACGTAAAATGATCCTCTAGGCTCCCACAAAAACTTGAACTCAACGACTTCCTAGACAAGAATATGTAGAAATAGCATATTCCAGAATGTAGCTAGCCAGTACTCCTTTCCACCAATGATCCACAACACAAGTCCACGTCAGATCTGCATCTTGCAGCCTCTGGTACTCTTCTTGGGTCCACGCGTGCAGATCTATAATACCAGCTTGATATGGACACATATGCTGAGAGTAATTCATACAACTCTACTGGGAAGCAACAGAAGAAAGTTTCATATAACTCATGGTAGAGGTTCTCTTCTACCCATCTGCATGCATCAAACTCAGGCCCAGTGTTGAATCTCTGAGAAAATTCTTCCTTTGTGCTCTTGAACCATGATTCAATACTTTCCAGAGTTAGGCATTATGTCATCACTCATTGCACAGATCATGATGTATGTTATTTCCCACTACAACTTTGAAAAGAGGTCCCGACAATGGAACCAAGATGTAGTCATTTTTACACCCACCAAAGAACAAGGGAATCCCATGTGCATCGGCCTATCACCCAGCGGGCACTGGGCACTCACTTGAGGCACGCGCGGGCACGAAGTCTCTCTTTTATGTGAGTTAAGTGGGAAACATCATCTATGATAGGAGCTTAAAAAGAGTGAGTGGGAACAAGACATACATTTATCATAGAACTCAGAATGGCTTCTAGACAAATGCAGTCATCCCAGACCGAATGGTACTTAACAGATTATAGAGAGGAACCAAAACAGAAAGGAAATGCATAAGGATTTATATTCATTCCATAAACATTCATGAATCAGAATTGTAAGCTATAAACATGGATCAGAAACATTAATAACCATATTCATCAAGTTTAGTAACCTCATTATATTCATTGGATTCATTACAGACTACCACAGCTGTGCAGACCGAAGTCATACATCATAGCTGGATTTATACCCATCAATTCTCAAGAGAAAATTTACAATCCCAACCCCTTATTACATCCTTTTCCTATAGATTCCTACCCAACTTATGGAGCTCTCACAGTATTCCTATATGGCTTCACTTCCTTCTACTTCTCCCTCTCTCTATCTTTCCTCTTGGTGGGTGCTTGTATTTATAGCCCTTCTCAACATCATCAAGCCTTCGCAGGAGTTGTAGATCCATTGCCAAGTGTCCAAGGTGGTCCTTCATGGGAGCATGCTTCTTCAGGGCCTGAGCTCTCCACTCTTTGCAATGATGGTCTTCTAGAAACTTCCATCGCAGGGTATATTCCTTCTTAGGCCAACCTGTCACCAGGCTGACACCTTATCCATTCCGCATGCACAGTCAGGTCATGCTTTTCTCATGTTCTACCTAATGTGTCAAATATGGCTAAGTCTTGAAACCTTTTTTCTGTCTTGCACACACGCCACTTGCTCTGTTAAACCCTACTAGAACCCTGTCCTGCATGCACTTTCTCCTTGCGTGCCCTTTCTTGACTAGGCCTTGTGTGCCCACACACCTTCTTATACTTGGCCAATATTTTAGGGGTCACCTTTTTGGTAACGTCAATTTGGGTCCCTTGATTTTATCAAACCATTATCTTTATCAGACTCATCTAAGTAGCAAATTTTTCTAGAATATGTCTCGTTTTAAGGACCCTAAATCCCCTGGAATGTCAATAAACCAACCAAGCAATGATTTCCTCAATTACGTACCCCAAGATAATTTAAAATTCAATACTCATCTAGTGATCCATCATGGATTTGTTTTGTGACCTCAACATCGGTAAGCCATGCGCCTATAGGACACAAGCCCCTTGGCTCCCCGATCACTTGGCTCCTTGGTATCAATAATCTCATCTTCATCGCCACATTTTCTTCCTATAAATCATATGTCTATAGGACATGATTCCTTGGCTCCTTTATCACTTAATTCCATGGAGACCACAATCTTGTTTCTATACCTCATCTTGGGGTAATTTATAATGAAACACGCACGTCAAAAACTATACAATCAACTCAATCAAACTGGTGATCATCGCACTTTTTCACAATCAACCCTAGTTTGAGGGGGGGTCACCTATCCAAACACAAATTAAACCATCTCAAACCATTTTTGTCCAGCATTTTTCCCATCACAAACCACTCAAATAAAAGGGGCAAATGTAGACACCAGTTTTCGTCACCTGCCTACTCCTCATATATGGACATTACTTTATCAAAACCTATCATGATAAACACTACCTAAGTAATTCCCTTCACCCCGTAAAATCAATTTTTACTCCCATGTAAACCACATTTAACTCATCAAAATTTACCTTAACCCCCCGAAAACCACCTAACCATTTCCAAACTATCCTTAACCCATTTTATCCCAACCTCTTAACCTCCCCAACTCGTCTAACCTCTTCCCAACCATTTTACCTCATCCCTAAACCTAAAAATCCCATTTAGGAAATGGTTTCAACCACTTCTAAATGTTTTCCCTGAGTTTTATGGATCGTCGGTGATTCTAACAAATCATTAGCGATCATAACTAAGAGTTTCAACTCCTATTTCAGGGATCTTTAGAAATATTTCAGACATTTTTACATCTCTTATTTCGATCCAAGTAGTGAAACTCTTCAACTTTGGTAATATTCAAGCCTAAAAAAAACATAAAGTCTCCTCAAGGACATACAACACATCAACATTTTTAGTGTTATCTTCAACAATCTCCCCAGGTGATAAAAAAATCAACAACATCAACTTCGTTCATCATCTGCGGGTGTTATATAGCTTATCTACACTCCAAGGTGCAATTTTTATTTCTTTATTGCTTTTACAATATCAATATTTTAAAAATCATTCATTTAAATATCTATTTTTATCAACTTTTTGTTTTTTGAGAAAATAAATATTTTTACAGCAATCGTCAACAATTCCTTTGAATAGCACATGATTCCTTCAAATCGCCAACAATTTCCTCAGATTGCCTGTGATTTTTGTATATCAGTTTCTTTGTATTAATCATAGCATTTTTTTTTCAACTTTCATATATCCGTGGATTTAACTTGTCTCTCATAAGCATGTCTCTATTGTAGATGATTGTTCTAGGTCAATCACATCCTATCACAAGTATCTACGATCTCTCGATCGTCCGACGACCCTTTTTGTGGGAACAATTTGAAATCCTCCACGAGCTTAAATTATGGGCCATCATATTCACACCTAACATTGAGGATATTGATAACTAACTCAAGTTCCTCCACAAAATCAAACAAGAAACTACAGACTATTGGTATGATTACTTCGAAGCTATCCAGATAGCTGCCACTTTAGCTTGGGCCACCTATGAAGCATAACATAATTTACCTTTTCGTCTTGAGTTTTAGATCCACCCTTATCATTATCATTTTTTGTCATCTTATCTTTATTATCAACGTACTTAATTATTTAAAAATGAGATGACATGCTCCAAGGAAGTCCCTTTGGATTACTGGAATCAACCTTTGTCGAGTAGTTTGTCATCCCATTTTTTCTAATATTTCTTGTTTAGTTGTCTTTGATTGCAGAGATCTTCATTTGGTGAAAGGAGGAGCGATTATCCACTGTGACATCCACCCATCCTGAAATTGCAACTATCAACACATGTATCACTAAAACTTGTCATGTTTTGAGTTTTAGGTACTTTCCGCACTTAATAACATAGACCTAAAATTTACCTAATAAAAAGACTTATGAGCTCAAATATGGTCATGCATTCAGTATCATTAAGTCTACATGAGGTATACACCACTAAAAATAGCTTGGAGTTCATCATATCAAGGCTTAAAGACTCCTTTTCAACTATTCATCACATTCTTGTATACACAGTCATGAAGGGTAAATGTATCAATCAAAGAAATGTTTCAACTTAGTGTTTGGATATTTAGAACTTATCAAGGCTTGATGAGATGGTGTGTGATCTTTGGATCACCTTCACATTACTAGGAGGGATATCAACATCCTTATCTCATTCTTGCAATATATACTGAAATAAGGTACTTGGATATTTGCATGCCCGGGGAGACCTCCTCAAGATTGATCAAAACCACATACTTAACCAGCTAGTCATGACCTCAGCGACACATTTAAAGGAGAATATGGATGTTATGCAACAAACTAGGTCTATATATTTCTTCAGTTCATGGAAAATAGCTCAAGCTTACATGATTTCATAGAAACACTTGGACAAGGTTTTGAGCTTCAAGACCCAGTCTTCAAAAGTGAGTTGGTTTACTTATGTAAACCTCTTATCATAGATTCTAAGTCACTTTTATGGGAATATCCTATCCCTGTGAAACTTACCACACTAATTTCAATCATTAACTCAAGTTATATGGCCATGATATCCTAGTAATTATGGGACTATATGTAGTGGTTCTTAAGACACCAAAAACCAGTCGTGACTTAGAGACTCCTTACTCACACAAATTTACTTTCACAACCAAAAAATTGCACAAATATTTCAAATGGTACCCCTACTCCATATCCAAATTCTTGTGTGCAAGGTTTGTGAAGATAAATTCATAAGATCATCTTAGTTTCTCAACCTTCTTGGCTAGGCATATAGGGAAGTTGTAGACCAATGGGATTGAGACTTCAAACCACTTAACCAAAACAAACCATGAGCTCTAAAATGTCACATTGGACTTGTAGACAATATCCATACTCATTTTTCCTCAACAAAAAGCTTATACAGAAAACCCCTCTTAGACCATCATGACTGGTTTGGCTTGTGTAATCCTAAACTAGTAGGTGATCTTGTGAGACTTATTCCTTCAAAAATTTCCATTGTATCTCCCTGGAACTCTTCATGGTCATCTAGAGAACCTTCCAAGGTACTTCGAACACTAATCCTTCCTTCATGAGACTTCTATCACACACCCATACCTATAAATTTCTATAAAAAAGATATTTTCATGTACCGTACAATCACACCTCAATCATAAAAATGCCACCAACTTGGACTAGAATTAATTCTCTACAACCTTGAGTGGTTGTATTAGCTTAAAAATTGATTTTGTAGTCAACCACTTCATTTTATGTCCATCGCTTTAGTATTAGGGTTTGGGGAGGGTTTGGAGTGACTTCCACTCTTAGGGATTGTTCATAAAGCTTAAGCCACCATTTTACTTTATTCCACCTCTGAAATGTTTTTGACTTATCAATATAACACTGGTGAAAGGCTTAATAACCCATGAAAAAAAAAATCATGCCTTTTAGTTGTTGAAAGATGACCTTCAAGATGGGAGAGTGCTTTCTAGAAGCTCGATAGAGCTAAAAACTTTTTATCTTGATAATAATTGTTCACTTTTGCATGAAATTGGACCTATAACTCCGTAACACCTTCCTCCACATGCCCCACATATTTTTTTATCATAAATGATCATGTACCAACATGACCAATATCATTTTTTGATGCCTATACTATTTGTTCTCAAGGGAAGTCATAAGAAAGACCCCAAATTTTCCTTCAAGTGATAATTTATGACATGTAGCTTCATATGAGGACTCTAGAAAATGTTCACACACTTCACATGCTTGCACTAGCTTGACATGGCATGATTTTACTTCCTACACCTTATTAGTGTTAGGTTGTGGAGCTAAATCACTTCACAAATAACATGTTTTACACACTTGCAGGTTGACACAATAACCGGTGTTGGTTGGGTAACCGACGTTAGTCACCTAGGAGCAACCAACATTGGTTGGGTAACTGACATCGGTTACCTGTGCATGAATGTTTTTATTTTAAATGCAGGTTTTAATCTGACCCTTGGTTATAAAGGTGATCAAATGGTTGTAAATGCATAGCTAAGTTGCACTAATGTTTGTATATGCTTATAAGCTAGAAATTCAGGGTTAGAAGGTTAGAATAGAGATTATTGTAAGAAGGAATTCTTGGAGAGAGAAAATAAAATCTTGTTAGGAAAAATTAATGTACATCTGGGAGAGGTGTGGATGATTGTAAATCTTTATTGTATTTCCTCTATAAAGCAAAGAATAATAGATTGGTTGTTTCTTGGTGGATGTAGCCCACACTGGGGGAACCACGTTATATCTTGTGTATTTTTCTTCTGGTTTAATTTCTGTGTTTATTTCTTTGTATGATTCAATTGAATATAGATATGTACAACACTAGTGTGTGTCTAACCCCAACAATTAGGTCCTTGAACTAGGCCTAAAAGGGCTAGTTCCAACCATGAATTACAAGACTTGACCTAATGACATCTTAGAAGCCCTTGTACACTCTTGAAACACCATTGCAGACTTATATAACACCTAAGAAGTGCACACCAATCATCTCCATACATCCAATAGACACTAACCACCCTAACTAAGGACTAAACACCCTGAAACCACCATGACTGCTCAAGAAACATACTGAAACCACTTTGTGAAAACATAGTGAAACCAATTTGTGAAGGCACTACCAATCAACCTTCATACCCCTAAAGAGTTAATACCTCAACACTCACTCTTTTCCA
This sequence comes from Taxus chinensis, assembly GCA_019776745.2. Taxonomy (NCBI): domain Eukaryota; kingdom Viridiplantae; phylum Streptophyta; class Pinopsida; order Cupressales; family Taxaceae; genus Taxus; species Taxus chinensis. Next base: position 653,816,919 of record CM034147.1, on the reverse strand, counting down.
TCAATGTACCGTGTCATCAATGACAACAACATCAAGATAAGGTTCAACAATCTCCCCCTTTTCAATTGATGGCAACAAACACCAGAAACTTTGATAGAAAGCATTTATATCAGTAATTTCCAAGCTCTCTTTACTTGTTTCTGAAGACATTCTTCCCCTTTGAAAACTATGACGAATGTTCATTCAGTAAATGATATGCTAATAATCAATTAATAAAGCATAGACTTACCTCTTCAAGCTCCCTCTTGGATTAGGCTTGCTAACTTGTTATTTATGGCTTGTGAAGATGCATCTTCACCAATCAGCCTAAATTCTCCCCCTGAAAATATTCTCTTCAAACTCAGACTTTTCACTTTTTGCACATGTCTTTCTTTGGTCCTCAACAACTTGTGTCTTGAACTAGTGAACTAGCTCCCCCTATTTTGACACTTCTTGAGCCTTCTTGGAGCAACTATGGCACTTGAGTTTCTCCCCCTTGATGACTTGAAGCCTTTAGTGATTTCTTAGGGAATACCCCCAATTTGTCTCTTAAATTCTCAACAAAGGATGCGTGCACAGGAACAAGGTGCATTTGAAGGCGCAGGAAGATAGGAAAGGAAACACATGCCAGAACACTTTGGCTCAGGACTTAGCCATTTTTGTGGATAAGGGATATTTTTGGAGATAGCGTGTGGAGCACACATAGAGATGAAGACTTGTGTGACATGCTAATGGTATTTTGGGAATGAGTGGCTGATAAGTGTCATGCATGGTTTGATATAATAATAGGATTTCTTCTTAGAGTTAACTATAGGACATCTATTATTAGAACACTTGCATGTATGCATGTTATTGTAAAGGTGCATGGCTATTATCAGCATGTGACCTATTTTGAGAAGTGCATGGAAGGTGAAGGGAAAGTCCCCACCTCTATAAATATGTATTGAACTATGTAGTTTAGAGTGTGTGAATTATTGTAGAGTTATGTTGCTGGATCTGATGCGCGCATGACTTATGGATATACTTTATAGTGTAAGAAGCTTATGTGTTTTACAGTGTTTAATGCAATGGAGTATATTGGCTGGATAATGGTGTTAGAACATAACTGAATCTAGTTCATGTATGGTTAATCTTATTATAGTTATTGTTTAATTCATGATTCTCTAAGATCTAGATCTGGTTTATGCACTGTGAAATGTTTATGTTTAATTATGGATCTGAATATGTATTATCATCATCACACTAACATCCTACATAAGAAACTCTAAAGAGGGGCCTGGTACCTTTGCTGTGCTTCGGGTGAGCACTCAGCTCAGGCTGAGTGATGTGCCAGCACCTGGGTTTTCTCACAGTAGATTCTAGGCTGCATCATTGGTTCCATTGTCAAGACCTCTTTTTCAGCTATTTTCAGGATGTTTCATGATGAAGACATACCGGTTGACCCTAGCAAGTATTGAGGAGTGGATAATAGATCTGGAAGAAGAGTACGCTCAGAGGTTCAACACTAGATCTGAGTTTGACGCACGCACATGGGTGGAGTAGAACTTGTATGACTATTTATATGAGAGCTTCTTTGTTATCTTTCCGGTAGAGTTGTACGAGTGGCTGGTTTCTTATGCATCTAAAAGGAATTGGAGGTATCACACACTTGTCTGGATGCAGGAAGAATTTCAGGCCCTCTATGATGTTGATCTGATTTGGACATGCATTGTGGACACTTGGTTCCATGGTGTTCTGAATAGCTATATTTTAGAGTACTCAATTTCTACTTACTCTTTCCCAGAGGTAGTTGAGTTCCAATTTTTATGTTATCCCAGGGGAACCTATCTGCAAGGCATTCCACTAGCGATCAAAATCTTGATGGTAACCCTAAACTTGGAAGAAAAGTCGATGGCTAGCTAAACCCTACCACGCGCGGGGGTAGGAGCAGGTTTGGTGAAGGATGGTGGACCTAGCGGTAGAGAGGAAAAGAGAAGAAAGGTGGCTTAAGTATAATGAGGCACAGAGAGGGAGATAGAGAAGCAACATGATATTGCAGAATGGATGGCATTGAGGAGAGAGATGGCTTCGTGAAGGATTTGGAGCTCACACAGAAGGCATGGAGCCAGAGCATCTGGAACTCCCCCATTTGGGAAAGCATGACAGGGAACCCTCCTCAGCCTCATATGGGAGCACTGCCAGTAGAGATGACATGGGCCATGGGCACGCATCTGAATCTACCTGGAAACCTAGCCCTTGCACTTGGTTTTCCAGTATCTAGTACAACTAGTAGTCAGCAAGCTAGTTTGGGGAGTAGCAGAAAAGGAGTAAATCAAGTAGAAAGTGCATCTATGGTCAGGAAAATGTCTTCTTTTTTATTTGGAGGTACCTTTTCAGGTGCATCATCGCACAGAACTCAAGCACACAGAATTTTGGACTCACTTCTGGGAGTAGTACCACCTCACAGACTGTAGGAGTTCAGTTTAGTACCACTGTTGGGACACAGGGAAGTACATCCACTAGTCCACTTCCAGCTACAGGTGGAGGATCAGGGGGCATAGGTGGCTCTAGTTCTGGTGGATCTGGTGGGTCTAGAGGTAGAGGTAACACAAGAGGTTCTGGATCAGGTGGGCATGGTCCTCACCAACCCCAGAATATTTACATGGAGATGTCACTTCATCTTCCAGAGTATAGGGGAATAGAAGATGTTATTGAGCATGTGCACATGTGTGAGATATTGTGGCACGCAAAAGGGATCACGACTTCTGAGTGCAAGGCAATTTAGTTTGTAACTACGTTGCAGGGACGCGCTCATAGTTGGTATAGGAAGTTTGACCCTAATCAGACTTGCGTAGATTATGCAGCATTACGGGATGCTTTCCTTAAGGAGTTTTATATCCCTGAGTTCGAGTAGAAGAGTATAAGTGTGCTCAAGGATATTAAGTAGGGAACTACTGAGAGTGTTCAGGAATATGATGCCCATTTCAAAACACTTTTGTCTAAACTTTCATATGATATCCATGCAAGCCAACATGCACAGTGGTTTGTTGGGGGCTTGATCACACCATTTAGGAGGGCGCTGTCACATAAGACATATACAGACCACATGAAGCACTTGAAGTAGTGTTGCACACTGAGGTAGTCAGAAGTATAGACACTGGAGTGAGCCCATTCCTGGAAGCACAGATTGTAGCTATGGCAAAAATAGTTGGAGAAACTATCGGCCAATTCAGCACACGAGACATGCACTGGGATTTGGTGTATAGATTGTGAAGTGGAAGGGCACACTAAGGATAATTGTCCCCATAGGTCAGTACGTTCATTGTTGCTAGACTATGAGATATGTCATTTAGACCATGATGCAAGCCACTGCCCATTATTACAATGCACGATAAGAAAGAATGTATCTTGCTATTGTAATATTTTCTGGTCCACAACTCACAATACAGAAGACTGTAGGTTGATTGGTCAGATCCATGATGCCATCGATATTGGTGTGTGACAGACAAGGAGTATCAGATAATTCTAAAAGTAAAAGTGAGCACCATGATCATGATCACACCCAAGGGTGCTATGATCAGAATGAGGGAACTTTGAAGGAAGTCATGGTAGAGGTCGAGGATACCATGGTGGATTCAGGGGCCAAGGCCATGGTGGTGGATGAGGTGAGTTTCCTCATGGAACATGTTATACATGTGGATCTCCTGACCACTACAGGTGTGAATGCCCTCAGAATATTACTTGTTCTTTTTGTGGGAAGAATCATAACTATGAGGAATGCCCAGACTTATATGAGCATCTTAGCAAGCAACATAAATAGGAGAACAAGGGCACAGGGATGGTTAGAATACAATGCACCATGGAAAATTAGTGGATGCCAAAGTTGGCACTGGAACCTGAGGTAGTACCTGTGAAGATTACTACACGCACTGAAGTTGCGCACACCAGCCAGAAGATGTTACAACAGAAGCCTACCATTACTAAGGAGGAGGTTTTACATGCAAGATACCCAGATCCTACACATCAGAAGGAGGTTTATCAGGAAACCATGGAGGTACTCAGAAATCTTCAGGGTGAAATACAATGTTTAAAGGAACAGTCACAGAAGTTGGAACAAAAGAAGGCAGCAGAGATGGTCCAGTCAGATGTTGATGATTTGAAAGAGGTATGCAAGATGTTGCACCAGGAGAATATTATTCCATTACTAGGGAATTGGTTAAAGGGAAACACTCCATGCACAGGTATTGAGAATGGATGGTAGATCCTGCATGCTAATCTTCCCCCTCATAGCTTGGATTATGACAAGGAAATCACTCTTGAATGTTGTTGTGGATGGGTGGATTTTGAGCAATATATTGATTGACACAGGCACGGAAGTGAATGTGCTTACTTTAGATGCATGGGTGCAGATGGGAAGACCTCCATTACAGCCATCCTCTAATGTTTTTTCATGGCTAATCAGACTAAGGCCACTCCAATCATGGTTTTAAAGGATGCATCCATTACTATACAAGGGGCCAAGTTCACTGGGGACTTTGAGGTTTTGGCACTTGCAGAAGCAGAAAACTTCCCAGCTCTACTTGGGTGCCCTTGGTGTTATGCAAATAATGTTGATCTATGGTTCAACAAGGGGTATATAAGTTTTGAGAACAAGGAAGAAAGAGTTATTATCCCTTTGACAGATGGGAAATCTACACCTTATGTTGAACCTTTGAGTGAGGAAGACCTGAACAGAATTTATGTGTGCATCATTCGAGATCTAGAAGTACTTGAGCCATCTAAGGAAGGAATCCTCCAGTGGGAAGATGCACAGTCTATTAGTGATACTACAAGTATTTCTTGTGATAATTGGGCACATGGCACCTATGAGATGGTTGGGCACAAAGTAAGAAGCCTTTGCATGGAGGAGAAAACCTCATTGTATTAGGAGGATAGGTAACAACTCTGTACCCTGGTACACTGGTGAAGGAGATCCTATAGTATTCCTGCATGCCATGGAGGAGTAGTGGATGGATCAAGTGGAAAGAAGAAATATGTTAGTGTATACCTTGCATGGGATGGCAACACACTGGTGGATGGTTCACAGGGATAATCTCATAGAATGGAATGAAGTAAGAATTCTCTAACAACCCAGTTTCTCAGGAGCAATGCACCTACTCAAATCTACATATATCATGGTAATCAACCTGTTCAGCACCACGTTCAGTAGTGTGAGAGACTCTGGACAAGAGGGGAAGGAAGCTTTACCACCTTCACTTTGGGTGCACAAACTTTATTCCACTTTGCAAGGTTGCACACGCTTGGTATGTTTATGCAGAACTGCATAGGGAGACTGGAAATTGGCAAGACTTGATTACAGGAATGGTCCAGACTTTTGACTACTTCTCTACTAAACCTCTGGTGAGAGAGGCATTATGGGTTATGGAACGCTTGACTATGGGAGACAGTGCAAAGGCTGAAGAACTCATTCAGGAGTTATTTGGTGAGGAAGAACCAGGAGCACATTTTGATGAAATAGATGAGACAGATGCCAACTATTTAAGCATGCTTGCTTTGAGAAGGAGAAAGGAAAGATGGTCTACATAGTGGATGATGAAGAAGTAGAAAATTTGGACATAGATCATTTAGCAGGTACATGTGAGGTTTTAGACAGTGTGGATAAAAACACGTGCATGCCTATCATGAACCTATGAAGACCAAGAAAGTGAACATTGGCATGGATGTTGAACCTAAGGAGGCCATAATTGGAGATTATTGGTCTGATTCTGAAGTGGAAAAGATAATTGAGTTACTACGTGATTTCCAGGACTTATTCCCTAGGGGCTACCATGAGTTAAAGGGGGTGCATGAGTCATTAGGTGAGATGAAGATTAAGCTAAAGGAAGGTGTGCCCTAGGTCAGGAAGAGACCTTACAGGATGAACCCTAACATGCACGTAAAAGTTAAAGAAGAAATTGACAAAATGTTGAAATCTGGAATCATTAAGCCCCTAGAAGAATCAGAGTGGGTTAGCCCCATGGTAATCAGTATAAAGAAAGATGGTTGGATTAGGATTTGTGTGGATTACAGGGAGTTGAATGTTGCATGTGTGATTGATCCTTTTCCTATGCCTTTCACTGAGGAAATATTAGAAGGCATTGCAGGGCATGAAATTTACTCTTTTACAGATGGATTCTCTGGGTATCATCAGGTAAGAATTACACAGGAGGATCAAGAGAAGACAACTTTCACCACTGAATGGGGAAGCTTTGCATATACGGTGATGCCCTTTGGTTTGAAGAATGTGCCTGTTGTATTTTCACACATAGTTGTTCAAGCATTCCAGGATTTTATTCACAAATTCTTGTAGGTTTACTTGGATGATTGGATGGTATATGGGCTTGTTAAGGATCATTGTGACAACTTGCACTTAATGTTTGAAAGATGTAGACAGTTAAGCATCTCTTTAAACATCAAGAAGTGTGTGTTTGCTACACCTTTTGGAACTCTGTTAGGGCATATCATCTGCAAGGAAGGTTTGTTAGTAGATCCAGCTAAGGTTGTAGTTATTGTAGGCCTGGAGGAGCCTACCAGTCAGAGTGAGGTGCACAGGATTCTTGGGCCATACAGGGTATTACAGAAAATTTATCAAAGGATATGTGAAGATTGTTGTGCCCCTGGAGGAGTTACTAAAGGGAAAAGGGACATTCTATTGGGGAGAACTGCAGCAACGTGCATTTGAGGCATTGAAGGAGAGACTTACTACAATGCACTATTCTGCATTTTCCCTCATGGAACCAACCATTTCACGTACATGTGGATGCCTCTGGCATGACCATTGGCACAATGTTAGCTCATCCTAGAGAAGGTATTATAGATCATCCTATCTACTTTGCTAGTAGAAAGTTGACTCCTGCAGAATAGAATTATACAACTACAGAGTGTGAGGCCTTGTCGATGATCTACGCACTGCATAAGTTTAGACAGTACTTGCTAGCAACACCCTTTTGTATTTTATACAGATCACATGGCATTAAAATACTTGGTAAATAAGCTCATTTTACAGGGGTGCATATGTCGATGGGTTCTCTTATTCCAAGAATTTGACTTTACAGTCATGGTAAAACTAGGTAAAAGTAATTCTGGCCTAGACCACTTATCAAGAATTCAATCAAGGAGAGGACATGCAGACAATTGAAGATACAATGTCGGATGCACAGTTGTATAGGTTACATCACACACCTTCAGAATTGGAGGATATTGTTGTCTTTTTATGCACAGGTATGACACCAAAAGGAATGAAAGCCTTAGAGAAGAAACAACTTGCAATTCATGTTGCACCCTTCATGTTGATCAGTGGTGACTTATACAAACTAGGTCGAGATGAAGTATTGCATCGGTGTGTATTAGAACATGAGTGCACAGATATCATGGAAGAGGCTCATGGCAGTATTGCAGGTGGGCATTATGTAGGTGATGCCACCATGCACAAGATTCTACTCATTGGATTATGGTGGGAGACCTTGTACAAGGATTGTAAAGAGTATTGTAAGGCATGTGATCACTGTCAGTGCCTTGGAAAACCTGGACAAAGAGATGAAATGCCTTTGAGGCCTATTACTAGTGCAGAGCCATTTGAAAAATGGGCAATAGACTTTGTGGGTCCTATTTCCCCAGCCACGCGTAGAACCAGATCACACTACATCATCACTTGTATAAATTATCTTACATGATGGGTAGAAGCAACACCTACAAAGGATTGTACAACAGCTACAACAACAAGGTTCTTATGGGAAAATATTCTTACTAGGTATGGATGTCTGTTGAGTTTGACAAGTGATAGGGGCACACACTTCTTGAATGAGACAATCAGGATATTATTGGATGAATTTATGGTCACACCACAAGACTACACCTTATCACCCTCAAGAAAATGGGACTGTTGAGGCCTTCAACAAGATATTGAGCCAGACCTTAACAAAAATTTGTGATGTTGGAAGGAAAGATTGGGATGATAAAGTTTCTGTTGTACTTTGGGCATATAGAACAACCTACAAAAGGTTGAATAAGGCCACACCCTTTCAGTTGGTGTTTGGCACAGAAGCAAGTTCTTCCCATGGAATTCATGTTACCTTCTTTGTGTATTACGCACATGCGGGAGGTCTAGCTGATGAGAAAGCATTAGAAGAAATAATTGACAAGTTAATACAGTTGGATGAGAGGCATGTCCATAGCACATTGGAGTCAGAAGTAGGAAAAGGCTAGGTAAAAGGCATGGCATGACAGACACATCAGGGATAAGAAGCTTGAGGTTGGACAGATGGTACTTCTTTATGATTCCAAGTTTCTGTGCCATCTAGGAAAACTTAAGGTGCATTGGTTGGGACCATATGTTATCACTCACATCCTTGAATCAGGTGCTTGTCAGTTAGAGGCGCTTGATGGAACATGGTTACCTAGTTACTTCAATGGAGTAGGCTGAAGCCCTACTATAAATAAGTCTTCTTGGTGTTTGTAATAAGGTAGTATTTCCATTTAGTATAGATTTCCCTTTCTGTATTTCTTTTAATGTATTTCCTTCTTCGTCACTATGCTTTGTCAATTTAGTTTGGTGTTTTGTGTAATAAGCGTGTTTGTGCACTGGAAGCTAATTACAATCTGAAGTATTTTTATGCGTAGAGGACTACACATACCATTGGTGTGGGGTGGTTGTTATTTGTTATTCAAAAATGGGTACACATAAGAACAAACTGTTACAGTGTTATTCAAGTATGGAAAGGAGCTGCTAGAAAGAAGATTGCTCCTAAGGAAGACCATAGCTAGAAATAAATGAATGAACAGTATAACGTGAGGTAAGCTGCAGCCATAGAAACTACTAGAGGAAGGCACAGTGGTGAGGTACTTTGGCATGGAAGCACGCAGAAGGAGGTCTGTAGCCAGAAGGTAGGAAGGTGCACTAGAAGGTTATAGCTATGGTATGTAGGTGTATCACGAAATTGGGAAAATGGTCAATTAATGAGAGGATCGGTGGTAGGTAAAGGAGAAATAAATGCAATAAATTTTAAAAATATATATAAGGACATGATGTGGGTTCATTTTTACCTTTGTGATCACAAGTATTCGAGTGAGCTAGTTGTGACCAAGCCAAGTGAAACGTGTTGAGGTGCGGAGAGTTGTGAAACTAGACGTGGAGAGCATATTTGTGCATAGAAGTGGCTTGCATCCCCATTGGAGAAGGGTTTGAGTGAAGCAAAAGCATTGAGAAGGAGCTAGGGCACACGGTTTCAAGCTAGGGCACAAATTTTGAGCTAGGGCACGAGAGCTTACTCGACAGAGGAAAAAGGTGAGATTTTTACAATGGCACCAAGGAAAGCACCTGGAGCAGGTACGAAGGGGAAGAAGAAGGTGGAAATCGAGGTCGAAGTTGCTCCCAAGAGAAATTTTTCAGAGATGCAGTATCCAGAAGGAGTGATCATCATTGGGTGGGATTGGGATTCCCATATCCACAGATGTAAAGTAAGTGATTACAACCACCACACCACTGAACAACAAGGGAGAGTTGGATGCATTGTTGAATAAGAAGACCAACAAGTGCACGGTGGATGACATGCCAGTATATGACGATGTTGGGGAGAAGTTTCTCAAGAAGGTAGGGGTGTATCAACTGTATGAACTCCCATATTTTGGAAAACCAAAAATTTATACCAATGGCTTATGAGTAGAGTCCATGAGGACTTTTTCTATTTTGTTGGACACGGGTAAGGATCACCATGCCTTTGATTGCCACATTGACAAGGACTGAAGGGCACATGGACAGAGGTTAGTAGTGATCTAACTGATAAGGAGTTGTTATAGCCACAAGCAAGGAGTTGGGATACTCCAAGGGTCCACATGGAATGGACATCTACAAATTAAGGAAGTACCCTGTGGTGCAGGAAGTCACACATCTGCTCACTAAGTTGAATGATCAAGAGAGATGGTCACAAGTAAATACCATGTGGCTACATATTGCAAAGAAAATGTCACAAGGAGAAGTCTACAACTTAGTTGGCTACATAGCAGAAACAATTATTGAGGAAGCATGCACAGGTGAAAAGATAAGTTTTGGCATTATCCTATTATCTCTTGTGTTTGTAGAAATTGGAGTGCCCGATGGGCCAAATAACAAAATTTGGGAATACCCCATGGAGAAGAAGTCCCTCAAGAGAGGTTTGAGAAGTATTTGTGTGAAGGAACAATGAGTGGCCCATTCAAACAAAGGGAAGAACTATGGTATGATCGACTTCACATGGCCTTTGAGGAGGAATGGTGCATTCCAAAGGAGTTACCCTTAGTAGTGGGTAAGGCGGTGCAGTTCATGGTGTATCAACATTTTTGCATCACGCGGTTTGCAATGAAGGATGGGACATGGAGTCCCTGGTGCAAACTTCCATATGCCTTCACAACGCACTATTTCCAAGGAAGTAGTACATAGGTTTACTGATGCACGTCAGTTGAGCTACAATGCAGACAAGGTAGACTGTGACTACCATACTCTAAGGAAAACTTATGTTTATCCAGGTCAATCTGCCTACATTGAGAGGCTCATTTCAGATGTTATAAGTATGAAGCTGGTAAGTTTGGATATTGGGATAGTGGAGCCATGCTTATCTATCTCCAGCTTAAGCCTAGGTTGGAAAATAAAAAGTATGTGGAGAATGAGTTCATGCTCCCAGGGCCACCTAAGGGAAAACACACAGTTGAAAATGTGGCAGCTCCAAAGCCTACCTCAACCATAGAGATAGATGAAGAAGAACTAACATGAGGATAGTGGAGGCTTGGACCATAGAGGCCAGAGGTAGCCCACAGACAAAGTGGAGAGTGAGCACATAGATACTCCCCCACAGACACAAGGAGAGGAAGACTTGGACATAGATACAGTCCATGAGGAGTGCACCAGTTTAAGAAGGTGTTCAGAAGAACCAAGACCCAAGGCATAGGAACATCACAACCTTTACGAAGGTCACCTCGACTCTCCCCTCAGAAAGAAGCACCTTAGAGAAAAAGAGAAGAAGAAAGTTGAAGCTTAACAAGGAGGAGGAGTCTGAAGAGAGTGCACTAGGAACCCCGGTTCAACCTGAAGATGTGGAGGAACCCCAGGATGAAGAAATGAGAGATGAAGAGGAAGGGGTGAAAGAGGTAGAAGAAACTATGCAAGAAAACCCAGCGCACCCATTATGACTCAGGTAGGAGAAGGACCAACTCAGACCTTGGCACCCAGGTTCCTAAGGGGCCAAGAACAAAAAGAGAAAGAACAAGTGAAGAGTATGTTGTCCCTAGTATGGGCTATGTTGAGGACACAAGAAAAATCATCTACGTGCCCAGTTTCAGAGCACTGTGGGCCTTAAGGAGTTATATGGGTGGGAGCTGATGGATCTAGATATGGCCACTACACACAAGGAAGAAATTATCCTGGTCCATGCAGACTCATATGGATGAACCATATTTTGACGTGTGTGAGGAGTCTTGTGTCTCGTGAAGAGTGAAGAAGGCACCCCAGAGCAGGCACATGATAATAAAACCTACTCTAATGTCTGATGAGTAGGTCAGTAATGCCTTGGTCAAGGTATCTACTGAGGTGGCATGGAGAAACATTGATAAGGCCACCACCATTAGAGCACTTGCTTGAAGATAACAAGGCTAAAACTGAAGAGATAACATGTTTAAAGGAAGAGAAGGAATGAGAACGGGAAAAGAATGAGGCCTTCATTAGCATGGCTGAGGAGATTGGTGATCACATTCTTAAAACAAGGCCTCATCTAGAATCTCAGGTACCAGAAAAGTTTCCTTCTGTTATGCATTATGTGTGCACTTTGGTCAATTTGGTGTTAGATGACGGACCAATTCGGATGCCCACACCAAAATATGTTGAACAAGAAGTAGAGAGAGCAAGGGCCTCTATGCTTAGAAAAATTTCAACTTACGAGGCATTGCTCCAAACTTTGAAGGATGAGTTGAAGAAAGCAGACCAAGCTCTCAATTTATGTGTGGCACTAGAAGCAGTAATAAGGACCAGAACTCTAGTTGAAGATAATGAAGTTCTGGAAGATGAAAGATGAGACACTAGGGTGCGCAGAAAGATTGGCACTGGTGAAACAAAAGTGCGAGGCCCTCGCAGTAGCCTAGGATCCACACAAAGAGAGGATTGATGAGATTGGGAAGCTCATAGCGCAAAAGATGGACCTCCTGGAAGGAATGATGTCAGGTATGGCCAATGTTGTCTGAGTACTACAGAATGAGAAAGAAAATATTACTCAGGATGAACTGGATGCCATAGCCACAAATATTCTAGAAAAGACAAGGACTGCACTAAATGACTGGAAGACATTGGAGGTGAAATTCAAAATGAATATCCAGAGCTAATCCTCCCAGTTGAAGAAGAGGGTGCTGCAGAGTAAAAATTCATTCTTTTGTACAGTGATTTTTTAATTCTTTCATTCCTTATTCTTTATTATTGGGAACATAAGAAAGAATTCCCATTTTGGGATGACAATTTACTTTAGTGTGGGGTAATGTTGAGCAGACATAATGTTTCTCTAAGGAGAAGACACACAAAGGATGTGCACACGTGGAACAAGGCACATTTGAAGGCATGGGAAGATAGGAAAGGAAACACGTGCCAGAACACTTTGGCTTGGGACTTAGCCATTTTTTTGGATAAGGGATATTTTTGGAGATAGCGTGTGGAGCACACATAGAGATGAAGACTTGTGCGACACACAATGGTATTTTGGGAATAAGCGGCTGATAAGTGCCATGCATAGTTTAAGCTAATAATAGGATTTCTTCTTAGAGTTAACTATAGGACATCTATTATTAGAACACTTGCATGTATGCATGCCATTGTAAAGGTGCATGGCTATTATCAACATGTGACCTATTTTGAGAAGTGCATGGGTGGTGAAGGGAAAGTCCCCACCTCTATAAATATGTATTAAACTATGTAGTTTAGGGAGTGACTGAATTATTGTAGAGTTATGTTGTTGGATCTGATACGTGCATGACTCATGGAGATACTTTATAGTGTAAGAATATTTTGTGTTTTACAGTGTTTAATGCAATGGAGTATATTGGCTGGATAATGGTGTTAGACATAACTGAATCTGGTTCTTGTATGGTTAATCTTATTATAGTTATTGTTTAGTTCATGATTCTCTAAGATCTAGATCTGGTTTATGCACTGTGAAATTTTTATGTTTGGTTATGGATCTGAATATGTATTATCATCATCACACTAACATCCTGCACAAGAAACTCTAAAGAGGGGCCTGGTACCTTTGTGCTTTGGGTGAGCACTCAGCTTAGGCTGGGTGATGTGCTAGTGCACCTGGGTTTTCTACAGTAGATTCTAATTATTGGTGTGCTAACTAGTTTAGAATTCTCCATTTGGAACTTCTTGAGAATCTCCTTGATGTACTTGGTTTGTGATATGAAGATACCTTCTTTGAATTGACTAATTTGCAGACTTAAGAAGAATGAAATTTCTTCGAGCATTGACATTTCAAATTATTTCTTCATGACATCTGAAAATCCATATGACATGGTCTCACTGTCACTTCCAAAAATTATGTCATCAACATAGACAACAACAAGTAATAGGTGACCTTATTCCTCTTTTATGTATAGGTTGTTATCAACTACTCCTTTCCTTAAGCCTTGATAAACCAAGTACTTATCCAATCTGTTATACCAAGACCTAGGGGCTTCCTTGACACCATATAATACCTTCTTCAGCCTACAAACATAATCCTTGTCCTCAGTGAGATAAAATCCATCAAGTCATTCAATGTAAACTTCCGCATTCAAGTGCCCACTTAGGAATGTTGACTTTACATCCATTTGATATACTTTGAATCCTTTGTATGTTGTGTATGCCAAGAATATCCTAATAGCCTCCATTTTATCCACATGAGAAAATGTCTCATCAAAATCCACTCCTTTAATCTGAGCATACCCTTTATAAATCATCCATGCCTTATTCGTTATAACCTCACCTTTTTCATTTAGCTTGTTTCTAAATACCCACTTAGTTCTAATGATGTTCTTGTTCTTGGGCCTAGGGACAAGTTCCCAAGTTTCATTTTTCTCTATTTGGTCCAGTTCTTCATTCATTTAATTGACCTAATTTTGGTCCTTTCTGGCCTCCATAACATTCTTTGGTTCTATTTTGGATAGGAGAGCAATGTTTTCTTGATCTTGAATGCTTTTCAACCTTCTTCTTGTTTGTATGCATGTTTCCTTATTTCCTATGATCTGATTTGGTGGATGATCCCTCTTAACCTATCTTGAAGGATATTTTATATAACATATTTCTTCATCTCCATCTTCTTCTTCTTGTTTACCTTCCATAATTTAATCATCATCATCAGGATTTTCATTTCCTTGGGGAGTTTCCTAGGGCTAAGTTTTAGTCTTGATTTGACATGACTCATCAATTATCACATTTGTGCTCTCTACTATATTTTTTTGGATTTTATTGTAGCACATATAGGTTGAACTTATTGCTAAGTAACCTAAGAAGATGCCTTCATCACACCATGAATCAAACTTTCCAAGGTTTTCTTTATCTCTTTTGATAAAACACTTGCTTCAAAACACTCTTAGGTGCTTTACACTTGCATGTCCTCCTCTCAAAATCTCATAAGGTTTCTTCTTGTTGTTTATTCTGATTTGATCTCTATTCAAGATTTATACTGTTGTGTTAACTACCTCCCTCCAATAACCATTTAACACCTTTGAATCATTCAACATGGTTCTTTCCATTTCTTGCACCGTTCTATTCTTTCTCTCCGCTACCCCATTTTTTTGAGGTGTTCTTGTTGCTAAGAACTACCTTATTATTTCGCAAGTCCCACAAAACTCATCAAAATCATTTGAAAAAAATATCCCCTTATATTAGATCTCAAGATCTTAATATTTACATTTTTCTCATTCTCAACCAATGCTTTTAATGTCTTGAACCTTTCTAGTGCTTATGATTTCTCTTTAAGGAAGGTAACTCAAGTAATCCTTATGAAGTCATCAATTGATAGCATAAAGTAGATTTCTCCTTGAATTTCTCAGTCCTTGGTCCAATAAGATCAGTATGAATAAGCTCTAGAGGTCTTTTAGTAGAGTACTCCTTGTATTTGAAGCTTCTTCTAGTTTGTTTTCTATAAAGACATGATTTCTAAAGTTTATCAATTGGTTTAGTAATCTTAGGCTTGTTTCTTACACATACCTTGGAGATGATTTTAAAATGATTGTCAAAATTGAGATGTATTAACCTTCTATGCCAAATTCAACTATCATCCACCTTGCTAGTGAAGCATTTCTATTTGTTGATCTACTTTAGGACATATATATTGTTCTTATTTATTTTAGCCTTGCTAACCACCTTACCTAACTTGTTCTTCCTTATATCACATCCTTTATCATGAAACAACACATTGTATCCTTACTTGCACATCTAACTTACACTCATAATATTATGCTTCATACCTTCTACATACAAAACATTTTTAGTAATTGTCTTTCCATTGTCAAGACTTAATGTGACCTTTCTTACAATGCTACCTGATGTATTGTCACCAAATCTCATTGTTCCTGATGCATTTTCCTATAAAGAGATGAAATTTCCCTTGTTTCCTGTCACATGACTTTATCATACACTATCTATGTACCATTCCATGTCTTCACTTTGAGAATGAAAGGTTATTTGAGCTATTAAACCTTGTTCCTTCTTACTTGTAGGATTGGATTTTACTATGTACACCCTCTTGTCTTGATTTGGAGGTTTCTGATAGCAAAAATTTGCTATGTAACCAGACTTTTGATATTTGTAGCAGATTAGTTCATTCTTGTTTTTCATGTGATATGAATTGAGATGTCTTCCATGACCCTTTGCATGTCTTCTACACCTTAAGGATTTGTGTCTAAACATATTGCAAGAAAAATAATAGCCATAAAAAGAGTGAGCATACCTATTGCATGGGATTATTTTCTTAAATTGTATCTTTTGACATTCTTGACATCAACATTCCTTACTTTAGGTGGTTCTTGAGTGGTCTTGATCTCATTCTTACTTACTGTTTTATCACCCTTATGTTCTTCCTTAAATCCTATGCCAATTTTTTCATTTAAGCATATTTTATTTCTTATAAGTTCATCTATATCATTTGAGATTTTATAAAATTTGTGATAGGATTTCAATTTTCTTGAAGTCTGATCCAATTGAGTTTGCAGCAGATCCAATTCTGATTTGAGTTTTAGATGTTCTTCCTCCTTAACTTTGAAGGATGTTTCAATCACTTTATTTGTGCTTCAAGTTCCTTGATTACCTCTTCATGTTCTTGATCCTTTTGTCTTAGTATTTTCTCATGAATGTTGATCTACTCTTCATAGTCTCTCAAAAGTGACTTCATCTTTTGATTCTTCTTCATTTGGAGTTTTAATTATTCAAGGGCACTAACTATTTCAGCTTCAAGGTTTACTCCCACATCTTCCTCATTAGAGCTATCATATTCAAACTGATTTTTACCTTTTGAGTTACTCGCATAGGTAACTTCCATGGCAATGAATAAATTCTCAGCTTGAGTACCTTCATCTTCAATTTAAGACTTGTTGGAGTCAATAGATTCAGATGAACTTGATTCTTCTTTGGTATAGAGATTCTTCTTGTTCTTGAAGTACTTATTCTTACCTTCATGTTTCTTGAATTTCTTATTTTTCTTATGACATGTTTCTTCATCATGTTCATATTGATCTCCCTTGTTCTTGTTAGGAAACTTGGATGCAAATGACCAAATTGACCATAGTTGAAGCACTTGAATGGTAGCTTTCCCTTATATTTTTGTAACCCTCTCTTTAACTACCCCTAACTTCTCTTCAAACCCTAAGCATGCCGACATATCACCCAGCCTGACTGGGAGCTCACTCAAG
Organism: Taxus chinensis; assembly: GCA_019776745.2. NCBI lineage: Eukaryota > Viridiplantae > Streptophyta > Pinopsida > Cupressales > Taxaceae > Taxus > Taxus chinensis. Next base: position 653,800,023 of record CM034147.1, on the reverse strand, counting down.
GCATGCACAGGTGCCGAGCCCCTCCTTTATATGAGCTTCATGAGAATGTTCTCCATTAATGAAAAGGTGTTTGCACAGATAGAAACTAGTTACATTCATTCTTACAATTCAGATCAAGAACTAGATCTAGGTTCGAGTGCACCACATATGGAAGTAAACATGATCACATTACAACAATATCATAGATAAACCCTAAATAGTATCAAGAACACAAAGGTTTGAATTCATAGACAATAAAGAAAACACATACATCAAGACCCATAACACAGATGTTCAGAACCACTCCATTGTATTAATTCATCAACATACAGTAGCCAAAATACATTAAGGTATCCATGAATAGAGATAATACAACAACAAATTCTTAACATGCTCTCTATGTAACTTCATTACAGGGCTTACAATCACCTCCTACACTCTCCACTCATCCCCTCTCTCATTCGAACCCATCCTCTCTCTGAATATTATGCCAAACCATACAAAAGGAAGAATAGGAATGAATCTCCTCTAACCACTCATCATTACAAGAAAAGGCCTGAAGGAATCTTTCATGATCGCCTAACCACTACCCAAGAACATGCCAAATTCATCATGTGTTTCCCTAATCGAGTATCCTCAACATGCAAGTGCCAGCTATCTATAACTAACTCCACCTTTCCAGCTCCTTGATCCTTTCATGATAATCGTAATGATACCTAGGAATATTCCTTCCTTGAGCTGCAAGGCTTCATAGCTTAACCTTATCCATAGACTAAATCTGGTCACCTTTCCATTTGCTCTCCAACATGAATTTGATCAAGGCTCAAAAGTGACTAAGTCCTGAACCTTTCCTTCCTGGGTGTGAGCCTTCAAGCATCACCAAAGGTTACTTTCTATGTGTACCTTCATGCCGTGTTCCTGCGTGCCATAACCCTTCGTGCCTTGGGTACTTGGTCATTTTAGGGGCTCAACATCACCCCACACTAATTTAATTTCCACCCCCGACAATCCTTTGTGTTTCCCAAATGAAACTTCAACGACCCAAAAATATGCTAAGGCAAAAATGTTGCATGGTTCAACCATTAAGCGACTAACTGGAGGAGTTCAGGGAACTCCACATCTATTTCATCCTTTAGCTTCCCCCATGCCTTCAATTCTACTAAAGCCTTTCCTGGTACCTCTCCTATAATGTTGGGCACTTGGTCTGGAGTGACTTCCTCCACTTTCCCCTTGAGCTCATTTATGGCTACCAACAGCTCCACGTAGATACCTTCGAACTCGTCCATCCACTCAATGATGGAGTCCCAGAGTTCACCAATCCTGAAATCCATTTTCTCACGCTTTGTTTTTATTTTATCCTTCTGTGCAGTAGTGTCAAAAATTAACTGTGTGCACTCAGACTTGTTAGGTAGGTATTTTCTCCTGTAATGCCTTGAGAGTGGCCTCTTCCTTAGCTACCTACGCATCGATTATGGGCTCACACTTCCTGCAACTGTCAAAACCCCTATCCACCAATATGTTCACTTCCTTGAGTTGAGTAAGTAAATCCTCCAACTCAGTGATCTGGATTCAACAGTGAATTTTTTCTCTTCCTTTCCTTGGCAAGCTCTACAGTTGTTAGCCCCACCATCCTTGATGTTTGCAAGTAACATCCCTACAAGGTCCTCGAGATACTCCATCTCATCCCCATAATTTTTCCTAGCTCCTGGCTCACCAGCACCAGACATTATCCCAAAATTCCTTTAACGAAGGGCACTAGCTCTTGATCATAGGCCTCCTTGGTTTGTGCCTACTCACCCTTCAGTCCTTGGCATAATCTCTCTATCTCCTTTTATTTTTCCTTCTTTGTGACTTCAAATGGTGGCCCCTAATCCAAGTTGACCACCTCCGAGGAAGCTTTTGTAGAGCATTGCAAGCTTGCTCATCTGTGAGGTGGCTAGGATCCACCACTTGGTATGTCTCTCCTCCCTTCTTCTTCAGGTGAATGGTCTTGATCACATGATCACTGACCTCAAATTATGGCTCTTCTACATGGTAGTGCAGGTTCCAACTTATCATCTTCCTCATTCTGGGCACGCCCCCTTCTTGATCCAAGATATCCCATGCATGTAGTTTCTCTAGGGAAGGGTGGCCTAAAACCTTGCACAAATACCTTCGTGGGGTCATCCAAAAATTCCATATGGGGGGACATGGGTGTCCACTTTTTCCTTGTCACCTTGCACTTTGAACGTTGCTTCTTCGATCCAGGAGTGAACCCCTTATCCTCCTTTATGACAAAGGATTCTCCCTTACTTTCTTCCTCTAGATTGGTGGGCCATGTAGGAGAAGACTCTCATGCTGGGATCTTCTCAGTTTCTTCCACAGAATGAGCCTTCTCCTTGGCATGTGCATCAACTTCCACCTTGGTGTCTACCTCAACTCTTCTCTTCTCTTCTGCTTTGAGCTCAGCCTCGAGTTCCTCCTTGAAGGTCACATTATCTTCCTCTGAGCCTATTTCCATTGCCAAACTGGAAACCTTGTGCACCTTGTGTTTCTTCCATTCTGGCTCCTCTCCTTCAGGTAACTCTCCTCCCTCACACCTTGCTTTAGTGTCCTCAGCGCTTCTTGGCTATGAATAACTTGTGCCCCCACTACTACCTCGGTGTGTATAGTATTTCCACTTCCGGGAGGTGTCCAACTTCTCCTCACTTTCTTCTTCTCCCACTACTACCTCCTCATCTTCCTAAACCACTTTCATAGGTGGGACTGGCACTTCTCATGGCTTGGGGAAGGGGGCATCTCTAACATCCATCTCAACTCCTCCCTATGTCTTGGGGTGCAGCTGCACAAACACCCTGTGGATGTATCCCTTGATGGTAACATTGATCTGTGGGTGCAGATCTAAGAATTCAGGCTCCAGGGTCTCCACATATGTTGGTCTCGAGTTGTATCTGTAGGTTGTACACAGGGTGTGAACATCTATGTCCACCTTATCTGCATCGAAGGTCAAAAGTTGTGCATCCTTCAACCGGTTGATGGCACACTTCAGGTACTTAGCAGTGAATGTAAATGGGAGTTTGCACCATGGCCCTTTCTCTCCTTTGGCCATCACAAACCATGCCAGACTAAAATGTTGCATGACTGTAAACTGAACTTGGTCCCCAATGATCTTTGGAAGCTCGTGTGGGATGCACCATTCATTTTCAAAATTTGTGTAGTCTCTCATACCATTTGTTCATCCACACCTTGTACGCATTAGATATACTCCCATCACAAGTGAATTATTTGAACTGTATTGTAGGAGATGGGTGCGTCGGTGGGTAAACCCACATGTTATCATCTGGTCCATCTGGGACACCAAGTTCCCAGAATACAATTATTAACAGAATGGACCCCCAAGTTATCTTTGCTCCTAGGTCATTCTGCACTCGCACCTCCTCAATGATACTATCCATGATAAACTATGCAAAATTGTAATGTGCTCTTTGGACACCCTGTATGCAACATACATGAACCTCTTGTTTATGTCCGTCCACCTCTCAGATGTGCACCCAACTTACAACTAATGAGTTAGGAAGTGACTCTCAATGTTGGGTCTGGTAGATCCACAATAACTTGTGCCCTTCCCCCTTCTCATAGTTTAATTACTTGGCTAGCTCTTCTACCTTCACAGTGGCACTTAAATTTAGGGCCATGTCTTCACCTTTGTTTTGCAGGCCCATTACCCTATGGATTAAATTTCCTGTGAGTCTCATCCTTCTCCCCACAAAGTAGAAAAATTCTTCATGCACTCGTGACATCAACCATCTGAACAATGGTGTGGGTTTAGCAAAAAATGACAGCTCCCAAAGCTGCAAGACCCCATTTTCTACAACTCCCTCTTCACTGAATCATCTACCCTAGGGTTTCCTTATTCATCCAACCCTAGTAGCTCCTTGTAGAGATCCACCCACATTAACTCATCATAGTCAGTGGTTTTATGGTTGAATTCACTGATTTTGCATCTGTACAACTTCAAGCTCCACTTCCCTACCTTAATAACCCCTGGGGGATACTGCATTTCTGAATAGACTTCCACGAGTTCTTCCTTTTCCACCACTGGTCTCTTTGTATGAGCTTTCTTGGGTGCCATCTCCTTTTTCTATCATTCTTCCATGCCCTAGGTGCTTCCAACTTTTCCTTTGTCTGCCCTAACTTGACGACCTCCACACTTCTCTCTCACGCAACCCCCTCCTACTCTGTTTGTCTTCTTCCCTACTTTCTATACTGCAAGATCACACCACAACTCACACAATTTTACTGGTTCATGACAAAGTACCTCACTCTTCTTCACAAAACCCTCATGTCACTTCAAGTCGGGAGCACAAAAATTCACTAAGGAAAAGTAGTCAAAATGACTACCTTTACCCTCTATTTATACTTTTTCAACACCTTAAAGTTCCTCCGACCACGTGTCTTAACGTCTCTTTTTAATAAAGCACTTTATTTCACTTAAATCAACTTTCATGACTCCCCTTCACGTGTCACAGTTATAACCTTCTGGCACTCCAATACTACTTCACTACCACATATCTCCTTCACATGCATCACCGTGTCAAAGTACATAACCTCTGCATTGTTCACCAAGTAGTTCCCCATGGTGTCACCTTCCTCTTGTTATATTGTGTGATCATTGTTTCTCTTCTACATGGTCTTTAAAATTTTCTCAACACACCTTTATAACCACATGAATTCAAACACCTTATACACCGTACCACTCATTCTTCTACCTTTGCGCTAACAGTCCATCTTCTCAAAGAATTTTTCAACCATATCCAAACATATCTGCCAATCCATCCACCCCACACTAAATGTATGTGTGGTCCTCTACACATGGAATCACTTACAATGTAATTAGCTACTAGCACACCAACACACAACACAACACCAAACAGAGAAGACAAAGAAAAATGATGACAAAAGGAAACACACAAAATGGGAAATGTGTTAAGGGAAACCTAATCTAACTGGCAATACTACCTTATTTACAAACACACAGAAGCCTTATTTATAGTAGGGCTTCAACCTACTCCCATTGAAATAACCTGGCAACCATGTCCCATCCAGCACTTGTAACTGGCACACGCCTGAATCCAGTATGAAGGATATAATATACAGCCCCAACCAATGGACTTTGAGCTTCCCAGGATGGCACAGAAACTTAGAATCATAAAGTAAAACCATCTTCCCAACCTCAAATTACTTATTCTTAATGTGATGATCATGTCATGCCTTTTTTCATGCCTTCTCAGTCCTCTGACTCCATCTAGCAAGGGATCATCTTTCATCCAACTGCATTAACTTATCAATGCACTCTTGCAATGCTTGTTCATCAGCCAATCCTCCTATGCACACAATACACAGAGAGGGTAGCATGAACTCTACCGGTAAAAATAGCTTCTGTGCCAAACACCAATTGAAATGGTGTGGCTTTGTTCAATATTTTATAAGTTGTTCTATACACCCATAACATGGCCGAGACTTTGTCATCCCAGTCCTATCTCCCAACATCACAAATCTTGGTCAACGTGTGATTCAATATCTTGTTAAATGCCTTAGTTGTCCCATTAGCTTGTGGGTGATAAGGAGTAGTCTTGTGATGGGCCACCATGAATTCTGCCAACAAAATCCTGATAGTTTCATTTAAAAAATGAGTACCCCTATCACTAGTTAAACTCAGTGGGCACCCATACCTCTGATTATATTTTTCCCATAAAAATATAGCTTGTTGTTGTCCATGTGCAATCCCTTAGTAGGCACTACTTCTGCCCACTGTGTAAGATAATCAGTGCAAGTAATGATGTACCATGAACTTTTCCTTCACGTGACAGGTGAAATAGGGCCTACAAAGTCAATTTCCCATTTCTCGAATGGTTCAACACTAGCTATTGGTCTCAATGGAATTTCATCCCTTTTTCTTGGCTTACCAAGGTGTTGGAAATGATCACAAGGCCTTGCAATACTCAATACAATCCTAGTAAAGGGTTTCCCACCAAAGACCTACCAATAAAATCTTCCACGTGGTGGCATTTCCTACATAGTGCCCTCCTGCAATTCCACCATGTGCTTCCTCCATGATTGCAGTGCACTCATGTTCCAGTACACACCGGCACAAGACCTCATCCTGACCTAACTTGTATAGGTCTCCACTGATTAACATGTAGGGTGCAACACATGTAACTAACTATTTCCTCTCCAAGGCCTTCATCCCCTCTAGGTGCCACACCCATTCTTAAGAACACAATGATATCTTCCAAATCAGAGGGTGTGTTGCAATCTAAATAGTTGTGCATCTGGCATTGTATCCTCAATGCTCTATGTGTCCTCTCCTGAGTCAATCCTTGATAAATGGTCAGGCCCCAAATTACTCTTACCTGGTTTTACAACAACCATAAACTCAAACTCCTGAAACAATAGGACCCACCTGCATATGCACCCTTGCAAGATGAGCTTGTTCACCAAGTACTTTAATGCCATGTGGTCTCATATAAAAGATAAAAGGCATTCGCTAGCAAATACTGCATGAATTTGTGTAAGTGCGTAGATCATCGATAATGCCTCATGCTCTGTGGTAGTATAATTATGTGTTCTGTTGGGGTTAGCTTCCTACTAGCAAAGCACAAGGGATGGTCAACAATTCCCTCTCTAGGTTGTGCTAAGACTACTCCAATCACCATCCTGGATGCATCAACATGCACGTGAAAAGGTTTATCCCAAGAGGGAAAGCATAATATGGGCACAGTAATGAGTCTATTCTTTAGTGTGTCAAAATCCATCTATTGTGCCTCTCCCCAATGGAACATACTCTTGTGTTTTAGAAACTCCTCCAATGGTGTAGAAATCTTGGCATAGCCCTTGATGAATTCCTTGTAATACCCTGTATGTCCAAGGAATCCACGCACCGTGCTCTGGCTGGTAGGTTCCCCTAATCCCACAATAATGACAACTTTGGCAGGATCCACTAGCAAGCCTTCTTTACATATGATATGTCCCAACAGGGTGCCAAATGGAGTAGTGCAAAGACACATTTCTTAATGTTGAGGGATATACTTAACTACCTACATCTCTCAAACATCAACCTCAGATTGTCACAATGGTCCTTCACTAATCCATACACCATCCAATCATCCAGGTAGACTTGTAAAAACTTGTGGATGAAGTCCTGAAACACCTGAACCATAATGCACGAAAACACAATAGGCATTTCTTCAGTCCAAAGGGCATAACAGTGTAAGAAAAACTTCCCCACTCTATGTGAAAGTAGTTTTCTCCTTGATCCTCCTTAGCAATTCTAACCTGATGATATCCTGAGAACCCATCCGTGAAGGAATAGATCTCTCGTCCTGTGACACCTTCCAAAATTTCTTCTCGTGAATGGGGTTGGAAGGGATCATGACACACACCACATTCAAATCCCTGTAGTCAACAAAATCCTTATCCTCCCATCCTTCTTAATGTTGATGACCATCAAACTTATCCACTCTGATTCCTCAACAGCCTCAATGATGCCTGATGTGATCATCTTGTCAATCTCCTCCTTGACTTTGACATGTAGATTCAGATTCATTCGATAAGGTCTCTTCCAAATTGGGCACGCCCTCCTTTAGTTTGATCCACATCTCTCCTAAAGAGTGGTGAACTCCCTTGAGTTTGTGGTACCCACATGGGAATAAATCCTGGAATTCATGCAACAGATCAATAATATTTGAAACCTCCCTTTCTGACCAGTAATCTCCAATAGTAGCTTCCTTGGGTTCCACCTCCGAGCCAATGTTAACCTTCTTAGTTTTCAGGGGTTCATGGTAAGCACACTTTCTCATCAGCACTATCCATAACCTCATGCGTACCCACTATATGGTTAACATCCAAGTTCTCTACCTCTTCACCATCTATCACGTAGACCAACCTTCCTTTCTCCTTTTCCATGTAGGCACTCAAGTTGTACCTCCTTTGATTCTTCCTCATCAAAGTGTGCCTCCAAACTAGGTTCACCCAACAACTCTAGTACTTTGTCCTCCACCATGGCACTATCTCCCATAGTTAGGCACTTAACAACCTGTAACACCTCATTCACTGATGGCTTAGTACTCTGATACTCAAAATTTTGAATAAGATCAACCATCAACTCCTTCCAGTTTCTTGTCTGATGGCAGCTCTGAATGAATGTACCATGCACACGTAGCCTTGTAAGGTGGAGTAAAGCTTATGCACCCATAAAGATGGAGGCAAGGCTTCCACCTTCCATCTAGGCCTTCTCACATGCCTGGACATGAAAAATGAGGTGGGTTCCTTCCCATGATAGTCTTGTATAGCAGTAGGTGCATTGCTTTGGAGAAACCTAACAAAGAACATGATTCTCACCTTGCGCCATTCTAGAAGGTTATCTCGATGGGTCACCCACCAACGTGTTGTGGTCCCGAGAAAAGTATAGATAAGCATACTTCTCCTTTCGATCTCACATCTCCACTGGGTCTCCATTTCTCATAGGAAAAACATCAGGGTTTCCTCTCCCTAGTGTAACTTGGAAACTATTTTCCTCCCAGGTGCCTGACTGAGTGCACCTTTGTTACTCTCATCACAGAGCCTCTTAACTACCTTCTGACTAACTCATATGTCTCATGTGCCCAATTGTCACATGCCACACTAGTTGTATCACTTATAGATTGAGCATCTTCCCACTGAATAACCCCTTCTTTTGTTGGTTGCACAACCTCAGGGTCCCTGATAGTGCACACATAGATTTTTCTAGGTCTTCTTCTCCCAAGGGCTCAGTATAGGGCGTTGACTTTCCATCTGTTAGAGGAATAATAACACATTCCTCCTTGTTCTCAAAACTTATATACCCCTTATTGAAATGTAAGTCAACATTGTTCTTATAGCACCAGGGGCACCCAAGTAATGCTGGAAAGTTTTCCACCTCAGCAAGCACCAAGACTTCAAAGTCTCTAGTGAATTTCACCCCTTGGATAGTTATAGCAACATCCTTTAAAACACCAATGGGCATTGCCTTTGTCTTGTTAGCCATATACAACACATTTGAAGATGGTTGTAATGGGGGCCTTCCCATTTGATTCCATGCATCCAAGGTGAGAACATTAACTTCCATGCCCATTTCAATCAAAATATTACTTAGGAGCCATCCATCAACAACTGCATTCAAGGTAATCTCCTTATCATAGTCAAGACTGTGAGGAGGCAGATTAGCATGCAAAACCTGCCTCTCATGCACTCTCCTCCGACACTTGGTACTTTTCCTCTCAAGCCACTCTCCTAATAGAGGGATGATATTCTCTTGTCTCAACATCTTGCATACCTCCCTGACTTCATCTATATCCTTCTGGGAGCCTCAACACTCTTCTTCTACTCTAACTATCACGACTGCTCCTTCAAGCACTGAATCTCTCCTTGAAGGCTTTGAATAACATCCATGGTTTCTTGATAAACTTCCTTCTGATGGTAGGGTCAGGATACTTCCCATGCACCACTTCTTCTCTTGTAACAAGTGGTCTCTACTTTGGTATCTCCCTGGCACACGTGTAGCCTCAGCTCACGTCATCACCAATACAGGCTCTAACTCTAGATTCACGCGCCACCCATGACATCCATTATGGATCAACATGTTTTACGCTCACCATCCCATGCCCTTATCCTTCTTCTAGTTCTGGCTCATGTGTTCATATAACTCTGGGAACTCTTCATACTTGTGCTTCTTTCCACACCAAGAGCATTGCAAAAAATCAGGACACTCACACTTGTAATGTTCTGTAGATCCACAGTTATAACAGGTTCCATGAGGAAATTCACTTCTTCCACCCCCACAATTTCCATGGCCTCTAAATCCTCCTCAAAATCCTCTTACCTCGACCTCCTCCATCCGCATGCACCCTTCATAATGATGGCCCTCATCCTTAGGAACTACTGTTGGCAATGGCCTAGCACACCAGTATCAATAGCATCATGTATCTGGTCAATCAATCTACAATCCTTCGTGTCATGAGTAGTAGAGGTGCAAATTTTACAATAGCAAGATACATTCTTATGGATCACATGCATTGCAGTAAGGGACACCTACTTGCATCATGATCTCCATGGAAAATCTCATAGTCCACTGATATGGCATGAACTAACCTTCATGGGAAACTTTTCCTTTATATGACCCTCTACTTCACAATCCATACACCATAACCCACTGCAAGTCTCATGAGCCTGAGTTCATAGATAATTTCTCCAGTTGCTTTTCCATTGCAGCAATTTGGGCTTCTAGGAATGGACTAACTCATGTATCAATGCTTCCTACTACCTCAGTGTGCAAGGAAGCCTCTAAGGCCTCACACGTGGATCTGTGAAAGTCTTCTGTGAAAGTGCCTCTCTGAATGGTGTGATCAGTCCTCCGATGAACCATTGAGCATGCTGCAAAGGGTGAATGTCATAAGACAACTTGGATAGGAGAGTCTTGAAACATGTGTCATACTCCCACACACTCTCCATCCATTCCTTTCTTGAATCTCCTTCAATGCACATTGATGCTTTTTTGTTCAAACTCAGGTATGTGGAACTCTGCCAAAAAGGCATTACACAGCATGCAGTATAATCCACCACCATCTAGTGTGGATCATATTTCTGGTACCAGCTATGTGCATGCCCTTGCAACATGGTTACAAAATGACTTGATTTTACTCTGGGGTAGTGATTCCCTTCACATTCCATAGCAACTCACACTTGTGTACATGTTCTGTGGCATCCTCAACCCTTGTAATCAGGTAAGTGGAGTGACATCTCATAAAACACCTGTTGATGGTGTTGTGGACCTTGTCCACTAGATCCAGGACCTTGATTCCCTCTGGTGTTTCCTCCACCACCAGACCCACTAGATCCGCTAGCTCCTATCCCTCTAGATCCACCTGATCCTCCTCTCATAGCAGGAAAGGGCCCTAAAGCAGTTGTGCCCTATGAACCCACCATCATGCTAAACTACACCGACAGTCTGTGATACCAAACCACTCCCAGATGTGTTTCCCATGCCACTTCCAAATGTGATACTCAAACCTTGTGAACCCACACCTTGCCCAAATGATCATACCAGACAGGATACCTCCAAATACAGGAAATGACTGTGCAGCCATAGATGTACCAAATGAAAAATTATACCTCCTAGGTGTCACGACTACCAATACCGATACCAACTGGATTATCAAAACTTATCTCAGGAACTAGAAAACTAAGTGTAAGGGTCTTGGTCACCATGTGGGTTAAGATGCACACCTACGGATCTCCTCCTTTCTTCATATGACAGCTCTCTCCAGAAGCCAAGGGGGTTTCTCTTCTGCACTTGCCAAGATGGGGTAGCTCAGACTTCTCAGGTTCCACATCCTCCATGTGAACCTCAAATCCTTCCCACAACATCTACCTCCATAAATCCATCACTCTTATAGCTTCATGTTGTCTTTCCAACTCCCTCTCCTAAGCTTCATTATACTTGAGCCTCACCTCTCCTCTCTCTCCATTTCTTCCGTCACAAGGTCTGCCATCCTCTACCATTCCAGCTTCTGTGCCCCATGCCTAGCAGGAGTTTAGCCAGCCATGGGGAAGGCTTCCAAACTCAAATTAATGATCAGGATCTTGATGGCTAATGGAAAAGCATGCAAGAAATATCCTCTGGGTTCTCACAAGAACTCAAACTCAACAACCTTAGAAAAGAATAAGTTGAAATTGCATACTCCAACGTGTAACTAGTCAACACACCTCTCCACCAGTGATCAACAACATGAGTCCAGGTCAGATCAACATCCTGCAACTGCTGATATTCCTCCTGGGTCCAAACATGAGGTCTATAGTACCAAATTTTCCTTGATGCATATGCTGAGAGCCATTCATACAACTCTACTGGGAAACAATAGAAGAATGTCTCATAGAGTTCATGATACATGTTCTCCTCCACCCATTTTCATGCATCAAACTCAGATCTAGTACTTGAACCTCTGAGAAAACTCATCCTCCATGATTTTAAGCTAGGTCTCGACATTATCCAAGGTCAGATGCTCTGTCATCACACATCATTCTCACAACAGCTTCAAAAGAGGTCCGGTAAATGGAACCAAAATGTAGTCTCTGTTTACCCCTAACTTCTCTTCAAACCCTAAGCACATCGGCATATCACCCAGCCTGACTGGGAGCTCACCTGAGGTGCACACAGGTGTCAAGCCCCTCCTTTATATGAGCTTCATGAGAATGTTCTCCATTAATGAAAAGGTGTTTGCATAGATAGAAATTAGTTACATTCATTCTTACAATTCAGATCAAGAACTAGATCTAGGTTCGGGCACACCACATATGGAAGTAAACATGATCACATTACAACAATATCATAGATAAACCCTAAACAATATCAAGAACACAAGGGTTTGAATTCATAGACAATAAAGAAAACACATACATCAAGATCCATAACACAGATGTTTAGAACCACTCCATTGTATTAATTCATCACATTACAGTAGCCAAATATACATTTAAGGATTCCATGGATGGAGATAATACAGCAACAGATTCTTAGCATGCTCTCTGTGATAGCTTCATTACAGATTACAATCACGTATCACACTCCACTCTATCCTCTCTCACATACACCCTCTTCTCTCTCTGAATCTCCCTCCAAACCATAAAAACTCGAATATCCCCTGAATCTCCTCTAACCACTCATCATTACAAGAAAAGGCCTGAAGGAATCTTTCATGATCACCTAACCACTACCCAAGAACATGCCAAATGTCATCATGTGTTTCCCTAATCGAGTATCCTCAGCATGCAAGTGCCAGCTAATTCATAACTAAACCTTTTCAAGCCCCTTATCCTTTCATGATAACCGTAATGATGCCCTAGAATATGCTTTTCTTGAGCTACAAGTCTTCATAGCTTAACGTTATCCATAACTGTATCTGGTCACCTTTCCATTTGTCCCCTTAATGTGACTTTACTCATAGTCCAAAAATGACTAAGTCTTGAATCCATCCTGCCTGGGTGAGCCTTCATAGCATCCCCAAAGGTTACTTCTTGCATGTACCTTCATGCCTATTCCTACACACCACAACCCTTCACACCTCAGGTACTTGGTCATTTTAGGGTATTCTTTGCAAGTAAGAAGTTATACTTTCCCCTTCCTTCAGTTTTCAAGATCTCAAATTGACTACGATAGGTCTCCAACTTGGCTAATGTGACCTTATTATCTCCTTCATTGATGGTTTTAAATTTTCCCCTAAATTTCTTGGGCTTGTGATGCAATGTATGAATTTTTTGAATTCAAGCATCTGACCATTCCACATAGGATTACATTCATAGACTTTATAAAAAAATTTCACTCAACTCTCTTAGCTTGTTGTATCAGTTGGAGATGTGGTTAGGAATGGTCTAGCCATCAAACTATTGACTACCATATGTCAAATCATAGGAAACATGAGTTGGGTCTTCCATTCTAACACTTCAAAATGTATCGTTGAATCCATTGAATACATGTACCTTAGAGGTAGAGAAACCCCTTTGTGCTTGGTTTTCGCCCATGTTTGTGATATCTAGATCTCCTTTGAATCATTATAACTTGCTTGAAAAGAATCAATATCTAATACCAACTATTTTGAAATTCATAGACACTAAGAGGAGGGGGTGAATCAGTGTAAATTCAAGATTTACAGAGACAATTCTAATTTACTTTGGACTTTGTTATCAAGAAACAACAACAACATTATGTATGAGAAATCAATAGGATACAACATAGGGAGAAAATATTCAAGGTGGGGAAACACTTTAAAAAGGGAGAAAAACCCACTTGAAACTAATGCACTATGCTGGAAAAATTTGTCCAATGAATATATTACAAAGGTCTGAAACTTGTTGGGCACTCACTCAACATGAAACACCAACTTCAAGATTTTGATTAAGCATCTACTTGACATCTTTTGCAAGCTACAACTTACATAGAAATTGTGTACCTACTTCTACAATTTTCTCAAGCTTTTACTTAAACTTCATGAAAAAAAATTGATTACTCTCTTGACAATATTTTCTCAAATAACATATAGCAATCTCAAAATTTGCTCATACACTTCTCATATACCTATTCTCACATCCATATGCTCTAACCCTCAATACATAATCAACTCTCTCACTTTCTTCAACAACCAATTTAGTTTCAAAAATAATATACATATATAGGATGCTAATACTTGTCACATGAATACTCCTCAACATAATATTGCACTTCTCATTTGTATGAACCTTTCACCTACCACACTTCGTCACCTTGTACAAGGAATGGATTAGACTGACATCATAAAAAACTGTCATTTTAGAAATTATTGCATTTTGAAGGTGGTATCAGATGTAAACTCCTTCATTTCATGAATTTGCATAGGTCATGTCATGATTCTTATGGATGAACATGATGATAAAACATAGTCTCCCATAACTCATTGACCATTTTCCTTACACTTACTAGAGATTCCAAAATTTCTGACCTCATGTAATACCCAGACTTGTAACAGTTATTTTGGACTTGTATTCTATTCTATAATGTAGCTCTTATTTGTCTTGTAGCACTTTTTGACTTCATGCACCAAGTGGCACAAACATGTAAGTACATTATTACATACTTCCTTATTTTATCTCTCTAAATCCTGAATAGCCTTCATTCCTTTTCATTATGCCTTCAAGGCATTATTTGAAGTTACATACATAACTAGGTGCTAAGGTGCATAAGTATTAGTATTGAACAGTCTATGTAGCTTAGGTCATAGAGGGGACTTGAAGAGCTCACATTGCATACATGCATTTAGGTGATATACATTATGTCTATAGGAACTCTACACCTAAACAAAAGAACTTGGATATTATCAAAATCAGAGGCATGAAGATCATCATTGTTCAACTCTCCTTCATAGACAATCACTCGCACACAGTTCAAGAAAGACTTGAGATTTCTAATCATGGAAGGAGCTTGAATAGTCACTAGAGAATGAGCCCTCAAGAACATTATCAAATCTTTTACATTATAAGGTTATTGGTTTCTATACACCCCCTTAAACTGACAGGAGTAGGTAGAGTACGGCTTCAATTTCACTTCATGAGGCATCATGTATTTGAGCAAATTATTCAATCTGATTTACATGTATAAAGAGACATCTTTAAAGATTTAACAAGACTCACTCACTTTCTTAGTTATATCATGACTTTAGAGATTCCCCCTACAAGAAGTATTATTTATGTTGTGAAACTCTCCAACTCCACTTTTTTTTTTAATATCCATAGAACAATAGATTAAACTTACATTTATTTCCAAGACTACACTCAGGAGCATAGCTTTTGAGATTCAAAGAACTAGTCTTCAAAAGTGAGTTGGTCTGCTTATGTAAACCTCTTTTCCATAGATATCTAAGTCAATTTTTTAGGAAGATCCTATCCTTTTGTATCTTACCACACAAATTTCAATTATCAACTCAAGATATATAGTCATGTTATTCAAGTGATTCTGGGTCTGTAGTGTACCGGTTCTTAAGGCACCAATAGAGAAGTCTTGACTCAGAGACTCCTCACTCTCATAACTTTAATTTCAGCACCAGACTATTGTCCATAAATACTTAAAATGGGATCCGTGAATCCATTTCTAACTTCTTATGAGTAGGGGTTATGAAGAGAAATCCTCAATAGCATCTCAGTTTCTCAGCCTTCTTGACTAGGCATATAATGTAGTTGTAGACCAAAAGGATTTAGACTTTAAACACCTTCACTAAAGACCAAACCATGAGATCTGACCATATCACCTTAGACCTCTATCAAATGTTCATATTCCTTTTTCCCCTGAACAACATGGCTTATAGTAAAAAACCCATCTACAAACCACCATGGTTGGTTTTTCTTGTACTAGCCTTTTAGTGGTAGGAGATCTTGAAGATTGACTAATTTCACACCAAATATAAAAGGAACTATATCTCCCTAAAACATCTTGCATGAACATCTAAACAATACATCACATACAAGATTCCTGGAACACTAAGTATCTCCTTCATCTTGAGAACCTTCCATCACATAGATTGTACCTAGCCAAAATTCTTGCAAAATAGGGATCAAACATATACCGTATACAGTCATGCGTGAAATACAAAAATGCCACCACCTTAGACTAAAAATACTTATCTATAACTCTAAGTGGTTTTATTATCTTGCACAAGTTATTTTGTCAGAAAAGAAAACCTCATTTCTTCTTCCATCACTTCATCCTTAGGGTTTTAGGGAGGGTTTTGAGTGACTTTCACTCTTAAGGATTTTTCATAGAGATATAGGGCACCATTTTACTCCATTCCTTCTTTGACATGTTCTTGACCCTCAGTGCTATAACACTATGGTGAAAGCCTTGAGACACCATGCAAAAAACTTTTATATGTCTTTGATCTCTTGAAAGAAGCGATCTTTGAACTAGGAGAATGCTTCCTAGAAGCTTGATAGAGCAACAACCATTCATAACTTCAAAAAAATCCTTCAATATTTGTATGAAAATTGGATCTACATCTATAGTAACACCTTCCTCCACATGTCCTTACACCTTTTTTCTCACAAATGTGCCTAATACAATCAATGGTCAATCTCATTTTGTAACTGTAATTTTTGCTTTTCCTCTAGGATAGTCATGAGAATGACTCTAAACATTCCTCTAAAAGCTGATAGATTATGGCCTATAACTTCTCATGAAGACTCTATACAATTTTCCTAAACAAGTCCCTTATTTGTATTGGCTTTACATAGCCTGTTTTTTCTTCATACACCTCATTAGGCCCTTGAACAAGGCCTAAATGGGCTAGTTCCAACCATGACTTACAATACTTGACCTGATGATCATCCTAGAAGCACTTTCACACTCTTGAAACACCATTATAGACCTGAAGGACACCTGAGAAGTGCACACCAAGCATCTCCATATATCCAATGGATACTAACCACCCCAACCAGGCACTAAAACCCTTTAAACCACCATGACTGCTCAAGAAACATACTGAAACCACTTTTTGAAGGCACTACCAATCAACCTTCTTGCCCCTGAAGAGTTGACACCTCAACACTCACACTTTTCCATCAATGCACCATGTCATCAATGAAAACAACATCAAGACATGGTTTAACACATTGACATTGGATGTACCATTACAGTTGTATCTCTCAGATCCAGGACACCATCTAAAATATTATATGTTCTCCCTCAATAATTGAGTGTCACTCATATGTGGTATGCTATATAAAAAACCCATAAATCATATTATACATCTATTCCAAATCTACCCAAAAAGAATAATCTATGTTATCACATTATTTAAATCTAATGATCACTTGATGTAGACACAAAATCACACTTGGGTACATTTCTAAGTCATAAAAGAAAACTAGTGATTAGCAACTATATTTTCCCTCTTTTCTTTGTCTCTTGTTTTCTATTTGGTCTTACACATGCTACAACCTAGTTAAAACTTTACTGATTTATCTTTTATGGCTTCAGACACTAGTGCCCAACCAGTACAATAGTGCTTAGGTGCCCCTGTCCCCTTTAGGCGCCCCTTACCCTTTTCTACCTTACTCACTCTTTTATCTTTTGGGCATATTTTTCACTTGTGGGTCACCCTTCCAGTTGTCAATTATGAAATTCAAACAAGGGAATCATATAAATATGTAGTTATGTCTTCAAAATAAAGGACCAAACACTAAGCATTACTATTACCACCTAAGCTTACATTCAAAAGGAACCTAAAGCACTTCAAGGCATTCATCTAGCATCCATTCAAGGGACAAAGGCTACATTAAATCTGCATACATTGCATATAAAGGGGAAGTTCATTATATTCCATCCACACATTATACTACATTGCTACATTCTAGCTAATACATGTTATCAAGTGCAACTTGCACAAGGGCATCCTAAGGCACAATCTCTACACACATATAAGAACTACATGGAGTCTGCGATCTAGTGAAACACTCGGTCATAAGTTCACTCTTTGGTCGACTATCGAGGTCAGTTTGACTCCACATTCTGCATCTTTTTTATATGATCTGATGTGGTTTGCAGGTTATAGGTACCCTCAACAATCAAATAACAGATATCAGGTGATAAAAAAGAATCAACAATGAAACCCTTGTGACACAAAATAAATCAGACTCGAACATCTACATAGTCACTAACCAATCACCAGACACCACCACCCAGGCACCTATGTCCTGCATTTGTCATCGTTATTCAGCCATGTTCTCGAGTTCTATAATTTACGGTTTGCAGTAACGACGTTGTCTATAACCTGTTCAACACTTTAACCTACCCAGATCACTCCCTATTCACTAAAAAATTAGCTAATTTTTCTTATCTCTCCCTCTTGCTTAGTGTTTTATATTATGCATGCTAGTTGCTTGTGTCATTTCTGTATTTTAGCATTTATACATTATTTGTTATAGTAGTTACTCTATAATTAGATGTAATTCAAATTAAATTAAATCACTTGGCTCATTAGGATGCTCCACCACAACAACTTTGTCTTCATGAACTCCCAAAAATACCCCACCTCCTCATATATCGATCGACGGGCTCCCACCAACCATTCCCACCTATCTCAGCGTGCCAATATAATGGGTGATTTCCTCAAATCCTTTTCCCTATGATCTGTCTACCCTATCATATATGTTGTTATTTGGGAACCTTTATCTGATAAATATCCCCCTCCACGCCTCTGTAAATGTCACTCTGGTATCATCCATGAGGCCTCTCTACTCTCTCCCCCTCTCGTATAGCCTATCTCTCAGGGTTTTCTTCCACCTCTATTATCTAAGGTCCCTCTACACATCATGTTCCCCTTCGGTGTTGTTTCCTACAAATTAGTTGTGGGGAATACCTCACTTGGAGTGGTCACAATGGTGGTATGCCTACCACTGATCTCACTCTCCCTCCTCTCTTTCTAGAATATCTTGGTTGATATTTTGGGAGAGGTAGCGTCACCACATGAGGCAAATGCCCAAACTGAAAAGGAAATAAATATACTAAGTATGTTTTCACCCATCATACATAATGACCTATAATCTCTAAAGTCACCTTACAACCACTGTAGTCATCCAATTGGGCCACTAGTTTATTATCCCTTTGTAGGGATCCCATATCATTTAATCCTCTCTAACTCACAAAAAAAATCCTAAAACCTACCACTAGCCCTAGTGTCGGGCCTCTCTCCGACTGCATAATCCTTGAGGAATCTCCTACTACTTATTACGATGTCCCTATAGGCCTATATATTAAAAACCACTCATGTGTATCTAGGTCATAAAGATTATGATGGGCCATTCTTCCCTATGCTGCCTAATTCAAATCCTATACAAATCATGCATTAACTACAAACATGTAGTTGTGCCTCAAATATACAATATATCTTCCTCCAATATGTCCCTATATGCCACTAACACAAATAGTGGTACTACTCCAACTTCCTTGTGACACAACTATCCCAATAATAGCCTTCCAGAAATTCAGAATCTATATAGAAAATACGACACTCAATCGAATCATCAATATACCCAGGTGATATCCATTGCTTCCTATGGCCCATCATTCAAGTGTTCTCCTCTCTTTAGTGTTCATCAATGCATCACAAAACATGTAGACTCCCTAAATTGGTAACCCTAAAATGGAATGTACATAGTGTAATACCACTACATCCTCAATAGTTTGTCCATCAGAGCTCCACCTAAAGGTGTTGGACCTAAAATCCCAATGGCTCAAGAACATTTGAATGAAGTCTGCATTTAGTGGGACCCACACCATCTGTATAATGCCTCCAAATATGAGGCTCTTTAGATTTGAATATCCTATGCAGATAATTACTTCAATAAGTTTGGTAACCATGCCACATCTATGGATCTCCACAATTGAATCCTTTGCAACACCTACAAAACATCAAATAACAAACACATATTAGATCTCAATACAAATCCATAAGAAAAATCAACAAAATCCATCTAAAAACATCAAAATTTCTGACTTTCCAATTGCATCAAGTCTACTGGAAAGATGTTATCGACCCCTAAACCATTTTTCAACTTTCCTATCACATTGGCCTTGGTGACTTAACACCATCGACCCTTGAACATTTTTTTAACTTTCCTACTACATCGGCCATGCTAGCTTAACATCATTGACCCTTGATTTTTTTCCAACTTTTCTACTACATCAACCATGAAGACTTAAAACCATCGAGTCATGAGCAATTTTTCACAGTTCTTTATGCCATTTTCTATATCGACAAGATGCCATTAGCCATGGTAGAAAACCTTTCTCATTAGACGTCATTGGCCTTGCTATCATCGGTCATCCTAGCATGGTTGATCACGTCCATTTCAGGCCCCTACAATAATTTTGTATTAATTATAAAAATCAAACCTAATGACCTCTAAATTTAAAATGCTCCCAAACACACCTATACCTCAACCCGATCTACATTTCGAATATCTTTGGGGAAATTTTTACTTGTTAAATTTCCTTGACATACATTTTCACCTTTTCTCCTAGCTGCCCATTCTTAATTTAAAAAAAACACCTACCATGGGATTCACACCATCACATGCCTCGTTTTAACCATCTTGTTTTCCACCTCGCACTCTGGCCACCGTAGTTGAAATCAATCAATTTGGGTTATCTCAAAGATTAGTTCTCTTAATCTCAAATTAGCAAAGTGGCAAATGAATTCCCTATTAATATTTATAGCCATTCTTATAACTAGTTTTCATCACGATTTCCTCCAATCTTCAAACCCTCATATCTTTAACAATACAAACCTTTAAAAAATTGTAAATTGTGTCATGCTCATGCCGTCAAACCACTCATTTAGACATATAACACTTCTCTCTACCACCTTTTCATCAAAAATCCCCATTTTCCATCATTTTCAATGCTCACATATAATCCTTCCCATGACCCTCCTAACTAGGTGATTTATGTCTTGTTTTATTGATTATCTTATAGTGTTTCTTTCCACTCTTGATTATTCATGGTTTTAAGAAGTTATTGCACTTTCCACAAACAAGCCAAGTGACACTAAAAATTAAGTATTAGGTAGGTATATTTCATTTAGTATTCCTTACTTCTTTTCAACACTTTAATTTCAGCATTTCCTTTCGATTTAATGTTACATAGATATTTTTATAAAGATCATATCATGTTTCACTATTGTGACACATGATGATCTTCAGTTGGGACATATGTATACACCATATTTTTTATGTTTGTTAACCATTTATTTTGTGTTGGGTTTGTTGATGCATTCTCCTCTTGAGCGGGTGGCTTAAGGGGCCTACCAGGATTAGGGTATGACCAGACTTGGTCATTGGGATAGACCATAACATTTGAGAGATATCACTATTAGCCTTAGTCACCTTATACTTGCCTTGTTTCTTCCCTTTGTTCACACATTGTCCACATTATGTCTATTTGTCCCACTATGTCTACCCACTTATTCTTATTGTATGCTATTATCCTTGCATTTGGTCAATCTCGACCTTCATCATTCACACTCATTTATCTCTTGGATTTTGTTCCCTATGTTTTTCACCCATTGACCTTAGGTTTTCCCCTAAGGCCAATACCATCACCCATGGGTGAAGGTGTCTATTTTGAATTTTCTATAATTGACTCCATCACCCATGGGTGATGTCATTGGGTATATATATTTGACCAAACCACCACCACTACACCACAAAACACAACTACTATCTCACATACAATACTTGCGTAATATTCTTGCTTGTAATATTTCACACTTATTAGCTAACTTTAGACTCTTGGATCTTACCTCTCTTGCATTTGGGTCACCATAATGAGTTATGACTAGAGATTTTCCCTGTTGAGATTTCCTTTCTCCACCCATAACGATTCTCTCTCAATATTGTTATCTATAGGGATGATTTTACATCAACAATATGCTGCAGTTAAGCATTGTAGGATCTAGATGGTTGTATAATATTAAGTATAAATCTACTAGTAAGATTAAAAGATTCAAGACAAGATTAGTTTCTAGAGGGTTTACTTAGAAACCTAACTTAGATTGTGTTGAAACCTTTGCTCTTGTTGCCAAAATGATAACTGTTAGAATTCTTCTAGCTCTAATTGCTTAACATGGAGGGGAGATTCACCAAATGGATGTTAAGAATGTTTTTTAGATGGTGATTTGAAAGAAGAAATTTACATGCATCAACCTTGAGGGTTTTAAGAACCTATCAAGGAATTATATGTGTGTAAGCTTAAATTTTTTTGTATAGTCTTAAATAATCTCCTAGATCTTGGTATGCTAAGATAAATAGTTTCTTTCAAGATCTTGGTTTCAAAAATTATTTTACTAATAATGGTTTGTTTATAAAATATGAAAACAATCATGTTATCATTATTATCTTATATGTTAATGATCTATTGATTACTAGTAGTGATAAGAACCTAATTCTTAGAATCAAAGATAAGTTAAGACAACACTTTGAAATGAATGATTTAGGACTGCTAAATCATTTCTTAGGCATGGTTATTTGTCAAAATCACAAATCTATTATTGCATCTCAAGCACAATATGCTTATAACCTTATTAAAAAATTTAACATGATTGATTGTAAGCATGTATCTATTTCTATGGAAGTTGGTTAAAAATTTAGATCCAAAACTTTCTTGTCGCAAATTTAATCCTACTTTATATAGGAAACTTGTTGGTAGCTTGATTTATTTGACTATCATTAGGCCTGATGTATCCTATGTAATTGGAATTGTTTCTAGATTCATGCAAGATCCTAATGAGGACCATTGGAAAATGACAAAAAGGGTTCTAAGGTATAACAAAGGTACAATCAATTATGATTTGTACTATTCTTCTTGCGATGATGCAAATTTATTTAGTTATTGTGATTCTGACTATACTGTTGACATTGCAGATAGAAAATCTACTTTTGGATATGTTTTCAAGTTTGGTGTAAGTGCAATCACTTGGAGTAGCAAGAAGCAACCAAAAATATCTCTCTTTTATTGAAGTAGAGTATAAATGTGTTATGAAAGTAGCAAAGGAAGCTCTGTGGCTGAAAAGACTGTTGGATGAACTTCATATGGACGTTAAAGGAAGTACTCTTCTTATGTGTGACAACCAAAGTTGCATTTCTCTTGCAAAAAATCTAGTTCAACATCAAAGAACCAAGCTTATTGAGATTCATATGCACTTCATTCGAGAGAAATTTCTAAATGGTGACATACACCTCAAGTTTTGTTCTATTGATGATCAGGTTGTGGGCATTTTTTACAAAGCCATTGTGTGCTAAAAATTTCTATAAATTTTGTGCTATGTTGGGCATTTCAGAATTTGATGATCAAGACTCAAATGATCATTTGTATGACTTTTATCTCCACCTCTAAATCAGATGAGCAATACTCAAATGATCACATGGATGAATTTGATCTCCACCTCTGAATCAGATGAGCAAGACTCAAATGATCATGTGAGTGACGTTGATATTCACCTTTAAATCATATGAGCTTTGGCCTTTTAAAGTTTCCTTGAGGCATAAGTAAAGAGGATTGAGTATGTTTTGCATATTGTTATAAGACCACCTCTTTTATAATGTCACCTCTTATCAACCTGATTGTGTCAAATGTAAAATCTCCCTATACTATTTCTATTTTGTTTGAATAAACTATCATTTTCTGTGAAGCATTAGCTATGAGAGTTGTTGACTCCATAATCTTATGTAAGACTTCATAGGTAATCACTTTATCTTGAGAATTTTTGTTATTCTTGTGTACTACGGTTTTTCATAAAATCCATGAAACATTTGCTTTGTGCCGTGACTTCTTGAAGTCTGCGGAACACTAAAGCAATGTATTGCGGATTTTCTAAGAACCCACATAACACTTACAATGTTTGCAACTTGTTTAAGTCAACGAGATACTGTGACAGTGTACCACAAAGTTGCAAAACACGCAGAACAATGAAGTAGTCTACCATGGAGTTATAAAATCCATAGGACACATAATTTGTTACATGCTAGCCTAAATCACTTAGTTGATTTATGGATTGTAATTCCTTCTTGTACAAAATGTGACTTGACATTTGTTATTTGGAACACACTATATATATTTGCATGCTAGCCTAAATATGCATATGATGATTTATAGATTATAACTCCTTTTGTATAAAAAGGTAATTTGACATGTTTCCCTTCTTAACATTAAGGGGGAATGTTGGGGTTGTAATATTAAGCGGGAAATTAACTTAATAAGAAACATGCCAAAGACTAAACGGTCATGACATATTACTTATATTTAAAATATAAGTGTGGCAGATTCCATATCGGGTCGGCACAATGTTTTAAGTTAAAAACATAAGAGTGACCCAAATAGGGGCCACCCACCTTGATATAAATCAATGCGATCTCATTTGAGATTGTGTATGATAATACAACATTGATGCAAGCTATGCGAGCTAATTGATAATACACGATGCGATTGTGTGAAGATTCATCTAAACTCATGAGCAAATGTGTATGACAATTTGTAATTCCTCCATGAAGGTGTAATTGTTGAAAATAGTGGGAGTGCTGGGTGAAATGTTTATTCTCAATAAAGATAAGTAAATTTTCAGCATTTTTTTTACTGAAAGGTTTTCCCACTCATATTTTGTGTCTTATGTTCATTTACTTTCATGTTTATATATGCAATCTAATATCTAATTCATTATGTGATGTAATCTATCATAATCTATTGTTCAAACATAAACTATACTCTTCGGCAATTTATTTTGGTGTATAATTAAATATGTGCTATTATTTATCCCTGCGGTTTCCCCAACAATATGGGCACCACGTTTGTTTAATAAATTAACAATCTTGGCTACACCAAACTAATTATCTCCCTATAACAAGCTTACATGTGTGAACACTAAAATAATTACTAAGTTAGATAATAATCCCCTATATTTCCATCAATACATGAATGCCTATTAAATATGTTTTGCGAGTTGTTATATTTAACAACTTGACAAACAAATATTATTTGTATTATAGTTATATGAGCATTGTGTTTGTTTAATAAATTAACAAGCTTGGCTGCATAAAAATAATGATCTCCCTATAACAAGATTACATGTGTGAACACTAAAATAACTAGAAAGTTAGAAAACAAAACCGAACTAGTTCCTAACTTGTGTAGTGCGAAACACATCTCTAATAGAACTCAGCCAAAAGCTAAGTTAAACACATCATTTTCTCTAATTAACTATGAAACAATTTTACATTTAAAGCTAATTGCTCCTCATGACTTGGAAAATGTGGGGACCAATCCCCATATGTAGAACACAAAGGCAAATGCTATTATAACACTTTTAAGTAATTATGTCAAATCAAAGGCAAACAAAGCTTCTTTTGAGGCTTCCTCCTGACTGTAAAGGCAATGTAGAGGCTCCAATAAATCTCAAGGTCAACTGTGAATACATGCAAAACTTGAATTCGCCTCAAAATCAACTCTAGAGGAGAAAAACTAGAAAAATAAAATGGAAAGTTAAGTAGATGAACATTGATGAAGATAACACCATTCTATGGTCAATTTCTCTTCAAAACTTTTCATATAAAGGTTAGGAATATCTTTATATAGTGTTTACATTTGTGAGTGTGTCATTAGATTAGGGGGTGTGATAAGTATTAGTCAATTTAGTAATGTAGTCATATGTGTGAGATAATGTAATCATATGTTGAGTGAGTTACACAAGTCACCTAGAGGTTTAAGAGAGTAATAATAGGAAGGAAAAACATCTAGGTTGTTAGAACTACCATCCTAGATTAGTGACAATGGTTTTACGAGTTATAGCAGGCCTCATATTCTATATGAATTACATGACCTATATAATTGTACTATGAATTATTGAATATATGTTGAATTGATAATTATTGAACTTGTGCTCTTTTGGATATGGGTTAAAACCCATAATAACCTATTAAAAAATCTACCAACCACAAACATCCAAAAGAGGTGAAAACTTTTGAAAATATGAGAAAACAATAGAAATATAGTTCATTTGTACAAAATAAAGGCGGCTCATTTATGAACAACTTGTTTTACTTAAAACAAGTTGATTTTTCAATGTAGTTAGAATCAAACGTTTAAAAACTAAAAAAGAACTATGTTAATATCTTTATTTCTCCTATTTTATTATTTAAGAGTCAAATTTAATTATTTTAGGGTCTAAACATTAATCTCTTGCCATAAATGGTTCCAATCTAGAGGGTGGAATCTCAGTGTTGGATTTTGACGTTCAAAGTTACACGTCACAAAAAAATTAGGTGATGGTCTATAAAAATATGTGAATGTCATTTGACGTTCAAAATTTAATATGCACGTCATTCATATATATATATATATATATATATATATATATATATATATAAGAGATTGGAGATAAATAACTTTTTAATAAATACTTGACCTCCTATTGATGATCCATAGGTAGGCAGAGATCGATCCTTACACCTTCATGACCAATAATTACAACATGGACACACAAAATAGGTAGCTAATTGATAATTAAAGTTTTAAGTTGCAACCAATCTTAGTATTGATTTTGAAAAAGCTAATACATAAACTCTTATGGTGGGTTGTTTTTCTTTAGTTGCAGATTCTATCTTTAATATTTTCTAAATTGCATTATAATTATGAATGTGTGGGATTCTCTAATCGATTGAATCTAAATGTTTTTAACAAAATTAATCTTTATAAATCTTCGGGTCTTTGTTGTACAATTATAAACCAACAAAAACAATGCTACATCAATCAATTTCATAGTTTATGAGAGATACAATTATTTTTCGTAAATATCGATTGCACACTAATCAATAAAACGATCTAGAAATACCATTAAACTTTGTGAGAGCATTAGAATACTATTTTAAATTATAATCAAGAAATAAAAATACTGCAGAAATTCAAAGAAAGGACTCACTAGTGCAAACTTGCAATTATGTAGAAAATGAGTTCAATTGTTGCAATTCTGTAGAAAATGAGTTCCAACTTCTAACTTTTAGATCTCCAAGTTCAACATTCAAGTTTCACCTTTCATATAAAATCCCAAATCAAATGTTTGTAGTTTAATATATATTTGTAAGAAATCAAACAATGAAAAATCAAAGAAAACCAAATCAAATTAAATTAATTAAAAATCAAAACTAATAGATGGTTTAGATATTTTTATTATTTTAATTCTAAAGTTTCCATTTTTGTTGATATTAATTGTTATAAATCTCACAAATTCATAATATGTAGTGTGAAATTTAATTTGACCATTTTCTTAACTATTTTAAATTTAATAATACATAGACACACACACATATTTTAATGGTTAAAATATGAACATACATGTTATATTGACATTTAAATTATATTTTCACCTGTCAACCATAACGGATATATGTTAAAAGTAGCTGTATTTTGACATCTAAAATGACTAAAAACGTCTAAACGCCTTGCAAAATTCAGCACTCACTGGATAACTAACGTTAGTTTTTTACCCTATTTGTTAGTTTGCCCTTAATTTGAACAGCGTACTAGAAATGGACTGGAGCGGGTGGGTCCCAACTCCCAAGTTCCCAATCCCGGTATCCTACGAATCACGGGGTGAAAGGTGATTGGAGGGAAAGGTAGATAAGCAAAAGTAGTGGGACATGTGTCCCGAGTCCCGAGTCCTCACGTGTAAGCCTGACAGCGGACCCCACCGGCCACCAGTCCCGTAACCCGGGTTTAAACCCAGAGTTAAATCGCGAATCTTTTAAACCGGGGTGCGCGATACACAGTTTGAATGGCAGCTCGTGGGGCCCAGGCAAAAGTAATGACGTGTAGGAGTAACAAGTGGCACTTCAATCGGCATCCACAAGATTTTGTGGTGGAAAATGAAGGGACAGGCAGTTCCTACCTAGCCTAGGTAGACGGTCTGTTTTGCTATAAAAGGAGCACACTGACATAAATCAATTAGCACCAGCATCATCGACCAATTTCAGGCTGCATTTTTATTTCAATCTGGGAAAATGTTTGTTGAGAGGTTTCGCGTGCAGAGCCCTAATGTGAAATATAATGAGGAGAGTATAGAGTCCGTGTATGACTACGAAACAACTGAGCTTGTTCATCAGAACACGAATGGAAAGTATGAATGGGTCGTCATACCCAAATCTGTCAGATACCACTTCAACACTCACACGCGGGTCCCCAAGCTCGGGTGAGTCAAATTCTGTTAATGCATGTTTGTTTTTTTAATTTTTAAAGCTAGCCCTGCGAGATCACAGTTTGGGAACCTCATGCCATAATTTCTGAGGCTATAGGCCCAAAAAATAATCTGGCATTAACACCTATTATTACAATCAAGTCTACAGAGGACAGATTATGCATGTTTATCCAGAGCTCCGATACCCTGACTTAAGGCCAGCCGGTGAGATCACAATCCTGGGGACTCATTCTCAGAATTTTGAGGCCATAGACTGTTGGACTAATCTGGCAATAACACTTATAAATACAATCAAATATCACTGAATTTCCCTTTATAACAACAACAGGCCTTTACCAGTGAACTGTGCCCTTAATGGCATATTTGCTCAGCGTTTATTTTGGTTGGTAAATGAATGCCTACGGCCATCCCCGGGTGGCAAGCATGTTGGGAAGCCAACTTTGTGGCTTGAATCTGCGACCCAGCTTTAGTAAGACCTTTACTTACCGCTGAGCCACAGCCCTCAGGTGTAATTGCACCTTATTTATTTTGATCTGTAAACGCTTTTGACTGGAGCTATGAACCACTATTACATTCACCCACTACCAGCTACAAATCCACTTCATTTGGCTACAAACAGCTCAAACTTTTTTGACCATAACTGGCCTCAATTCTAGATCGTTCAGTGCAACACAACGTACACCTAGTGAGAGTTGAACCTGGGTGGAGTGGAAAACAATCAGCCTACTTTACCGACCCATCAACTCCTCATTGGCAAGTAATTGCGCCTTATTACTCGGGTCTTTTATTTGCAAAACCATTTTTATTTAATTTATGTGGGAACCTCATATGGAGAGGCAAAAACAAAAGGATTCAGTCTTTTACTCAGGCCTGTCCAATGAGTTTGAATCTTGATCTCTCATAGGAAGTGCCCCAACTCACTACTCTACCATTTGTGTGAGAGTTCCAAATTTTATTTTTTTGAGTTCTTCTGGACCTATCTTCTGATCTCGCTTCAGTGAGATAACTGCTTGAAATGTAAGACTCTTAAAGCATTTCTGCCCTGACGATGGTTCAAGGAGGACTCCTAGCATGATGAATTTGATGCTCATAGAGTCTACGAATTGCCCATTTATAGATTACATCATTATTATTTTTTGGTTGGAGAACAATTCAACCCATTGGTACGAGACCCGATAATAATCTCTCTTTAGGGTTTTGTGTTAAGTTGTTAAGGTATTGAGAGGTATTATTCCAGCTAAAGTAGACCAAGACTTGATCCATCTTCTTAGGCTTAGTGTCAAGGTACAGGGATATTATTCCAGCTAAAGTCGCCCAAGACATGCATTCCGCCTTTGATCTGTCTTCTTAGACTTAGTGTCAAGGTACAGGTGTATTATTCCAGTTAAAGTTGCCATTCCGCCTTTGATCCATCTTCTTAGGCTTAGTGTCAAGGTGCAGGGGTATTATTCCAGCTGAAGTCGCCCAAGACATGCATTCCACCTTATCCCTTATCTGGCACCTCCAGCGAATTGAACCTTGGTGGGTTTGAACTTTGATGTGAAAAAACATTCTCCACCTACTCTGTTCAGTTATATATAAAACTATGACTGCAACGTGCAAATATATGTGTTATTATACCTGTTATTTTAATTATTCAGACTTACGGTATTTTTCTGCAGAACAGTGGCATGTTAAAATATTATTTGGTATACATGTAGGGTTATGCTGGTGGGATGGGGAGGAAACAATGGCTCCACCCTAACCGCAGGTGTTATTGCCAATAGAGAGTAAGTTTTTTCTCACTTTTGCTTTGTTGAATCTGGATTTTCTGTTTATTGTGATGGATTGATGATTGATTTGGCTGTTTTAACTGACGGGTTTGTCATTTGGTTTTACAGGGGAATCTCTTGGGTAACAAAGGAGAAGGTACAGCAGGCAAATTATTTTGGGTCTCTCACCCAAGCATCCACTTGCAGAATTGGATCTTATAATGGCGAAGAGATTCATGCTCCTTTCAAGAGCCTCCTTCCCATGGTAATATTTAACTGTCTGTTTATGACGATGATTATTGGCTGCTCCTTTTTGACAATGTAAACAGTAATTTCAAAGTGCCAATTTTATTCTCACGAAATTATGTAAAGTTTAAAAACAAAATTCTTAGCATTGTAAATTTTACAGGATGCTTTCTGTGTGTGGGATTTATAATTGCAAATCCTCTTAGTATTTGAAATTTTGGGGTTTGCAATTTGTCTTAGTATCTCTAAACAATACAAGATTAATTTCACCTAGTTAGGATTTGTAAACAAATTATGTTAATATTTGCAACATTTGCGAGAGTACTTTCAGGTATCAGGATTTATAAAAATGAACTTCTTGCTTAGTTTTTCAAAATTTCAAGGGATTATTTTCAGAGATGTACAATTTGTAAATCGAATTCCTCTTTTTTTAATTGGAAAACCATCAGTTTGACAATTAATCAGAAAAAGATAAACCACAATTGATGGTTTACGATACAAAGGTGGCGGTTAGGTAATCATGGCCCAAAGAGCAAGTCCTGAAACTTCAAAAAGAGGCTGAATAACAGCATCAACATAAAGAAACAAAAGCCTCATTGACAGAGACCAGAAAACAAATGTTAAAACAAAGAGCAGAAATATTGGGTTGGGCATAACACCACATCTGGCCCACTTGGTGTTTCTTTGAAGAATGAAGGGCGGGTTTTACTCCCGTGTCTATTCTCACATATGATTTTTTGGAAAACCCTCTTTTGCACTATGCTTTTACCGTTACTTAATAAAATAAGTTCTCAGCATTGCCTGTCTTTTTGGGAAATCTCAATGCTCTTATCTCCATATAAACCTCAGTAAAACTCTAAAAATTCTCTTTTTGAGAGATCAAAGTATCTTTTCTTGTTAGGATTGCCTTTTGGAAGCAACGGACTCAGTTGGCTCATTTATCTGATCCGAAGTCTCTCCTTGTGAGAGTCAACATCCTTATTGACTCGAGTCTTAGTGTCCACAAGCTTCTCCAGGTGATGTGAAGCTGTTATTACTTATTACCTCACGTGCTTCGTCATCTGCTTTAGTTCCTAATATTGCAAAAGGTTTAGAGCTTAACCCATCTAAAAGCAACTGGTCATAAAGGGACCGAAGAGCACCCTGGAATGCAAAATGGGAGGTGAGTCCTAGCCAGTCCATGGAAAACAACATAGTTTCAGGGCCATCAAGCTAGGAGCCCTAAGCACTGAAGTGTGGCTCAAGGTGGATGTTGGACAAAATTAGCAACATCCAAACCGTAACAAGGAGCCTATCAAAAAGACCCGGTCACAAACGGGTTGGTAACTTGGTTGTAGAGCACTTGAGCATGCAAATAGGAGGTCCTAGGTTCAAGGCCTAGTTGGTCCATGGAAAATAACAGTTTAGTATGTAATCATGGCCAGTTTCATTGTAGATATTATAGGCATTTCTTCTAAAACTTTGACATGCTCATTTTGTTTCTGTTATGATTACCCAGAGGAATTTATCTGGTTAGGAGTATCCTGCTTCCTATTTTAATCTTTATTTGCTTGTGCAGGTGGACCCCAACGATATTGTATTCGGCGGATGGGACATCAGCAATCTGAATTTGGCAGATGCCATGGCTCGAGCCAAGGTGCTAGACATTGACCTCCAGAAGCAGCTGCGACCCTATATGCAAGACATGGCGCCTCTTCCTGGAATTTTTGATCCTGATTTCATAGCCGCAAACCAAGGTGAAAGGGCAAATAATATCATCAAGGGTTCCAAGAAGGAACAGGTGCAGCAAATTGTTCAAGACATTACGTAAGGCTGCTTAACTAAGCCTTGTTTTATCTGTTTTACTTATATTATCTTGCACATTATTGATAACTTTCTAATTCAGTCAGTGCTTCCATTTTTCTTTATTTACTTGAGTAATGCATCTTATATTACTTCAAGAAACATGAAAGTTATATCAATCTGACTACAGGCCTACATGGGAGGCTCTTCCTAAAAAAGCCAGCACAGCTAACATAAGTGCGTTTGCCTCTAAAGGCATTCATTCGACGTCTTTGTTGATAATACTCCTGGATATTCCTTTGTAAAGAGATGCCAATTCTTTCCTGAATGTTTTCAACTCCTATTTCACGCAGGGAGTTCAAGGTGAAAACAAAGGTGGACAGAGTAGTTGTTCTTTGGACTGCAAATACGGAACGATACAGCAATGTTATGGTGGGTCTGAATGACACAAAGGAGACCCTGTTAGCATCTCTGGAAAGGGATGAATCTGAGATCTCGCCCTCGACTCTTTATGCTCTGGCTTGTATTCAGGAGAATATTCCCTTCATCAATGGCAGTCCCCAGAACACCTTTGTACCAGGTTTGTAGATTCATTACTGCAAGAATCGGAGCCTGCATTTTTTTTTGGTCCAAAATTCCTTAGAGGAGGAGTGGTGGCAATGAAGAATAATCACGATTCATGAATAACAATCATGATTCATGTAATACATAGACACAGTTCAGACATTTTGTGATCATCAGAGTACTCATTTCTTTCCCAATTACTTGACCTTCATAAGAGAATAGCGAGAAACACTTTGGTTGTGATCACCAGAGTACCGATTTCTCCCCAAATCATTTGATCTTCATAAGAGAATACAATAAACACTTTGGCAGAAGGGTTTTTCCCTGGGCATTAGTTTAAGACAGATCCCGGCCCAAAAAACTTTTCTTGTCAACAGGTTTGTTAGTATATCGTGTAAATTTGTTTGCTTCTGTTATTACTCACTTAAAAAGAGATAAAATGACTGTTTAATGAAGATTCGAGACAACTCCTGGAAAAATAGTTGTGGAATACTGAGGTTACGTTCTTCTAAACAATTATTCCTGTAAGCCCTGTCTTTTTATAAATTGTTTTATCTTTGTAAGCCTTCTTTACTCA
This sequence comes from Taxus chinensis, assembly GCA_019776745.2. NCBI lineage: Eukaryota > Viridiplantae > Streptophyta > Pinopsida > Cupressales > Taxaceae > Taxus > Taxus chinensis. The sequence continues at coordinate 653,766,811 of CM034147.1, read as the reverse complement.
TATTATTCCTTTCTCTGATAAAGCTATTTTTTTTCATGGCAAGTATAATTTTGAATCCATCAAAGAGAATATGATGAAGTTTCTACACTTGAAGCTATGGCATACAAGCTCACAAATATTTAATTGCTTTTATTTTATCTAAATCCTACAAAAGGGAAGCATTAGGTCTAGGAGCATTGCAAGGATAATTTACTGGTACTCTATATGTTTAATTTGTGGTCCTTGAAAGTAATTTTGCAAAGATACTCTGATGAAAGTTCTCATCTTTATAGTAGCAGCCTCTTCCAATGTGACACCATGCGATTGAGTTTCAAGTAGATTGTTCCTCTATTATGTTTTTAGAAGGGTTGACCATGAACAACCCGAAAGGTTCTTCCAACTCTAGAGTTCCAAGCAGATTGTTCCTCTGTCATGTTTTCATGTGGGCTTGATGGGGGGATTGACCTGTGTTTTGATATCGAAAGTCCGGGTTTGAATCTAGGTGGGAGGTAAAGGGTATGTTTTCCCAAGGCATGGCAAACCTCAAAAGGGCCTTTCCTCTCCTATGACTATTTTAAATAGCTTCCTTTTATAACATTTACGACGTTGTGGACCTCAAAAGGACCTTTCCTCTTCTAAAAGGATTTTGAATATCTTCCTTTTACAATTATTCTGTTATTTTTGTTGGCCTTTAGCTCCCAAGGCTTCATGGGCATTAAAAGGACCTTTCCTCTTCTATTAAGAATTTTGAAGAGCTTTCTATCTACACCTGTTCTGTTTTATGGATGGACTTATGCAATCTTTTTGGATAAGTTAAGGACTACATAGGGTAATTATGCTTCCTTGGACTCCCTGAATGACAGGTTGTAGAACAAATATCTGCTGCTTCGATGTCTCTCTGTCCATATCCGAGAGGGAAAGTTTGGGGGCTGTCTCCAATGTCGATAGTCAAAAGGCACTTGCCATTAAACATTTGTCGATAAAAGAAACATGGTCTCCTTTCCCTCCTGCTGGAGGTGAGGGGGGAAGAGTTCCTTGACCCAGAGTTATGTAATACAATCCTAACCCGAAGATAGAATCTAAAATCCTAATCTCCTTTATTTTTCTTTTCAAGCACCTAAAGGCCCTCAACCTCGGCTTTTGTCAGCCCATATTAATGAGCATGATACATTTGAGCTTAAAATCTGTCTATAGAAAAGATCCATTGCTAAATTAGTAAATGTTAAAAGACATGGAATGGGTGTAACAGGGTCTTGAAAATGTTAATTTTGAGGAACGTTCTCTGCTTTTGGAATGATCTTTAGAAACTTTCTGTGCTCGTTTTTATTTTGCTATAGGATACATTTTGTGCTTCTCCCATTTGATACATCTTAGGAGAAAGATGAAGAAAATTTAGACTTTTAAGCATTTTCCTGCTGCAGATTTTGAAAAAAATATATAGAAGTATTCCTGGACATGATATAGGCATATATAAAAAATATTCCTGGCCATAGATATAGGCATATACAAAAAAGCATTCCTGGACATGGGCGTGAGAGTGGCTTGCAACATGATTGGAGTGTGATGTAATGCAGGGCTGATAGAGTTGGCCATTGAGAAGAATAGTCTTATAATGCGAATATATACTCAGACACACACACACAGAATTCCTGGACATGATATTAGCAAATATTAAAATTATTCCTGGAAGTGATATTGGCTTGCAACATGATCTGGCTGTGATGTAATGCAGGTCTGATAGAATTTGCCATTGAGAAGAATAGTCTCATTGGAGGGGATGATTTCAAGAGTGGTCAGACAAAGATGAAGTCTGTGCTTGTGGATTTCCTCGTTGGTGCTGGCATCAAGGTCTGCAACTGCTATAGCTATTAATAGTTTACCACTTTTGTGCCATTGTTTAGTAGGCATCTATAACCAAACTATTCAGCAATAGGAATTGATCAATGGTTTCTAGTGCAGCCAACAGCCATTGTGAGCTACAATCATTTGGGAAACAATGACGGGATGAATTTGTCAGCTCCACAGACTTTCCGTTCTAAGGAAATTTCAAAGAGCAATGTAGTAGATGACATGGTTTCAAGCAATGCCATTTTGTATGGGCCTGGCGAACACCCTGATCATGTGATCGTCATCAAGGTAAAAACTTTATCATTAACATATATTGAGAATATTTCTTAATTTCTTTGAACGTGCTTTTTATTTATGCATATGATTTTTTCTTTAGGATTAAATTAAAAAAATTCAAAAAATAATACTAAACATAATCCAAGTCATAGAATGATGATTTGAGAGTGGTAGAAGCAATATTCCAAGATGCACTGAAGAGGTGTATCTGACTTGGGGCAGTAAGGCATGTATTACATAACCTCAGAACATTTATACCAAAAAAGTCCCAACTAGCCACCAAAGTGGAAAAAATCCAATAAGAGACTATTGACAACCCAGCCCTGGAAAAAACTTGGTACCAAATACAAAAAATTACATCAAAAAAACGTCGCACCACACCGGTGAAAAAAAGAAAAAGTGAAAGCTTCAGAAAAAACAGTTGTAGAAATAACAGCACAGACAAAAAAAAAGAATGAAAGGTATGGATCATAGATTGAGCAGAGAATTGCTGGCAACTCCTCCCCATCCTTCATTTCTATCTGCACCCATTGGTGATGCTCCAAAAGAACTCCTTCTTTGGGACAGTCCGTTGGCAATAGTATTTAGCTCATGGTATACATGTTTGAAGGAAATGATGGTGAACACCCGTCCAAAAGATTTACTTTCTTAAATCGGGTGCAGGGCTAAGCTTTCTATCCTGTATTCTTCTTGCATTCTGTTTACCATCAGTTTATCGTCATTGAGTCACCCATTTGCTTGGAGTTGGCTAAGGTCATTGTCTATGGCTAATTTTAACAGCAACTTTAGAGCTAATAGCTCAGCATAATTATTTGTACCACCCTTCAAACCAATTATGAATTCTAAGAAATGGTTTTTGTGTAAAAGAATCCCTCCTCTCCCACACTTAAACCATATTCCTTGACTCATCCCCATCGAAGTAACCCCAAGGAATATTTTTTATCTCCTCTCAACTCTGTTAACTGCCTCAGGCACTTTGAAATGATATTCTTCACACACTCAAAAACTGTACGTACTGAGTATAGACCTGAAAAGAGGGGAGTTAAAGAGTTAATTGCAAATATCTGCATTTCTAGCGAGCCGTATTCCCATTCCACAATAAAGGGAAGGACTCTAAAGGACATAAGATCTCTCTTATCAAACCACTTCTTTAAACACTCCTACAATGAGACTCCCTGCCAAGTGCACTTGCTCCCTGTCAGCAACTCTAATTTCTGCCACACAACATTGGTATACACACAGTCAACCAATAAATTTATTATGGTTTCTAGCTTTGCCTCTGGTGTACATGCTGTCAAACAATAAATGTACCGTGGTTTCCAGCTCTACTCCATAGAGAGTATATTGCCCCCAGATTCTGCCATTCTCTTTTCAACAAAACATCTCAAGTTAACACCCTATTATTGAGTGCTAACCACATGAAGGTCTTAGATTTTATAGGTGTCCTCACATTCCAGGTGGCTTTTTACTACTAAACATAATTATCTTGTGCTTTAGATGCAAACATAGCTTTATAACCGAGGTTGGCTGTATAAATTCCCAAAGATGGATTTTTTTGTCCAAACCAATTTATCCTTCTTGTCTAATCCTAACACGACTTCTGATAAGAACATCAACAAAATAATTCTATACCTCACCGTTTGACCCTTCAAGACCCAGATGATGAGCTCTCTAAAATCCTTTCTGCCAAAAAGATGCGGAATCATATGATCATCCACTTCAGAAACAATGAAGAACCCAGCATCCTAGATAACAATGTCTTGAGGAAGTTTAAAAGCATTACCACTTCCCACCCACAGGTCAGCACCTAACCCTCACACTTGTTCCATTACCCGCTTTCCAAGCAACTTGCAAGTCATTTACCAATGAATGGGAAGGCTTGAACTAACGCTTTCCAAATGATGAACAGATTTTATTGCACTTGTCGGATTTCCTTATCCAATCCACCATTGAGAGGGGCTCAATATACTTGTTAGTTGTTTATAATCACCTTCCTCTATAGACTGTTTTGAGATATTATCCAGTGTACACGACAAGCTTCTAGTAGCCAGAGCTTTTACCAAAACGATGAATATCTTTTAAACTTGGCTTTGCAAGAAGTTTCCACTTGGCAAGTGGTGGGCACTCGTTGTCTCTTTTATCTGTCCCAAAGAAACTTGAAGCACCTTTTCTCTGATTTTCTCCAGTAACCCCACAGGAATGAAAGCCAAACGATGCCAGTACACAGGAATAGCCTCTAAAATGGATTTGACAAGAGTCACCTCTGTCACCAATTGATAACCATCTCTTGCATCAAAGCTAAATTTGTTTATCTTGCCACCAACCTATCCCATTTCCTTTTATCCTAGTCATTAGGTTTCAGCTTGAAGCCTGATATTTAATCCTTGCCTGCAAATCAGTCTTGGTAAATGGAATAGTCTGCTGAAATTGTCTTTCCACCTATATCAATTCTAAATAACTTCAAAATATCTTTAGACTTGGCAGCATCTCTGAGAGATCCATCACAAAAAAAGCAAGACATCATCAACAAATAATAGATGTGTAAGAGATAAAGAGCTTCCCACCTGACCCCTTTTATGGACCCTGTTCTATTAGCCTCCCTGATGGCCCCTACTCAGCCCCTTCTGCAACCAGCAGAAAGAAGATAGGTAACGAGGGACAACCCTGTATTAGCCCTCCTGCAGGGGGTGAAGGAAGAAGAAGAAGCGAGTTCCAATACTGAGAACAGAAAATGACACAGATACCACACACCCCATAATATAGTTAACTGCTTGTAAATTAAACCCAATATGAAGAAGCATAAGTCTTAGATACAATCAAGTAACCCTATTGATCTATCATACACTTTAGATAAATCTAGTTTTATCAGTACTGCAGATTGTTTCTTCAGTTTTATTGATGCAGACCTTCTTGTGCTACACTTACAACATTGCAAATCTACCTCCCATAAAGAAAAACCAAATTGTTCACAGGAAATGGACCCAGAAAAATTATTTTGATCCTCGTAGCTATGATTTTGGCGATGATTTTATTGAGGAATTTACATAAAGAGATAGGCTTAAAGTTAAAATCATTAAATCACTTAGGATTTTCTGTCTTTGTGATCAGGGCTATGAAGGTCGAATTAATGTCCATTGGAATGTTTCCTGTAGATTTTGTTTCTTCCACCACCCTCAACAAATCAACCACAACCATATCATAAAAGCCTAAGAAAAATTCCACATTCCAGCCATCAGGACCGGGATTTTGTTCTTTTGAAATAAATGTAAGACTAATTTTAATTCTTTCTTAGATACTTCCTCCAGAAGCATCGCATTAGTTTCATCATTTGCAAAACTGGGGAAATATGCTGAAAGTTGTAAAATCTCTGCCAAGTTTGCCCTCCCTGGATCGTTATACAAATTTGAAATTCGTAAAAGCCTCAATCCCAGGTCAGAAATGTCATTGCAGCTCCTGGCTTTTGTCCCATCACTTCTTGGCATCTCCCATATAGTGATGGGACAAGATTTGCAAAATTGTGATTTTTTTTAGAATTTTCATCTCCCAATTCCAACCAGATAGCCCTGCTCTTCAGTCTTCAATGTGCTTCCTGTGCTAGCTGAAGCTCTCTTTTTTGCTTCTCAAGTGTTCCAATGAATCCAATCCTAACTTTTTCTTCCTCATTAAAGTTTCCTTCATCCGTAGCCTCATAAACATCAGAATTTTGTCTCTCAACTTGAGAGATTTCCTGATGATGAGCTTTAAACTGTTTATTGGCTCATTTAGTGACTACTGGTTTTACCTTTCTTTAATTACTAGCAAATTGAAAGCAAGCTGTACATCTCAAAGTCATATCATACCCAAATCAAGCTTCCTTTACCATTGCCTGGAATTTTGCATTTTCGAACCACATGGGATTTAACTTGTGAGGACTTGTAGGCTTCCATTCCTTGGAACTGATTTACAGCAGAATAGGACAATGATCAGAGTCATTACCAGTTTCCACCCACGATCTGATCTTTCACCTGTTCCCGTAAAATTTTTAGCCACAAGGAATTCATCAAGTCTCTTAAGTACCAGGTAAAATCCTACCCTATTGTTTTGCCAAGTAGGCATAATTTTGATAGGCTACACATTAATTAATCCTGACACTTCTAATTTGTACAACAACTCTTGCTGTTGGTCCCCAAACCTCAGCTCTGTTCAAGGTGAAATTCATATCTCCACCCAAGATCAGCCTACTCCCAGAAGGGGATCTTGTTCTCATATGGTCCATAAATATTGGCAACAACAAGGGCGTCCCCCTAGCTGCAGAGAGAACAGCTCAGATTAAAGCCCAGATAAAAAAGACACCTTGTTTAGAGGCCTGATTGACCTCTCCCTCCATCCTAAAATCAAGCCCCCAGATCAGCCAACAAAGTCCAAAGAAAGAAAATCCCAGTGTTTTCGAAATTTTTGTAACACTCCCACTCTCGTATCCTCTCCCATGGTCTGTTTCACTATCATGTTTTTGAAATCTGTATGCAGAAGAGACTCGTAGAAGGGGATCTTGTTCTCAGACGGTCCCTAAATATTGGTGACAGCAAGGGCTTTCCGCTGCTCCAGAGAGAACAGCTTAGCTCCAAGCCCAAATACAAAAGACACCGTGTTAACAAGCCTGAATGTCATCTTCCTTCATCCCAAAATCAAAGCCCCCAGATCTGCCAACAGGGTTTGAAGGAAAAAAATCTCGGTCTTTCAGAAAATTTTATAACACTCTTACTCTCCTTCCCTCTTCCATAGTCTCTTGCAAAAACAAAATGTCAGGAAGATGAATTTTTACTTAACCTACGAAGGGCAATTTGCTTTCAGTCACTGCCCAAACCCCTAATGTTAAGAGAGAGAATCATCATGGAAAACCCTTACCAGGGGTTTGGCTTGCTCCAAGTGCCCCATCAATGGTTTTTTGTTTCCCACTCTGTATCTCCCTTAATGATTGATCCTTAGCTAATCTGATGTAGGATTTCTCCGCAGAATTGAGGAGGATCCCGCTCTCACATCTCGACAAAGACCCTCTTTCACTACTGACTCTTACAAGATAGCTGTCTTCCTATTAGATCTGAGAAAATACCTACCTGTCCCATGGTTAGACTCACAATCCTCGGGGGACAAGGATTTGTAAGCAGAAGACCGAGGATTAATTGGCCTTTTGATGAGATTCTCAAATGGACTGGGAGAATTCTTTCCCCCTGCAATCGCTTATACTTCATACTCACAGAAGAATGGTTTATGGAGAGATTGTTCCCTAGAACTGGCCATCAATCATTCAGAAGGTTTAGACGAGTGAAGAAATCGTAATAGGGGGGAGAAGACGATGTTTTATTCAATTTTCCCAGAGAGTCTGGTGCTGATATCAGGAGGCCCACATTCTTGATATACAAACTCTGTCCTTCCTCTCATGCATGCATGTCTACTGACAAACACTCAGCCTGATCAATCCTCACCTTTTCAATTCCCACATTATCAGGTTTAGCAATAGAGACAACTTCTTCTACAAGGTCATGCCCTAGCTGCAAGTCCACCTTTTCCTCCCCATGAGTTCCATCCTCTTCAACTACATCGCTCTTATCCTTGACTGCAGTCACTTGAGGGAGCATTTCAGGCTCTCTTGTGCTTAGTGAGTCCAAGATCTTAGGTCTTCGTAGCGGGAGAGTCTGGTGCTGATATCAGGAGGTCCACGTCCTTGATACACAAACTCTGTCCATCCTCTCTTGCATGCATGTCTACTGATAAATCCTTAGCCTGACTAATGCTCATTTCTTCAATTTCCACATTACTAGGCTTAGCAATAGAGATGACTTCTTCTACAAGGTCATGCCCTAGCCACAACTCCACCTTTTCCTCGTCATGGGTTCCATCCTCTTCAACTACATCGCTGTTATCCTCGACTGCAGTAACTCGAGGGAGTGTTTCAGGCTCTCTTGTGCTTAGTGGGTCGAAGATCTTAGGTCTTTATATGTGGACAGAGTCTGTTGCATGCATGTCCACCAGAATTGTGGCCATGGAGTGAGAATTGCTCTTTAAAACTCCCTCATTCCAATCCACAATGGACCCAATGAATTCCCAATTTCCTTAAGAATTCTAAACGAATACAGTTCCATGGGTAACTCCGGCAATTTGACCCATATACGCTGTATAGCTTTGGGTTCCTGTTTTGGGTTAAAGCACATGGACCATCTCTTTAGGGACAAGTAAGAGATCTCCTCAATACCATTTTTTCTGCAAACCCCCCCTGTATCCTCTGCCAACTTGAAGGTGAAGGTTAAGAACATGGTCCCATGGAGGGGAGCTCCATAAATATCTTAGCGGGGGCTGCTGAGAAAATTTAGGAGCAATTGAGCAGTTGTAAGGTCCCATGTTATTGTTATCCAAATAACTCTCTCAGTTATTTGGGTAACTTGTATACACTGTTTGTCTTTGAGCTCTTCATTGAAACGACACACACCTCAATTACCTCTTTGGCACATTTCCTTGGTTACATTTCCCCGCGCGATTCCCCTTTTACCCCTTCATTTTCCTTTTCCTCTTTGTTCCACTCCTCCCTTGTGCGCATCCTCTGCGCATTCACCTTCTTCATAATAGTTGTTTCGTCCTGTGCGCGCGCCTTGCACTTGCTTCAATCAGCTAAGTCCTTACCCCTCACGTGCCCCCCACACATTACTTTGTAATAGGTGTCTTGACCATGCGTTCTCCGCTCAATAGTTTGCCTTATTTCCTTTTGCGCGTCGCGCGCGTCTCCCTTCTGTCTTCTTCCCACGCCTCATTCTTCCACGCGCATTCTCTTTGCGCCCTCCTTTGACCCTTTTGTGCCATGTCATTCTTTGACACGCTTGAGTGTACCGCATGCAACCAGTCAAAGCGCGCTATCAGGGCGCCAAATCATGACAACCAACCAATGAATGACACGTGACAGGAACGACAAGAACATTTGCACAGTTGGCCGTCCTTTTAGCCAACCCCGCGCACACCACGTGTCTTGTGTGCACAGACGACTCTGACAAATTTCTGACAGTCGTATCTCTTACTACAAAGCTTTGATCGGCGTGCACCTAGTCTCAATCAATAGCTGTTGATGTAGGCTACAATGCTAGACATTAAAATTCAAATTCGTGGTGGATTTGGTAGGTGAGAAATGAGAAAATGTCTTTTTGAGCATTAATGGGCAGATCTAATTGCTCCAACCACCCGATTTGATTTGATTTGATTTACCCTCATTCCTTCTTCAACACGCCAAACAGACTTGGGGAAGTGCATTTGACAAATTCATAGGGCAAATTTGTAGGCATTGAATGCTTCTTGTTGATGGTTGCATTTCAAATTCGAATTTTTCCTCCTCTTTTTCTTCCATGGATTTATCTATAAATGTAAGAGTTGGGCTTATTATTAACATTGGACACTTTGGATCCTTACGCACTTTGCTAAGGACCACATTTTTTTCTTTATTTTGAATTGCAGACCTCTAGATTTGGCTCTTGTATGTGGATATCGGCCTCTATTGCCATTGTAACAGTTCTGTGCATTTTTGGAAGTAATGGAAGCATCGTTTTATGACTATTCTCTGTCTTGAGCGTGTTTATATTCTTTCTTCTTGCCTTTCTTTTACATTGCGTGCTCGCTGTGCCATTCTACGTCCTTTGCAGCTCCTTATTTAGTTGTGTTCCATGAAATTGGTTGGGTGGATGCGTTTTAGTTGTGCTACATGTGCCTAGTCTTCTTCCATGCACTTCCCTTCATTTTCGCTCAGAACAGATAGTGTTCATCCCTCCTTTTCTGGTGCTATCACCTTTTAGTGTAGTTTCCTTTCATGTTATCCTTCTATCCCTGGTCCCTTGGCATTGTTAGCTTAGTTTTCCTTCTCATCACTAGGAGTAGCAGTAGCAGTAGAAATAGATAGAGGAACTGGCCTTCTCCAGAGATCCGTCATGTAACATCCCCATTTTAAGATATTAGAACAAGGGAATTTTTTTTTTTTTTAATACAACGTTCCCTGTTATGAATTATATAATTCAAACACACGTTCAAGTTTTAATAATTGTTCTCTGTCCAATTAATGCAGTTTGGATCACACAATTTCCTTTTAAAACTAATGTTCTCTGTTCACATATTTGCAATATGGAACACACATTTAGTGCCATTCAATCATATAACAGATACCATATGCTGCGATAAATGACCTGAAGAACTACCGACCTCCCACTTTATGGCTCGGAGTTTCAGGCGATCTCTCATTTCATGACTCGGCGACTTACTGATCCTTCATGTTAATTCATGCATAGTATAATGAATATACAGGGTTCTTTTACCGTTTCTGGTTATCGAAGTGATCCATTTAAGAAGCCTATATGAATATCTGTTACTGATATTCATTTGACATCCTGCATCTTAAACTAGGTGATTAGGACAACGCAACCAGCACTTGCGATACTTTGGCCAAAGATTTTCACATGCTTTGCATGATCATATTTCTAGATGTGATACACACCAATGGAATACGTCCTTCACCTCACTTCGTCTGTTATCTAGAATGGTCTTTCCTGGTCTCTACAAGTCCTTCCATTTAAGGTCAAACTCTAACCCCAACTAGCAATATGAATGAGTATATGAAGTTACTCATGGTAACTAAAGATACGCAGACATACGATGTCGTTCCTAGACGACTCCGTGTGTCTAGTTACCTTTAGTCCTCCGGAGTCACTCCGTATACGTGATCACATTCCTATCCCCAGCCAAGAACTTATTATCCAGCTTATGTAAACTTGATGATTTAATTCGGGAGGGCATTGTAATATGTCAGCTATAACATTGTGTTGTCATGAAGGCCCCGTCTTCACGAAGACACCATATTGTGAGCTGGGTGTATGTCAATGTCCTACGGAATCCTCTCATCGAAGGTACACATCTAGCTCAATTGTGATTTGGTTATAATCTTAGCATTTAAGATCAACTTTCAGTAACCATGTTGATCCTTTATCCTTGTTCTTATTACAGTTGTATGTAGCTAAGAGAGACTTAAACCGTCTTCTAGCTTAATATGCATCTCCTCCTTCATACCGAAGGGTTGCATATTCACTTCTTGGTTCCTTTCTTAATCTTTGGACTAATCAGTCCATTATCGATAAACTTAATAAGTTTAACCTATTAAACTTAACCAAGTTTTCCACAACTGTAAATAAATTCAGAATTCCATCTTATTAGACGTCATTTAAACGAGGTCTAATTCTAAATAAATTTATTCATTTATCTTCCTTAACCTTACTTAGTTAAGGTTTGTTAACAATAGATATGATTTCCCATATCGTTATTTTTTGAGTTTAAACATTCGAGGCTATTTTAACAGAGTCCGAATACAAGGTTCGGCTACCCCTAAGTTATTTGATATCCCTTAGTTTTCAAACTAATCCCAAATACCTTCCAATTAGGATTTCGTGTTTATCTAAATCTTTTTAATGTCAATTCAAAATTCATCTTAACCCAAGTATGAACTAACTGCACATTTCGACGTAAAAGTTGCATTTAGGTAAAAAAAAGATTTTATTTCCTTTTAAATTCATCCATTAGCATTTGAATAATTCCAAGTCAAGGAATAATGTTATATTCTCAAACTTATTCAACAATATCAAATTGGTACAGTTATTGAAAATATCACACTTTTACTTGTATTCATCCATCAGATTTACAATCTATACATTTGCCAGTCCAAACGATTGGACTTTGTTTATATCAAACAACATTACAACTCATAAAGATAGACGAATGTAACTTCTTCCTTTCTCATTTCCTTGTGGAGGAGTAATAGCTATCAATACAATCCATCTTCAGTTAATCAAAGAAGTATTGGAAAACAACCATGTCTTCATTTATACTCAAGTTTCATCTGCAAAATTACTTGCACGGGTCAGTTCACTGAACTGAGCATATTAAGCACTTGTCTTTAAAATGAGGTGCTTTTAATTAACTGTCTCAATAAAAGAACCCTGCTTTTATGAAACGTTAATATGAACATCATTCAAGAATTAAATACCAAAAAGAATGAACAGCATATCGACTCAATCATCCAATAACCCTCCCAATCAGACAAAGGATTACTGCCCTTTCCCAAATAAACATTACAAGAAGTAATTTCCTTCAACAGTTCCAGATTACAAACATCTGTAAGAACTAAAAAAACACAACTATGCAACTGCTGTTCTAACATAAATACTATCAATTCCATTCTCTTACAATAGTTGTGAATTCAAAAGATAGATCTTAACTAAAATCTAAACCGAATTATTATCCCTTCCTTCATACAACTCATCTGATTTCAAGCAATCAAACGCTGAAGAGAACAAGCAAACATCAATTAAATACAAATGCTTAACCCAAGCATTACGAAATTCGTTCCATAACAATTATAGATTTCCAACTGTATGAGAGAAAAATGATCATTAATTCAAATTATCCATCCACACTCTCTTTCTTTTCCTCATAGCTGTACTAGAAGTTTTTAATCCAAACGTGATATCAATCAAAGATAACAGTCTAAAGAGAAATAAACGAAAATCAATAATCGAATATAAGGGAGCAAGATCATATCACCTCTTCTTACTGTCTATCCAAATACCTCTTATTTAGAGCAGACATACTCCAATAGTATAATTCATTCAGAGTAGTATATTCAGTAATTGAAAACTACTATTACCTTTCCAAAAAGTTGACCAGAGTTCATTGCAACTGGTCTTTAAACATTAGTACTAAAAGGACCTATAACGCAATCATTTCCTTTTAAACATTTCACTCTACAGACATTCACGTCTTTATAACATGCAAGAGTGTACAGCGACTACAACCAGTCACACTTTCATCCTAATAATGAGAATTTTCACTTTCCAACAACAAAGAATAATTCCATTCATATTCTGTTCTTAATGAAAACGATGAAAGGTCCACAATCCTTTAAAAATATATATATTCGCATATCAATGCCTTTATCAATGCAAACCCGCATAGGGTAATAGATGCACAAGCAAGGTACAGTCAAAACAATCTCAACAGCAAGCCAAATCTCATTTGTTTCATTCATTTGCACAGAAACACTAAGCCATGTTCATTTACATGATGACAGTTCAGACTAGAAGATCAAACCGCATCCAAAATGCACAATAAAATCCTCTTTCCCATTACCTTCAGATTTCGAAGCAGCAAAGAGAAAACATAATTCATTAATGATTTCAATAAGAAGAACAATCATTTTCTTCAAACACCCGAGAATACCCAAGTCGTGTTCATTCTTTTAAGGACAGTTCAACCAGACATACAAATCATCTCATCTTTTCATTTTCACAAGAATGCTCAGAACTCAGAAGTGATATTCATTTAGCTAATGTATTTATTAGCACAACCCCAAATGGTAATAAAGTGAATACCCAACATTGCCGAAGCGAACCACACAGCAAGGACAGTGTATTCAACTTAATCATTATGCAAAGAATGCTCAAGCCGCGTACAGCAAAAGAAAACGACTCAACTCGAAATCATCTCAACGTAACAGCCAAATCAAATAACCAAAACCCCCATCATAATTGCAGGGTTGTTTTAATGAGACTATTAAGCAAAAGCAAGCGGTTTAAGGAGAAGGGCTTAACATGCCTGTTAATTTTTCTTGTGGCTTGAAGAAAACCGCGCCCACTGGAGTTGTTTCTCTCCACGACGTCCTCGGCCAGGCTTTCCAACCAGTCACTAACTTCCACAGGCTCAAGAATAGCCTTTGTTTTTCCAAAGAACAGAGATAATAATCAAAACACAGCTGGTTCGACAGAACCATGGAGAAACAAAATGCAGAGCAACTAAAATCCAAATGCACACAACAACAAACAATTTTCCTTTTTTCTCTATCCCCTTTTCAAGGCGAGCTGGTCGCTAAGACCAAGATAATTAATGCATTGAATGCACTGCCTTTCCTCATTCCTCACGCCACCGCCGACTCGGGTTGGTGAGTTTCCAAATTTCAAATTTGCATATAAATTCTATTTAGTTTCTAAGCTAGTTGGACGCCTCCAACTTTTCTTTGTTCCCGCCAAACTTGGCGCTGTACATATAAGGACTTCATTTACTGTCCCATTAAATTTCCTACCTTCCCCCCCTTATCCTTTCCATCCACATGGGTCTATGCGTCCCCTTCCTTAGGTTAGGATTAGTTTAGGATTTTAATAGTCCATATCTAGGTCATTCGCCTAGTCCATAGGTTAATGGAATTTATATCTATTTTCTCCCTTATGAAATCTAAAATCCATATAAGATAGTAGTTAGGGTATAAGATAAAACTTAGGGGTAGGTTAGGGTTTAATCCCCTAATATTTAATTAACTAGTTTCCATATCAAGTCTTTCCGCCTGACAGTCATATTCAACATTAAGCAGGACATTTCGTCCTAAGTTCCACATATCTGTGCCACTTGCATCCAGGCCCTTATCGTCTTATGCTGTCTAGCGTTACAACGGTGTGTGGTTCGAGAATTGAACCTTTTTCATTGGCATCTACGTACCAGATATTCATACTTGAAATCAGGTGCTACAACATTTATATCAACCTTCAGTCTGGTATAAAAGTAAATCGACAAAGCGATCATAAGAAGGCCACAACATACCTTGGATCAATGGAATTGATTCAAGGTGTGCTGTCAATCAGCGAATAGAGTTCATCAAGCATACGACAAGTCTGTTGTCTCATTAGCAATCACATAAGCAATAATAACTTCTGTCCCAAGTATCAAGTTACAGCAAACACGGGTCCAAATCAGCAATACATTCCTCTAAGATCAAAAGATGTGTCTTAACATATTTATCTTCATTTCTGCAGTTACAACATCATGAAAGGTAATTACCATGATAACTTACAAAAATCAAGGCATTACACGTCATGAGCGCGCAAGGTCCCACAACCTGGGGATGGCTCCATTGTTGTCACAAACAACTCAGTTCTTCCAAATTTGAGACACGGGTGCAAGTTTGACGACTAACAGTTATTTTATTAGTTTCCTCAACAATACCCAATGAGATATTATAGGATCCCATTGGATTTTTAAGATTCTTTGTGGGTAAATAAAATCATATTTCCCTCTAAAATCACCAAAAAATAATGGCGGGAATGCATATTATATTCCACATGGACAAAAATCAGCCTAAACTGTAGGGGGAAACTCCGAGCCCCCCCTCTCCAGCCACCTCTTAAGTTTAGGGGGCAAAAAAAGTGGAGCTCCTATTGTTTAGGCCTAGATTCTATTATTTCCTTTAGCTGGCTTTAAAAATAATCATGGTAGCTTCCGCTGCAAGAAAAATAGGAGCTGCAGCCCCTCCATGGGACCATGCTCTAACCAGCGTCGCGCCAAGTAGTAAAAAACAGGCGTAAAATTGCTGTGAAGGTATGAGAAAAAGAAACGAATTGGGAATTTGAAGCAAGTTGGCCCGACTGTAAGTCCTTAGGCTCAGCTCAGTTTCCTTACAACTCCACCTGCAGCAGTTTCTCATTTCTGGTACCAAACAATCCAAATCGAATGGTTGCATCTGTCAGGACTCGGAACGCTCTTCAAAGCCTTCCTGTTTCTACCTTTTTCAGAAAGTCATCCTCCTATTTCTTGGGCCTTAGAAAGTCTCCTCAAATAAATACTCAGAAAATGCGCTTATTCAGGATAAACATCCTAGACTATGTGATACTTTTCTTTCAACAATCCATCTTTCATGATCAGTAATTCACACTTTACAAGATTTATTTTTCATGAGCTTGAATGGTCCTAGTGAAAGGAATTTTTGCATAGATTGAATAGACACATTTACCTCCTGGGCTTGCACCCAAATTTCATTGGTCAACCATTTCAGTACTATTTCACGAGTTTTAACACATTCAAGTCGCCTTAACTTGCTACCCCATTGCAATACTTTTAGTAAGTTCTGTATCGTATGTATGTGCATAATTTGTCTAGAGTCGCTACTCCATCTGCAAAACCTTTAGCAAGTACCGTACTGTATGTATGTGCATTTCTTATCTAGAGTTGTTATTCCATTTGCAAAACCTTAATCAAGTATCATTCTGTAGGTATGTGTATCTTACCCATAGTTAAAATTTATTTGCTTGTTATTTTTGGCAGTACGTGCCCTATGTTGGAGACAGCAAGAGAGCCATGGATGAATACACTTCTGAGATTTTCATGGGAGGGAAGAGCACCATCGTACTTCACAATACCTGTGAAGACTCCTTGCTTGCAGCTCCTATAATCTTGGATTTGGTCTTACTTGCTGAACTTAGCACCAGGATTCAGCTTAAGAAAGAGGGCGAGGTATTTTAACTCTTTTGTACATTGCCATTAGAATGCATTGCAGTGTTGTGAATTCTGGAATTATTCTAATACTCGGTAATCATGATTATTACAGGCTAAATTTCACTCTTTCCACCCTGTAGCAACTATTCTGAGCTACCTTACCAAAGCCCCATTGGTAAGCTCTTCATTTTAGTCGTGGATCTGAGCTTTATTTTTTCCTATGTAGTTGTAACTCATTGGATTTCAACGTGCATTCAGGTTCCCCCTGGTACCCCTGTGGTGAATGCCCTGGGAAAGCAGAGGGCTATGCTAGAGAACATAATGAGGGCATGCATTGGACTGTCGCCTGATAATAACATGATCCTGGAGTACAAGTGAAAGGCATAGGCTGGTTCAGAGGGACAGCCCGGGGTCATGCGTGCTAAGTTTTATGGTTTTGAATGAGCTAGCTGATCCTCATTTTGTGTTTCCTGATTCTCTGTGGCTAATAAAATAAAACTGGTGTATTGCATGAAATTGTGTTTCCATTATGGCTGGTGATTACTAATACCAAGAAAGCTTTATCTTTTCCCGTGTATTGGAACATTCTTACCCTTCCATAAAATGTCATTCCATAAAATGTTAATGACAATGTGTTATTGTGTCTTAGTTAATTTGAATTATGAAGGAACAATTGCAAAAATGTTTATATATATAATGAACATTTTTTTTTGTAATAATGAATATAACAAAAGTTGCCATAAAGGAAATTTCCCTTCTTACTATTGCTACATACGCGGGGTGTGCGATGAAAACGCCGAAAGAGCGGTTGGATTCAAGAAAAGCAGAAAGGTTGAGCAAACCATAGTACACCAACAAATGTGAATGAAATAGATACAAGAAACTGGAAAATGAGGCCTAAGTTGTTATCGAAACAAAAAGCAAGAGATATATACAGGCAAGAGTGATAGCAAGACGGAATGGGAATGCGCCCCCACGAGAGGTGGAAGGAGCTAAGAAGAAGGATTTACGGGGAGAGCTAGAGAAGACGGAAGGGAGCGAAGGCGACATTCCTCTTGGAGCTGGACTGCAAAAGGGGAGTGGAGGACATGCGAGAGTAACGGGAGAAAGAGAAAGCTGGAGAAATACAAAGGGAAGAGAGAGACGGAACCCTTGAGATAGCAGTGAATGTAAGGCCTTGTCTTTCAGTGCCGCCAATGTCCATTGTAGCACGTTGTAGTGTAAGCCCTTGAGATTTGTGGATAGAAAAAGCCCAAGCCATTTTGAGCGGTAGTTGTCTGCGGCCTCCTCTAGAAATGGGAGGAATAGGAACATGCAAGGGGTTGTTTGAATCCCAGGGAGGTCCTGTGTAATGATCAAATTTGATGACGACAAACAGAGGTAGATTTGGAGGGCCAGAGGATATTCCATAGATTATGTCAATGATAGAACCAGTAGCGCCGTTGACGAGACCCTTCTCAACCCACAAGTTTGCGGAAAGCATTACTTTTTGATTGATGCAGAGAAGAACCTTGGGCTTCAATTGATCGTCCTCGGTATCGCCTGATGCAGAACGTCTTGTCTTTTCGGCAATAGATCTGGCTATAGGAGAGTTAAGGGACTTCAACATAAAAAGGTTGTGCGAGTCCACAAGGTCATTCCGAGCAAAAAGATGAGGGCCTTCTTTAAACTCAATCCTTTCTTGTTCGGACAGGGAGGAATCAGATCTTGACATAAGAGCTTCCCAGTCTTGGATTAGAGGGATGGCGTTACGAATGTTAAGCAACAATTCCCGGAATGATGTCTGTGCAGGTTCAGAGCCTTGTTGCCTGAAGATTGAATGAAGGGAGACTGATATGTTGAATTCGCGCCAGAGGGTAGCTCCGTAAGACTTGCTTGCATAAAGTGGAATGTCCATAACCAGAGGAAGTTGACCAAGGTCTCCGACAAGGATCATAGATCTACCTCCAAATGTTGAGTCTTTGAAGTGCGGGAAAGCCTCCCTAAGACGGCGGTCGATTCTGGAAAGAAGCTTTGGACCGACGAAACTCATTTCATCGATTAAAATGTATTTGATGTGTTTGAGTGAGTCTTGAAGAGACGATAAAGCTTGGCCCTCTAAGGGTTTGAGCTCTTTAATGGGAATCCGGAGGCTTGAGTGTATCGTAGAAGCAGAAATGTTGAATGCAGCAACTCCTGTTGGGGCAAGCAAAAGGAGAGGGGAAAGGCCTTCGCTGGAGGAAGAGGCAAATGAAGACTTTAAAATGTTGATGAGGAATGATTTACCTGTACCTGCAGTGCCTTGTATAATAAGTCTCAGTGGAGGAAGGCTGGATCTATGCGTGAAGTGTTGATTAACTATGTTGAAAGCTTGTTGTTGTTCTGGAGATAACCCTAAAGTTGGAGGGTCGAACTTGTCCATGAAGGAAGCTGAAAGATGGTTTGCCTTAGTATCTTCGACGAAAGTGGCACCAAGAGATTGCAGAGCAAATGGAATATGATGTGCACTCCAATTGTGAAGGGTGTCAAATTCACGAAGTCCAAGCATTTGCAAGTTATCAAGGAATGAAGTGCTACCAGGGTGGAGTCGAGCCAAATGTTGCCAATCGTACAATTGTTCAACTGGAAGGGGGAGCTCGACCTCGGACTCAGTGTCGCTGCCGGAGGTGTGGGGTGCATTAGATTCACGTCGAGCAATATGCCAGGGCCGATAATTGTGTCTGAACAAGCTCCAATTAGAAATGGTTTGTTGAGGTGTTGAACCAATATCATTAGAAATGTTGCGGAAAGGTTTGTATAGAAGGAGCTCAGACCAACAAAAAAGTTCAAAAGAGGGGGAGTCCTTAGACGGAATGCATTGAAATTTGGGGAACACCCGAACAATAGCTGGTTGGGTACGACTTTTCCACCTATCGTGCTTACGGTATTTGCTGTAACTCCAATCGCGTGCAACTTCAATGAGTGGAAGGCTTTCCATGTATGAAGGTCGGACCCTGTATGCATCTAAAAGAAGGGATGTTTCTGCATCTTCACACTCTGCTTCAGCTAATTTTCTTATGATTTTTCTGCCTACATTTAGCGTCACAAAAATGCGACTGCACATTACAAGCGGCAATTTGAGGAGCATGTGGCATGTTTCTTGTGCGCTAATGTCATGTTCAACTACACTCTCAGTTAACATTTTTTTTATGGCTAAATGTGCAGGAAGATCAGGATCTAAACCTGTCGATAATCTAGAAAGCATATGGTGGTATGTTTCTGATCTTTGTTCTGCTTTGGAAGCATACTTAGCAATGTATTTAAGGACAACATGGCGAGATAGAACAGGTTGACAATCTATATTGGCTCTCCATATGGATAACATTGCTGGATTGTGTGTGTTCAATCTATCATCATTCCTTGAAGGGAGGTATTTAACTGAAGCACTTTCATCAACAAACAATAAAGAAGTAGCTCTATTCTCCCAAGGTGCGTTGTATCGACACTGGAGCCGGTCACTTTTTTTTCGAAGGCAAGTATTCTCGGAGCACTTCGTGTGGCGCTGAACACGATTTATTAGCTCCTCCAAATCCTACAACGGTGAAACTGCAAGAATCTGAGACGAATCTAAAAGGCAAGGATCATCTTGAATATTCCTATGAAAAAATTCTGAGTGAACGGAAGCAGGGCGCATATTCCATGCAGATATGTAGATATCAAAGTATTGTTGCACTCTATTGACAGATTCATTATTTGACCAGTCGATGCGATCAACATCTGGAGCATCCTCAAGCCATAGAAAACCATGAACATGAGCTGAACCTCTATGTTGCCATTCATACCTACGGTAAAGGAAGGTAAATCATTTTGTATTCAAGTAAGTGAAAAGCATAAAGCATTGAAGAATTTTACCTGTACCAGTAGTCTTTGGCACGAAGATGTTTCTGTAACACTTCCTCACGGAATATGGTGAATCTTTGATGTAAGTAAGCAGCGACACGATGAGGGTGGTTAACAATGTTCATGGTCCTCCAGTGTTGTGCTGCACGGGCCTCAACAGGAGACAAACCTGGCATGATGTTATGTAGGTCTGGCCATTTTGTGTCAGCTGCACTTAGAGTGAAGAAGAGTGTAGGCGCACCCAATTGCTCAATCATGTCAGAGACTTCCCCTCTGCTCTTTGACCAAAATGTTCGTGTTCTGCGCAAGCTGGTTGCGAATCTCATTAAACTTTGTGGAAGGCAATCATCAGGGAAATCATGCAGGCGTTGTCGTAGCTGTCCTATAGTAGGGGGGATACCATGTTCAATGTTCAACCTCATGAATACTGCAGCTGTAGATTGGCTCCTATGTCTCATAATAAGGTTAAGCAAGAAGTACCGGAACCTGGGGTGTGACCCAAAACGATCATCATGGTACCGCATTAGGTGGAGGGCATATTCATGCATTTGAACATCCTTCATGCGTGGTTGTTTAAACAATGCTGCACCAGTTGGAAACAAACATGGAAAAGCCATTGAGAAAAGGCCCTCTGTGGTGTATTCATTAATTGGAGTGTTTCCGACTTCAGGCCAAGGCAGGTTGTAGGGCGCAGGCTGACCATTTGAAAGCAGGTATCGAACGATCAACTCCTCTTCCGTGCCAGTGTTTGGGTCTGAAGGAACAAATGAGGATGTCTCCTCGGGAAACTCGTCGGGGTTGGAAGGAGGGTTGCCAGTATCATGCGGTTCAGAGAAGCGAGAGGCTGGAAGGTCAATAGGAACAAAGTTAAGGGAGGAGGATATGTTTGTTGGTTCTTGTGGAAGAGAGGAAAGAGCCTCACTATCAATAAGAACATCTTTATAGTAGGGGTCATGGAGAATTTTATATTGAAGCGCTTCCCAAACACGGGACCTACTTACATAGAAGTCATATTTCGTTTGTTGTTTTCCAGTTTTTTGTACCAACAAGAGATCCAAATCTCCTAGCCGACGAGGAAGGTATTTGGCAATGGAAGAAATGTTTTGAGGGAAACTTATTGTGTGCCCTGAATATTTGTATTGTCCCCCACGCACTTGTGTGACTTGCAAAACAGGATTAACGCGAGCAATCAACATTTCTTCGACTTGGGTTAAAGATTTGAGAATGGAAGGTTGCGGGCCAGGATCCATATTGTTCCAAGATGAGAAGCGATGTCCACTTCTTTCGGACTTGCACCTAGTGCACATGTGTTTCCCTTCATGGAAGCTAGTATTTATGCCTGGGTAGTTCTCAAGACAAATTGAGCAGGTGTGAATGTTCGATAAAAGATCCAGTCTTCGGCGGAATCTGCGCTGGGCATCCGTCCAAGAAGGGGACGCACAGAAAGTTCTTTGGAGTGGAATGGGGGGGGTGGAATCTTGGGTGGGACTTCTATGATGAGTTTGGTAGGAAGGCGACGGTAGTGCCGAAGAATACGAAAGAGGTAGTTCGGTGAGAGAAGGAGAAGCGAACGTGTCTAGTTCCGGGTGACGGCCTGAATGAAATGTGAAGGGTGAAATATTGGAAGGAGCAAAGTATTGGGCTGAAGAAGATGGAGGGCTCTCTAGGAATGGAGAGGGTTGCAAATCGATGTTGCAGGTATGATGAAGGCAAGGTCCGACACAAGTGGTGTCATTAATGCCAAGAGGGGAAGGAGATTTTTCTGGTGCGGAGGGGAAAGTAGCAGGGGAAGACATGGAAGGGGGGAACGCAACAGTTTGGAGAGCGGAAGAATTTGTCGGCATTTGTCAGAGCTGGCGATAGCGTTCGCGACGGGAAGCATTGATTTCTTTTTTGTGCAAGGCATAAATAGCTCTTCTTCTTTCTTGTTGTTCTGGGGTAGGCATTGTGCATAAAACAATGACCTACACAGACCGCATAAAAAATCATGGCATAAGAGAAGATTCAAAGAGTAATAAATTATGTATGTGAATAAGGGGAAATGAATGCAAAAACATTTAGTAGATGTTTATCTTGCTCTAAATGTTTTATATTTGTGTAGCTAAAGGAAAAAGAGCAAAAGGAAAATAATTTGTTTTGCATATATTTTTAAGGAAGTAAAGGAAGAAATACAAGTGTCTGTACGGAGTTATTGATTAGGAAAAAGCATAGAGATATGTGTTAATTTGTTTTTGTACATAGGTATTAAGAAGGAAGAAGGTAGAAATAAGTAAGAAGTTCGTGTGAAACATAGGTAAACATTCAAGAAATGAATAAAGAGTGGCATAATGTAAGCATAAACTATATATATATATATATATATATATGCATTGACCATACATTTGTATCAACTACAAAAAAGGTGTCTTTGCGATAAAGACGCGCATGCAAAGCAATATTTACAAACATTAAATGGAAAACTATTATAGTTATAGTCCATTGGAACATGCGGAGAAAAGCATAGTAGAAATGTATTTGTGGACAAAACCGTATTACACAGGAAATATGAACAAAGAACAAAGAAACAAAAATATAGGAAAGTGTTATGGTGGAAAGGAAGGGCAAAGTCAAGAAACAACTTTGGAATCCTCCAATTTAACGGAATCAAGTACGACACATTTCAGCTGTGTATTTCCACGGAAAGTTTCTTTTTTCACAGAGAGAGTGAATTTGTAGTCATGGCCAATTATCTGGTTTGCAATTTCTGTTGTAGCCTCGTCGTCTATGCACAATAGTTGGAGATCTGTTGCTGCGACACCCATGATTGCTTCAGCAGCTGTGTCAAATGCTGTAACCGATTATAGCTCTCCTGAGCCATCTTGCAAGTCTATACGGAGAGCATACCTATAGTCGCACTGATGCACATGAGAGTTACAACTTACACAAAACCACGAGCCATTGTTTGTCGGTTTCACTTTCTTTTGGCATTGTTTCTCACCAATTGCAAGGGGGCAAGCCATGTAGTAGAAGTTATCCATTGCAATGTTTGTAATTGTAGCTGTAAGCGTAGCCCATTCATTGTTGACTGTATTGCCCATGTGAAGTATTTCTGCAATTGTTGCCACTGGTTTTAAGCTTTGCGGAGGACCTAGAAATTTGTTCGTTACAGAGGGAGTATAAACAGTGTAATTTTCAGAGGCAACCCAATCTTGCAGCATTTTCGATTCAGGAATCTGAGGATTGACAAACCATTTTGTGCTGGAGACAGTGTCTATGGAAGTACCATTGAAACTCGAAATGCGAGCCACTTTTAAAGCCAACACTAGGAGTTGAGGAATAGAAAGGAGCTCCTCAAGTTCTTGGGCAAGATCCTGTAAATGTTGGCCCCATAAAGTTACAGTAACACTAAATCCTGACATGTCCTTCAGTTGCAAGCTTCTCCATATAGTTTCACTGGAATCCCACCTGCGAATAGTGGAGCAAGGAGAGATTGCTAAAACAATGCCAATAACATCAATGAAGGAACCAACAGGTTTTGCAGGTATATCTTTGATTTCTGTGAGGTGAAAGTTATGCAAAGGAATTATGGCGTTATTGACAAGCAACGGAGAGATAGTGGAAGAAGCTTGCAGGAATATCTCAAATTCATTGTTAAGGTGGTTATAACCTGGTTTTGCATTCCCTATCCTTCCATTTGCGATGGTGTATAACTTTCCAGCCTCAATTTCTTCAAAAAACTTCAGCCGTAATTTTGTTGAAGCATGTAACACGTATTTCCCCGCCTTCATCATCCACAAAGTCAAAGGCGAAATATGAGCAGGTGCCATTTGCATTTGCATATTCCTTGAGTGATGTTTTCCCAAGGGCATGCCCTTCAATAGACCACGTACGCAAGGTTGTATTCAGGGCACTAATTTTTAGAGGCAACCTTGAATTGGCAGGGAGGACAACTTTCTTTTGTGGAGGTGTTTGCGGAACCAAACTTTTGTCATCTCCATGATTTGTATCAGTAGTTGATTGCTTTCCGCGAATGACATGGGCGGGAACAAGAGTGGGAGCACCAATTTTAGGATGTGTTTCTGTCACAACTTCCATCTCAGAGACAAGAACAATCCTGCAAAGAAAAAAAAAGAAAAGGGAAAAAAAATTAGTGAATATAAAAGAAATGAAAACGGAGCATCCATGTACAAAGGAAAATGGATGCTTACAATTCATGTTTTAGCATTCTGCAAAGGGTTTTGCGCAGTCGGACAATGCTTCCATCTTTTAGACGACCATCTGCAACCTGGCCTGTAAACTTTGAGGGCAAAAGAGCTTTTTGAAAGTGCACACCATTGGAGAGATGCACACGATGTTGGAGCTCAGAGTTCAACGCAGATCGAAGGGGACAAATGTTGAGAAGTTGGACTATTGGTTTGGTATCTGTACAACCCTCAATCAAAATAGAGATTCCACCATATGTCAAAGGTGCAGTCATGATCAAGATTGTTCCCAACACACAATGCGATTCTGCACAATGAGCTAAGTCGCATTACAATATTTCTAAACCTTTTGGAAAGCAAAGTTAATAAAATCGTAAATGTTTACATTGAGGACTGGCAAAGAGAATAGACATCGTCAGGTTGTGTGTGACGAGAACAAGTACATATGAGATCAAAAGGTATACAAAGATAAATATTGATATAAACAATATAACACCCTTTTTGGCAAAAAAATTGTAATTTGCGGGACATACTATATTTTTTTTTGGCATAATTCTATTTTGTTTTAAGGTTTAGGGTGTAAGGGTTAATCATACACATGAAAAAGCTTTTTTATTGGTCCTATGAAATGAAAAAAATTTTTTGCCTGAACATAGTGATCTAAATGACATAAATAACACAATTAGGTTTAAATACAAATATTACATCCCATAAAACAATCAATTAACTAGTTAAGCAACAAATTATGCAAATAATTACCTATAAATATAATACATATAGCAAGGAGTTAAAGCCGGATATTTACATGATTTGATATTATTATGTGAAAGTATTGAACCTTAAACATTATATTATATTTCCAAAATGCTATCTTGAATATAATTATGTATTAGACTGTGAAAGATTATCAATGTCGCATCAAAATTCTATTTATAAAAACGGGACATTTAGATTTGTGGCTAATTTATCCATAGTTGAATAGACACTATATGTACGGTGCGTTGATAGACTCACATATGGTGGCAATGTGTAGAAAATATATATCAATTAGTGCAATTGTTATTTGATAAGAATGGCTCGAAGCCAAAAAACAAGAATAATTTAATTCACAAAGATTCTTTATTTATGATAGTGTTCTGACCTTGTTGAAAGCATTTATTTATGAAGAAGAATTATTTCTCATCCACTTTTTGATGTGGACAAATGTGCCCGAGACAAGACAATTTCTTGGTGAACATTGCTGCGTTTTGGTGACATTCATGCATAATTTTAAATTCTTACGATAACACGGATTACATTTTAAGTAATAAAATACATGTATTAGGGTAATATTCGAGGGAAAATTGGTAATCATGTTAGTAGCATTGGGTGAGTATTCTAATCAAATAAAATTTAGCAGCTTATGATTTACTATATTTGATATTATTAGCCAATAAACCTGAAATTAGATTATATGCAATTCTTGTACCCATGGTACATACCCTGCATTTTAGGGGAATATGGATCCTTATATACCATTTACATTTTGGAATTTAATTAGTTAATGCTTTTACATGTTATGTAAACTGTAGTAAATCAATAATTTCTAAAAATTTGTGTGAAATATAAATTGTCAACTAGCAAAAAAATAGCCCTGAAAAATACGATTGATTGAACCTCCACCTTCAGGAAGGGTTCTCCTACTTTCCTTCTTGACTTGTATATGAAAATCTTAAACTTTTCTGGATTATAAACGGGCTTATAAGGTCCAAAGAGATTCTTGTTAGGTAGTGTAAAACAAATACATAAACCTGTAAGAGCTTGGTTGGTCATTTACTTTGACTTACTTTAAAACGAATTTGTGGTGCAGAATGCAATTCAGTATGAAGTTCAGCCATTTTCAATAACAAATTTAAGGCACATTCAACCTTTAAGGAAGTTCTAGCATTTTTCTTTTCCTTTTTCTTATAGGAGAGTAATCTGGAGTCCATAATATACAGATTAACAATAGAAAAATGTGGAAGGATACCTAATGCACATGAACTGTTTGAAAGAATCCCTGAAAATGATGTGGCATCAGGGACTGCCTAATGGTTTGTTAGATGTAGTTGCAAGTGCTCTAGTAGACCATCTATACAAAATGTGGAAGCAAACCTAATGCACATGAACTGTTTGAAATAGTGCCTGAAAAAGATGTCGTATCAGGGATTGTCATGATTGCAGTATATGTACCAGAAGGACTGGATTTTGCAGGGATGCTCTCACTCTTTGACGTACTAAAACAGTTCATGTGCCTTGTCTAATGCTTCCACATTTTGCGTACACAGAAATGTCTACCAGGCAGTTGCAACTACATCAGTCAAAATTCCTCTATCCATTATTGCTTTCATGGATGTCCATGGGTTTTTATCGTTGGACTGTTCCAAAGCTCCCATTTTGGCACAGGCAGGGAGGATGCTGACAAAGGTTGTGGAATTTACATAGGCTTTACATCTGCCAATTGCAATTACATGAATGTTTCTAAGTAATTATAACACATTTTTAACAAATCCATTATCGGGCATATCTTGCAATCATGACTGTCCACGATACTTTTAAGTCATTTTTTTGAGGCATTGTGTCGAAATGGCAGTTCAGGATAACCATGTCTTTCTGTATGCTGGAATAATTAGTATCGCCTATTATATGTGAGCAATGAAAGAGTGGACTGTCTTTCCTTAGTGAAACCATGCTCATGAAAATACAGGTTTGTAATAATTGAAGATATGTAATATTTAGAGGGGTTGTGTCTAGAAAAGAATCATATTACTTACTTAGTTGAGAATTTAAAATACAAACAGAGATATTTGCAAATTGCAACTCTCATATGAACCGACTTATCTTCTGTAGAAACGAAATCCGGATTGAGAAATTTATAACATGTATCCAAGTGTTGATAGCAAAGACAAACACGAGTCTGTCAAAACAAATAAACTAACAATAAAATATACGGCGGGAAATGAAGGGAAAAGGAAGGACCAATGAAAAGCAAAGGCAATCAAAAATGTGGGCAACATACATTATAGGTTGCGGGAACATGCAATCTGACTCTGGAGAAATAATGGCATGCCAATTTAATCCGCTAGTAACAGTTCACCGCCCCACCGCTTTGCAACTAATACGAATAGCCGAAAATAATAGTACACTACAAGAGGCAGGTGCACACAATGTCTCTGAAGATTACATATTTTATATTATTGCAGACTTGTATTTTCATGAGCACGGTTTTCATAAAGAACGTATTTAAATGTATGTCCAGTGATGTACGTAAAGAGTTTGACCAAGTGAAACGACGAGACAGTTTGTCATGGAATACAATTATTGTAGCATATAGAAAACATGGTTATTGTCGCAAGGCTCTCACACTTTTTCACCATATGCAAGAAATAGGTCTTCAACCTGATCAACGAGCTAAAAATGTCACTTACTTAAAGGTCTCGGTATAAGGAAAAAACATGAGCAAAAGAACAAGCAGTCCAATCCTATGTTATGAAATTAAGGAGAATGTAGAAAGTAAATAAAAGAAAATTCAAGCCCTATATAAACATCAGAACAAAACAACGAAACCCCAACCCTTCACAGAACATTAACCCTGCACATTTGATTGATAGATCATACATAATAATAATTTAGAAACATGCACTCTGTACTAACATACATTTCGTAAAAAAGCTTTTCATCTTGGTCAAGATAATGCTTTGTAAAAACTGTACGAAATAAAGGAGAACATAAAGTCTCAGTATTTAAAATTTAAAAATGTATAAACCTTCTGCAAAAATAAAACCAGCACTGCCCGTCAAACATTTTGATCATAAAACTTTCAATATCTCCTGCTGATGACAGTCTTAAGCAATCACTTTATTTACAGTGCCCAAAAAATTAGCACTTATAGCACAGAGCATCCTAGCTACAGTTATAAGAGAAGCATATGAAGTTATTAAGATATAGCCACAAGACGGATAATATGACGATAGGAAAGCTAGTTAAATGCAAAACAAAAGAAACTATGAAATGTATCTTTCAAAAGGTTTTTTCACATTAAAAAGATTGACAAAGTGACAATTGTACAATGAAGCAAGTCTCAAACTTAAGGAAGTAAGAGCTATCAAAAACATAAGACAATGTTTTTTCGATTCGAACAACTAAAAGAGCACATAGTAGATGTTTGCAGCATATAACTACCTAAATTAATTTTATGTACAAAAAGTTTAATGGAGCATGCCAGTACTAGTTTTCATTTTTTCTTGGCATTTCCCTTTTTTCCCTTCTTGACATTAGCAAGTTTTTTTTGCCCGATGTGGTTTTTTTCCTCCAACATGTATTACCTCTGCAGTTATTCCCATCTTTTTTAGTTTGTGATCAGGTTTGTATTGTACAGCATCTTTAGGACGATCATATGCAAGGCCAAATCCACTCAAGTTGGGGCCCGCCATACGGAACTTGGAAAGGTAAAGAGGGTAGGAAGGATGCATGCGGAGACGTTCTCTAACCAATTCAACGATCATAGGTTTTGTCAGTTTCGGTCGCCTACAATGGAGCACATTGACCACAAACTTTGTTCGGTTGAAAGCATCTTCCTGTTCCAAGTGCGGGGTGGTAATTGTCACACCGTGTGGAGGAAGAACAATTGTATTCCAAGTCTTCATTGCTGCAATTTCACAAGCAACCCAAAGCAACAGAAATGTAAAAAAGCAATTCTATAGAAGTTATGCAAGCCTCGATAAGTTCCATGCCGGAAATGGAAGCCAAACACATTGTTTTTTTGTTGCGGAGCACCAACAAGGAATCAAAGACAAATATTGGTGTGTCGTTTGTTTTGGCAAGCAGCTTTAAAAGCCTTGCCAATGGACAGTCTAACACCCAAATAATGGGCGTTTCGATGCGGCATCCCAGGGGCAATAACCCTCAGCACACACCGAATCCTGCCATTGTCGAAGGCACTTGCCCCTTCATGCC
This sequence comes from Taxus chinensis, assembly GCA_019776745.2. Classification (NCBI taxonomy): domain Eukaryota; kingdom Viridiplantae; phylum Streptophyta; class Pinopsida; order Cupressales; family Taxaceae; genus Taxus; species Taxus chinensis. The sequence goes on along the minus strand of CM034147.1, from coordinate 653,737,385 downwards.
ATGGTTGAAGATCAAAAGCAAAGAAATAGTGTTTTCATGCAACACATACAATATTACTAGATGTTTTAAAATAGACAAATTAACCCACATAATTAAGTATTTATGAAAATGTAGAAGGGAAAAAATGCAAAAAAAACAACACATAATCAATAACCAATTTTATAAACAATATGGTAGGGAATTTTCTATGAGATAAAGAAAAAAAAAGGTTATTTTTAGAAAAACCTTAAAGTTCATGAACACAACAACTAGATAAAGGCAAGTGAGACACTTCATTCACAAAGAAGAATATCATATTCTATGAGCAATCTCAAAGTTCATGAACATCACAATTATATCTTTCCATTAAACAGTCAATAATGTGCATTGAATGGAATTGTGGAGTTCTGTAAACTGAAAGGAAATAACTTTACATGAGAGTACATAAAGAAAGTAATGCAAAACAACAAGATCAGATCTGCACAAGACAATGTTTATTTCTTAGATGGTTTATTCTGCTAACACTTAAAGATATAATTTGGATAAATCAGTACTAATAGATGAGCATGTACTAATAAATGTCATAGTACTTATAGATTGTGATTGAAAGGTCATAACCTAATAAAATAAAATAAAATAGGACCAATTAAATGTTATGACTTGTACCTAATACTAGTGTGCAAGGGTCAATCACATAATGACACATGGTATGCATGACTATTAGTCACCCATGGCCTATCAACGCTGACCTAAGATTTTTATAGTAATTTAATCCATAATGTTTTTCCCTGCAATTAAGTGCACCTAAAAAAAAAGGTAGCATAAATAAATAATATGCCACATAATGGTGTAAAAATGAGTATTATGTCTTTATTCTGGAAAATCACTTATTTCCATATTTCAGACCTAGTTTTTGTTTCCAATTTCCATTTCCAAGGAACTTTAGAAATAGAAAATAGTCAATTTGACAAATGACACAAACAATTTCCAATATCACATTTTGAAAACCATGTATGTTATATAAAATGGGGGCAGTATGAAGACACTGATTTACTACCTGAAATGTAAAATGAATAAGCAAACAAAGCCTTGTGATAGCTAACTATCTCATAACATGGCTGGCAATAACAATAAAACCAATTTTGAATCACTATCATCCCATAGAAATCTAGATATAAAAAGACACCAATCATTATAACAAGTGACTGAATAAAATATGCACCATGTTGGGTATCTCTAATATTTATCTATCTGCAACGAAACAACAATGAAGCAAGAGTCATTGAGGTAACTCTAGCAATAGGAAAAGTAGTTTGAAATTCATGGAAATATGCCTATAAATGGTAAACAGTTGAATCCAACATTTATAGCATACAAATTCAAAAAAAGAGCAAAAGCCCATCCTCTGAAATTGCTTATAAACTATTGGACGAAACAAATTAATATAAGGTTTTGGTCCCATAGACCTGCTGGTCTCATGGACTTAATTAAAATAGTTTCAATTTAAATTCAATTAAAACCCTTATGGCAGGCTACATATTCAATAAAATGGCGAGCAACAAGAATAAAACTAAATTTTAAGAACTATCCTGTAGCAAAGAAATAATAATCAAGCAAGTAACACTAAACAATTATGAAGTAAGTATTTTAAAGAACCTATAGCTATAGAAACCAAGTTTGAAATTCACGGACATATAAATACAAACAGAAAACCAGTTTGTCGAGTAAATATCCCGTGAAATTTCTTACGCGAACAAGTAATGGCCAAGAGAAATTGGTACACTCATATTTATGCAAAGATTTGAAGGGAAAGAGCAGCAGATGGGAATTAAGTGTGCAGTCATGGATTTTATTGCCTACAATAGTTATACAATGTAGTATTACAAAGTCCCTGAATGGAATGAGCTGGAGTGACAAATGATCATTGTGCCTTCTATAATGGAAACCTGAGTTCAAATCCCCAGTTAGAGATGTTATAATATTCTTAAAAATTTCAGATTTTTACATGTTATTAAATCTAGTAGACAACCACATCCAATTCTAGGTAAGGCCTACTCAATGAACAAAGCCAGAAAATAGGCCAAATTTGTAATAATGATACCCCTGTAAAAAACAAATATTATAATTTCATATAAATCTTCACAAGATATGTCACATGACCTTTAACTGTGGTAGGTAATATCAAAACAATAACCTCCATAATATTATTTGATAAGGTGGAAAAAAATCAGTGGAAAGTTATCCATAATGATGGTTTGGATATGTGCGATTTTCCTAAATTATTAACAAATAAATTTACTATGAACAAATGCTTCACAAATAATTAAAAAATCATGCAAAATTATCATAGAGATGCCACAATTTTTTCTATTATACATTTGTCATAAATTTTGCTGTGAACTCAAATTGGTATCTAAAAAACCTGCTAGTGACTGCCAATTTCTTGTTACGACCACTAAATTGTTTTTTTCAGCCCATCATCGAAACCTTCTTGATCTAATCTAAGAGAGCAATAATGGCATGTTTTATTTTGAAAGGAAACGATACTCAGGACAATCTCAAATTTACGTGTTCAAAATTATTAGTCTAAGAAAACGAGTATTGGGAAGAATAATTGGGTGAGAGGTTTTCTGCATTATAGAGTACCAAGAATTTTTGAAGTGTCAATTTTCTAATACACTAAATTTTGGAGCAAGGTCATGAAACAGATTAAAAATTCGGTTCTCAACCCATTTATGCCCTGCTCAAGCTTCTTATAATTCCCCCGAAGTAGCAGCCTCGAGTGACATCGTGAGTACTATGGTATGGCTTCATTTCCTCAAGAAAGGCCTAAAAATAAAAGTCTTAGTATTGAGAGTTTAACCAGGCTTTTAAGTAGACAAATAGTCTGAGCCCAAAAGGAAACATCGTCTCCACTGAACGGTTAGGGCCTACCCTGCTTCAAAATTCCATTCAGGTCCTGGCTGTAACGAACAATTACTTGTCTTATCGCAACGAATCGACACGACTTGGAAAACAAAGTACTAATGCTAAGGTAAGAACAATCCCATGATTTTCCAATTTTGAAAATGAAATTTTATGTGATAAATGGTCACATAGCTTTATACTGCGACAACATGACTTCTCAAAACAAAGTGATCCGGGGATATGACAGAGCAGATTTTGTTTTTGAACAATATGCTACATCTTCAAAAATGTGCTACATAGGAACAGAGAAAAGCTATTGGTTTCTGCAACAAAGTACGATGTCTAAACCTTAATGCTCAAATCGCAAGCCATTACAGAATTTCAATAATCAAAGTGACAAATTGTAACCACTCCATTAGTCAACTGAAAACAATGCATAGAAACTAATAGATACCCAACATGTATTTATGTTTAATCAGCACTGGAACCTGGTAATTATCCTTGCAGGGGCTACATGTAATTTACTTATTGCAGGCTCCTTAGATCAAAATTATGAAAGTAACTGGATGTAAAACTATAACATATGTATTTTATAGAGCTAAGTTTCTGGCAGAGAGAGCATTGTTGATTATTTTTTCAAGATAAAGAGATATGGGATCAACCACAAGGACTAACCTTGACGCAAACCGGTTTACTTCGTCCATTAGACGTACAACTCACATTTAATGATAAGAAAATATTTTCATAAGAATAAGAATAAGAAAATCCTTGTCTCTACCAATAAAATTCTCTTTAAAAATTTTGATCATTAGGTTTGAAGATTGACACTTTCGTGATCCATCATAAGATAAAGAAATTATGGATTACAGCAATAAAATGTGATCAAAAATTCTCAAAGCACTAAGCAAATGCATGTTTTATTTCTTAATGGTATGAGATCGTACTATCTTCCATAGAGTTTGCCATTCTTCCACTCTCTTTCTGATAACAAAGACATGTCCAGTTCTCTTTCTTGATTAGAGAAGGTGTATTGAAAAATCTGGCTCCGAGTATGCTTAAACATCCTGTGTAAAATTTAGAGCCCAGGGTTCTCTGTTTTCCATAAATTCCGTCACTTATCTGTTCGGAAAGATTTACCAATATGGAGTGGAGTTCAAAATCGATGGCTCCCATGCTAACTGTCCATCAACAAACACTTTATCCTGAGAAAATCGCAGTAAATTTCGGTGTGATGAATGTCGAAACCCTTCCCCACATAAATGAAACTACATAACAAAATCAAAAATTAATATATATCAATATTTTCCATATACTTATAAAGTAGAACCCTTCAACAAATAAAATTACATTGAAAAAATAAAAAATAATATGTACCAATATTTCCCCCCAACGCACATATGTCTTTATCTATATTTGAAGGAGTTTGGTTTAGAAAGTATAAAAATGTTGGATAATGCAATACGTTGTTTCTTTTCCAATTCAAACTAAACTAAACAATCCTGTCTAACTTCTTCCAATCAAACTAAAATAAACACTTCAGTTTCGCAACCATTTTTGGGGGGGTTGTTTAGCCAATTTTATACTAGCAATCGCACGTGAGGTGTGCGATGTTTAACGCCGAAATCGAAATATTATTAAGGCAGAAAAGTAATTGAAAAACACAACAAAGTAATATGATATTTGTAGTTAGTAAATGAAAAACAAAATGAAGTAGTGAAAAGTGGAGAAGTAGAAAAGATTCAAAGTCCAGAAGAAGTGGAGTAGCTTGAAAGGGAAGGTCCACCATCGAATAAGAGGGGATTGTTAAGGATAGGGAATGAAGACAGGATTCCTCTTATAAGCGTGATTGCAAAATTGTTGCTGAGAAAATGTGTTATAGCAAGTGAGTGGAAAAAGGGGCAAGATCTGATAGGCAGACAAGGTGGGGAACAATCGATATAGTTGTGAAGGAAATTCGTTGTGTTTCCATGCCCCCAATTTCAATAGTGGTTCTCTTCAAAGTAAATCCTTGAGTTTTTTGGATTGAAAACAATCAAGCCAAGTTAACTGGTAATTGCATTCGGCGACCTCTGGAAATTACGGTAGTTGGAACATGGGAGGGGTTTTTCGTAAGGGCCCTGTATATCGATTGAATTAGACATTCGGCAACTTCTGGAAATTAATTTTCTTGCGATTGCAAGGTAACTCAAGCTAAAGTATATGTCAATTTTATAATGAAATGATAATATGACTTCCCCAAAAAAATTTAAAAAATCCCAAAAATGTTTTAGAACAATCATTATTTCTTAGCTAACACAAATTATAATATCAATTCATCTTACTCTGTAATTAGTAATTACCATGGCTTTGCATCCATTATGTTGGCCCAACAAGACTGAGAATCGAGCCATGTCTAGTACATGGAGAAGGATTTGGAGGCTCTTATGGCTTAGACGACCAAGGTGTAAGTTTCATCCAACACACTTTCCTCGCCATGGACGAAGAATGGATGGATCGGTTCTTGCGTGTCCTTCTCGGATTACATTTCTTGGACATCTATGCGATATTTCCATCACAAACCGTCATGATGACAAGATTTCAAAATGAGACATAGAAGATGGCGAAAACCTTTCTTCTACTTCAGAGATGGATTCAATTTTTTGCGTGCGGGATCTCAACACATGGAATCTAGAGCTGGAGGACGATTCCCTGGCGAATATTATAACATCGATCTTGGCAAAGATGGACAATTGACTGTTATATGACGATCCGGAGCTGCTCCATAACCATTCTTCTCGTCCATTAGTTGACGCGTTCAATTTTAAAGATACAAAGTCAGAGTTGGAAGAGCAGAATGTTGAAGGCCTCACAACAGTTTTGGTCATCTGACATGTGACAAGTTGTCTCCAACCACTGCACACCACAGGTACGATTGATAAATGTCAGTGCTTCAGTAACCAAATAAATTATAATCGTTCATGTCTCTTTCAGTTGTCAGAGGGGGAAGAGGCTTCCGCTTGTGGAAACACCTTTCAGGATAATAACTCGAGCTTAATAAAAACATGAAAAACATATCAACAAAAATATTCAAAATACAATATAGAAAACATTATTTATGTTATTATATAAATATATACAAATATAATTTATTATGTATATATTGAATACCATGTGCACTTGCGCTAAAAATTTTCTGTATTCATATATCACTCTTGATTCTTAATGTCTTTATAATAAAATATAGTCGAGTTATGGTTAAATGTGGGGGGAACATTTTCCTCTCATCCTTGTCGTCCTCTAAGACCTCTGGTTTTCAGGGGGTACACGTCCCCGCATAATATTGCTTTACAGAAATATTTGTCCATGCATGCATTTAAAGTTCTCTGTAGACAAGTTAGGGAATATATTTGATGGAACGCTAGCATGTGTAGAGGTCTTGGGGGTTTGGTGATATTCCATCATTCGTAGGCAGTTCAAAGTAGCACAGATGGTGACCCCACTAAAGAATTACAACTCCAACAAACTTAACGTTGTTATCATCTCTGGCGTAATTTGCAACTCATATGCAATTGCTAGCATATATAAAAACAAGAGGCAGATATAATTATTTCAAACTTTTATTAAAAGGCAATTATGAATTTAGTTTGTATTTATTGTTTCCAAATTTTTCTCAAATTTATATGTCATTTCACATCAATCCCGAATAAATGATTTTTCCCTTGCAAATGATAATTCTGAAAAATAAAAACTGTAATTTTAAATAGCGATGTTAACGCTGAAACGAAAAATATTGGTGAGTGGAAAAGGAAATTGAAACGAAGAAAAAAGCATCATGTTTGGATCGAAGTTAACGACGAGGAAGCATGACTTTGTGGTTGACCCTGAGAAAAAGTGTAATGTTGTAATTCATTTGTAAGAAGCATATCGAGAGTCAACATGGTCGATTTCTCTTGAAAAGAATTCAACGTTCATGTTGCTTAATGCACAAGCTCTTGAGTTCATTCCCAGAGTGCAATTGTCCTGACCGGGTCAAATGAAAAAACTCACTTAAAGGGTTGTGTTTTTGGATTTAACACCACCATCACCGTAACGGTTACCTTAGCTACAGGCCTCGCTGCTCCAACTTGAACATCTTCATTTTTGTTTTTCTTTGCACAATATGTGCATACTCCGGTTTGAGGCGGTTTTGGGATATTCACAAATCGAACGGCTAGAGCCCGCCATTAAACAAGACTTCGATGAGATAGTGCTCAGGTAATTTGATTTGTTTCTTGCTCCTCATTCTCTTGAGCACACGAACTTGCAGCCGATGACAATGTGATTGAGGGGAATGGTTAAGCCCCCGCATGATGACGAGATTCAAAACTGCAACATAGAAGACGACGAAAACCTTTCTTGTACTTTAGAGATGGATTCAATTTTTCGTGTGCGGGATCTCAACACAAGGAATCTAGAGCTGGAAGAAGGTTCCCTAATGAATATTCTGACATCATTCTTGGCACAGACGAATAATTATCTGTTATATGATGATCCGGAGCTTATCCACAACTGTTCTTCTCTCGTCCATTAGTTGACCGCGTTCAATTTTAAAGATACAAAGCCGGTGTTGGAAGAACAGAATGTTGAAGGCCTCACAACAGTTTTGGTCATTTGACATGCAACAAGTTGTTTCCAACCACTGATGTGCCACGTGTATGGGTGATAAATGTTAGTGCTTCGGTAACCAAATAAATTGTAATCGTTCATGTTTGTGTCAGTTGTCAGAGGGGGAGGAGGCTTCTACTCGTGGAAATGCCTTTCAGGATAATAACTCGAGCTTAATAAAAACATGAAAAACATATCAACAAAAATATTCAGAATACAATATACAAAACACTATTTATGTTATTATATAAATATATGCAAATATAATTTATTATATATATATATTGAATAACTAAAGAATTTTTAAAAATGTAGAACATCATTAATAAAAACACTATGTATAATATTATATATATATTATTAAATAAATAAATATTTATTAAAAAAAACCGTAAAACAAACCAGTAGTAATAACAATATACATATAGAATAAATAAATAAATATATATATTACAAAACGTGATATATCAAATAAAAAATGGTCTACGGCATGTTTGGCAGCGACCATATATATTTGGCTTTGAGAGTAACGATTTCATCGCAAAAAAATCCAAATCCATAAAAACTCGTTCAGAGAATTGTTTTGTTAAATCTCTAGAGAAAATTTTGGCTCAATCGCGCAACTCTAAAGGATCTGTCGAGGAATTATCGTTTCCTTACGGAAACGTGACAATGGAAGCAACAAAGAAACTGAAACGATGCAATGTGGAGAAAATGACGAACGTTTAATCTGGCTTGTCAGACGACATATCGGGAGCTCCGGTTTGAGGCGGTTTTGGGATATTCACAAATCAAACGGCTAGAGCCCGCCATTAAACAAGCCTTGGATGAGACAGTGCTCAGTTAATTTGCTTTGTTTCTTTCTCTTCATTCTCTTGAGCACACGAACTTGGAGCCGATGAAAATGTGACTGAGGGGAATGGTTAAGTCCCCGCACGATCCGAGATGCCTCGTCTCGCTCCTCATTCTCTTAAGCACGCGAACTTAGAGCCGACGACAATGTGACTGAGGGGAATGGTTAAGTCACTCGCATGATCCAGGATGCCTCGTCTGATCGTCCAAATCAAACCGAGTTATTGTCATCAAGTTTGTGCGTTGCGCATCTGCGAATCAGTCTATATTGTCTATAACAACACCTAAACCGTTGTTTGCTTTTCCCGAAAAGTAAAAACTTTGTTATTTTTCAAACGCTATTCCCTAATCTTATATATACAACTAGAGCAACACGTGTTGGCCTCTAACGACGTAAGTATGGAGAGATTGTTTACAGGATAGTACTATTTCCGTCCAATGGACGCTCTCAGGTCCATGCGCAAGCGAGAACACGAGTCTTTAGAGGGACATCAGATAACGAGGTAATAACTTAATTACAAAAAATAGGAATGTTTATTATGCACATTATCGTGCTTGTGTTTTAATGCACATTATTTTCTTGGCTGCAACAAAGGAATATAAAATATTATTTTCGCTACGTAATAACAATTTGCGATTCCGTCACTTATTATAAAGAAACAAACCTCCATATAAATCGACATTTTGAATCTTCTTTTGAATATCTCTATATTGCCCGCTGTATAATTTGATGAATGTATTGACAAATACAAATTCTCATACAAATTTTTTTAACATTTTATTTTGCATATATTTTAAAATAAAAATACGCATACAAACTATACAACTATATATTTTGCATATATTTACACACATTATCGTGCCTTTGTTTTAATGTCATATGTGAGAATCTTGTTTCCCCGTACACCGTCAACCAAAGCATCTCGTTCGGCGAATAATTTTTTGGTTTCCCCTTGCGCTAACACCTTTCGACGTAATAACGACTGGCGATTTCGTTGCTTATTTTCTCGGATGCAGCAAAGGAGTATTAAATATTATTTTCTCGGCATAATAAACGCTAACATATTTCAACGTAATAACAGTTGGCAATTCCAAAAAGGTGCAAAAATGGATTTTATGAAAATAAAAAAAATATTGCCATCAATGCATAGAGCTCGAGAAAATATGCACTTTTAGAGAAAACGACACCTGAAACGGAGCCACAAAATGAAAGTTATGGCACATGCAAGTTTTTGCTGCTACATCTTCTCGGACCTTTTCCAAAAATGGAAAATTTTTACCAAATTTTTGCAAAATCCAAAAAAGGAAAAATATGTAAGGCAGAGATTGGTTGTTTTTTTAGTTTCGTGAGTTTTTCCACATTTTTTGCAAAACGCACCAAACCCACACGTAAGGCAGAGATCGGTCCGTGCAGTTGCGAGTTTTTCCACGCTTTTTGCAAAACGCACCAAACCCACGTGTAAGGCAGAGATCGCTCCTTGTGCAGGAGGAGATTCAACGTATTTTCCACCATTTAGATGGTCGACGACGTAGAAGATCTGTATCGTTGAATGATGTCAGAGCCCCCCGGGCTTTCTAACTAAGAACATGCCTTTCGGCGTAATTATTATTATTCGTATAGAGATAAGTAAGTACCAAGTCAACATTGAGAAAATCAAATACAACATGCAAATCACACTAGCGGTAAGTTTGTACCATTATTCTATTATTATTATTATTAAAATATTCATATTTGTAGGGCGTACACCGTCTAGCCTTTTTTTTTAAAGGAAAAAAATAAATATGCCAAGCTTTGTCGACACATCCGCATCCATTGTCACTGCCTTACAAAACATAATGAAAAAATGTGGGACATCGCGCGACGAGATCCAACGGTTGGCGACGAGTGAGGGGTTCAACATCGTCGATTGACGTGGAGGTGCTCGGTCTTTAACGCCGTATGGTTTAACGGTCACAAGGATTGTCACATTGGGGAAAGACATGAAACGGCGCGTAGGGTGTGATAGGCTGGCAGGGTGCAATGTCCTCCCTCAGATCGGGTAAATTGGCGATTTCCGATTCTATTATTTTATTGATTAATGCATAGTAAGAAATGGTGACGGGTAATTTCCACCATTAAGATGGTCGATGATGCAGAGTATGTGCACCGTTCGACACTGTCAGAGCTCACTGGGCTTTCTAACTTAGAACACGCCTTTCGGCATAATTACGAAAACAAAAATAATTACCATGTACTATTACTTAAAAGAGATTTTTGTGTCACCCACTTTGGGAGTTGAAATAATTATTAATGCAAAAACATGTGATGTCATCCTTACATAATCTATAAACTTTGAACACTAATTACAAACTCGTGTTACTAGTCGTTAGTGTTACAGTGTGCACAGAACTGTCACCAAAAGTATCTATTTACATAAACACCCTATCTACAACCTTTTTTGTACAAATAGCCAAAAAAATGTTCCAAATGTTTTTTGCCAAAATCCCTGAACTCTCTCTCTCCCCGCTTCGACTCAGCTTTTAATATAAGATGACAGATACACAGGATGCCATGACAGACTCATAAATGTCAACATATTTACAGAGGATGAAACCCTGTGAAGAAGCTTTAATTTTCAGTTCACTAGCACCATCCTGTATTTCGTCACATCATCTCCATTTTTGCCGTTTGCAGGTCTATGACGAGGATGGTCCACTATAGCTGTGATGTCAGTTCCCCTTCCCTCCTCCTTTTCAATCCTCAGCTTCTCAAAAATCACCTACACATCGACCAAAACAAAAATCATGAGTCTTATATACACTTGTATATTTTTCTCTCTCTCACTAGGCGAGTTTAATACAGACCTTCGTTGTTTGGGGCTCCCAAACGAGCATGTCGATGAGCGTAAATAGAAGAGAAATTAACAGAGTGTAGCCCTACCAACTCTGAAATTTCGATTCAGGGTTCCATGGATGAATGGTAGAGTGCGTGAGAAGACAGGTTGCCAAGCCATAGGCCATGGTGTTGAAATAAATAGGATACATTTTACTCTGAATCAAAGTAAACTGTTGCTTGGGAATGGTGGCGGCCAAAATATGCCCCGATAAAAAATTCACCCATATAGAACTGCCATATATTGTAGAAAATGCCAGCAAACGAAGTATTCACGCAAATGACGTTTTTGAATGCACCTTTAATAGACGCGTGGATGGCCCAGATTAATTTGATCGACGGTATGGAAAACAAAACGGACTAGCTTGGAGTGTTACACGATGGTACGGGTGTGTCAAAGCCCCTCGGGCTTTCTAACTTAGTTCACACCTTTCGGCGTAATAAACATACACATACACTAACACCATAGCTTATTACTATTTCCATACTAAAATGTAATGTCCCTTTCAGGCTTAAACTTGAGGAATTTGAATTTTCCCCAAAACCCCAATGGAACATTGTCGGAAATGAAGACAACTACATGTAGGGAATCTAGGTTTTATGACATCAACCCTGAAAATAATAGAAACCCTAGCAACAAACTGTATTTGCACTTTTAGGACATCAAACACCTTCCAAACAAAATGAAAATGAATGTGTAAATTCTCCAAAGGATTTCATTCAACAAATGGAACAAATACCAAGCAAAAGTACTCCAAAATGTTTGCAAATTATGAATATATATACACCTGTAATTAAATTAATGACAATAGAAATACCACTCAAAATAATGGTTGGAAATGGAGATTCCAAGCCCCAAAAATCCCACGAAAGTGTGAAATCAGCGTCTAAAATTATGAGGAAGATGAATATCAACTTCAAATGCCAAGATGAGCCCTAGAAGGCATCCGACTCCTCCAAGCAAGTCGCCACCCTAGGAGAGGCCTTGAAATTGCCAATCAAACTCTAGTAGATCTTTTCCAATCAAATTATCGCTGAAAATCTACAATATTAACCTTCTTGAACCTCTTGGAAACCACAAATTGAAGAGTTTTCGTTCTTCAATCGAGCAAGGGTTTCATCCTTCTTATTAGCCACACCAAAGGAATTTCGCCCTTAAGTGGAAGGATTTGAGCACTCAACCCAAAAACCATGCAAGGTATATTTTTGAGAAGTTCATGATCACCAATTGAGCCAATCCAAAACCAATATGGAAGTCTCCTACTAAGACCGACCTCATGAGGATACTTTCTTTTTATTTTCTTTTTGGCTTTTCACCTTCCTAACCCAACCAACTTGACATATGTAGAAAACTATGAAAAATGAATGCAAATGCTTATGAAATTAACTGAAAATAATGACAATCACTATTCACATAGGAAGTAGAATGGGCTTAAAAGCTCCAAAATGAACTAGATTGAAAAAGGGAGCATTACAGTCCTCCCCTCCCAAAATTGCTTACACTCAAGCAACTACAAACTCTCATGCCCAAGTGCCATCATACCAAGGTGAAGGAACACGCTGTAGGGCTCACATAATTTGTATCCCATGCTTGTCAAATGAAGGAGCTTTTTCCCAAACAAATTCATACACCCGCTACCCCTCTCTTCAATGAAGTATTCTTCATCTTCAACTTTAAAAATAAGAGTAACTTCTTCCTTTGCGTACTCAAATGTATAAAAAACTTTCCAAACTTCTCTAATCATACTCAGATGTATAAAAAACCTTCCAAACTGCTCTAATCTTCAGTCATAGAGCAAGAAATTGATGTATACACATATTTTTATACAATATACATGTACATATGTATGTTGTCATTCAAAGGTTGACGTTGATAGAATGTGTGAAGTGACAAATGCACGTAAAATACTATAATCATTTGTACTTCAGAAGCAGTGGAAAAAGGACTTGAAAGGTAACAAAATAAGACTGAAATTTAAATTACTAATTTTTTTCTCGTATTTTTAATTAAAGATTTGTAATATATAAATTTAATTATATTAGTTTTTCTTGTATTATTATTACTATATAAATTTAATTTAATTATAATTCAGTGGAAGAGTTAAAGTGGAGTTGCTGGATCGAATCGCTGGGGTACTTTTAGGATATGGAAGAATACAATCACTTTCACAATGTCATGGAGATGAGCTAAATCATGAAGTGAATGCTTGTGTAAATCATGTCTCAAGAAACATTGTTTTACATTTTCTAGATAAGGAGTATTTATTAGACATGAAGGATGGCTTCATAAAGTGGCATGCTGCACCATTGAAAAAGGTTTAAATGGAGGACCACTTTGTTGGTGTGGTGCTTATTATTTTCTCTTTCTAGTTTCAACCAAAACTTGACTATTTGATTAAACTGTAAAACATTGGAAACATGACCTTGTTATTTTAAACATTTGGTTAACTAAGATAGTAGTGTGTGTGCACATAACACACACACACACACACACACACACACACACACACACACATGTATATATTACACACACACACATAGATATATAGTACATATATATAGATAGACACATACATACATGTGTGTGCGTATATATGTATTACATATATCTACATATGTATACATATATATATGTATTACATATATCTACATATGTATACATACATACATACATATACATATATATATATGTAGATATATACATGTACACGTACACATATATACATATATTTATGTATATGTATACATATACATGTATATATCATGCACATATATATACGTATATTGTGTGTGTGTGTGTGTGTGTGTGTGTGTGTGTGTGTGTGTGTGTGTGTGTGTGTGTATTCATATACATGTACATAGACATATATGTACATATGCATGTGTATGTACATATGTATATGTGTACATATGTATGTACTGTTAGAAATATTGTCACTAATGTCAAAGGAATAATGATGTCAAAGTGTTGGAAATATTGTCATTGATGTCAAACAAGAAAAAGTTAGTGCAGTTTGAATTCTACAGGCTGCGCAATGAAGAAAATCATTTTATAGTGTTTCATTTCAAAAGCCGCACAACAAAGAGAGTCATTTTTGTAGTGTCTTGCAGATTTTTGGAGATGAGAACATTGTGAAACAAAGGATGTGTGCCGTGGAACAAAGGTAGTGATCCATAGTGTTTCGCGGGTGATAACAAGTCTAAATATATGCGTAACAAAATATTTGGTCAAGGAAAGCTGTAGAGGTCTAGGAAAGTTGTGAAACAAGACAAAAGTCAAAGAACAGCAATAGAAGTCTAGGAAAGCCACGGAACAAGGCAAAAGTCAAAGAAGGGCTGTGGAGGTCAAGGGTAGCTGCAGAACAAGGAGAAGGATAAAACAAGTTTGTGGAGGTCATGGAAATCCACAAAACAAGGTGAAAATAGAGAAACCCTGCAAAAGTTAAGGAAAAACTCAAAAATTCAAAATATCAGTTTGGAAAGCTTTGCTCATGTCTTGCATCCAAAAGAATGTTATTGGGCTGACCATTGGGAAGAAATCACACCCTTTCAAGAGATGAAAATGATATAAAAGGACATATAGTTGGAAAGATTTAATGTGAGAAAGTGTGGAGAAATGACGAACTGTTGAAGAAGAGGGGAGTGTGAAATAAAGAGATAAAATCAAATTTCTACAAGTTAATGAATGAGAGATCATTAAGAGAAACTTTCTAACCCTGAGTGAAATGAAATAAAAATCATTAAAGAGTGGTGAGAGCGTGAAATGAATTAAGAATCATTCATGCAAATTTCTTGAGTATGTAATGAAGTGTTGATCATTGTCAAAACAAATTTCTAAGTGAAGTGTGGTATGAATTAAAAGGCAGATCTATGAGATTGAAGATCATTTAGAAGGCTACATTATGAAGGTGGAATACAAAGAAAATAATTGCAAAGAAGTTTATGTTATTGTCAATCATTGAAGAAGATTGTTTGAAGGTTGGTGCATCCTAAGATAATAGATTGGTGTCTCTTGCTAAGTTGTTGTTTAGTTGTGGGGATTGATGTCTCTGTTGGCGTACCAGCTGATTAACACGATGAGATCCCTCTCCACCATCAGTTCGAGCTTTTGGTGTGACGGCAAATCGTACATGGTATCAGAGCTGGTTTTGGTAAACGTGCACTCTTTGTTTCTCAGTTGTTTATTACTTCTGGTTTCTTCTCATTTCCTTGTGTGCAAGTTTTTTTTTGATTATCATTTTGGAATTATTGCTCACCTCGTATTGAGGTTTCAGTAGTTGCAAGTTAAGGTATTTGGTTGGTTTGCTTAACAACTGAGTTCGTATTTGGATATTTCTAGATCTTTGTGGCTGTCGTTTCTGGGTTGTTTGTGTGTTTCTTACTGGTTGTGTTCAGATTCAGCGCCTGTAGGGTAAAAGAAGAGCTCATTTTTTAGCGTGGACCTGTGATTACTGGTTGGGATCGTTGTTTTTTCTTCACCGGTGTATACTCAGACTATTCCGAGGCTTTTTCCTCATCGCTGTGGTTCCTTGCTGTCTCGAAGTTACCTCTGTCTGGTCTCAAAACGTATTTGCGAGCCTGCTGAAAACCTCTCACGTTTTTGCCTGGTCTCTCACGTTTTTTGCAAAATCTCTAACGTTTTTGCCTAGTCTCTCACGTTTTTTGCAAAACTACTCATGTTTTTGCACTATTCCCCACGTTCAGACCTGTCCCAGGCATTTTTTTTGGGCCTTTCTGAGTGTTTTCTCCCTTCCAGGTGTTTTTTGCTTGTCCTCAGGCATTTTTCTCTCCCCTGGCTGCGTTTTCTCCTTTGTTCCAGGCGTTCAAACCTGTTCCAAGCATTTTTCTCTCCCCTGGCTGCGTTTTCTCCTCTGACAGGCGTTATTTTTGGGTTGTTCCAGGTGTTTTCCTCCCCTGGTCGTGCCTGTAACGTCTCACAACTGCAAACTTGGCATTTTTCTCTACATTCAGGAATTTTTTGGCCTGTTTTGGGAATTTTCCCAACACGTGGTGGACAACTACAGTTTTTTTGCCAGGTAATATCTCTCTAAAAATACGTTTTTTTATTCACTTTTCTTAAAAAAACGTGTTTGCATTCTTTTTACCTTATCACTCTTCTAAAAAACGTGTTGTTTCATTACTTTTAAAAGGTATAAGGTAAAAAACATTACATTTTATTGGCATTGTAAGTTTTTTGGTTTGTTTTATTAACCTTCCGTCGAGTGCCGAAGACGAAGGGTGAGGTACGGGATTGGCAGGTGGCTGATCCCCCCTCGTAATACAAACAAACCCTATCTCAAATTCCATGCCATTTCCAACGGGCATACATACGACACCTTTTGCATACGTTTAGGGCACTTTTTTAATTCATTTGCAGGCTTATTGGCTTTTTTCTCATCAGTTGTGGGAATTGGTTTTTGTTATAACTTTTGACTTGTTGCTCGGTTTTGAGCACTTCTTTAGTCAAAGTTGCATGTTTTTTTGCACTCTAGATGATGGGATCATTAGTTTTGTAAACACACTAATTTTATAAAGTGCCACATTCTGGGGGGTGTCTTTGTATTGCTTAATTCAGCTCATTTTTTCTTGAGCTTTGTTTTATTCCTTTTTTTTGTGGACTTGTGAGCGCATCTGCCATAGTCTTACGACAAAGGGATTCTTTCGTGCGGCGTGAGACGTTGTTTCTCACAAAGCTATTTCTTCCCCCTCTTGCTTCTCTCTTTCTGTGCTTGCTTGCAGTGTCGATCTGTTGTGCCCTACGAACCTTGATTGTTGTCTTCACCATTACACGTTATTACGCTAATTGCAAGGTGAGTGACAAACTGGTTCTCGGAACATAGTCGCATCTGGTTGTAATCAACGCACTGAATTATAAAGTGCCAAACTCCGGGGGGTGTAATTTTGTTTTGGGGTGGTTGTTTCCTTTCTCTCTCCTTCCTTCTGCATTCCTTGGTTCTATCTCTTCATTATGGATATCTCTAAAGTACCAGTGCTCACACCTTTTAATTTCTTCGAATGGAAATCTAAAATTATATTGGTTTTACGAAGTAAAGGGTTATAACCGAGTTACCATGGGGTTAGAGATCGAACCTACTGATGAACCTGAAAAATCTAAATGGTTCAACCGTTGTGATGAAGCCTTAGGTCTTATTTGTATGTCCGTCTCTCCCGAATTGCTCTTCCGCATCGAAACTTCCTCAACACCCTATCAAGCGTGGAAAATGCTCAATGATATGTTTGGGAAGCAAGATGACATGAGAGCGCATGAGTTGGAGAACGAACTACTAGGGTTAAATCCTAGTGACTTTGAAAACCTACAGGCCTTCTTCTCAAAATTTGTCCGCACTAGAGTGCTTCTAAAGGAATGTAAAGTGGATAAGAAAGACTCTCAATTGATCTTGTCGATTCTTTCTAAGTTAGGTCCTGAATACTCTATTTTCGTTTCAACTTTTCACGCCACGAAAGCCGCCTTGGGTAGTACTTGGACTATGCCCTTCTTTGATAGTTTTTTCGTCCCAACTCATTCGAGAACAAGATAAACTCATTCAAATGGGGACTCTAAAATCCAAGTCACATGCCCTTGTGGTGAATAAGGGAAAGAAAAATGAAAAGAAGAAAGAAACTAAGGACTAACCTAAGAAAGAAACCAAGACCAACCAACCCCCAATTAAGCCCATCACTCATACTTCGACTTCTAAGCCTAAAGCGAAGACGGAAAAGTATAAATGCTTCTATTGTAAGAATTTTGGCCATGACGAGCAACATTGTTTTCGGAAACAAATTGATCACTTAACTCATTTACTTGAGAAGAATAAAATAAGTGTTCCTGAATCCGTTAAACAAAATTCTCAGAAAGGCGAGTCTTCTAATGCAAAGGAGACTAAAAATGAAAAGAAGAAAGGTAAGGCCCTCATAGCTAGATCAACTCCATCATCAACTTGGATTATTGATTCTGGTGCCCATGGTTTCTTCAGAGGTTGAATTCTCTAGCATTGAACCATGTGGCATGTCCCAAATCACGTTGGGTGATGACACTCATGTGTCGGTTTCTGGTAGTGGATCGGTAGAGATTGAAGGTGGAACATTTAACCAAGTGTTGAGTGTTCCCAATCTCTCTACCAATCTCCTATCGGTTTACCAAATCACCCACCTTGGTGAAGGAATGCAAGTGGAATTTGGTCCTAACTCGGTGATTATTCATGAGCTTAACTCTGATTGCATTGTGGCTGAGGGAAAGACAAATCACCGTTCATGGTTGTGTACCTTTTCCCACTTCTCTTCTGATTTGACACCCAATGCCTTGCTCACTCATGCAAATGAGGTTAGCAAGTTATGACATGAGCATTTTGGGCATCTAAATTATCGTTACCTTGAACAATTGAGCCAAAATGAAATGGTAAATGGGCTACCCCGAGTTAAGTTTTCTAAGGGTCTTTGTGAGGGTTGTACCCTTAGAAAGCACCCTGAAAAAAGCTTTGACAAGGGAAAATCCTGGAGAGCTACTTGTCCCTTGGATCTTGTTCATAGTGACGTTTTTGGCCCTTTTCCGTCTCCTTCTTTTACTAGAGCTCTCTATATACTAACCTTCATTGATGACTTTTCGCGTTATACTTGGGTATATTTTCTTAAGCTTAAGTCTGAAGTTTTTGAGCATTTTCAAAACTTTAAGGCTCTTGCTGAGAAACAAGCAGAACGGTCTATCAAGGTTCTTCGAACCGACAATGGAGGCGAGTATGTGAGCAACAGGTTTGAGGATATCTGCACTTCTGAGGGGATTGCTTTGCAACGTACAATTGCTTATAACCCTTCCCAAAATGGAGTTTCAGAAAGAAAGAACCGAACTTTAAAGGAGATGGCTACTTGTATGGTTCACTCGAAATCTCTTCCTCCACAGTATTGGGCTGAAGCAGTGAATTGTGCTTGTTATATTCAGAATCGTGTCCCACACAAGGTAGTAAGAGGGATGACACCCTTTGAAGCCTGGTTTGGACACAAGCCTGATGTCGAGCACTTTCGAGTCTTCGGATCCAAGGCTATGGCTCGGATTCCCAAAAAGAAATGCAAGGCATTGGATCCACAATCCAAACCTTGTATCTTTGTCGGGTATCCTGATGGCGTGAAGGGATATCGATTGTTGAACCCTACCACCCATGAGCTTTATATTAAGAGGAGTGTGAAGTTTGATGAGTCATCCTTGACTTCAACTTCCACTGAGGTCCTTTTGCCCACGGATTCATATTTTGACTCTTCAGATGATGATGTTGTTGAGCGAGTTCCACCTCTCCCTGCTCCTCCCGATCCTCAAACTTCTGAGTCTTCTGATTCTGACAGTAGTGATGATGAGGACTATTTCCCTTCTCACTCAAGTGAAGAATCTTTTGACTCGGAGCCTGAGCCGTCGGGAACTCTTTGGGCTAGGAAAACTTTACAGAGTGTTGGAGATTTAGTTGGAGATCCTTTGGATGAGAGACGTACTCGCTCAGACTTCACTGGACCTCACTCCTTCTTCGCCTCTGCTTCTGATCCACCATTTTTCCACGAAGCTTCTGGGATTCCTGAGTGGGATTCTGCCATAGATGAGGAGTATTCCTCACTCATAAAGAATGACACTTGGGATCTTACCCTTCTTCAAAAAGGAAGAAAAATCATTTGGTGTAGGTGGGTATATCGAACAAAGTATGGAGCTGATGGAGAAGTTGAGAAGTATAAAGCGTGAGTTGTAGCTAAGGGTTTCTCCCAGGTAGCTGGGATTGATTACTCAGAAACCTTTTCTCTAGTTGCGAAGATGACTTCCATTCGACTAACCCTTGCCATCGCTGCCGCTAATAGATGGGAAGTCCACTAGATGGACGTTAAGAGTGCCTTCCTTCATGGGGACCTAAAGGAGGAGATCTATATGGAACAACCTCTGGGTTATGTCCATGATCCATCCCTCGTTTGCAAATTAAAGAAGTATCTCTATGGCCTTAAACAAGCCCCTCGGGCTTGATATGCCAAGATGGACTCCTTTTTACTTGCATCAGGGTTCACTCGGTGTCACTCTGACCCAAATGTGTATATTCTATGACAGGATGACTCCATGCGTATTCTTGTTCTCTATGTTGATGACTTGTTGATCACCGGTAGCTCTTCCTCTATCATTGATTCTATGAAGATCTCCTTGGCCAAAAAGTTCTCCATGTTTGACTTAGGATTGCTTCATTACTTTCTTGGGATCCAGATTTAACAATTTGACTCAGGAGTTATGATCTCGTAGCCTAAGTACTCTCTTGATTTGCTTGCTCGGTTTCACATGTCTGACTGCAAGTCCTCACCTACTCATTTTCTTTCCGGGATTAAGTTGGTTTCTGATTGCTCTTCCCCCTTGGTTGACGGTACCCTTTATCGACAGTTGGTGGGAAGCTTGATCTACCTTACTCACACTTGGCCAGATCTATCGTATGCCGTCGGGATCATGTCCAGATTTATGCAGGAGCCTCATGAGTTGCACTTAAAAGCAGCAAAGCAGATCCTTCACTATGTTCATGGCACTCACACAGATGGTATTCATTACTTAGGAGGGACTGAGATTGACTTGGTTGGATTTACAGACTTAGATTGGGCCAGTGATCTAGATCATCGAAAGTCTACCTCAGGCTACAGTTTCACTCTTGGTTCAGGTCCTGTCAGTTGGTCCAACAAGAAATAGAACACCATTTCCATATCATCGACAGAAGCAAAATACAGAGGAGAAGTTAACGCTGCCACAGAAGCTGTTTGGTTACAGGGTATTATGACAGAGTTTGGCATCCACTTTCGGCGGCCTACCATTATCTACTGTGACAACATGAGCACTATCTCGATTTGTAGAAATCCCGTTCAGCATCAGCGGACGAAGCACATTGAGATTCATATGCACTTCATATGGGAGCTGATACATGAAAACATCATCGACATAAATTATGTTCAGACAGCTGATCGGGTTGCATACATTTTCACCAAGCCCTTCACTGAGGTGAAGTTTCTTCACTTGCGGTCTCTTCTTGGGGTGAGGTTTGCTGCAGCCGCCCATCTTCTTTGGGCTATATAGTCCTCCTTCTTCTCCTCTTCTTCTTTCTAGAAAGATGTTGTTTGTACATGGGCACCTTATCAGGCCTTTAGTTGCCGGGGGCCAATTGACACATCTTTCTTAGTTGTCTAGGGGAGTCTTATTTTTCTGTTCTGGCTTATCTTGACCTCTTCCTTGGCTTCGATGAAGGTGGGGTGTTGGTGTGTGTGACTTTCCAATCATCGTCCACATCACCTAGGTGAGTCATCTCGCCTTGCAAGAGTCATAGGTCTTAGGAAGTCAAATGACAAGTGTCAGATTCTATCATAGAATCTGACATTGTCATTTGCGTCAATGCATAATAGGAGTTACATTCCTTATTTGGAATTGTAACTCCTACGATGCATTGACGTAAATGACAATGTCAGATTCAGAGCCAAGCAATTAAGCGCGCCAGCCCCAGAGTAGTGCTAGGATGGGTGACCTCCCGGGAAATTCCTAGTGTCACTTCCTCTTAATGCCGTTGGGCCTAATTGGGTGTATATGTGGTAGACCCAGAGCTCATGTGGTTACATCCAGTTCCATCGTGTAGGAGGGTGTTGGTGTACCAGCTGATTAACACGATGAGATCCCTCTCCACCATCAGTTTGAGCTTTTGGTGTGACGACAAATCGTACAGTCTCTAGTAGGTTGGTGCCCAAAAATTGTGGGGATTAGTGTCTTCAGTAGGTTGGTGCCTACAAATTTTTGTAAGAAATATTTTTGTGATTGGATTTGGACAGTAGACCCAAATAGTCTTTTCTATATGGTTTTTTTTTTTTCTGAAAGAGTTTCCACTTAAATCTTGTGTTCATATTTGATGGATCTTGTGTGATTGTTGTTATTGTGGATACTAAGTTTTTAAATAAGTAAAATATTGTATTATATTGATTCACCCTCCTCTTAGTATAAGTGTGTGTTCATCATGGATACACAAACATACTTTGTGATTGGATTTGGACAGTAGACCCAAACTATCTTTTCTATGTGGTTTTTTTCCTGAAAGAGTTTCCACATAAATCTTGTGTTCATATTTGATGGATATTGTGTGATTGTTGTTATTGTGGACACTAAGTTTTTAAATAAGTAAAATATTGTATTATATTGATTCACCCCCTTCTCAGTATAAGTGTGTGTTCACCATGTATTCACCATGTATACACACACATACATGTATATTTACACACACATATATATACATAATATATGTATGTATGTGGGTAAGTGCATGGAAATGAGGGACCAAAATGGGTCAAAAGTGGACACATTTTTCGTGAAATCAGTGAAACCTAAACTTCATATAATAATTTGGCATGCATATGCTCAAAATTTGACAAAGTGATAAGAATAAGTACCATAGAGCTCGGAATCTAGTTTCTAAACTATTATGTTTTTTTTGAAAATGGTGGAGATTAAGAGGGTCAAATGTGGTGCGCACACAAAGTATGCCTATTTTTGTGTCAAAAAGATAAGAATTTATTGCGTGTGTGCCCCCCTTTTTTTGAATTATATTAACTATTTTTCAAATCCCTTCGGTAGAAAGTTGGCTAATAGCACATACGAGTTCCCACTAATTTTTCATAATTTTTGGATGAATATATATATTTTTATTAATTTTCAAAGTGCACACATCCCGAAAATGACATATTTGTGTGTACACCCACGTAACTTTGAGAAAAAAAGTCTTTTTTTAATGTGTAGAATGGAGTTTAAAAGAGGCATTTTTTTAAAAATTTGGATGAAAAAATTATAAATTATGCACCAAAATGTATGCATAGGTTTTGGCAAGAAAAGAAGGCACTAGTAAAAGAAATTATGGATGAAAGCCTTAAACTAATCAGATTTTAGAAAGAAGTATATTGTCACCAAGGTAAAACCGAGTTTGACATCGTAGTATACTTTTTTTAGAATATTTTGTTATAACACATGACATATCGGGGTGTACATGTGAGAGTTTGATGGTTTTGTGTAAAATACAAATTTATTCACGGATTACATAGTGCAAACCTTAGGTTTGGATATCCAAGGCAAATTCAAGCCTATGGATTGAGAATTTCAAACCCAAAGAAGATGAAACACGCTCATGTTCCTATTTGCTATGTGGTATATGAGCTTATGGGAGGCATATAAATGGTTTAAAAAGTATAAAGATTAATAAATGAAACTTATAACTTTTAGGGTCATTGCCTTATGGAACTAGTCTCACAGCTCCATCATCCACAATATAGAAGATAGTTTTTCATATTCTAATATGGTCAGTATATAGGTATTTTTTCAAGATTTCAACATTTAGCGTAAAGCTTTTAAGGTTTAAATTATACAATCGATATCTATTTTGTGAAAGAATATAGTCATTGTTTAGGTTTTGGGGCCTTTTGGATTGTTTATTGACATTTTGTAGGAGTGTTAAATGTGTCAAAACTAGAATTTACAAACCTCATAACTCCTAAAGGTAGCGGAAATTGATCAAATATATGGACTCATGAATTTTCCCATGAGCATGGAGTTGAATCCCTAATTTTGTCTTAAAATATGGTAGAATCATACTATGGATGAGTACTTATTTTACAAGCTTAGGGAATGCATATTTTGCTTCTTGGTTACTACTGCGTCCTTCCTCTGGCCAGCTTGCCTTAGTACCACTCTCAACTTGGCTCAAAAGAAATTATTAACAAGGTTTTTAAGTTTGTTTCAATGTGCAGGGATGATTAAATATAATGATTGATGAGTTCAATGTGATTTGATGGAAGATAACTTCCTTCGGAGGCCTAAAAAGGCCATTCTGAGCTAATCAAACACCATCTAGGAGAGTTCAAGAAATATATTAAGCATCTGGAGGTGATGTCAGGGAATCTTGGAAGTGTTGGAGGAAATTTAGGAAGATTTATGGTTTGCTCATTCAAGGACAATCTGCTGAACAATGAGTTTTCTAGGTACATGGAACAAACACTCTAATGGTGAAATCTAACTTCTCAAGATGATTTTGGAAGCTCCATAAGGAGTTAGGAGGAAAAAAATAGGCACTGAAAATATATGTGAATCATATACATGTTGGTAACATCCAACTTTCTGTAAGACTTGAAGGTTTCATGAATAATTTCAAAATAGCGGTAGCTTCCCCTTTCGGTTCCAGACAAAAATGGCCCTAAATTTGTAAGCTCTAGAGAGATGATCACCACATGGCGATAGGTGAATATTTGTAAATGTTGATAAATATTTCTTGGAATGGGTATTGTCATAAATAGACTATTATTTACCATGGGTGAGGATATCATGAGTATGGGGCCAAATTTTGTGAGTTGAAACCACCTTCCTAACACCCCAAGTTGTGTTTTTGAGTGGTGAAACTTCTAACATGAAAAAATGGTAAAAAATGAGTTTCCATGAGTTGAAAGCATGTTTTGAAAACCTCAAGTGATGACTTACGTATTTAGAAACACTGTTATGGGACCTACATTGTGATGGAAATAAGATGCTCTCTTCTAATTACAAGGCAAGAGCAAGGATCACTCTCTTACTTTTCAAGGCCTCCAAAATCAACCCTAGTGATCACAAATCAACTCCATGATGCTCAAACCATGTTATGATTATCTATCACTTACTGAAATAGGTATTCACCATGTAGATGGAAGGATTTCTCACTAAATGAGATTCTTTTCATGTGGCCACTTGTTGGACGAAAATGAGGTGGTTATAATATCCTTCCTCTTTTGAAGTGTGATCACACTACAAGGTTCAAATGAGTGATGAAACTCAGACGATTTCTCATTCTTACATACATGGTTCTCTCTATGAAGATCATCCTCTTACCCTTCCAGGCTCCAAAATTCTCCTCGAATGGAGTCAAATTCAAGATGCTCATACACCTCTTTTCTCATATGCCTCTCATGGAGATAGATGATGCCTTGATCCTTCACACATGATGGTCACACCGTTGTGGAAAAGACTCTAATACCATTTCGAAGAACACCTTTTTATCAATTTTATCCACGTGGAATTAGAACTTGAAGGTGAAACAAGTTCCTATTAGATGTAGTAGGGGAAATATAATCCATAGATCATAGATCCACCATTAAAGCCAAAGACTATAGATTACGACATGCAGTTGATTAGACAAATAAATAACTTGAAATAGATAGCAAATAACATAGCTTAATGAGCTAGACCTGAAAGCAAATAATGAACAAGAACAAGAGATAGATAACACCAGATTTAAGTGGAGAAACCCGAAGAAAAAAAATCCACTGTAAATGCACTATCTATATTAAGAATTTGATAGAATTTAACCCAACACTTCCACTTTACTCCTTAGTATTTCACTACGTTTGCAGAGCTATGTATCTCGATCAATTAATACAATAATCATGACCATCTAGTTCATCTTGTATTCTGCTAGTGTCTTACATAGTATACTCTGCTAGCGTATCTTATAGTTTTATCTTGGTCTTTAATACTGGACTGTATAAATCTAAACGTTGCTAAATCTAATCACGAGAGGGATCACCCACATCAATGTGGGTTGGTGAATCAGTCAAGCCGCTTCACTCTTAATTGTGAAAGACTTTTTTTAATATAGTTTGATAAGAAAAACTTTAATAATGTTGGGGCATACTAAAGTGGCTGATCCCACTTGACATTATCACCCCAACACGCCCCCTTAATGTTAAGTGGGAAGTAAAAATAAACATGCCAATTTCACTTGATCTAGGCTGGCACACAAACAAGGGAAATCCACAGATCTTCCCATACAAAAATTCTTAAGACCAATGCTTTAAATATGAAGACTTACATTAGATTATGGAGCCTTTTATAAACTAAGGCATACCCATAACTAAATATTTGCTGGGATTTACAAGTAACTTCACATAGAGTGACACATTTACTTATTACAAAGTGGAGGAGTTATTGGAAGTTTACAATGAATTGTCTTATGCATTTGCTCATGAGACTTATAGTTCACATATAATGTTACGACCATGTGTAACCAAGTCCTAAAGAATCACTTTGTTACATACAAAGCGGGCGGTCATGATCCACTCTTTTATAGTGAGCCATCAAGAGGTGGCATTGTCATACACACTAGCCCTCAAGGGCAACTCCGATAGGCTCAACAAGGTACAAAACTTGCAAAACTTCACAACAACTTGATAGGCTTTACTGAAGATATTTGTAACTTGATTTCTGATGTTGGACTGGATTCTTTATCAAGAACAATCTAGCCTTCACATAGAGGGGGAATACTTCCTTTAACTCCTATGTGCATCACTACCAACAACCTTTTTAGCCACATGACTCTTTGCTGCTTTAATTGATGACACCTGCATCAAAACTTGAACACAAATCCATCTACATATCCAACACAACATCAATAAATATCATAATAAGCATAATAGAAATCATACAAATTTTACTTTTAACCAAGTATAAAGGTTAACATTAGTTATATAACAACTTAACATATCAGTTATGCTTAATAATTAACAAATATGTTTTAACAAACATATATATCATACAAAGATAGGTCTTAACTGAGCTGATCAGATAATAAAATCATTCAAGAGTAATGGGCATTTACCAAAAAAACTTGATCCATTAAACAATGGACACACTCACGGATTTTCTTCAAAAAATGACCATGTAAGCAAAATTTTAAGCTTTGACATGTCATATGTGATCATATTTTTATTCCAAAAAACATGATTTAACAGTAAAAAAAACATTGTCTTACTTCTCTTGAGTCTAAGAATTAATATCTTGTTACTACTAAGATATCATGACTGTTTTGACAAGAGGATCATTAGCAACAAATATGGTTAGAGAAACCATGCTCATGAAAGCAGCTGACACCGAAATCCTTGTTAGTGTCAAGGATTGAAAGATCTCCCCCTCAATGTCTAGATCCATTATATCAAAAAACAACCGAAAACCAAGATTGCAGAACAATTTCAGTTTTAGATTATTCAGAGGAGGGTAGAGAGGCAAATTTTTTTCAAAAATCATAAGAATATGCACATATTCTTTTCATGATGTACTTGATGCATTAAAAAATATTATATCAACTTCTATTCTGCCTCTGTGGTAATCCTTTCTTTCTTTGTGACAATAAATTTACATGGCTTGAGATAGGGGATTTTGGTTTTTAGGGGTAGCTTGTCTCCCAGTCATAAGATCCCAGAGCTTTTTAGCCATAAAACAAGCTCTTAATCGAATTCTTGAAATGCTATAATTTGTTTCATTTAAAAGCTGAGACTTATTTATCGAAAAATTAACAAAACTAGCCAGTTCTAATGCTCAGACGGAAATGGAGACAAATACAACTAAAAAATGACTCAAAGAAGCTAAATAGAGACAAAAAACAAGCTACATATCTTTTAATTTGACATATGAAAACAAACAAATTGAATTTGATAACAAAAATAACTTGAATTGGTCAAGTTATGGATCAATTTAACAGGGCTAGTTCATGTTCTAGTTACAAACTATTTTATCAGGCTAATAAGCTAATTAACTAATTAATTATGATCTTAAAAAACATAGCACAGTTCATCAAATTTCCAAAGATAACTAGATTTGGTCTAAAAATAGCTTAAATTGGTCAATTTAAGATCAAATTGACAGAACAGAGTCATGGTCGAGTTACAGGAGCTCGGAAAGTTCTTTTGCAACTCGGCTCGGTGAGCTAAAGGACAAGCTACACGAGCTCAGACTAAGTCGGGTTAGAGTAGCTCCACGAGTTATTTAGCAACTCGATGAGGTGAGCTAAAAAAACCAAGCTACACGCACCCAAAACGAGTTATTTTAATAAATAAAATAAGTTAATAAAGAAAATACATATGTCACTTTTTAATTAGCTCACAACGCATATGGGGGTCGACACGTGACACAGATCAACGATACCAAGAAAGACACATGTTGGCTTTAAAACAAATCCTTGGGCAGACGCGACACTTAAAAAAATTAAAGTTAAAGCCTCTTCGGGACAAATGTCACTTTTCTATTCCAAAACTGATAAAAAGCACGACAAGAGATAAATAAACATGTATAAATACGCGTAACTTTAAAATAAAGAAAATACATATGTCACTTTTTAATTAGCTCACATTTCACAATGCAGCTAATAAGATAGATTGAAAATTAATTAAAAGATAAACAATATTCTGACACTAGAACCGTATACACATGTCTTTAATTAATTGGATCACATTTCACAATGCAACACAAAGTGACAACAAAGTCTAAGTCAAACAAGCCACTTATTGAAAAATTAATGGCTTAAATAATTTATAAACCAAAATTGAAATATTTACAATGGGAAAAATAGAAAAATAACTCACAAACAAAGTTCGGATCCGGAAAAGGAATAAGAAAGGTGTCACAATCTAAATGGCAAATCCAAAACAAAGACTGACACCCTAACACAATTATAATACATGTTAAAAAATAATTGGATCGCATTTCGCAAGTCCATCTGAGGTGTTTTAGTATTGGAGATTTTTGGCATTTTAGGGGTTTTTGACAAGTGCGAAAAATAGAATACGTGTCATCGTTTAATTAGCTTAGACTTCACATATCATCAACTTAAAAAACCCGCGGAATGAAAAAAAAATAGAGATCCCGCGGTACAAAAGAAAGTTAATGAAAACCTGCGAAACAAAGAGCTAAAGCTTGACACCGCAAAGAATACTAAGACAAATGTCACTTTTCTATTAGCTCACACTTTGTAAGTCTGCCAAAAAATTGGCCGATATATACGTGTCCAAATGCTATTAAGATCGCATTATGCAGTGCACCCAAAAAGGATTAAAGCAAACTGAAGACATGTGGAGCCTTTTAAATGGCTCGCTTTTCACAAGACTGACAAGTGCAAAAAGGTGGCAAATTTTAATTAGATAACGATGATTGTCCCAAAGAAGGAGAAATAAGGGGATGGTGTTGGTGCTGACTGCTACAAATAAAAGACTAACAAATGCAAAATGTGGAGCAATTCTATTGGCTCAGATTTTGTAAATCTGACAAATGCGATAAAAAATATACTTGGAGCTATTTTATTGGTTTACCCTTCGCAAATGTCAGAAACAAGTTAAAAGATGAAATAGAGTACTTCAATAATGTACTGTGGTACTAGAAGATTGACAAAGCAGAATACGGAGCCACTTGGAGCAAATTTATTGGCTTAAGTTTCGTAAATGTCAGAAATAGCTAAGTCAAGTCTGACAATGCAAAGACACACGTAAATCCCTTATTGGCTCATGGATTGTGACTGAAAATCAGATAAACAATATTGGGGATGTCTAATGACACTACGAACTTGTTACAAATTGGTGTTAGAATTGATGAATCCTTTTGATTGGCTCGGGCTTCATAAAAACGGAAAAATGCAAAGCTAGTTGAAGCAATATGATTGGCTCAAGCTTCGCAGTCAAAAGAAGCTATATTTTAGCAAGGTCTTTAAGGCTGATTGTGATAAGTATGTCAGGGCCAAGCTAGATGACACAAAATGATTGGCCTAAGCTTTGCAAAGATAATAAAATGTTAGATTGAAGTCATTTGGCATTCTAAGAGAGGGTGCAACTTTGTAAACACAAAAAAGAACAACATGGAAGCGGTTCTTATGATTATTTACGTGGAGCAATATTATTGGTCCAAGCTTTGCAAAATTGATAATGACCGAAAATACGAAGCTAGATGGCACAAAACGATTGGCCCAAGATTCGCAAAGACAAAAAAATGGTGATTTTGGAAAATAAAGATTTTACATCCAGGATGAACTTAAAAGTCCCGAATAAACTGGATCTAACTAAATATTTTGGACCCACATTCAAAATATGACTCTAATGACTATTTACAATGGGAAAAAATAGAAAAATAACTCTTAGAAAAATAACTATAATAAACTCAAGTATAAGAAGATTGGGCACAAACAACGGATTCAAGCTGTAAATGGCTAAAACAAGATGCAAAAACACAGATCTAGGAAAACAAAAGCTTAATTATTAGGTTGTGGAGCTGAATTTCTTCACAAAGGCATGCATTTGAGGTTTACTGGTTTACACAATAAGGTTGTGCCGACACCAGTTGGGTAACTAACACTAGTCACCTGACAACAACCAACATCGGTTGGGTAATCGACACCGGTTACCTATGCATTTATGTTTTGATTTTAGACGTGGGATTTAATCCACCGGTTACCTATGCGTTTATGTTTTGATTTTAGATGTGGGATTTAATCCACATGTTAATTATAAAGGTGATATAAATGTTATAATTACATGCAAAGGTGCCCTAAGTTTGTATAATCTTATATAAGCTAGAAAACTAGGGTTAGAACATAAGGATAAAGGAAGAATGTTAATTCTCCTTCGTTGAAGATGAAGAAGAAGAAAAAGGTTGCATGAAGATAAAGCTTTAATGGAGAGAAGTTGGATAGAAGTAAATAACAGGTACATATGAATGGTAAGAAGAGTGTTATGTCTTCTACTGTATTTCCTTTGTATTGTCTTGTGTCAATGTAATGGCTTGCATAGTATGCAAAACACATAGTCTTTCATCTTTTAGATCCACATGTTGTTGTGAGATCTTGTATTATAGATACATGATATCATGTTGTATTGTTGGTCCATAGGAGATCTAGTATTGTAGCTTGTTGGAGAGCTTATGAATACATATAATATCTGTATATTGTAGAGGAGGTTGTTTTCTTGTTTGCATAGTGGCATATGTAGAGATGAATGAGAGACTTACTTCTTGGTGCAGAGTTATGGTTGCACATTGGTATACCCATGTGAGAGGTCTTTTTTGCAGATTCATAGGAGAGCTTGGTTGCACAGTGGGAGATGCAGTAGTTCCTGGTTATGTGATATCTCTGGTGGTGTTTTGGAGGCACGGTTATAGGGCACTCATGTAGATCCATTTAGCGATTTGGAGGAGGAGGTACTCTTGGAGAGATGCATTATACTCTTGTATGAAGAGTTGGTTTGTACTCTTGTTTACTATATATCGAGATCTCTATCTTTGGTGGACATAGCCTGCATTGGGTGAACCACAGTACATGTTGTGTACTTTGTTTTAATTTGGATTTTTTAGTTTATACTTCCACTGCTG
This sequence comes from Taxus chinensis, assembly GCA_019776745.2. Lineage (NCBI taxonomy): Eukaryota > Viridiplantae > Streptophyta > Pinopsida > Cupressales > Taxaceae > Taxus > Taxus chinensis. The sequence goes on along the minus strand of CM034147.1, from coordinate 653,705,985 downwards.
TAGATTTTGGGGAATTATATAGATCCGTATTTGCATGATTTGGTTTGTTATTGAATCTTAACACTATTATATAGTCCCTAATTCCCAACAAGATCTAAGCAAACAAAAGCTTAAAAACGATCTAAATAACCATTTATCCCATTTTAAATCAATATTTCAAGCAATATTAGGCGAGAATTGGAAGTTTAAACCCAGTTAGCTTGAACACGACTATGAAACTTTCGGGTCTCACATATCTATCAATAAACTTAAAGTTTCTTTGCCCTTTCAAGTGAAAAGACTTCTAGATCGATCCTACACATGCAAAATCACCACGCTCTAATACCATGTTAGATTTAGTAGGGGAAATATAATCTACAAATCATAGATCCACCATTAAAGCCGAATATTATAGATTATGACATGTAGTCGATTAGACAAAGAAATAATTTGAAATCGATAGTAAATAACAAAGCTTAATGAGCTAGAGTTGAAAGCAAATAATGAACAAGAACAAAAGACATATAACACAAGATTTAAGTGGAGAAACACAAAGGAAAAAAATCCACTATAAAAGTACCTTCTATATTAAGAATCTGATACAATTTAACCTAACACTTCCACTTCACTCCTCAGTCTTTCACTACGTCTGCAGAGCTATGTATCTTGATCAGTTAATACAACAATCACGACCATCTAGTTCATCTTGTATTATGCTAGTGTCTTATATAGTATGCTCTACTAACGTATCTTAGAATATGATCTTGGTCTTTAATACTGGAGTATATAAATCTAAATGTTGCTAAAGCCAATCCTGAGAGGGATCACTCACATTAATGTGGATTGGTGAATTAGTCAGGCCACTTCACTCTTCATTGTGAAAGACTTATTTTAATATAGTTTGATAAGACAAACTTTAATAATTTTGGGGCATACTGAAGTGGCTGATCCCACTTGACATTACCAACCCAACAGTTCCCGAACTCTACAATGTATTGAGCTCATTACCAAGCACTAATTAAGTGTTTAGAAACACTCTTGGGAGGTATGTATTGCTTGAGAGTATGAGCTAATTACTAACATCATCTTCGAAAACCTTGGATAAAAATGTATGCTCCCAAAATGTAAAGGATTATTCAAGATTTCAAGTTCTTACTTTTTTCCCTCCTAACACCTTACGGAGCTCCTATGATCAGCCGAAGAATTCAGGGTTCACAATTTGACTGCTCTTCCTTGCACCTGAAAACCCATTGTTGAACACACTAGCCTTGAATGATCAAAACTTTCCTAAATTTCTTCCAACACCTTCAAGGCTTTCAAATACCACCTTTGGATACTTAAGACCTTTTCATAACCCTCCTGGAGTAATGGATCTTGTTAAACATTTTTGCAAACTTATACATGTTCACCCAATGCATTAGGAATACCTTCAAGTAAAAGTTGATCATGACATAGAAGACATGTTAGCCCTGAGAGGGATTCAAGAAGATTTAGGAGAAATATTTCACATTGTGGCTTAGTTTTTATGGTTTAAGTTTTACATTTTTTGGGTTAGTCAATTCACAAGACAACATATCCATATGAATATCATCCTCTTACACTTATTTCTCATATCCTTCTCATATCCCTCTCATGATAATATGTGACTTCTTGATCCTTCACACATGATGGTCCTGGATGCCTCGATAGCATGACTAGCTCGTTTGTATTTGTTTCTCGAAGATATTTGGACACAATGCTAGAGTTAGAATATGATGATAATCAATTCACTCCTTAAGCCTCAATTTTAACCTTTGAACATGATGATATATTATTAATATCATAATTCACCTCCCTGCCCAAGATGTCACCTTAGTTGAAGCATGCTTATGATGTTTGGAAACCCTGTTTCTCAATTTCTCCTCATGGGGATAGGTTTACTCCTCTTGATAGAAGGATTGAACCTTAAATGAAACTTGGAGGAATGTCTGAGAATGAATTCCATGTTCTTGACCTCTAGAGTGTACTGAAACATTGCAAATTCCACCTCCCCGACTTGCAAGATGTGAGTTCATTACCAAGCATTGATTAAGTGTTTAGAAACACTCTCATAAAATATGCATTATTTGTGAGCCTGAGATGATTTCCACCATCAATAATAGTGATATTCTCTTATCATGCTCCTAATGACCATTCCCTTGATGATTTAAATCTCTATGAAGCTCTTGATGTTTCAGATCTTTCACAGACCTCATGATTTTTTTGATTACACCGATTTTCCTCATGATGCAGGGGTATCAAAGCAAGAGGTTATAGTAATGTCCAAATTTATTATCATCATGTTTATGGAATGAAGAAGTCATGAGAAGGGATATAAGAAGCAAAACCAAGTGCTAGTTGGAGCCAAAATGCTTGTAATTTCAAATTAGAGGGGTTTCCCTCCAAGTCAAAAATTCAAAATCTCTAAGTATATAAAAAGTGAAAAATATGGTGTCTAAGGTGTTTTGAAGGCTTTCTAAGGTATGTAACTATTTGGATATGTTATGTTAAGTCTTAAAGTGGGTATGATAAAATAAAATGTTGTCAAACAATGTAAATTACCTCATTATGGATGGATGGGCATGCGAAAGGTCATAGTGAGTCATAGGGACAATTAGGGTTGATGAGAGGAGAGAGATATGAGAAGTAAGAATTAGTTATAGGATTAATTCCTCAAGGAAGAGGAGCTGAGGGGAGAGGCAAAGAGATAATTTTGTATGTAAAGTTATAGAAAATTAAATAAACCCCATTCTACATTGCATATGGATCTCCTTCTTATACATTGTTGAGATTTCTCTTGATGTTGTGGCTAAGGTCTGTGATTCTATTGATGGGTATATACAATTATTTGTTTCTTCATAGTCATTTCATGGAATTTAATAGTGGGCACTTTGTTTCAACATGTAAATTCCTAATTAGAAATTGTAAATCTATATTGTTGTGTGTTTGTGGTATATTGGATTGTGAATATGGAAGATTATTTTATTTGACAAAAACCACGTGATGAGGGGTGTGGAACTATGCTACTTGAGTTTTGGAATTGAACAAGTTGTTATTCTGTGTTGCATGCATGAATCTATAAGATACTGTGGAATGATACAATGAGAAACTGATTTAAGGAGTTACTTTGCATGTGTGTGGGAACCATTAGACTTGAACAAAGGGGTAAGAAGACTATTCTCAGTAGTATTTTCCTTTGATTGAAGAATAAAACCACATGTAAGCCATTATGTTGACTGTGACTGTGTATTGGTGTACAAAATTGAGTATCTTGGGAAGAGGTAGGAAGAAACATTGAATTCAATAAGAAGAGTAGAGGATAATGTTTTACAAGGTTTCTTTTGATGCTTTAAGATCAAATGGTTGAGAGATGTTTATGTTATTATTTATCCTGAATGTAACTAGAGGTTAAATAGACAAACCCTACCGAGACATTCCTGTAGCTACAAGTCAAACACGATCTAGAAGATTAACTAATGCAAGAACCTTCAATGCTAGGATAAAAACAAGGGAATAGTTGGGACCATTCGTGTGTCCAAAATTCTAGGTTTAAAAATGATTACAAATCTTTTTACAAGATTATTTTCTTTCTTGGGTTGAAGACAAGGTATAATTAAGGCTTAGGTTTTTAAAACCCAAATCGGGGAATTTAGACCCCAAATTTGCAAGAATCAACAAAGAAAATGTCCTTGAAATGAATATGAAGTAATTTTAAGTTTTCTTTGGTCAAAATAAAAGATATAATTGACAATTAGCATGCACAGTTACAGTCACAGTTTGAAGACCTAAAGGGAGACTGAGACACAGGGTTTTTAGGGATGTTTTACAAAGAAACACATTAAAATCTTGCACAGAGGGAGAATGCATAACTAGGTATTTAGGAAACCCATAAGTATGATTTGAAACCACATGGATTCAAAGGTACACTAGAAAATGCACAAGACCAGCGCTAGAAGAGAGTTAATAGGATAAAAATGAGACTAGGTGATAACAAGAGAAGTTTAAAGGGTTGAAATTTGAAATTTTTCATGCATTACACTGAGCCTAAAGGGTATCTGAGGATGTGTTTGTTTGGTTTTGGATATGACTAGATGTGCATAATCATGGATCTTGCGTGGGAATGGCTTTTGAGAGCTAAAATAGGACAAGATTGATTAAAATTGAGAGGATTAATGATTTCTTTGATTAATTGTCACTTTTTGAATGGTTTCATGTTAGTCTAAGCATGGTGAAACAATATAAAGAGTTGGAAGGAGAAAATGGAAGCAAAAAAGTCAAAATTTGTGCTTGATTTAGAATTAGGACACTTAAAGCTAGTGAAAAGAATTAGGACACTTAAAGCTAGTGAAAAGAATAAGGTGAAAGTCTGAGCAAATGAGGTTTTACAAGAAAATGAGTCATTTTAACAGTTGATTGGGCTTGTGTAAAAAATATGAGAGTAGAATATGGGGGTTGGAAGGGTAATTTTTAGGTTGATTGTGCCATTTTTGCATATTTGAGCCTATAGAGATTGTTGGAAAGACTTCTAAAAACATAATACTAATGAGAATGATTTAAATTAGTTGCTATGAGTTGATGAATGCATGAAAATGTGTTGGAGCTCTATATCACCCCATGATGTTTTAGATCCTTCACAAACCTCATGGTGACCATTCCCTTGATTATTTTAATCGATAAAAAATTACATATGTGTTTTGATTTATTACATGTTATAAGGAATTGCATGAGCCCATATATTCGAGAAATTGTTGTTACCTTTGGGAGTTGCGAGGTTTATTAAATATAGTTTTGACACATCTAAAACTCCTAAAAATGTAAATAACCAATCAAGAAGACCCCAAAACCTAAATAATGACTACATTATTTCACAAAACAAAGATTGATTGTAGAATTTAAACCCTAAAAGTTTTAGGTTGAATGCTGAAATCCTAAAAAATACATATATACAGATCATATTAGAATATGAAAATCTATCTTCTAAACTGTGACTGATGGAGCTGTGAGACTAGTTCCATAAGGTGCAGAGTGACCCTAATTTCTTATATTTACTAAAATAAATTTAAAGTATAAGAAATAATAAAGTATACAGATCAATAAATGAAAAACTTTAGTAACTATATCCCTCCCATAAACACATATACCACATAGAAAATAGGAACACAAACATGCTATAATGCACTTGCGTTTTAGGCTTATTAATTACCAATTCTAATTATTCATAACACACTCACACTTTCCCAAAATGTGCTCGCGTTTTTCTTCAAATTGAAAATTTGGCAGCTTTTTGGTCCCCCATCTCTGTGCACTTGCCCATGTACATATATATACATGCAATATATATTTATGTGTATATATTCATGTATAGATATGTAATATGCATACATGTATTACATATACATGCACACATATATACACACACACACGTATATACATACATATGTTTATGTGTATGTGTGTATACATATAAGTACATGTATAATATATGTGTAATATGTACATATATACATGTATTTATTACACGTATATATACATATAGTAAATGTACATATATGTGCACATATATACATGTAATATATACACATGTGTATATGCATACCTTACATGCGCGCGCACACACACACACACACACACACACACACACACACACACACACACACACACACCGACATATTTTAAACCAAATGTTTAAAATAACAAGGTCGTGTTTCCAATGTTTAATAGTTTTATCAAATATTCGAGTTTTAGTTGAAGCTAGAAAAAGAAAGCAACAAGAGTCACACCAATTAAATGATCATCCATTTAAGCCTTTCTCAATGATGCAACATGCACTTTATAAATCCATCCTTCATGTCTAACAAATAATACTAGCCATCAATTTTATCTAGAAAGGGTAAGACAATGTTTCTTGAGACATAATTTACACAAACATTCACAAATTCATGATTTATCTTCTCTCCATGACATTGTGAAAGTGATTGCATTCTTCCATATCTTGAAAGTACTCCAGAGATTGGATCTAGCAACTCACTTTATCTCCTTCATTGAATTGTGTTTTTTGTGGACCGTATAAGGAGAAAAAACAATATAATTAAATATACATATTACAAATCTTTAATAAAAATACAAGAAATAATTAGGAATTTAAATTTCACATTCTTACTTTTTTAGCTTCTAAGTCCTTTCTCCACTACTTATGAAGTACAGATGATTATGATGTTTTACGTGCATTTCTTGTTAGTGTAGAATCAAAGCACCCTCGAACGTCCGCAACCAGATGGGTTGAGACTTTCAGTGTGATTGCACAACATGGAGCATCTCTCAAAGTGTGGGACCTTGCGAGTTGAGAGAGCTCTCCGGATTGAGGCCGGTTCCTATTCCTCTATTCAGGTGCATACAAATAAATTTTAGAGGATCTATTCTAAGCCTATTCTATCTACCAAGAAGATAGGGTTGAGAGATGAAAGAAAATAAATCTAAGATAATGAGGTGATGCACCAAAGGAATGTTAGACGCTCGTTTTGCAGTTTAACAAAGATCATGAAATGTAATGCAAACACTATGCATAAATGACCAAATCACAACAAGAGATCAGAGAGACAATAACGAATACATGAGAGGGTCGAGAAACATCCACAGACATATATTATTGCTCAGGAATCAATATAATATACTGTATTAGCCAAGAAGCAAAACTTGTATTACAACCCGAAGGAGAGGTTAGAAAAGCTACACAAATCCTTCTGTGAACAAAATAAGAACGGAGAGCAAAAAAAAAAAATGTTCAACCTTTTATAATGAGTCCCGACCCTACTTTTATAGATTCAACACAGAGAGAAGAAGGAGAGAAAGGTGGGAACAATTAATTCAAGGCTCAACTACTATCATCAATGCCTCCTGCAAAATCCACCCCAAATTTGTCTTGACTGCATCAATTACTGGTTTGGTGTCTCGAAGGACGAGGAAATGATTGTTCAAATCGAATCCAAATTGGTTTTTGGGGCAAATAGATCCTGTATTAATGGCCCAAAGACGTCCTTCATTTTCCCCACCTAACCTCTCCAAACTTAAAGTTTCAGATCTCCATGGCATAAACGAGGCCAAGATATTTCCAACGGTGTCAGATTTGCTGGACTTCAAGCCCCCGAGTCAAAAGATATGCCCATTTGAAATTTGAAACGGGTCCGTAAAAAATGGCAGGAACCAGCTACCAAAATGGGCCCCCTTTTGAAACCGGACACGTGGAGGGCTGGCGCATGTCTGAGGGCAGCCTTTGTATTTTGCTTTTGGAATTACGCGGGGCTGACACGTGGTTTCTTCGCAACTTGCTCAATTCTTTCATGTTTTTTGGCTAAGTCTTTTGCTCGGTGTAGTCATATATATGACAGGGGCCACGCGGAGTCCTGGTGCTTGTCTAGAAACCTTCCCTTAATTCTTCTCTTGAATCAACATCGTGTTGACACTTGGCACCCTCCGCTTCTTGTCTCAATGCTTTGAATATTCAAACCCGACCCTGTCCCTTTGTGAATAGGGCAGGTAGAGGCGTCTGTTAGCTCTCCATACTTAGTCGATTTTTGGGCCTACTTGTCCCACCTTTTTAACTTGGACTATGTGGCGAGCTTGCGTTCATTTTTTTCTAATATTTGGAGGTGCGCCACTTGGACACTTGGCAACGTCCACTATCTCCTCCATACTTAGTCATTTTTGAGGCTCGTTTTGAACCGTTTCAGAGCCCAAAAACTTCGAACCTTCACCGTTCCTTCTCTTTGAGCATTTAGCTTCTTTTGACACTGTTTTCTCCTTCCCTGACCTTGTTATTCCATTTTCGAGCCCGCATGTAATCTGTTTGCTGGATTTGGAGCACGGATTCACTCGACGGAGCTGTTTCTTGAATTTCTTCTTGCATGGGGTCATTTGATCTTTTGCAGGCCCTGCCACTCCATTGTAAAGTCCCTTTCATAACCTGTTTGTAGGATTTGAATGTGAATTCTCTGGTTTCTTCTCGTGTGGGGTCGTGGCTGATCAATTTTGCCGTGGGGCAAAATATGGATAACATTTCTCACTTCACGCATTCTATCTACTTTAATATTTGAATGACAACGATGATTTCCTTCTATGTTGTTTCTTTATTTTAAGATGGATGGATGCATTGTTGTCTTCAATCACAAATAAATATATATATATTATATATATATATATATATAAATAAATATATATATATTAGATTTGGATATTTATGAATTAGTTTAGATGGATTATATGCAAAATAATTACATGTGAAGGATGAGACTAAATATTTTGATTCCATGTAGTATTAAGAGGTGTAACAGAAGAGGAAATCGAATATGGAAGTTTTTGAGCCAATGAGGAAGATAGTGATTCCATTTTTAGTGAAATTCCATATAACCTATGTTGGATCATTTTTTCTCAAACATCCAACATGTGAAGCCTCCCCTTCATGAACTATGTTTTTTGCAATTGGTGGTGATGTACTTTATTCCCTTCTCTCTTTTAACATCCTATTTATTTTGGCATCATATTTTGTAATTTGACACATCTCATCCACATAAGGACTTTTATTATGCTTAGCCACTTGCATAACCAAGTAAGCATGAGAAAATTATAGTTAAAAATTTATTGGGATTAATAAGAACATTACTAGAATTCGTTACAATTATTTCCATTACAAAAATTAAAAAAACTTCTTCTACCCCTCTTACCCCAACTTATATATGAATCCTACAAACCACATGAATCCTTACTTTCTTCCCCCCAACAATTCTAGATACATAATATTAAAAACGTAAAGTGTCTTTTAATATTTCCCATCGATAATGTTGACAACTCTCTCCTTTCCATCCAAAATGAGTATTATGTATTTCATCCTATAGTTATTAATGAAGGTCACATTCTTTCTTTCTAATCTTTTTTAGATATATTTCCCCGAACACACTTAAATAAGTTATCCATTTTATGAATAATGAGATCGATATTTCTACATTCTTGTATTGATAAACATATGATAGAAGCATCCAAATAGGACCCAACACACATTCCTAATTTTATAGCCCACATTATGGCATTTTTCCCTACTGGATTTCCATCACTCACTTGTATCAACTATGCCAACAAACTCCATATATTTCTAAATTTTCATAACATTCTCTTGATGCTGATACTCATATTTGGTTAACCCTCCTTCCAATATGTCATCTTTTCCAATATGTCATCTTTTCCATTATATGATATTTCATTGATTGCTTTCTCACTAACTAGACCCCTCCATGAATTAAATATTTGGAATGCTGAGCTTGATAAGTGTTCTTTCCTTCGAGATATTAATTCCTCTTTTGACTGTTTGTGATTAAATGTAATGGTAGGCTGATTACTAAGTAAAAGCCTAGAAGTTTTTACCCTTTATTGAAAAGACTCCAAAAAGTATGATTTTCCCATTTTAATAGTGGAAAATTGATAATATTATTGAAAATACTCCATAGGTATTTACATCTAATGGTGTGCTAATTTAATGTTCTAAGATGCCAAAATCTACATTGATGAGACTACAAATTGATATTTATTAAAATTATGGTTTCCATCTACATCTCATACACATTATACGATTTTTGAACATACTCACATACATAGCTACAATAGTTACAAAAGCCAATATTCACACCTATTTTTCCAACATGTAACCTTTCAACTCCATAAAAAATGTTGTTGTAAAGAAGTATGTTGATTATTGTTATATCACTAGAAACTACTATTTTTTGTTATGAAAAAGTATTATTCTTATAACCATTTTAACATGTTGATTATATGTTCTCTCATGCATTATCTATATGAATAGTTGCTACAAACTAAACTAAGAAAGTAAATGAACTACATGGAACATAAAAACATAGATTAATGCAAGATTTTACCATAGAGAAATTTAACGTGGGAAAAGTCTATAAGAGTGAGGTTGTTCCTTCAAAATTCTACTATCATGCTACAATATTTTCAAGCCAAGTGCTCGATTTGATACTTCAAATCTATTATGGACCTATAAATCTTATTAATATAGTATGAGGAAAAAGCACTCAAAAACTAGTTACATTTGAAATACATAAAAATTTCAAACATAAAATAAAATATGTCTTTACATGTTGCAAACATGCAATGCTATTTTTCACAGTTTCAAGTAGATTCCAATTCATCTCTTATGTATGTACCCACTTCATTTGTGTTCTCATCCAATTCATATGTGCCATCATCCACTTTATTTTTCCCCTCATATTTTTTACACGCATAAAATATTCAATTTTATGGTCTTCACTAGGCTTGAGATTCACATATTCAAACATTCTAGCATCATTTTCACGATATTCACCCACTATTGTATCTAGTGAAAAATATGTATGTTTCCCATCATTCATTATGTAAATATCCATTTTTCTATGTTTTTAATGAAGTTCCATTTGAATGACATAAAACCATCCATGGTTTCTTATAAGATCTTCAATTAAATATGCTTTCTTGATATGAGAAGGGAAGACAAATGGTTCATAATTTTGTGTTAAAGTTTGATGCGTATTAGCAAGTATAAATCCATACTCACTACGTTCTATTGTAGATGGTTGATCCATTTAAATTTTAATACTATAGGAAATTTTCCCCATAATCAACTTGAATAATATCTTGTATAAAACCCACATAAAATTTCTCCTCACTTGAATGTTGGAATTCAACAGTAACAACACAATCATAATTTATCTTTCCTTTATTATTATTTTCCACTCTTAAATGATAACCATATGCGCATATTACACCATATTTATAAGAACGTCATGATGGAAGTTTTGAAATCTCATAATCATGATCTGGTATATGTTTTCCTTTTTTTCTAGTGGTTTCCTCATTGCATCATCACAATTGTGGAATGCTATTAATGAGCTACCTTCATCGCCATGATGTTTGTAATTTCAAGATGGAGGTATGCCCATGCGATTATCTTCATGATATTTTCTACAAACATAATTAACATAAAATATTACAATAATTAATGCATGGGTGAAGGAAATTAATACAAACAAATCATAAAGTGTAGATAACACACCTGCATAACTTCTCCATTGTAGACATGTTTTAAAGAACATAAAAATGTATCGCAACTCTTTCATGATATGCTAGATAGAAGTGAAATAATTTTCCTTCAAATAACTTGACTACATCTTTATCGTATTCATCATCATTCCATACACATCGGGTTATAATATACTAATATCTCATATACTCTATACAAAGCCTAATCATTTTTTGCAATGAATGACCCTAAGACATGATTCCTTCTAGCCTTTCCTTGGCATGGACCACTTAAAAAAAACCCTTATATAATATTCTATAGGATACGTCCACATTGTTGTTACTTGGCCACAATACAGTAGTTCCTTCTCTATATGTATTAGAAGATGCATACAAATATTATGGACATATGATGGAAACTCACTCTCCAATAAACAAAGGAATTCAACAAAGTCACTCTTTAAATACATAAAATTTGATGGATCTAACACGTGGAAGCTCAATTTTTTTAATAACAAACATGACCTTATAATTTCTTATCTTAATCCCTTTTCCAAACTTGATATGACCATAACAGGAAAAAAATTCTCAATCAATACATGATAGTCATGCGATTTAAGACATCTTAAACATTTATTATAAGTTTTATGGATCATATAATTACTTACATATCTACTCAGAAATCATGTGTGAAAGAAGACACTTATGAATCGCTCATATTATGCCTTCGTCAACACATAAGGAATATGATGCCTAATTAATCTTCCATCATTTATTTCTTTGACCCAAAGTTTTTGATAAATATTTAGCTATTGAAAATCCTTTCATACATTTTCTTATCCTTCCTACCAAAAACAAGTCTCTAAAATGATACAAGCAATATTTTTCTTGCAATACATCAATTCAACTGTTCGCCTAATGGGTGAATCCTTAAAGTATGGAAACTTGTAAAAAATACTCTCATTTTACTCTAGTTTTATAACCCATATCGTCTTTACCATTAGGTCTTACATTGCTTGTGAAAAACAACATAAGCTTTTGTGCATTATCAATAATATATTTATTTCCCGTGGTTGTGCTTAAAGATCTTCCTCACCATCAAAATGATATGTTTTTTAACACTATGGATGATCCATTGGAAGGTAAGCATGTTGTAAAAGTAATTACATTTTTAAAATAGCTTGAATTCCATACAAAAGAATTCAAAATGCATGCATGAAATCCATTGTAACAATGAATATAGAGGCCTACTAATGTGCCATATATAGGAAGATCATGTATTGTAAAAATTAATGTAGCTCTTAAAGTGAACTTGGATAGAGAACCTTCCCTTGAGCATTGAAATCTTCAAATCCTTTCCAATTTTTTTCCAACCATCAAATAAAGGCTCTAAATAAAAACCAATTATATTTGAAGTCACACCCCCTTGATATAATCAATGATATTATTAAGAAATAATTCATAGTTTCCAACCACATAGGAAAATCATAACTGATAAAAATCTGGCCAAGTTGACCAGTACTCATATATAAGAATGGGTTCAATCCATTTAAAGACAAGCCCAAACTTATATCACAACTATTATTAACAAAATTCAAGCCATCTACTATCAAAATCTTTGAGCACATGCAAATTAATAATGTGCTGTTGTTTTCTCTCAAGGATCCTATTTTGGGCATGCCATTGCATTTGTTTAGTAGTGTCTCAACACCTATACATTCATAGTATATATGGAATAAGTGGAAAGTGAAGAAGGACCTTTCTTGAAGCATTTAATTTTGATCCTGATATATATTGCTCTTCTCCACACTTAGGGTTCGGTCAAATTTTTCAGTGTTTTCTTAAATAGTACACAACCCTTCACACACATGATTTTTTATGTGCCAATCCTATCTTGGAAAGTAAAACCTTACATTTATAAAATGTATTTGGAAATTTGGAATTAAATGCTAATAAATCTTGTAGTAATGAAAATAATTTATCCCACTATAATTTATCCACCCATGAACCACTTGTAAATTGAGAATTCGAAGGATTGATGATAACAAACTAGGTTTAAAATTAGCATACATAGGTTTAAATAAAGAATCCATTAATTTTTTCCAATCACTTGGATCTTCATATTCAGAATTTGTGTCACCCTTGACATTAACTATTTTTTTTCCTTCACACGATTGCAAATTCTCATTTAGTAATCTAGAGATTTCAATTCATTCATCGATATTTAGTCCCTCATTAGGCTATCTTATACTAGGTAATTCCACATATAAATCATAATAATATTGACTAAAGGGTGTAATCCAATAATTCCCATAGCTTCTTATATGGTCTTTGACCACTTTCCTTGGTTTCATCTTCCCACTGCTGAATTGCTTGCATGGGCATAAATACAACATGACACCCATCATATTACCTTCAACCTCATCAAAATCATGGTGCCTTCCATATGTAAATATTGGCGTTGATTCATCCTTGGTATTATACTAGCAGTTGATCCTCTATGGGGAGAAAGGGTACGCCGTTATTAGAGAAACAATAGTCATCGCAATAACGGGCAATGAAACACTGTAATTCTACAAGCGAACTATATCGAAAACATCCATCACAAAAATAACCAATTAAGACCATGAAAACAATGTATACTAAAATCAATCAATGCAACATGTACAAACAATATCCACTGGGAAAGGAAACAGGGAAAAACACCCGAACAACGTGCAATCAAACACCAAAAGCGAGGACAAAATCTGCAAGTTGACACATACACAAATGAATCACATACAAAAGGTAGGGAAAATCTCCATGCTAGGTCTATGCAGATGAGATTCCCATGTTTACGACTGGTGGGCAGCAACATAAAGTGAAACATATTTAAGAACCATATTTAAATAAATACAAGATCATATTTAAGAACCATATTTAAATAAATAAATGACCGGCCATTTGTTACACTAAAAAAAATACGACGGTGACCTCTGATCTGCGACATGAAGCGGAAAAAGGGACACCTAAACCATTTTCTATCATCACTGGTAAAAAAGTAAACTAATAGTGACAACTAATAATAACTATGTGAATATACAACTACAATAATACATGGGCGCACAAGACAATTATATAAATTGGAAAAAAACCAGGCCATTTGAATTTCAGAAATCAGGGGAGGCTCTTATTATAACAATGAAGAACACACAAACACATTTAAAGAAACATGAAAGAAGTATATACAAGTGAAATTAGAAATAGAAATTTTATTCACAAATATGCCAAAATTGGCTGCACTACAACACAACCTCACAGACTCCAGAAAATATGGACATGTAAACATATCCTAAAAAACTACAGGTCCGAAACACAAAAAAACAAAAATGGATACCTACATGAGCAGTCTGATCCAAGCGACAAAGCAATGCAATAAAAAACTCTATTTAAGGGGAGAATGGTGCAAATAAAATTAAGGTGAAGGAACTATAGTAAATAGTAACCAAAGCCAAATTGATGCATAAAAAAGCTAGGAAAAAATAGAGATTGATGAGGTAGGACAATAATAGGCAGCAGGTGCTACCAGTAACAATGGGCAACTAAGGATATAAGCAACACGAGACGAAGGGACACACAACAAGCAGGGATGGGCGTGCAACAAAAGGAAACTCACCGATGCATGTACCATATCCTCACTGAAACCATGACCAATCAAACACAAAGACACAAACAACAAAACAAAAGAGAAAACAGGGTCAACCACATAACACGAGAAAAAAGGCAACCGAACGCACTATGAAACGCCTATAGCGTAATTAAAATGAAGGAACACTATAATAACTATCTATATGCCAACGCATTCTCAATATCCATTTTCCTATAGACACAAAATCACATACTTTGGGTAATTATCTAGTCCTGATTATATACTACTATTCATATGACTTCTAAGTAAGAAAAGTACTAATTAACCCATGTATTTGGCCACCTTTCTTTGTCTTTTGTTGCTCCTTTCCGTCTTGCACCTTTACTAGCTCTTTTTTCCTTATTATACTCCAAATTTTATCATCTTGGACATCAACGCCCATCTAGGACGCCAGTGCCAGGCGCCCTCGTCCCCTTTGGGTGCCCCTGACTCCTTTATACTTTAATCACACTTTTTGGGTCCTGTTTATCCATTTGAGCATCTTATATTTTTTGTAGCCAACCTTTTTGGGGTTAATTACAAAATTCAAGCAAATGAATCATATAAATATAAATTCATGTGATCATAATAAGGGACCAAACACTAAGCATTAACTATCACCACCTAAGGTTGCATCCATCTATCACCATCACAAGGAACACAAGGGATGGTTATTCTGCATACACTTCATAGGATGGAAGTTAATTATATTCCATGCACACATCTACTACATTTCTTTACATCTATCTTATTTTCTCACTATCAAGTTTGACTCACACAAGAGCCACCTAGGGCATGATTCCACACACACACACAAATATAACTATATTCGGTATGAGATGTAGTGCAACACTCAGTCGTAAGTTCAACATTGTGACACCTGAGGACAACCTGACCCCTCATTTTGCATCTTTAGTTTTTAGGATTTGCTATCTATTTGAGGGTTTTGCAGGTCATTGTTTCATTGCAGGTTTTTATCGACCTCGACAATCATTGTGTGACCTCATAGAGACTAAAGGAGAACAACAAAGAATACATAACGACCACTTAGAGGAGGTTTTCTGAGCATTTCCACAGACCTAGGTGCCCAGAAATAGGTATAGGGTGCATGTAGACGCCTCTGTCCCTCTCCAAGCACCCCAGTCCAACTTATTCTCCTAGATCTGTATTTTTCTGAGCTTCGGTGCGACGGTCAATGCTTCGTATTTTCCAGGTTTTCAGCTCTGTACACCTCCGGGATTTATGCGAATCAACTAAGGCTTCTTACGCTCTCTTTGCACTTACAGTTTCTACTTCATTGCTTATTTTTCTTAGGTTAATTTCTATATTTAATTGTTTATTCATTTAATGCTGCAATAACAATCAAATTAGGCTTATAAATTCACATTTAGCTTAATCACTTCGTTATCAACTTCCCTTCAACAGACCGATCACTCTTAACTTTAAGACTTTGATATTTGTGTAGGTTTTTAAATTGATTGCATAAATACACATGCTATGTTATGAGAAATGCAACTCTATGGGAAATTAAAATTTTGGGTGTGTTCTAGAAAAAATCCCGTCTACTTGTAACTGCATTTCCCTCTTCCTATAAAATTTCTTTTCCATTTCTCTCTTCCTCGTTAAATTTTTGAAATTAAAAAACATATATTTAATTTGTAAGATATTTTGTAAAAGACAAATAATGCTAACAATTTCCTTTTTACATGTAAATTTTATGTACCCTACGGTGTTTTGGGGGAAGCTTACTCGCATTAAAGGATAATATGTGAAAAATGTCTTCATATAAGGGTGTAAGGGTATGCCGTGCAGTAGTAGTATTAATAGGCCAAGCTGATCTTAGATAAATATTCCAAGCAATAGATAATTAATATGAGATAGCCCTGATGCTGTTAACACCCCGTCTCTTGCAAGAATGTGACGCCTGAACATATCTCTGGTAATTTCTTAGCCAACAGATTATGGACGTCCACCACCAATGCATTGCACATTCTCTTCACCTCCACTGAAGACTCTATTTGCACTATTGCACGTTCTGCCACCATCTTTATAAATGTATTTCCTATTATTTTGAAGTGAGGACTCACCAGGCATATGGATGTTATTTATACAACATCAACAAAGGTTATTACTTGAAATGGGGATATCTGTATTGAAAAATAAGCATAATCTTACCAAGTCCTTCGATTAAATCCAGGCTCCAGAAAATTACCCTCCCCATGAAATATTCATCCCTCAAATCAACCAAAATGCAACATACGAAAAACCCAACCTATAATCTCTAGTTCAATTCTATAGTGGACGTAATTTTACAGAATACTAACATGCTCACTGCCAATAAAAGAAAAATTCATCCTTGAAATCTTCATGGCCACGATTTCTGGGTTCTGGGTCATGGAGAACTATTCGATCCCTTGAAGGACACAAAAAAATTCAACCTGGTAAATCCTCCAATGAAGAACACTATACCGATGTTCCCATATGGTTGACGGTTATAAGATTCAAGGCTGCTAATCCATGGGTTTGGTAGTTCCATTGTCATGTAGAAGCTCATTTCTTTATGGGGACGGGTGTTGTGTTTGTAGCAGGAACGGAAAAAATCCCAAGACTACCCAGATCTATAATGGACTGTGCTGATAGCAAGTTCCTTTTCAGGTCTTGAATTTCCCATGGTTCTAAAATCTATGCTTTAATTTGACAATTTTTCTTTCATTTGTTTTCGAGCATGATTTTGTAGACTGTGTCCAAGAAGGTGTAGTCACTAAATCAAACGCTTTGAGTCAATATTTAGTCCCAGTCTCATACTACGATTCCTATGGTTCTTGAGTGAAAAGAATAATAATTAGCCCATGTATTTGGCCATTTTTACATTGCTTGTTGTCATATTTCTCACCTTACGCCTACACTTTCCCAGTTTGTTTTATCATTCTGCGTTATTCCTATTTCTGACTAGGGCACCGAGCCAATACTGGGGCACCCTAGGCAACCTAATACCTTTCACACTTTCCCGCCACCTTTTGGGCACTCTCTAACCATCACCAGAGCATTTGAGATTTCCATATTTTTGGTAGTAGGCCTTTTCAGGGTTAATTACAAAATTAGAGCAAGAGAACTATATAAATATAAAGTTATGAGATCATAATGAGGGACCAAGCACTAAGCACTTACTATCACCATCTAGAGAGGCATCCATCAAAGGCACCTAAAGCTACAAATGCATCCATCTAGCTCCATCACAAGACACACAAGGCTGGTTCATCTGCATCACACTTCATAGGAGGTTAGTCTATTGTTTTGATGCACACATTTATTACATTCTACATCTAGTTATTGCTTGCTACTTCAAAAAGTGTGACTCGCACAAGAACAACCAAGGGCACGATTTACACACACACACATAGAACTACATCGGGTCTGAGATGTAGTGCAACACTCAGTAAGTCCACCATTTTAGACGTTGATGACAGTTCGACCCCTTCATATGCATATTTCTTTTTTAGGGGTTTGATTCTTGTCTTGTGGTTTTACAGGTCCCTCATTCATCAATGATTTCCAATGACATATTGCGCAGTCCAGCGAAGCTAGTGCGATAGGAAGCAATTAAAGGCGAACATCCAATGACACATCAGAAGAGGGTTTCAGACTATTTCCGTAGACCATGGCATCTAGATCTCAGACCAAGGCGCACACATGCACCCCAGTCCAGTCAAGGAGCTTGGACCTATGATTTTTGTGGCTTTTGTGTGGTTGTTTCCTCCTCCTATTTTTCCGGTTCACACTGCAACACAGTCCCGCATCTTCGTCGAATCAGATAAAAAATTCGGAGTTCCTGCATATTAGATAGGAGAAAAACGAATTTGCTGCTCATTTCATCCAGAGATGGCGCCAAGTTCTCTATTCCTCTACAAGTGCACCTAACATGGACCGGATGGAGCTTTGCGATCTTTTCCTTCACTTGCTCAATTGAGAGACTAATGAAGAGGTCCAAAAGTTTCCTTTCCGTAATTATGAGGAAGTATTGGAAGGAGTGCTTTAGATTGACCAAGCCTCTATATATAGTGGGCGTAAGACCTATGATCTCAATGGGAAATTGGTATCCCCAAATCAAAATAATGTAAATTGTCAAAACAATGGTGCTAACAACCAAGGACCTAAAGGTATGAATCACAATCATGGTGCTACTATGAATGGTGCTACTGATCAAGCCAAGAACATTGGTTTTCCAAACAACGGAAACACTAACCATAACAACTCAGGAAATCAAAGAGGCCCTAACACTATGTCTTCATTCAATATGGTTGATGTAAATCGTCCATCGCAAAAACAAAATCAAACCTAGGGTCCAAACCAGTATCAAAAATCTGGCCAAGGGGAAACGAATCATGGTTATAACAACCAATTCCAAAACTAAAACTGAGGTTATAATCAACAACAACAAGACGCTTATCAAAGACCAAGAGATTACGACCTTAACATATATTTTGGTTTCCATAAGGTTCGAGGTCACGACAATAGGACTTGCCACGATTGTAACAAGTTTCTGCAAAGACTTCCCAAAAACCAAAGGCAACTCTTTGTAGACATGTTCTTAGAAAATATTGAAACAAAGTTGCAATCTGGCTATATAGGACCTGCAGCTCCTCAGAATGCTAATGTGAGCATTTTTCAAGATTCACTCTCTATGCATCCTGAAAATTTCAAGGTGAATTCACAAAGCACAAACAAAGGCATTCCTATGACCATGAAGCCTCAACTTCCAATAACTCTCGGGTCACTCCTAACCTTGGTTCAAACAATAATATAAAAATCTTGGGATTAGTTGAGATAGTGGTTGAGTGTGAAGTTAATGCAATAACTCGGATGAAGGAGTATGTTTCACAACCCCTACCTAATCTTTCCTTTCCACAGGATGACGTTCCTACAATCACAAAACCAATAGGAGCATATGATTTAATATCGGATTTGAACAAGACCTTTTCTCACATTTCATTCCTAGATTTGTTGAAGAATTCACCTCCACATCGCTCTGTGTTGTTTAATGCACTAGGTCTTGGTCATCTAATCCATGTTACGCCACCTCCTAGCGCTCAAATAAATCATATTGACTTTGACATACATCCTCCAGGACATAACGATAGGGATACTCGGTTTGTTTTCGATATAGACAAAATGCCATCTGATGCTGAAATTTCCTGAAGAGGTGATCCTGCCTTATTTTTACAAGTCTGGGTTTACAACAATCACATTAAGAGAGCCATGATTGATGATGGGGCTACTTTAAATGTGGTTCCCTTCTCTTTCTTGCATAAGTTGGGATATGGAGAGACAAATTGCTCCTCTATAAGAAACACGTTACGCGGGTACGACAGTCTTAAAGTGACCTCGATTGAAACCATAGTTCTTCCAATCACACTTGGTCCAAAAACCATCTTGATGGAGTTTTACATTATCAATAGGGAAACTAGTTATAACATGATCCTTGGGAGACCATGGATTCATCGAATAAAGGCTATCCCCTCTACCCTATTCCAGGAGATTAGATTCCTCCATTTGGGGAAGGTCTTCATCACTTAAGGGGATCCTAAGCCCTTTGATATACACTTAGAAAACCTCAAGAAGAAGAAAAGGGTCCATACGGAGTATGAACTTCCTGCGAACCAATTGAACAAACCACCTCTAACAAAAGAGTTAGTCCCGGTCACCCTGGACGTTCCAAAGGTTGAAATCCTTGACCCAAAAACATTTGAGGTGGAAAAAATAGATAAGGGTAAATCAATATTTGTGGAAACAGTGTCCACTAAAACCACATCGGAAATTATGAAACTCTTAGAAAGTGACGATCTAACCTTCCTCCCGTTTGAACCACAAGGGATGGATAGTCTCATCTCTTCCATCCGATGACCTAGGTTTAGGTGTAAACATGATAGAATTGACGAATGAAGAAGGGAAATTTGAGATTGGAATGATGCCCATCAAAACCATCTTTATTCGTTGCTCTATTCTAAACCCTGGTTTCGACCCATGTGCGTTTGAAACTAAGTTTGTCATATCCATGGGGCAAGGAATCACCATTCAACAAGAGTTACAAGTGAACACACCACTCTACATAGGAAACAAGGCTGAGCAACATAGTCATGCTCACCCACACACCATGTCTCAAGAATGTGACAAAGAGGTTCATGAATGCCTCTTTCAGAAAAATGATTTTAATGATTGCAAATATACACTTCTAGGAAAGTGTGGTAAGTTTAAACCCAGAGTGGAAGGCCCTTGTCAAGAGAACGGAAATTTTGAGGATCATGGTTCTCGGCTGTGTACACCTAGGGGTGAAGAATTTAATATTCGTCAACTTTCTTCACCTTAGCTATCCTGACATGTAGTTTCACCTGCATTCCCATATGTACATTACTACATCCGCTTTGCATTTTCATCTTCCATTTCATTTTGTAAAATTTGTGATCAAGGGACTTATTTTTTATAGCAATTCATAAAAAAACTTCTAAAAATATTGGCAAAATATTCAAATCATGTCTCTTCAAATTCTCATGGTATCATCAATTGTTTTCAAATCAATTCATTAGTTCAAATAGGATAAGACAAAGTTTTGACTGTGATCATACCAAGGCCTGCATACTTGGTTCTACTTATAGTCTCTTTCTAGATTAGGTGTATATGCCTATAGTCTGTTCTAGAAGCTTCATGGTGTCACATCTATCCCATAAAAATCTCTTTGGAAATAAGAACATTCTAGACATTTTTCCCAAATAAGTAAGTCAAATGAAAATCCACAATTTTTTTTTATTTTATACATTTCTTTGCCCTACCAACATTTGGTGTTGAGCTTGCATCTCTTACTGGTGATGTAGGGTTGGGAAAGGAGAGAAGTGCCCTTACTCGCCTATACTTCCTACTAGTAGCATGAGGCAAGGTGTAAGGGGTCCCTTTGATAAAATTGAAAGTTACAAATAATTCAAATGTTGTGAAATCATAAGTCAAAAGCAAAGTGAGTTAGATGTCCAAAAACCCAAAAGAGTTTAAAAACTCAAAACCAGATTTTGTCAACCAAGTGGCCATCTATGGATCTAAGTCTAAATAAACTGGAAAAAAATTCACATTCTAAACTATGAAGCAAGCTTGAGTAGAGTGAGGTTGTAGTGTCGTAATTTGGTCCTGTCAAGCCATTGTCTTTCCCTCATCATTACCATTTAATAAAATTTCTTAACTTGCGCTCTTTTCGGCCCTTGGTATTGAGCCCTCACATCCTACTGGTTACGTGGAGTTGGGAGTGGGGAAAGTACATTTACTTATCATATCATTGTATTAGCACATTTTGCCAAGATAATATGAAGTATCAAAGATTTCTTAAAGAAACTAAAGTTCAACATCACATTGTGTTTGCATTATCATATATCAGCATTACCAATTTTTTTTTTTAAAAATCATTATGTTATCATTCATATCCATTGCATACATTCTAAAAGTATAAAAAATAGGAAATTTTAAACATCTAAGAGTACACACGTGAATCAAATCATCAATGTAAGCCAACTCTATCCAAGGAATAACCAAGACAAAAAGAGATATATATACATATCATGGCGTGTCATAGTTATTTTTTACAATTCCGTTGCACACTAGGTGCGGTATAAATGCTCGCAATAAACATGAAATATGAAAAACATCATATATGCTGAACAAAATGGAAACTAAGCAATAAAGGCACTCTGCCTATCCACCTCTTTGAGGCCCCTTATGACCACTCTAGTTATGAATTTCTTAGGAGTTCCTCTCAAAAGTGTTGAAACAGAAAAAGGGCCAACCCTAATGCAAAATACTATCACCAAATCCATTCCAATTCAACCACACTCAAAAATGAAAAACAGTCAATGTGGACCCAAAGCTCAAAAATCAACAAGTTGATATACCCAAATGAATTGAAAAGTGAGTTTGTTTTGATATATATATGTTGTTTCGACTTCGTTTTGAGTGTATGTGTTCACAGAGTTGGAGCGTTGGTGCAGGTATATTTCTATATCCCTGTACAGATGGTAAGTTCTCTTGTCGTTTTAATTTAGTGTTTATTTTTCAATAATTTATCTATCTACACTTGAGCCTTCTTTTTCTTTTGTAGGTAGCGGTGGGCGTGTCAAGTATAGATTCTAACTCCCCATTTCGGGAACACCATACTCGGAGTCTATGTTTTATGCCTCTTCACGGCTAACACACTTCTCCGAGGGGGCAATATGTACGGCACCCAAAAATTACACGTGCTACATTGTCGAGAAAAACGGTTACAAAAGTCCCCAATGATGATTCAAAATCCTTTCAAGAAGGTGTTCGAGCTTCAAAACCTATTTGCAATGTATATTTGTAGCCTAGACATCCTTACTTAGCCTTTCCACGCTTTCTTCCAGCTTCCCTCTCATTTCTATGCATTTTTTTGGATTTAGTGACAGGACTGCCTCCTAGGCTTGGGCAGTAGTCCTAGGAACACCTCCCTGTACAGGGCAGTGGTCCTGAACGCTTTTTCCAGAACTCTTCATGCGTTTTTTTGACACACGACGCTTCACTTAACTCAACTTTTAGGGTGCGTTTGTGAACCAAATTGCCTAAAAATAGCTTTGTTTGCTTGGTTCTCCTTGCTCCTAATTTTAATAAGATTTAATTAGTTGGAACTAATTTCTTCTTACCTTGTGCATGAAGTAACCTCCTAGCCTCCATTCCTATATATTCCATGCTTGTATTCAAGAAAAAGGGGATGGAGATTTTTGTGTATCTTGTATTGTTTTGTTGCCATAATCTTGCTAGAAATTGCATAGCCAAGCTCAGATCTCTTGTACTATCTCTCTTCTACCTGCATTGCATCCAGATTGCTTCCAAGCTGCCATTTCTCAAGCGCCATCCTCTTGTTGCTGTTCTTTGCATTCTTAATCATATGGACTTACATGAACACTCAAAGAAAGAAAGGAAAGAACTAAGGGGACATATACTGATACTACTAGATTTGCCAAGGTTCTTGCTCTTCTATGTTGGAGTTGTGTATTTGTTTTCTTTTTTAATCTAATTATCAATTAAGAATTGTTATTTTCAATTGCATATCAAATAGAGTAGAAATCAATGTCCTTTCATTTGCAAGTAATTAGTTAATTTCCAAGAGGGTTTGAACATTTCATAGCAATCCCTAGCGATGAATCCTCCTCTTCCCATCCCTGTGGACCTGAAGAAGAGAATATTTGTAGGAGGTTGTCTACACATCATAGATCGTTTGGAAGAGTTCTTGTTTTAGGTTAGTTTAGTTTCCATACACTCGGCACTAGTGAATAACCATATCAGGTTATTTCACTTGTTTAGTTTTAGTGTAGAAATATTTTAATTATTTAGAATAGAAGCAAATTGTTGTTTTTATTATAATGTTTCAGTGTTGTGACTTGTTTATATTAGTTTCCTTTCAACAATAGCATACATTGTTGATGTCATTAAGTTTACATGGACACTTCAAACTAGATCAATACTGAAATCCATGTTAGACAAACAAAGCATATGGAATTTACACTACTTGTTCATAGCCTCTAAATCTCTCCTTTGTCAACTCGGCTACCAGGAGATCACACTACCAGATATTAGTCACTGATCCTCCTGTAGTTAGCCACACACATTCAAACATCAGTTGCTCCAGCACGACCTTGGGGGGTCGAGTGCGGTTGAAGGTCACGTGTTCATTTTCATCCGTACAGTGTCCTTTACCACCCTTCATGGATGAGGAATATACTCTGGGCATGTATCATTTACATCTTAATGGCTCTTTGCATGACCAACCAGACACGATAGCTTATCAAGTTTTTGAATTTTGATGCAAAACCCTACAAATTTGACCCTAAAACTAATGATCTCTTATATGACATTACATGATTAATTATTCATCTTCCACACTTGTGGGGCATAAAATTCACATCCCCCACCATCTTAGCATCGCCACACGTTTCACACTCACATTTGTCACCCTCCTAACATAGGCAATGTCATATACACTCTACCTATCACCCTATGATGCACTCTTGTGCTTTGGTTCACACTTGACTGTTGAGGGCATACTACACATGAACCTTAGACTTTGGACACTAGGTACTACACATTGCATCTCTTCATATGTTTTATAGTACTCTTACATTTTGCATACTACATCATTTATGTCACGACATTCATACATCTACACATCATACTAGTGTTCATCACACATGTGTCACACTCCTATTGTCTATGAGTTTAACATTACATACTATTCATCATACATACTACACAACACACATTTCACACTATTAGACTATCTACACATCTTGCATTGCATTCTATATATCGCATATTTACACATTTAGCTCATCACATGGTCGTCTCTTCTCATCACTCATAGTACATCTTCTTATACATGTTGCACTCACTACCCAATGACGCACTCTAGTCTCATGGTCCATATTGGATTGTTGAGGGTATACAACAACAAATGGACCACATCACGCTCACAGATTCATCATTTTATCTTCTCATATGACATTCCTAGGATTATTGATATACACCTTAGGCTATAGGGTCACTTTTGTTGGAACATAATGATTAAGTGGTCTGGCCAACCCTTAATGTATATGGGTCTATCACTAATATATATGTTAATATTTAATAATATGAAATATTTATATTTCTATTATTAAATATGCTAACCTAGGTATATACTTTAGGTTAAATATTTAATATCATGAAATGATTATATTTCTAATATTAAATATTATAAACCTAGGTGTATGTGTCAACCATTTTAGGTTGAAAATATGGGTCGGGAGACATACCCGATCACCTTATATAAAAAGGACTGTAGGTCCTCATTTGATATATTCAGGAAATATATCAAAGGTGTGTAAATCAAGTGATTTAGTTTTACCCTTGGTAAATAGGGTTTCAAAGGAGGAGGTGATCTTACTGGATGTAAAATAAGTTCTTTGAAGTACAAAATTATTTTCAAAGTAGTTTTTACCCTATTAAGGTTTTCCACTATAAATATTGTGTCGCATGTGTTATTTATTTCCTGTAAGTATTTTTTTATTTACTTATGTTATGATGTAATCTTCATTTAAATATTTATTGTAACATTATGTAATATGTAAGTTGATTAAATCCGTATTTATTAAAATCCTCAAATTCTAACATGGTAACCGAGTGAGGTAAATTAAATAAATTAAGATAAAATGTTTTGTATTTTATTTATTTAATTTGTATGAGTTTTTTCAACCAACCCGAAAGGGTATTTAAAAGTATTCAGTTCCCTTTTTTTCCCAATTTATTTTGGCATTACATTTGTGCAATTAAATTCTCAGTAAATTTTTTAGGGTTTTTCAATTTTAAATCCCTAATTATTTTGGGGGGAGATGTAATATGATATGATTCTTAATTTCGTTTATATTTTGTAAATTATATGAAATTAGTGTTTGTTTGGAGATTGGTGTGTGCACAAGTGAAAGGGGCTTCAAATATTTATCTGCGTGAAAGTCACCTACAAAAAAGAAAGGATTTATTACTATATGAAATAATTTTCATGTTTTCTATAATTTCAAATGTTTGCAGGTTAAATATTTCGGATGGTAAATTCATACCCGTGTTTTTTGGTTCCTTCTAAAAGGATTTGATTTGAAAAACTATAGTTTATAGTTAATCTATAACTATATCCTATATAATTTGAAAACTATATTATTATTTTTAAATAAATAAATATATATAATATAAAATAAAGTCTATATAATAATTTATATAAACATCATATTAAAATTTATATAGTTTTGAAGAAAAAACTATATATTAAAAGCCTTAAACCATATTAAAATTACATGGGATTGAGAGAAGAGTCAACAGACCATATTCTAAGCCTTAGGTTTAATCATATTTAAACTTAACTTATAAATATAGGCATATATAGTTTATAAAAAGAAACAAACCTAAGTTTGAATCATATTTTATATATATGGTTATTTTAAACCGCTTAAAATATAAATTTTATAAGATTTGGTTTATATATGTTTTAAAAAAAACTAAAGTGCTTATTTTTTTTAGTAAGGGGGCACGTGTTTATTTCTTTGGCCATGAAGGGATTACTTTTTAAATCTTAATACTTATTAAATAAAACCTAACATGTGTTCATAACCATCTATATTATCCATGTAAGGGAGGGGCCCTATTCATTTAGATCTTATAGTTTATAAAAACTATATAAATAAACTTATTTAAAGGTTTTCTTTTATATAAGAGTGGGAGTGGAGAATAAAAAGAGATAATAAAAAAGGGTTAGTTTATTGGTGGTCCACGTGAAGTGTGGTAAAATATTGGTATTTATAGCCACATAAAAGTTTTAAACTTCTTTAGCTTGCAGGAATTATATAAAATATTTTACAATATTTCCATACTTTTAAATGTGTGCGGGGTAAAATTAAGAGTAAAATGAATGGATGATACAAGGTTCATGAAAATAGGGATTCCAAATTATTTCATTGGTCGGGTGAAATTACTTGTCCCCTTTGTAAAATATGTAGGTTAATTTATACTCTCATAAATCTACTTGCACATGGTAAAATTCTTGTAACCTGGTCTATGTCCTTTAAATCCCTTTAATAAAAGTTATGTGTTTTTAATATAAAAACAATATACTATAGTTTGTAATTTTATGAATTATATGTTGTTTTTTATTTTTATTCTATAAATTATATACATTTTTAATAAAAAAGTATATATTTTTACATTATAAATTATAATAAGTTATTATAATGTGTTAAAATATAACCTCCCTAATATTATACAGAAGATGAAATTCTGGAATTTCATATTCTAGAAATACACAAGTTTTGACTTCATTAAATTTGACAGTCATGGTAGACCAAACATAAGACAATGTGACGGTCATTTAGACGTCAAATTTAAGCTCGTAGGTTCCAAGAAACTTTAAGTGTGTTAAAATTGACGGTTAAATGACCGTCATGATAGACTAAAAAATAAACCATTATGATGGTCTTTTAAACATCAAATTTAAGCTGACCAGAATTTTGTCTACATTAATTTTTTTCAGAAATTTGTTGTTATGCATTCTTAGGGGTCTCTTCTTCACTTCTTTATGGTCAAAAATATTTTTTACATAAATATGGGGTATAATGCAGAGCCCTTTATAATGTGGATTATTATTTTGATCATGAGAAGTTAATTAACATGCATTGTAATGTCAGAATTAGTTATGATTAAATAGTTTCTTTAGATATGATTCTATTAAAAGTGTTATTTTTATCGATAAATATGTATGTAACTCTGTGGTATATTGTATATTTAATAGGGTGTGTTTTACATGTTTAGGAAAACAATGACGCCCAACTATTTTTGTTTTGACAAAACCTAGATCCTGAATGAAACTAACTACAACATTTGGGTCAAAATAGAATTTATGGCAAGGAAACTTTGGACGATTGTTTCTGGATATGAGGTTACTCCTATCGGTCGTCAATCAACTGTAGATAACATGAATGCATTCTTGCAACGAATGTAAGATGCTCTTTCTATGTAATGTGAACGATGAGTACCTTCTATACATTGGTAATATCAAACATCCGAAAGAGGTATAGACACAACTAGAATCCATGCATGAAGGATACTTGGTATATCAATGATAGTAATGAGAGTAAATAACTGAAGGAATTCAAAGAAATGATCTATATATTCTTTGATGATTTCTCTTCTGCATCTTGTTTTATATCTCAGAGTTTGAATAATTCAAAACTATGACATGAAAGGTTAGGACATGTTAATTATCGAAGCTTATATGAAATGTATAGATATAGTTTAGTGAAATATTTACATGTGTTGTCTTCTTCTCTTGAAGTTACTTCATTAAATACTTGTAAATAATGGTTTTGATTCTGATTTAGTAAATGGTCATGATGATGTTTTGATGCTATAGATATTTCTGAAACTCTTATTTTTCTAGATAAAAAGTTAAATTGGGCTCAATCTATGTTAGAAAACTCAAATCCTATTATTTTAAGAAAATGACCAGAAGCCATCATATGTACCATGCATTAATTACCTTGTATGAACCTGGGCCGTGAAGTATTATTGGGTCTAGGTGGATATACAAAGTAAAATATAATGGTGATGGTAGTATTAACAAACATAAAGCTAGACTTATTGCTAGAGGTTTCACTCAAAAACTTGGTATTGATTATGTTGAGACATTTCATGTAGCTAAAATGAGTACTGTTAGGGGCCTTATTTGCAATTGTCACTCAATTTGGGTGGGAAATCCACCGAATGGATAAGAAAAATACTTTTTTGAATTGTGATTTAAAAGAAGAACTTTACATGTTTCAACCTAAAGGATTTGAAAAAATTGGTAAAGAAAACTATGTTTGTAAGTTGAGAAATCTTTGTATGGTTTAAAACAAGCTCTTATAGCTTGATATGTGAAGATTGTTTTCTTCTTTAAATTGTTTAAAATTTGTAATTGTTCTTCTAACAATGATATATTCATTAAGCAATAAGGGTTCACATATTATCATGGTATGTATATATGTTGATGATTTACTTATGTCTGGTGACAATTTTGATTTAATTAATAGGATTAAAGAGAAATTGAAGCAATACTTTGAAATGAATGAGTTAGGTCTCTCACATCATGTTATTTATATGATTGTATTTCATTCTATTGAACACACAATATGCAACCATTGTATTGAAAAAGTTCTTATGATTGAGTGTAAACCATTTTCTACTTTAATGGAAGTTGGAATAAATATTAATCACAAATCTGCATATGAAAAAGGTTGATCATATTTTATATATGTTATTGGTTGATAGTTTGATTTATCTAATTATAACTAGATCAGATATTTCCTATACAAAAAAAATTACTTCAAGGTTTTATGTAGGAACCTTTTTTAGAGATAATTAGAATCTTACATTTTTTTATATATTTGAAAGGAACAATCAATTATGGGTTTGTAATATAATAAGAATGAAAATGCTATTTTATATGGATTTTGTGATTCTAACCATACTGATGTTGTGTTATAAAATATACTGGATATGTGTTAAAGTTTTTTGGTTTAGGAACCATTACTTGGAACAACAAATACAATCAATAGTCTCCATTTTTTCTACCGAGGAAGAGAAGTACAATGAAAGAAGTAAAGAAGCCATGTGGCTGTAACGACTATTGGTAGAGATACACATGGAAGCTAAATGAAGTATTTATCTTCTATGTGGTGGTCAGAGTTGTATTACTCTTGATTAAAAATCTAGTTTAACATCAGAGGATAAAGAATATTGAGATACATATACGCTTCACCCGTGAGAATGTGAAAAGTGATGAGATAAATCTCAAGTTCATGTTGACTGAAGAACATGTTGCTGACATCTTCACAAAGTCCCCTGAGTGCTGCAAAATTTTATCACTTTTGTGAAAAACTTGGATTGTTAGAGTTGCCATTAGGGGGAGTGTGCATGACAATGTCACCTCCAAATGGAACTTATTTTTTTTGTAAAAAGACTTTCGGGCATTTGTAAAAGACTTTCAGTCAAGTGTAAAAAGTATTTCGGGCATATATACCTCATCGACTTCTTTTTTAGAAAGAAGTGTAGAAATATCTTAAAGACAGTCTTCTGTAAACTCTTTAGTGTTATTGATTTTACTGGTAAACATCTAGTACAAGCATATTGTTAATGAGGTCCTCGGTTGTAAAAGACTCTTATATGCTTAGGTTTAATAACTTTTTATGAGAACCTGTGAGAACATGTAAAACTCACAAATCATACTTAGCGACTGATCTTGGGATGATCTTTGGGATTCAAAATTCTTTTGTACCAAAAGGTAAATTGAGTATGATGAAGGTGTTATAATTCCTTCAACCAATATGCTAGCCTAAAACCTTAATGGTTTAAGTATTGTAAATCCTGTAGTGTACCACAAACATGTAATCTATTGAAATATGTTATGTTATCCCACTTAACATTAAAGGGGAGTGTTCAAACATAATTATTAAGTGGTTTGGCCAACCCTTAATGTATATGGGTCCATCACTAATATATATGTTAATATTTAATAATATGAAATATTTATATTTCTATTATTAAATATGCTAACCTAGGTATATAATTTAGGTTAAATATTTAATATCATGAAATGATTATATTTCTAATATTAAATATTATAAACCTAGGTGTATGTGTCAACCATTTTAGGTTGAAAAGGTGGGTCGGGAGACATACCCAATCACCTTATATAAAAAGGACTTTAGGTCCTCATTTGATATATTCGAGAAATATATCAAAGGTGTGCAAATCAAGTGATTTGGTTTTACCCTTGGTAAATAGGGTTTCAAAGGAGGAAGTGATCTTACTAGATGTAAAATAAGTTCTCTTAAGTAAAAAGTTATTTTCAAAGTGATTTTTACCCTATTGAGGTTTTCCACTATAAATTTTGTGCCCCCTGTTTTATTTATTTCCTGTAAGTATTTCTTTATTTACTTATGTTATGATGTAATCTTTATTTAAATATTTATTGTAACATTATGTAATATTTAAGTTGATTAAATCTGTAATTATTAGAATCCTCAAATTCTAACAAATTTTTCTAGTACCATCTTGTAATAGGCTACGTCATCACCTTCGCTTACATTGTTTAGTGGTATATGTTTTAGGATACATCAACACCTCCTTTATATCCATATTTTCATGATATACGCTTAAGATATAGAGTTATGCACACATCATTTATATGTCGTATCTCATCACCACACAATATCCACATCATGCTACACACAACACATAGTTTGACCATTTTCTGATGACACACTCTCATTTACATTTCATTCTTGACTGTTGAGGGGGGAAAACTAAATGAACATCACTACATACAAATCCATTCACTCGGGGGGCACACAACTCGTATCATCCATTTTACATTCTATTCCATCCATCCATATCATGCTACATTTTATGGTTACAATTACCCTTGCATACACTTGTCTTTACATGTTCACCTCACTATGCATGTTAGATAGATATCTTGTACGTCATTATCTTTACCATACACACATGTGCGTTCACGTCCTTCTCTCATTGTGATAATAGATATAGAGCTTCTACACGCAACACCGATGCTTAACACACTTCCTATTGGGGGAATCCATATTCATACATTACAAGTGCTATTGTTTCATTTTATACCTAACACTTTCCATTATAAGGTTATAGATGCTTTGACATACATGTTATATTTATAACATGCTAACGGGTGCTTCATGTGCAAACATTTGTTATGCAAAGATATTTACATCCATACTTGTTTGTTTGTTTTCTATTACTTGTTATTATTTATGGGAGTTTCCATTTGTTGTGTGTACACATTTGTTTCTTTGTGGCCATGATGACATTAAGTGTCTTACGACATCATGAGTGGTGTCCCATTTTTGCAACCCACTTTGCGTAGTTTATGATATCTCTTTGAGTGTCTACATTATGTGCTTATGTTCTAGCTTACACATTTTTTATTTCTACATGCATGCTTGTTCGTACTAACACTTATTTACTAGCCACTTGTTTACATGTGCCTTAGTATTTACCAAGCACATTCCCTTCCCCTTACAGGGAAGAGTTTTAATATATGTGGTAAGTCCTCTTTTGGGGCCAGATTCTCCTATCCGTAACGTCACATGTGCCCCCAAAGAGGGGGGCATCATTTGGGGCTTACACACGGTACTGATACAATTTAGTCTAGAGTGCAGTCTATAGTTTAGTCTATAACATGTGAGTGGTTTCAGACCAGTGTACGAATGCCATACACAATGAATTTTACTTGAGAGATTTTCCTTAGCTTTCTGAGGAGCAGTTACAAGTTGGAGGATACAACAAAATTTCCTCCCTATACTACTTCAGCCAATGGTGTCGGATCATCCAAAAAACCAGATCATACAAAGATCTCTTCACCAAGTGTCAAGGAAGCAGTTACAGGTTTGAGAATAACATAACTTTTTCCCTACACTACTTCAGCCATAGTGGCGTGAGATCACCCAAAAAACTTACACTCCATTGACAATTACAAGACATCGTCTCTACACCCTTTGTCTCATCACAGATCAGGTGCACATGTTCCTTTTGCATTTTCATTTTTGTTCTATTTTCACATGTTTCTTTACATACATATATGCATTTTACACATATACATGCATATTTGACAACTTGATCATCTTCTCTTTTGTAGGTCCGTTCGTATGGGAAGTAAGAAGTCAACAAAAAAACACACATGATGAGTACATCACACACATGATACTAACCATGCAAATGCACTACACACATTGACATCTACACACACACTTCCACCCTAGGTTCAATCTCATCACTTTTAACACTTGCATTTTTAGTCTCCATGCTCCATCTTTTTGTCACTCCATGCTTTGTCTAGTCCTTCAACACGTTTCTACATCACTCTACATGGATTATCAGGTACTCATCTCTATCTACTTTATGTTACTGAGATTTCCACTCACCAACATAAAGTGGGGGCAAATGTAGTCACTAAATCACACACTTTGAGTCAATATTTAGTCCCGGTCTCATACTACGATTCATATGGCTATTGAGTGAAAAGAGTAATAATTAATCCATGTATTTTGCCATTTTTACATTGTTTGCTTTTGTATTTCTGACCTTACACCTATACTAGCCCAAACATTAAGCACTAAACACTAAGCACTAAGCACATACTATCACCATTTAGAGTTGCATCCATCAAAGTCACCTAAAGCTATAATTGTATCCATCTAGTTGCATCACAAGGCACACAAAGTTGGTTCATCTGCATCCCATTTCATAAGAGGGAAGTATATTATTTCATTGCATACATTTTTTATATTTTACATCTAGTTATTACTCGCTACTTCACAAAGTGTGACTGACACAAGAGAAACCTAGGGCACAATTTACACACACACATAGAACTACATTGGGTCTGAGATGTAGTGCAAATATGTTGGGATGATAAAATATATTTTATGTACTAAAAACGCATAAGGATTAGGGGTGTAGACATATGGTGTGTAGGTGCACATAGAAGAATAGTGGAACAAGGCGCGCAAAGGAAAATCAAGGATTCATGACTTAGCCATTTTTCAGTTTAAGGATAAATATAAACATGGAGTGTAGATCATGTTTAATATGAAGACTTGAAGAGCACACAAAGGCTATTTTAGACAAGTGGGAGATCAAACACCATGCACAGTTTTGGGCTGTTAATAGGATTAGAAATGTAGTTATTATTAGATAATATATTAATAGCAAGCTTGCATGCTTTTGTAATTATCTTGTAGCAACGCACATATATTCTTAGCATTTAACCTATTTTGAGGATGCAAAAGTGGTGAAGGGAAAGTCCCCAGCCCTATATATATATATGTATTGATTTGTACGGTTTAGGTATCATCATTTGTGTTTCGTAGAGTTATGCTGTTGGTTTATGGGTGTGCATGAATGATGGTGACATTGTTAAGTATGTATGAAGCTTATGTGTTTTACAACAATTAATATAATGGATATTTGTGGCTGGATATTGATTGTAGGCACATCTATTAATGGTTCTTGCATGGTAAACTTAATCTTGGTTCTTGTATGAGTAATATTGCATATGGTTAAGATCTAGATCTAGTTTATGTTATGCAATATATTTGGTTATCTGTTATGGATCTGAAATATTTGTATGATCATGCCAACTTCTTGAAAAATATGCCATAAAAAATGGACCTGGTGCCCTTGCGCACTTCGGGTGAGCGCTCAGTTCTAGCTGAGTGATGTGCCAGCACGCCTTTGGCCGTTGTGGCTAAAAATAAGACTACATATTGGTTATGTTTTTGGGACCTATTTTTCTATTGTTTTTCAGGATGTTGCATGATGAAGACATACCGGTTGACTTTGGCCAGCATTGAAGAGTGGTTAGACAATTTAGAGGAAGATTATGCTCATAGATTTAGCATTGGACCTGATTTTAATGCACACACGTGGGTTGAACAAAACTTGTATCATGAGATGCATGAGACATTCTTCTGTATTTTCCCCATAGATTTGTATGAGTGGATGGTGGCTTACGCATCAAAGAGACATTGTAGGTTTAGAACACTTGTTTGGACACAGGAATAAATCTAGGATTTGCATGATGTTGATCTGATTTGGACACACACTGTAGATCATTGGTGGAGTGGAGTTCAAAATAGCTATATTTTGGAGTATGCAGTTTCTACTTAATCTTTTCCAGAGGTTACTAAGTTCTAGTTCTTGTGCGAACCCAGAGGATTGTATTTGTGCAGTATCCCTTTAGCGATTAAGATCTTAATTGTGATCCTATATTTGTAACAATGTCCTATGGCTAGCTAAACGCCACCATACATGAGGGCATGAGTAGGTGTGGTGAAAGATGGTAGACCTGGTGGCAGAAAGGAAAAGAGAAGAAAGACGACTTAAATTTAATGAGGTACATGAGAGGGATTTAGAGAAGAAACGTGAAGTTGTGAAATGAATGACATTGTGGAGAGATATGACTTGTGAAGGATTTGGAGCTCACACAGAGGACGTGGAGCTAGAGCATCTGGAACTCCCCCATTTCAGTAAGCATGATAGAGAACCCTCTTTGACCTTAGATGAGAGTGCAGTGGTGGAGATTGTAAGGACTGTAGGCACAAATTTTATCCCTCCTAGTGACCTAGCCCTTGCACTTGGTTTCCTAGTTTCTACGACAATCATTAATAAGCAAGATAGTGTGGTCAATAGAGTAGAAACAAAAAGATTTAATTTTCAGTTGAGTTGAGGCATTAATCAGGTAGCTTATTCATTTATGGTGGCACAATCGTTGTCTGTGTTATTTGGAGGTTCAGTTGGAGGTATATTTTTTGTCACATCATCAACACACAATGTGGGCACGTAGAATGTTGGTATTATGTCTGGAAATAGTACAAATTTGTTGACCATGGGAGTTTAGCTTAGTACAACTATTTGTACAAAAGGTAGTGCATCCTTTGGTTTGTTTCCTGCTACAGGAAGAGGATCAAGTGGTTTGGGATCTAGTGGATTTGGTGGTTCTGGAGGTGGAGGAAACACATGAGGTAATATAGGTTCTGGATCTGGTGGGCACTGTTTGCACCAACCAAACCAAGTCTATTTATATATGTCTCTTCCTCTCCTAGAATACAAAAGAGTTGAAGATGCAGCTGAGCATGTGCATATGTGTGAGATACTATGGCACATGAAGGGGATTAGAGCTCCAGAGTACAAGGCAAGCTAGTTTGAAACTATTTTACAAGGGTGTGTGCATAGTTGGTACATGAAATATGATCCAAACTAGACTTGTGTAGACTATACCGCGCTGTGTGATAATTTCTTGGTAGAGTTCAATATACTAAGTTTGAGTAGAAGAACATCAATGCACAGAAGGACATCAAACATGGCATGGCTGAGATTGTAAGGGAGTATGATGCTCGCTTTAAAACTTTATTGTTGAAGTTTTTTTATGACATCCACCCAAGTCAACATGCTCAATGGTTTATCAGAGGTTTGAGTGCACATTTCAAAAGGGTGCTCTCACATAAGACATTTACAGACCCACACGAGGCTTTGAAAGTTCATATGTGCTCTAACGCAGTTCGGAGTGTAGACATTAGAGTGAGCCCATTTTTGGAAGCTCAAATTTCCACTATGGATAAATAGTTAGAGAAGTTGTCAGCTAATTCAACTCATGAGATGCACAGTGGAATTTGGTGCATAAAATGTGAAGTAGAAGGACATACTAAGGATATTTTCCCTCATAAATCAGTGCGAGCCATGTTGCTGGACTATGAGATTTATCACTTGGATCATGATTCAAGTAGGTTCCCCCTACTGCAATGTGCGATTAGGAAGAACTTGTCATGTTATTGCAAGATTTACAATTCTATAATGGATGATACTAGGAATCATAGGTTGATTGATCGGATTCATGATTCCATTGATATTGGTGTTCATCAGACCAATGTTGTAAATAATTATAAGGAAAAAGGTGAGCATCATGATCAAAATCAGAACGAAGGGTGATCTGAGGGAGACCGCAGTAGAGGTTGAGGATACTGTGGAGGATTCAGAGGCCAAGGTCATGGTGGTGGAAGGAGTGAATTTGCACAGGGAATATGTTATACATGCGGATCCCCTGATCATTACAGACATGAATGCCCTAAAAATATTATTTGTTATTTTTGCGGAAGGAACTGCAATTATGAAGAATTCCCAGACTTATATGAACATTTGAGCAAGAAGCATAAGTAGGATAAGGGCATGGGAATGGTTAAAGTATAAAGCCCTGTGGAAGATCAGTGGATGTTGAAGTCAATGCTTGATCCTAAGTTGGTACCTATGTTAGTTACTACGAGCGTTGAGGTTGTGCATGCAAGGAAGTTCCAAATCAGAATCCTATTATTACAAAGGTAGAGGTATTGCATGCAAAGTATCTAGACCCCACTCATCAGAAGGAAGTTTATCAAGAAACCATGGAAGTTATTAGAAAATTATAGGGTAAGATACAAATGTTTGAAGGAGAAGTCATAGAAGTTGGAGCTAGAAATATCAGCTGAGTTTCCTCAGAAATATGTTGATGATTTGAAGGAGGTTTGTAAGATGTTGTGACAAGAAAAAATCCTTCCTTTATTAGGGGAATGGCTAAGAGGGAAGACGTCGAGCGTTGGAGTTGAGCGCGAGAGATATATTTTACATGCTAACCTACCTCCTAATAATCTGGATTATGACAAAGAGATCACTCTAAATGCAATTGTTAACGGATGGATTTTGAGTAACATTTTGATTGATATAGGTGTAGAAGTGAATGTACTCACTCTAGATGTGTGGAATCAGATGGAGAGGCCACCATTACAACCATATTCAAATGTGTTGTTTATGGAAAACAAGACTAAGGCCACACGCATTGGAGTCTTGAAAGACACTACTATTACTATATAAGGGGCCAAGTTTACTGGGGAGTTTGAAGTCTTGGCACTTGCAGAAGCAAAAATTTTTCAAACATTGCTTGGGGGCCCTTGGTGTTTTGTGAATAATGTTGATCTACACTGTAATAAAGGATACATCAGGTTTGAGAACAAGGAAGAGAGTGTCATCATTCCTTTAATAGATAGGAAAGCTGCACCTTATGTAGATCCTTTGAGTGAAGAGGATTTGAATAGAATTTATGTGCATATCATTAGAGATCCTGAAGTGCTTGAGCCATAAAGGGAAGGAGTTATTTTGTGGGATGATGCACAGTCTGTGAGTGATACTAAAAGTGTTGCATGTGACAATTGGGCACATAGAACTTATGAAATGATTTGTTATGAGATAAAAATTCTAGTTACGCGCGTAAATAAGCCCGCTTTGTTAGGCATTTGGGAAGTAACCATGTACCAATGTACACTGGTGAAGGAAATATTGAAGTGTTTTTGTGTGAACTATGGAAGTTCACTAGACATATCAAGTGGAAAGAAGGAATATGTTGGTGTATACCTTACATGAAATAACAACACGTTGGTGGATGGTACATAGAGATGGTATTTTAGAGTGGCGAGAAGTGAGAATCACCTTCTCTACTATATTTATTTGGAGCAATGCACCTACCAAGACATGTGAATTTCATGGGAAGGATGCTCAACACCATGTTCACCAGTGTGAGAGAATCTGGATAGAGGGTCAGGAGGCCTTACCACCTTTACTATGGGTACACAAGTTCTACTACACCTTGCGAGGCTGCGCACACGCATGGTATTTTTATGTAGATTTGAACAAAGAAACAGGAAATTGGCAAGAATTGACTACAGGTATGATTAAGACCTTTGACTATTTTCTAGTAAACCTCCCGTGAATGAGGAATTACAGGTTATGAAGCATTTAACATTGGGAGATAGTGCAAAGGTTGAGGAAATTATTTAGGAGTTACTAGGTGAGTCAGATCTGGAGGTGTGCTTTGAAGAAGAAGAGACATATGCAGAGCAGCTTAGACGTGCCTGCCTAGAAAAATAAAAAAGGTAAGATTATCTACGTAATTGATGATGAAGAAGTACAAAATATGGATGTAGAGCATACTGAAGGTATGTGCGAGGTCTTAGACAGTGTAGATGAGAAGGCACACATGTATTATGAGCCTATGAAAACAAATAAGGTCAACATTGTGGCAAATGCTGAACCTAAGGAGGCCATCATTGGTGATTACTGATCTGACTCTAAGGTTGCTAAAATAATTGAGTTACTGTGTGACTTCCATGAATTATTTCTTAGAGGCTATCACAAGTTAAAAGGGGCACGTCACTCGTTGGGCGAGATGAAGATCAAGCTAAAGGAAGGTGCGCACCCGGTTAGGAAGAGGCCTTACATGATGAATCCTAATATACACGTCAAAGTAAAGGAATAAATTGATAAGATGCTGAATTCTGGAATCATTGAGCCCATTGAGGAGTCAAAGTGGGTTATCCCTGTGGTGATAAGTATAAATAAAGATATAAGAATAAGAATTTGTGTGGATTATACGGAGTTAAATGCTGCATGTGTGATAGATCCCTTTTCACACACATTTTACTGAAGAAATCTTGTAAGGCGTTGTAGGGCATGGGATCTACTCCTTCAATGATGGATTTTCTGGATATCATTAGGTGTAGGATTGCTAAAGAGGATCAAGAGAAGAAAACTTTCACCACTGAGTGGGGAATTTTTGCATACATAGTTATGCCTTTTGGATTGAAGAATGTGCCAGTAGTCTTTTCGTGCATTGTTGTGCAAGCATTCCAGGACTTTATTCATAAGTTCTTGTAGGTTTACTTGGATGATTGGATAGTTTATGGGTTATTGAAAGATCATTATGATAATTTAAGTCTTATGTTTGAGAGGCGCCTACAATTTAACTTCTCCTTAAACATTAAGAATGACATTTTTGCTACACCTTTTGGGAAATTTCAAAGACACATTATTTGTAAAGAAGGCTTTTTGGTAGATCCTGCTAAAGTTGTTGTTGTTTTGGGCTTAGAGGAGCCTAGTAAGTAGAGTGAGGTCGTGGATCCTTGGGGGTACACAGGTTATTACATGAAGTTTATCAAAGGATATGCTCGGATCGTCGTGCCCTTGGAAGAACTGTTAAAGAGTAAAGGCAA
Source organism: Taxus chinensis (assembly GCA_019776745.2). Lineage (NCBI taxonomy): Eukaryota > Viridiplantae > Streptophyta > Pinopsida > Cupressales > Taxaceae > Taxus > Taxus chinensis. Next base: position 653,666,046 of record CM034147.1, on the reverse strand, counting down.
GTTCCATTGGAGTGAAGCACCTTAACATGCGTTTGAGACATTGAAGGAAAGGATTAATACAACACCTATTCTGCGCTTTCCTTCATGGACCAAACCTTTTCATGTGTATGTGGACGCCTTTGGCATGGCCATTGGCATAGTATTATCCCAACTTGGCGAAGCTATTGTTGATCATCCTATTTGTTTTACAAACAAGAAGTTAACACCAGTAGAACAAAATTATACAACTACAGAGCAAAAAACGTTGTCCATTAGCTATGCACTGCATAAATTTCAAAATTACTTACTTGCTACCCCATTTATATTCTATACAGATCACATGACACTTAAGTATTTGGTGAACAAGACCATTCTATAGGGGCACATATGCCACTGGATTCTATTGTTTTAGGAATTTGATTTTACAATGGTGGTTAAGCTAGGCAAGAGAAATTCTGGACCAGATCATTTATCAAGGATTAATTCAGGATAAGATGCACAAAGCATTGAAGATACAATGTTAGATGCAAAGCTATTTAGATTGAACTGTGCACCCTTTGACTTAGAAGATATTGTTGTATTTCTACAAACTAGTGTGACACCTAAAGGAATGAAGAGTATAGAAAAGAAACAACTTTCCATACACGCTACACCATATATGTTGATCAGTGGAGACTTATACAAACTAGGCTGAGATGAATTTTTTCTCCGGTGTGTGCTTCAACATGAGCATGAAGCTATTATGGAGGAATCTCATGAAGGTATTGTAGGTGGACATTATGTAGGAGATGCTACTGCACACAAGATTTAACTGGCTAGTTTATGGTGGGAAACACTATATAAGGATTGTAAACAATATTGTAAGGCATGTGACCATTGTCAGTGCCTTAGAAAGCTTGGGTATATGGATGAAATGCCTTTGAGGCCTATTGTTAGTGAAAAACCTTTTGAAAAGTGGATAATTGACTTTTTGGGTCCTATTTCCCCTCCCACGCAGAGGATTGGATTGTGCTACATCATAACTTGTACAAATTATCTTACAAGGTGGCTAGAAGCAACGATTACAAAGGATTGCATGACAACTACGACAACAAGGTTTCTATGGGAAAACATTATACACAGGTATGGATGCCCATTGAGTTTGACAAGTGATAGGGGAACTCACTTTCTTAATGAGACCATCAGGATACTATTGGAGAATTTATGATGACACACCAAAAAACAAAACCCTATCACCTTTAGGAAAATGGAAATGCTGAGGCTTTAAACAAGATACTGAACCACACATTGAATAAGATTTGTGATGTTGGAAGGAAGGACTAGGATGATAAAGTCTCTATTGTAGTTTGGGCATACCAAACAAATTATAAAATATTGAACAAAGCCACACCCTTTCAGTTGGTGTTTGGGTGCTGAGGCTATTTTTCCCATGGAATTCATATTACCTTTTTCTGCGTATTGTGTGTACATGAGGTTTGGTTGATGAGAAAGCACTGAAAGAGCACATTAATAAAATTATTTAGTTGGATGAAATGCACACCATAGCATGATGGATTCAGAAGATGGAAAAATTCCAGATAGAACGCATGCCATGATAGAAATATTAAGGATAAGAAGCTTGAAGTTGGATAGATGGTTCTTTTGTATGATTCAAATTTCTTGCACCACCATGGAAAGATTAATGTTCATTGGTTGGGATTGTATATTGTGACTTAATTCTTGATTTAGGCACTTTTTAGTTACATGCACTGGATGGGACACAAATGCCTGATTATTTCAACGGGAGTAGGCTGAAGCCATACTATAAATAAGTCTTCTTTGTGTTTGTAATAAGGAAATATTGCCATTAGATTAGTGATTACATTATTTTGTTGAGACTCTTTTATTGAGCATCTTTTGTTTCCCCGACCCTCACTTATTTTCTTCACTCGAAGCCCAAATCGAATAAGTATGAAAAACTAAGTGAAATCCCGCCACATGTCTCATCGGTACAACTTCAAAGGAAAAATTCTAAGCTAGGTTCCTAAACTCATGTAGGCTCTCCATGTGTCCAGGGTTCGATAAAGTTACTCCCAAATAGGTTGAAAAGTCAAAACACAATAGAAGCAAGTGGAAGCCGTCCACGTGTCTATCTGGTGCACCTTTGGTATAAGGCTAAAGAAATATGTCCCTAAATAAACAAAAACCCTCTTTAGATAATCCCTCTTAAGTATTATGTATCTTTCCGTTTCTAGATTGGCGCATCACCTTGTTATTTCAAGTTATTTCATGTTTTCTTCTAACCCTACCCTAATCACTAGAGAAGAGACACCTTATTCAAAATATGGAGGTCACCTTAGGGCACACGTCCCACTAACCTAAGGTTTCCTATGAATCTGATGATTTATCTGCAAGGGTCATTGCCAATAGTTTTTTTGGCACGCCTGGTGGGTCTCATATCCACAATCACCTAATTAGAAGTCATATTTCCATTACCAAATCTATTAAAGACTAATAATATTCAAGTGATCCGTTCAAGTTATAAAGCCGGATGTGAACAAGGGCGAGAGTAAGGAAGGAAGCCACACTTGACTATTTAAAACTATCCCCACCTCACAATAGGAGAGGTTGATAGATCCAGAGATCTCCGTCTTCTCCAGAAAGAGTTCTCTCTACGCTTTTGGTAGGTAGGCCTTTTACATAGTCAACTAGAACTCTCAGACCCATTTCAATGGCTCATCTTCAACCTCCACCTCTAAGGTAGTTTGTCTCTTGGGATCAGGGAAGCCCACTCATTTTTCCCATGCTCTCGGTTGTATGGAACCCTATTCCAACCAATGAACTAAAAGCACTACCCAAATTTAGCAGGGAGGAATTCAAAACCTCTGAGGAACATCTCCAAGATATAGCAGAGATATGTGCAGTGCATTATATAAGGGAGCAAGATGTCACCTTACGTTTATTGGCTACCTCTTTTAAGGGAAGGGCCCTGGAATGGTGCCGATATTTAACCCCTAATACTATTGGTAATTGGGATTAATTAGGAGGGGCGTTGGTGACAAGGTTCAATGAGAAAGGAGACCGATCATTACTCATGCAACAAATAATTTATATTAAAAAGGCACCACAAGAGTTAATGATAGATTTTAACACCAGGTTCCATAAAACTTGGCAAAGGATTTCGGCCATGGCTAGGCTACCTACAGGTATGGCTATTATATTTTATTTAAAAGCTATAAATTCAGATATTTCGGTAACGATTCAATCATTGGGAGGGGATTCCTTGCCACATGCCTATAGCCTTGTAGTCCAAGATGAGAATAATCTAATAGATGCTAGGAAGCTTCCCCCTAGAACTCTTTTACTGATAAATCTTGAGATAGTCTCCCTTCCACAAGTACAAATACCAAGCCCAGATCAAACCCCTATATCCTTATATAATTAACCATCTATTTTTACGGTTTTAACTTCTACTACCACATCCTCATCTTCCTCTCCTGAGATGGTTGAGATGAGAAATATCCCGAGAAAATTTTCTAACGAGATAGTGAACCTTAAAAGGAATCAGGTGACTTATCCAAGGAAAAATTATCAAAATTTCCAAGGTAGCCAACCCACTTATCCCTCTCCACACCATAATACTCAGAGATTGCCAACTACACAACCATCAAATCAAACAGTTCCTGTACCAATGCCACTTCATACTGTCCCTCCCAATAGCGGGAGAGAAATCATCTGTGGAAAGAACCATTTGGCTGAGGAGCCTAACGCTTCATGCTTCCCTTGTAATAATTATCATATGCCGAAGGACTACCCCCAAGGGAATTTGTAACTAAGAGTAGCCAGACAACAATCAAGAGAAGGTTATGATGCATGCACATCTGGACCCCACCAGTCTGTGGGAGCCCAAAACACCACTTTCACAACCCATATGCAAGGAATGTCCTTAAAACAAGAAGCAAAGATCACACCAGAGCATGCCCTCTTCTTTTGGCTAGAGGGAGAGGAGTTCGTATTCATAAATGAAGTGTATGTCCTGAAACTTGTTTAGTTTAACTATAACACCCGCTTCAAGAAGAGAATCATTGAAGCGGATGGACCAGCTTCAAGTTCAACCAATAAGATGTACAAAGAGCCTTCAACCATCATGAACATGTTGTTGCCAAGAGTAAGGGAAGCTCCAAAGAAAACTATACATGTTCAAGATGTTCATCACCTTGATAAGGAACAGATGAAGTATCAACCACCTCCTAAATAATTGCTTCTTGGACCCATCAATGTAGCCCAATAGCTTAAAAATGCACTAACTAATGCATCTTTGTGGGATCTTCTAAGTATTCCTGAGAAAAAGGAGTTGCTCCAAGAAGCGCTCAAATTAGACAAGGATTCGACCATCGCGAGCCCCTCGAAAGGACATGTTAAAGGCGCTTAAGTGCCTACGAAGGCCATATTGTTGAACCAAAAGGGAGAGGTGAGTAAACCAAGGCCCAACCCCTTCTTTTTAACTCTTATTATAGGTAAGAAGTTATTACATAACTCCATGATAGACTTCGGTGCGAGAACTACTGTTAAGCCCCAGGTAATTACAGATGCTTTAGGGATTCAATACAAACCCTTGAAAAAAGGAGTTATGCAACTGGAAAGGAAATCTGTTCCAACCATTGGGATTATAAAGGGGCTCCCATTATAGTTATCTTCCTATTTGAATATAACTATCTGCCAAAATATCATGGTGATTAATGTTCCACTAGTCTTCAGACTTTGCCTCTCCCGAGATTTCACAGCTAAGATCGGGGGGCATATGTCTTTGGATTGGTCCCATTTAATCCTATGAACCAAGTATGGGTACAAAATGAAGGTCTTGTCAGAACCCCTCTCCAAGGAGCATATAATGGACCAAGTGCCTTCCGATTTCGAGGCCTCCCATGCTATGATCACCAGAGAAGAACTCTACATAGAAGACAGGGAGCCTTAGGGGAGCGGTCATCTATTTAATATTCCCCCTGGAGATCCTTTTGGGAACTTCAACTCAACCCGCTTAGGGACTTATGTCATTTTTGATGAAAACCCCACAATCCCAAAGTTGAAAAGGGGGGTGATGAACGGGAGGCAATCCCTCTCGATAATCCTCCAATGTGGACCCTATATTTTGATGGGGCTAGGAGAAAGAACAACTCGGGAGTCAAAGTTTTCCTAATATCCTCAGCTGGTAAGAAGATACTCCAATCAGTCCATTTCTAATTCTCTTGTACTAGTAACAAGGAAAAGTATGAAGCCTTGGTGCACGACTTGTCCACCACCCGGAAGGAGGGTATTAAGCAGTTGAGAGTATTTGGTGACTCTAAGTTGGTGGTCACATAGGTAAGAAATATTGCCACAACCAAGAACCTAAGGATGAGATCTTATCGACACCGGGTATGGGATTTGATAGATGATTTTGAACCCTTCAATATTAAGGTAATTCACAATGATCAAAATACAGAGGTTGACAGGATGGCCATGATAGGGTTTCAATTTGACTCGACCCACGATTTGATTGCAAATAAAGAAACCATAAAAGTTATCATTCGACCCTCTATCCCTAACAACTTTGACCATTGGTAGGTGTTCGATAATGACCAACAGGTCATACACTTCCTCCAAAAGTCATATCAATTCGTAAATCAACTCTAGCCCAAGATCAAAGAGCATATGGGGATCAAATAATTCAGCTAAAGACAAATAAACTCCCAAGGGGGTTAATTGCTCTTGAAATTCTTTTTGACTCAGATGATGCTAGTTCTGACTGGAGAAAGTTTGAGGTAGTGAAAGAAGACTGTAGGAATGGAAATAGCCAAGGAAAAATGCCTTAAAGTCGGTGACCCAAAAAGAAAGAGACAAACTTGTGGCCTTGTGTCACAAATATGATAAAGTAATGGCTTATACATTTGATGATCTACATGGTTATGACAAAGACATTATTCAACACACCATTGACCTGGAAGAAGGGACTAAGCCTATGCGTAAAAAATAGAGGCATGTGAACCCTAAGGTAGAAGCCCTCATGGTTGAAGAGTTAAGAAAGCTATTGGAGGCTCGTATAATTTTTCTGATCAAACACATGACATGGGTCTCCAACTTGGTCCCAGTGAGGAAGAAGAATGGTGAAATATGACTTTGCGTGGACTTAAAAGATATGAATAGGGCCTCCCTAAAAGACCATTACCCCTTGCCCTCTATGGAACAAATATTACAGACGGTTGCAGGCTTCAAGATGTTTTCTCTATTGGATGGATTTTTAGGTTATAACCAAATATGGCTCTTGGAAAGATATCAATGAAAGACTACCTTCACAACCAAGTGGGGAACCTTCACCTACTTGAAGATTCCTTTTGGGCTCACCAATGCAGGGGCTACTTTTCAAAGAGCCATGGATACCATTTTTGGGGCGTTAATAAACAAGCTAATCCTCATTTACCTTGATGACCTTACGGTATTTATTAAAACAACAGAGGAACACTCTGATGCCTTAGAAGCCATGTTAAAAAAATGTCAAGAGTTTGGAATCTCTTTGAACCCAAAGAAATGTATCTTCAGAATACCCCAAGGAAACCTCCTAGGACATGTCATGTCGAAGGAGGGTGTCTCTATTGATCCTGAGAGAGTCAGGGTCATTTTAGAGATTCCCCTGCCAATTAACAAGAAGGTAGTTCAATCTTTCTTAGGAAAGATCAACTTTTTCAGCAAGTTTATATCATATTTTGTGGGAACAATCCACATGATCACTCTCATGCTAAAAAAAACCTATGCTTCAAATGGAACGATGAAGGTCATCAGTCCTTTGGATTGATAAAAAAGTCTATTGCATCGGCCCTCGTGCTCCACAACCCCGACTTCTCAAAATATTTCATTATGTATGTATATGGGGGAAAGAATAACATAGCATCTGTGATGACCGAAAAGAGAGAACAACAAGGGGAGGAAAAACCAATCACTTTCTTTTCAAAAACTCTCCACGACTATGAAACGAGATACACTTTCATGTAAAGACAATCTTATGCCATAGTTAAAGGTATGAAGAAGTTCAGACACATTATTACACACAACAAAATTTGGGTCATGGTGGCTCACTCCAATGTTAAAGAGTACATAATGGAGGGTGAGATACCTGAAAAAAGGGCCAACTAGATAACCAAGATCCTAGAGTATGACATAGAAGTGAAACCCACAAAGCTTGTGAGAGGTAAGGGACGACTACGTCAATATTTGACATTGAACCTATCCTAGAGGGCAATAACGAATGGGGGGAGGTAATGTACCTACAGGAGGATAGACCTAAGGGGTGGGTATCTTACAGAATTCATTTTATGCAAACTGTAAAGTACCCATGTCATATCCCTTTAAAAAAGAGGAGATATTATAGACAATAAGGGACTCATTTCACCATGATTGATAAATTCCTTTTTAAGAGGAATTTTAATTGATTAATGTTAAGATGCCTGGAAAATGAAGAGGTCTAGAGAATATTATGGGAATTACACCACGGGAACTCAGGAAGTCATGTTTCAGCCCAAACCACGACCATAAAAATATTGCAAGCAAGATACTTCTAGCCAAGCTTGTTGACTGATAGCCAAGTGGAAATTAACAAATTCAAGGTTTGTCAAGTTTACACGGGTTTCTGAAGAAACACGGCATTGCTCCTCAATCCTATCCAAGTTGAAGAACTATTTGCACAACGGGGTCTCAATTTCATCAGAATGGTTAACCTAACTTCAAATGCCAGACATCGGTGGATTCTCACAACAACCAATTATTTCACCCGATGGTCGGAGGAAGTTCCACTTAAGGAGTCCACTAAAAATGTGATCCTAAGACTCTTGCAAGATATCACTACATGCTTTGGTCCCCCCCACACTATTATATTTGACAATTCAAAATATTTCTTAGGGGCTGAGGTATCTGATTTTGCGATCAAGCACGAGATATATCTAAAGTCATCCTCTAACTATTACCGATAGGGTAACGGTTTGGAAAAGTCTACTAATAAGAATTTGATAAGAATCATCAAAAGAATGGGACATGAGCATAAAAGACTATGGCATGAGCATGTTAAAACAACCTTATGGGCTGATAAAATCACTCCAAAATAGATCGTGAAAGCTTCACCATATGAAATAGTCTATGGGAAAAGTGTTGTGATGTAAATTTCCTTGAAAATCCCTGCACACAACTATTGAAAGGGTCCGAGATAGAGGAAAATGGAGTGATGAAAATAAGGATCACCAAGCTAGTGGAACACCAGGAGAAGTGTGAACTTGCCCATGAGGCCATGATTAATCACCAACAAATAGTCAAGAGGTGGTTCGATCAGAAAACATTAGAATCAAATTTTCAAGTCGGAACCACCATCTTGAAATGGGATGCAAGAGCAGCCAAGACAGGGAATCATGGAAAGTTTGACCCCCTGTGGACTGGTCCCTTCATAATCATCACATGTAAGTAGCATAACTCGTTTGAACTTGAAACCATGGCGGTAGGTCCCTTATCTATTTCAGTGAATGGGATTCACTTCAAGCCCTTCATATAAGTGTCTTCGAAAAATGTATCATATGTACATATTTGTTTCCCTTCTTTCCATATTTTTTTTTTCCCCCACCTTATTTTTGGACGTCTTCGCCACGTGTCTTGTCGCTTTTGTCCATATCTCTTTTTGAATTTTGAGGGAAATGTGCCTGCTTATTTCTCTAGAAATTAAAGTCACCATCAAGAGTAAATCCCCATTCCTTAGTGAGGAGATCCATAATCAATGCAAAATCTATCAAAATGAAATGAGTTTGGCACTTTGGGTCATCCGCTCAAAGGGACCATTATAAGAAGGAACCTTGAGTATGTGTGAGCTTTTAATCTCTAAGTATAAGTAGCTATTAAATGCATATCAAGTTGTTCGGAAGGGTCATTCTAAAGCGTTAGAGTCTTATGAATTAATTGACGAATATCAAAGCCTCCAACATCCTTTCTAAATTCAAAGAGACACCATAGCCACCTCTAGCTTTGTTAAAGCAACAAAATCCTACGCTGGGAAACCCCTTTCCCTCAGCCTCTGTGACCTCAAATAAAATTAGATATCCTTTTTATCAGTATAATGATCCTTCTATGGTCAGTGATCCAATCGATGAAATCTTCCACCACAATCTCAATAAAAGGCCTAAAGCTTTAAGAGATGTAACATTTACCAGGTTCAACAACTTGGGTGATTATGAGTCATTCGGCTCTAGGATCTAGATCACAACTCTCACCTAATATATTGTTCCTCTCACGCACCCATGCCTAGAGCTCATACAAATGTGCATGACCTGTTTCAACTCAAAGAACCATATAATCCATGGCTGAAATTTAATTGTGGTAATTACAACACAAGCCTTTGGCCCTAACCTATGACCAAATGTCTTACTTTTATAATGGGGCCAAGATTCAAAATGTATGGGCCCAATGTCAAAGTAAGGCCTCATTCCTTAATAAAGAGTTGAGGCTATCAGACACCAATGGTTCAGGGATTCCGGGCTTCCCCATTCCCTTAAAATCCCTCATGGCTGACTCTCAGGATGCCTGCTCTATGTTGGCCTTTATTTTTTTGGGCAAGACTTTGATAAAGGCATTGAGGATTGGTAGATGGTGGCCCTGTTCCGGATGAGGACTGTCATCCAGAAACAAGCATATAGATTCGACTTCATAGAGGTCATTGCGGGGTCAATTTGCAATCATCTCAAACATTTCTCGATGGCATCCACCTTTAGGTATTCATATTTTCTCTTCTACCTCATAATGTACCAAAATACTCAATATTTCAGTCAGTATATGACTTTGACCTTGTGGTATGCTAAGGTAAATCCCCAAAAGATTATCCCAATATCTGCATGGACCCATATTCTGTCTCGTGTGTCAGATGTGTATAAAATTTTCAATGCTTTTATGGATCCTATTATGCTAGAAATTGATACTGAAGGGATCAATCATATAATGAATGAATCTGCGTGGTCTATCCTCTCAGACCCATTTCACCCCTGTGACCACTTCTTCGCCAGAGGGCATTCCATGATTTGGGTTCATGGATTCAAGGGTGAATCCTTCATGCTCCCGAGGATTCGTACACCTCAGGTTATGGGTTTTTAAGTCACCAGGAAACTCATCCTCTTGGACATTGAATTCAGCCCAAACTAAAAGAAGAAGGCACTGTATGACCTCCCCTTTAGTAGGAGAGGGGTTACCATACTCAAAAGGTGAGCAGACCACTGCCTCTCACAGAAGTTAGCCTCATATGGCCTCGCCTTTATCAAATATTCATGGAGGTACGACCTAGATGGGAACATGGCTGGTACTCTGGTTGCCAACAAAGTCTCCGACTCATGTAAGCATGAGTCGAGGCTAATTTTTGATTCGCAACGAAGCCCCCAGGATGAGTCACCTGATATCTTTATTGAACTCAAGGACATCCCAATTCTGGGCTGGGATTCGTTCCACCAAATCAAATATAAATTTGACCCTACTCTGAAAATTTCAAAAGGGCTCCAAGCAATCCTGAAAAGGAAGGACTGGAGCTCTGAAAAAATTGAAGCCTTCTAGAAATATAGGAAGGAGATTGGCTAGACCACATAGAAATTCAAGGATGTCTCCAGTGATGAGCTGTGGGAAGAAAAGTGGGACTCAGAGCATAACTCTAATCTAGACAGCAAGGACATGATTGTGCTCACTTCCAAGCATTCTATTAGATCAACCGTGTAATCTTCTGAGCTTCCATAATAACAGATGCTAGTATCGCCTTCATTTTCCACTTCTCTTCAGAGTCCCCTACCAATGTTTCCCTTTCCCAACCCCTTGAAATTAGTAGTAGAGGGGGAATCACCTTCAAGCCTGGATCGCAAGAAGCTAAATTTAGTTGCGACCTTCAGTTCTCCTCTACCTCCACCCAAGAATTCTCTATCAATAATGCCTCCAGCTCCAATTTTTCCTTCTAGAGGTCCCCCTCTGTCTATAACTCCATCACAAACTCTTCCTCCACCCTGGTGCTCCCCTTCTTCCACAGTTCTCTACCACCATCCCAAGTTTTCCCCCTTACATGATCATACCCCCTTCTTTAGCCCTAGTAACTACAACATCTCAATCACCAGCTACTATTCCATATGGCCTGCCACCTAGGTTTCCATTCACAGGGGGAATGGTCTCTTCTTCCTTTGAGTTTTTGAGCCAAGAAGAGTTCGCTAGGGCGGCTTGGGATCAGAGGAAGGTAAAATAGAAGAAGAAGGAGATGGAAACTCTATCAACCAAGTTGATACAGTGTTTATACGACCATCAACATAGCTCCTTGATCATCACCCACCTTGTCTGTCAAGTATCCAAGCCCGCAGATCAGATGTAACCTGATGACTATTCAATTAGTGCTGTCACGGTGGACCTCTTTGAATTTTGGCCTCAGGATAGTGTTGAGATGATGAATGAAACAAAAACAGTAGTCACTACAGACTACTTGAAACTTAGCAATCAGCTTAAGAAGGTGTAATCCATCCTTTGAAAAGTTGAGGCCATAGCTGCGGGCCGTATGGATGAGCACAAAGCCAAGGATAGAGAGGTAGATCAACTCAAGAAGGAGTTCAAGGATACATCTACCAAGCAAGCCCTTGTAGCTTCTCAAGTATAGGAAAAGACTCTAACAACTAAACTCATTGCATCTAAGGCCCTGGTCAATTCACTCTTGAAAAAAAGAGTAGCCTCCAGGCCAAGATAAAGTCTTCTTAAGATACGATCAAGGACTTGACCAAAAAATTGAAGCAATAATCCTAGAAGGTAGGGATTGTAACATTAGTAAAGGGATTGTATGCCTCATGTTGTGACAGGATTGCCACCACTGCTATAAATATTGCCCCGACACTTATATTTATATCCAATGCATAGGAATTATGCTCTAATGTGGATAGTGTAGTCTCCACCATCAACAACACCTTATCCGCCAAAGTCCTTGAGTTAAATATTTTGATTCAGAAACTCTATGATGCCTCGGACCCCGCTCTTTAAAATGTAGGTATCACTGACAGGTAGTTAATTGCTGTGAAGATCAATGAGATTTTGAACTGTAACAAAGCTTCTATTAAATGTCAAAAGATCTTGATGCATCTCCACCAAGGAATAAAGGAAAGGAAGAAGAATATCAATGAATTGGTGCAACTAGGTTTCTCCTCTCCCTTCCTAGATGAGTCTACGGTCCTATCAAAGGACCAAATCCAAAAACTCTTAATTGTTAAGCACCAGGATAAGACTGCCTTCTAGTCTTTGAAGGAGGACTCTAGTGTTGCCAAGGTGGAGGCCATCATCAATCCCATCATATAGTTAGATTTTCTCTTACATGTAGTAATGCAAAGCCTTCAGGGTTTCTCCCACAAGGAGATAATTGAGCTAGATCGAGTGTTTCAAGCCTTGAAAAGAAGGACCTACCCAATAGAGTAGGAATGGATTGGATACTAGGATTATTTTCAAAAGCTCTAGGTGGTGTTCTATAAGCCACATTTTTTTATTTTTAAAAATCAGAGGATGTCAGATTCTTCCATGGTAGGCACGAAATCCCTTGGTGAGTCGCTAAATTGATTACATTCTTTTGTTGAGACTCTTTTGCTGAGCATATTTTGCTACCCCGACCCTCGATTCTTTTGTTCACTCAAAGCCCAAATCGATTAAGTATGGGAAACTAAGTGAAATCCCACCACATGTCTCATCGGTGCAAATTCAAAGGAAAAATTCTAAGTTGGGTTCCTAAAATTGCGTAGGCTCTCAGTCCACGACTTAATAAAGTTACTCCCAAATAGGTTGAAAAGTTAAAACACAATAGAAGCAAGAAGAAGCCCTCCACGTGTCTATCTAGAATAGCTTCAGTATAAGGCTAAAGAAAGATGTCCCTAAATAATCACAAACCCTCCACGTGGCAGAAAAATATCTTTGCTGGCTAGAGACTTTGTAGTGAGACCAAGTAAGAGTATATGCATAGATCCCTATAAATAATCAAAATACTTATCCCAGATCAGAAGATCAAACATCCAAATTAAATAGTTACAATGGTAGCTCTGTATTTAAAAGATTGGGGTAGGATCTAGAAAGATAAGAACGAAATCCCTATCAAGTTAAGGGAGAGAGAAAAGAGGAAGCTTCGAGTGACATAGAGAGAATGAGTCTTTAAAAGGAAGCAAAAGTTTCAAATATTAGAGAGATATTTTTACAAAGAAGGGAGAAGGAGGGGAAGTAAGGAGTTCTGTATTTTGTAGGAGTCTAACTTCAGTAAGCCTCTGTCATAAAAGAAAAGTGTAATCTGTGCCTTTGAGGGCCTTATGTATCATTTTCTCTATGAATAAAGAGTTCTTATTCTGCGCTAATTGACTTTTTATGTTTTGAATCTCTGTTCTTTCATTATAAGTAGTGCTAAATGGTTCAAAAAATTCATCATGCTTGATGCCCTTGGAATTTATCTATTCATTCACTATCTATGAATCAATCACTTCACTTCCTCAGACACTATGTTATTAGAATAATTGACCATGCTGAACAACTCTTTGACTATCCTAGATAATCCCTCTTAAGTATCCTATATGTTTCTGTTTCTATCTTGGCGCATCGCCTTGTTATTTTAAGTTATTTCATGTTTTCTTCTAACCCTACCCTACTCAGTAGAGAAGATCCAGCTTCTTTAAAATCTGGAGGCCACCTCAGGGCGCACATCCCACTAACCTAAGGTTTCCTACGACTTTGACAGTTATATCCATAAGGATCATCGTCAACAATTATATTTATTTTAATTGATTTCCTTTATATGTGTTTCCTTTCAGCATTGCTATGCTTTATCAATTTAGTTCAATTCTATGTTTAATAAGTGTGCTTGCACGTCAAAAGCTAATTACCCTATATTGAATTTATGCGTAGAGGACCGCACATACTTTTAGTGTGGGGTGGAGTGTATACATGATAAATGGGTCAAGTTTGAATGTTCTATGAAGATGAGTATGCATAGAGAGATATTATGCAGGTGCTTGAAGTAAATGTGTTGATACAAAAATATTTCTCATGAATGTAGACCACGTATCGATGAATGGACGCACAGTGTAACAATAGGTAGGCTATAATAGTGGAAAATACTTAGTGAAAGGTGTTGTGGATATGTACTTCGGTGCATTAGGGCATGCAAAAGGAGGTCTATGGTTGAGGAGTAGTAGGCCACACCAGGAGGTTATGATTATGGCATGGAAAAATCAGCACGGAAAAAGCAAAGAAATACCAATTTAATGCTAATTATGGTGTTAGGTGGGGGGAAATAAATGTGGAAATTTTTGCAAAAGATATATAAGGCGATGGTGTGAAATCATTTTTACCTTTGCGATTGAGAGAATTTGAGAGAGTTGAAGAGCGATCTAAAGAGTGATTTGTGATGTGCGAAGAATGGTGATACCAAGCTGAACTAGATGAATTTGATGAAATTACGCACAAGATTTTTGGGAACTCCATTGGAGAGAAGTGTTTGAGTGAAGCAAAGGCATGCGGGAAGGAGAAATCGACTGTTAGGGTTTAATTTTGAGCTAGGGCACATGGATTCGAGCTAGGGCACACAGGTTTGAGTTATAGAGCTTGAAGTAACCACAAGAACACACCTTTATTGTTTCTATTACACTTAAGCGAGCACCTGGAGTGACCATAAGGGGAAGGAAGTAGAAGGAAGTCTAGGCCAAAGTAGAAGACACCCTCGAAAGACATTTTTTAGAGATACAATGTCCAGAAGGAGTTATTATAGGTCACGACTAGGAATCACATGTTCTTCAGTGCAAGGTAAGTGATTATAACCATAAAACCAAGGACAAAAAAGATGAGTTAGAAAAATTATTGGTAGTAAAGACAACATTGAGAACAAAAAATGATATGGCAGTATATGATGATGTAGGAGAAAAGTTGTTGACCAATATGGGAGTTTTGCAGCTGTATGAACTCCCTTATTTTGGAAAACCAAAAAAACTATACCAATGGTTGATGAGTAGATGCCATGAGGAATTTTTCTACTTTTCTAGGTGTTGAATGAGGCTTACCACACCCCTAATTGGGAGGTTGACAGGATTGAGGAGTTCATGCACATAACTTAATAGTGACCTCACTGACAAGGAGGTGGTAGAAGAAACAAAGAAATAGCTTGGATACATGAAGGGAGGGCATGAGATGGATATCCCCAAGCTATAAAAGTATCCAGTTATTCAGGCGGCAACACACCTCCTAACTAAGTTAAATAATCAAGAGCATTGGTCGTAGGTGAATAAGGCATGGTTGCACATAGAAAAGAAGATGATAAAAGGGGTGGTCTACAATCTAGCTAGCTTTATTTCTGAAACCATTGTTGAAGAGGTGCACCAAGGTGAGAAAATAGTTTTTGGTGTGATCCTTTTGTCTCTTGTATTTGTAGAAATTGGAGTGCCCGATGGGCCAAAGGATAAAATATGGCAATACCCTAAGGAGAAGAAATCTCTTGCAGAAAGATTTGCTAAGCATACATGTGATGGATCCTTGAGTGGACCCTTTAAGCAGAGAGAAAAATTGTGGTATGAGTGCCTACGTCCTGCATATGAGGAGGAATGGAGAATACATAAGGATCTTCCTTTAGTATTGGGCAAGCATGTACAATTTATAGTATACCAACACTTTTGCATAATGCGTTTTGGTTTGAAGGATGGAAAGTGGAGCCCTTGGTGTAAGCTTCCCTATGTTTTCATTGTGTGCTACTTTTAGGCATCAATGCATAGGTTCTCCAACGTGCAAAGGCTTCTGTTGAATACAGACAAGGTAGATTGCAACTAGAACACACTCAGGAAAACTTACATTTACCCAAGTAAGTCGACATACATTGAGAAACTGATTTAAGATGATATTAACATAAAATCTATGAGCTTGGAAATTGGGAAGTCTGGGGTAGCTCTTACATATATATATATATATATATATATATATATCTATATCTAAGGCCTAAGTTAGAGAATGTGATGTATGTTGAAAATGAGTTCAAGATCCTTGGACCACGAAAGGGGAAACATACAGTGGGCACGCTTGAAGATGAAGAGGGCACTTTTCCCCTTGAAGAAGAAGAGGAGGAACAAGAGAAAGAAGACATCAATGACTTAGAGCATAATAGGAAAAAACTGACTGTAGGTGAGAAAAGAGTGTGCAAGCCTACCCCCTAAGAAAGAAGTAGTGGGAACCAGCGTTGTGGAGATAGACATAGAACATGGTGCTGAGGAGCAAAAATATATGATAGTATTGAGGAAAACAAGGACTCAAGGCACGGGGCCATCACAACCCCTTAGGAGGTCACCAAGGATTTATCCTATTAAAAAAAACCAGAAAAGAAGAAAAGGAGCAAATACATCCCTCAGAAAGATGATGAAGGTGAGAAATTGAAGGACAATGTGCCGAACACTCTAGTGCACACTGAGGATGCATAATAGCTTCAGAAAGAAGAATTGAAAATTAATGTAGATGAGTTGAAGTAGAGGGAGATAGATAGTCATGCCATGGATATAGAGGTAGATACAGATAAGAGTGATCCATCAGGCACGCCTCATACTTCATAGACATGTGAAGGACCCATGTTGGATTCGGGCGTGCACATCCCTTAAGGGAAACAATCTGGGAAAGATAAGGAGGGAGATACATACGAGACTCCAATAGTTGGGTATGTTGATGACCATACCAAGATCATATGCACAAGGTTCCAAAGAACTTTGGAACCCAATGACCTTTATGATTGGGAGCTAATGGATTCAGAGATGGCAAAAATGTGCACATAGAAGCAATTATCATGAAGCATGCAAACTCATATGGATGATCCTGAGTTCTATGTATGTGAAGAGTCATGTGACTCACACATAATGAAGAAAAAACCACATTCGTGCCATGTGACTATCAAGCCCATGGTGATGTCAGATGAATAGGTGAATGAAGCATTAACAAAGGTATTTGCAGAAGTTACACACAGAAATGAAGAAAAAGAGGCAACTATTCGGGCATTGTTGGATGATAAAAAGGAAAAAGATATTGAGATCAAGCACCTAATAGAGGAAAAGGAGAAAAATGAAGTGACGAAATTTTCGATACTCAGTATGGCGGAACAAATCGGTGACGAGATTTTGAATAGGTTAGATTTGGAAGATAAAGTCACACAAAATTCTCTATCTATTTTACATTATTTATGTACATTAGTTCATATAGTATTAGATGAAGGAACCATACGCATGCCAAAACCAAAGGACATTGTAGCATAGGTAGGGAAGGCCAAGGAAATTATTGTACGGAAAATCACAAGTTATGAATCCATACCGCAAACCTTGAAGGATGAACTAAAGAAGGAAGATTTGGACTTGAATATGTGTATGGCCCCTGATGTGATAATAAAGACAAGAACTATGGCAGAGGATGATGAGGTTCTTAAAGTAGTTAAGAATGATACACTTGGGTGTGTGGAGAGGTTCACTTTGATAGCAGAGAAGTGCGATGCACTTGCATTGGCCCAGGACCCACACAAGTAGAAGATCAAGAACATTAGAAAATTGATAGCATGAAAGATGGATGTCATGGATGGGATAGTCTCAAGCCTGACTAATGTTCTCAGAGTATTGCAAAATGAAGGTGAGAACATAAATCTTGATGAAATGGAATCAATACTTGTAGACATTCCGGATAAAACAAATAAGGCACTTAGTGATTAGAATGAATTAGAAGAATAGATCATAGCAGAATATCCAGAATTAATTCCATCTGTAGAAGTGTAGGACACCCAAGTAGTCATTCATTCTTTTATACATTAATTCTTTCATTCCTTATTCTTTGTTCATGGAGAGATAAGTTATGATTACCCATTGCCGGGGGCGGTAATAAAAAAAATATGGGGTGATGCTGGGATGATGAAATATAGCCTATGTACTGAAGGAACATAAGAATTAGGCGTGCAAATACAGGGCACGTAGGTGTGCACAGAAGAATGGTATAACAAGGTGTGCATGGGAAAACTAAGGATTCATGACTTAGATGTTTTTCAGTGTAAGGATAAATATATACATGGAGTGCAGAGCATATTTAGTATGAAGCCTTGAAGATCACACAAAGGCTATTTCAAACAAGTGGGAGATCAAGTGCCATGCACAGTTTTGGGCTATTAATATGATTAGAACTATAGTTATTATTAGATAATATATTAATAGCAAGTTTACATGCTTTTTTAATTATCTTGTAGCGGTGCATGGCTATTCTTAACATGTAACCTATTTTGAGGATACATAGGTGGTGAAGGGAAAGTCCCCACCCCTATATATATGTATTGATTTGCATGGTTTATGTATAATCATCCACATTTTGTAGAGTTATGTTGTTGGTTTATGGGCATGCATGAATGATGGTGACATTGTTAAGTATGTATGAAGCTTCTGTGTTTTACAATAATTAATATAATGGATATTTTTGGTTGGATATTGATTGTAGACACATCTGTAAATGGTTTTTGCATGATAAAATTAATCTTGGTTCTTTGATGATTAATCTTGCATATGGTTAAGTTCTAAATATAGTTTATGTTATGCAATATATTTTGGTTATTTTTTATGGATTTGGAATATTTGTATTATCATGCTAACTTCTTGACAAAGCTACCATAAAAGAGGGACTTGGTACCCTTGTGCACTTCAGGTGAGCGCTCAGTTCTAGCTGAGTGATGTGCCAACACATATTGGGGTGCTGTGGGTAAAAATAAGACTACAATCTCTCAGTAAGTCCACCATTGTGCCCCTTGAGGACAATATGACCCCTTCATATGCATCTTTCTTTTTTTAGGGGTTTGATAATTGTCTTGGGGTTTTGTAGGTTCCTCCTTCATCACTGACTTCTAGTGACATACTGTGCAGTCCAAGGAAGCTAGTACGACAAGAAGCACCTACAGGTGAACATCCAGTGACAACTCAGAGGATGGTTTTTGACTATTTCCATAGACTAGGGCACCCACAGGTGCCCCTCTCCCTCTCTAGGCTCCCCAGTCCAGTCATGGAGCTCAGATATGTGCTTTCTGAGGATTATATGTGGTTGTTTCCTCCTCTTGTTTTCCTGGTTTACACTGTGACACAGTCCCACATCTTCGTCAAATCAACTAAGAAATTCATAACCCCTCTTGCACATTAGGGTTTTACATTTCTACTTAGTTTCTTGAGTCACTTTCTGTATTTTATTTATTTGTTATTTGCTACTTTGCATAACATTATATTAGGCTAATATTTCCCATTTTAGCATAATCAGAAGGGCCTTGATGATAAAACATTAAAAATGAAATAGTAGGTCTACCACATGTACCAAACTGCAATGGCAACACAAAACATAAAACGGAACCCATTTGTAAGCAAAACGAAATAACAAGAGCTGCCTGCATTATGAAAGATGCCTACGATGTAATAATAAGTTAATAAAAATTAACATTACTTTTTCTAAAAAATTAACTTTGTTATTAAGATCTAGAACAATGATGTTCCAAAGTTTTAAAGACAAGCGACCTTGTTTGTTTTACTTAATAATCCAACATAATGCAAACAATGAGATAGGGTTACCTCTCAAACATCTCCATATATATTCATCAACTTATCTTGATATGATATTTCCTATCCTATGTTTTGCAATTGAACACTTCTCATTTTAGTTTTTGATTTCTTCTTATACCATTGCAAAAAATCAATGTAGATTGACTCAATTATATATCTTATGTACCATTTATAACAAAATGTAAATTATATGCTAGAATAATTAGAGTCAACAAAATTAGAACATTTATGTATAGTTAAAGATAATGACCAAAATTTTTATGATGTAATACATGGTCCATACAAGAATACATATGAAGATAACAAGGATTTTGGGCTATTAGATAATAATAACCATGATTTTGATGTTAAAATTAAAGTATATCTAGTTTATTTTAAAGTATTAGAAATGAAATCTAACATCTAATGTTTTTAAAAAGTCCACACAACTTTATGTCGATCAAGGCATATTAGTTATGAAATTACAAATATTAGTTGTTTTTATGTTGTGGGTTAAGAGACGAGACAACTTAGATTTGAAATATTTATCAAGAACATTCCAGTAATATTTTCAATTTGAGTTTTGAATCTTGAAGGCAAACGTGATCCCTTTTTTATTTTCATCAATTTAAGGGAAATCAATGCAGGTGGGATTTTTTTTTACAAGTTAGTATTTTTAGTGATTGGTTCAAGATAGGGGATAACTAAAGATTTTGGATAATTTATGATATAAGTGAATATCACTATTCCCATGTGGAACAGAGAGAAATCATATCTAGTTTGAGAAAGTTAGACTATATAATTAGAAGAGATTCAAAAATCTATGTGGGGAAGGTAGGAAAACTTGAGAATACACATTAGAACTACATGTTGTAGTGATTTAATTACTTGGGTTTTTCCTCCTAGATAACCAAAAATGGGACAATTAGCTCAACTTGATTTGCATTTGCTATATTGTGCCCACAATTATTTTTTCTGCTTGAAATGCAACTAGAAGGATATGGTATTTTTGATGGTTTTTTGTTAACCTGAATTAAACTGTAAATTTCATAAAAAATTGTTCCTATACTTTATTTCCTTGATGGTAAAACTATAGAAGAGGAGCGTATCATCTACAAAGTGGAAGTTTGTGTAGAATTCCCAATGTTTTATTACATGGAGAAACTGTATTGCACCTATTTTTTTTGCTCCATCGATTTTCATGTTCACAGTTTAGCCCACATATTTATTTCTTTCATTGAATGCAAATGAAAATGATACAAAGAAATGTAGAAAAAGATAGCTAAAAATATTCATAATAAAGTAACTAGGATATATTTAAAATACGTTTGGCCTAGGAAAATTGTAAGAAAATGTAATTAATAGGTGTGTATCCAAACTCCACAACCTTTTCCAATATCCTTCTAGCTTGTGTCAAAATGAGTAATTTAGAGAAGGAAATGGACATCCACAAAACCATAATGGAAAGTAGGTTTTTGTTAGATGTATGTGTAAGTACCACAATGTTGATGCATGCAAGATGCACACCCAAATAGGATTGAGAGGATGTTAATGTCCTCCTCATTTTAGAGTTAAGAACATGGCTCAGTGCACGAGCTGCTAGCATGTGGTCTTATAAATGACCAATAAAGGAGTTTTCTAGAAAATGTTACTATCCTTTTAGCGCCACTCTTTGGACCACCTCACTTATTTTGAAACTAATTAACCTAAAGATAATTGAAATCCTAACTAATGGGTATTTCTTAGAAGAAAACTAAAAAGGAAGATACGTCAGAGAGAAAAGAAAATGCAGCAAGGAATAAATTCCATGAAGCTAAACTATACAAATTTAACATGCATGCCAAAAATAATCAGATGCATTCAATTTAGTTTACACAAAAACTGACATGCCATTGATGTAAATATTAAAAGGAAATTATCATAGTGATTGTAATTGATCATTCATAAACTGAACAAACCATTTAGATTTCTAGATGCACATCTATTACAGTATGCCAAGCTATAAATTCTATTACAGATACATTAAATTTGCAAAGAAAAATTTAAGGTCACAACTAAAGGCATATAAATGATAACAGAGTGTATAGGCCATTAAAAGGAGATCTAATAAGAAAATACCTAAAGTATACCATTGGATCATCTTATTCCTAGATATATTCCCTCAACCCCCTCCATAGAATAGAGGGGAGCCTCCCTATTCTGTCTTCTCTATGGGGACCCCATATATAGATAGGTAGTGGGTGCCCCCACCCCAATATAGAGATTAGATAGGGGAGTGGGCTATATAGATACAACGGTGTTCTCTTCCTCTGCACACATAAAAGGAAGGAAAAATTCAATCAAATTATAAGAAGCTTCGTAAAGTTCCTCTTTAGGAGCTAATCCTCCATTTGTCCATATTTCAAGAAAAATAATTTCTTGTCAATCAATATAGTTGAGATATAGAGAGAGATAGAGAGAGAGAGAGAGTTCAGATAAAGATATAGAGATAGATTTTTATTTCTACCACATCATTTTAGGTAGAAAAATTATTATAATAAAGGTAGGTATCTGATCCAAAATGGATATGTAATTATGAATAATCATGAATTCATACATTTTTGTAATGACATCAGTTCAACAGGGTGGGTTGATTCAAGTGATCCCCTTATCTATATATGATATGGGTTTAATCTCCATCGGCTGAGGGCTTGAGAAGGCTGCCGGTGAGTACCGTGCCTAAATTCCCTCACCCAAGGTGAGCAAGTGACCCTATCTGAATGAGAATCTATCTGATGTCTCTCTATACTCTCTCTCTCTCTCTCTATTTTTATGTCTCGATTTATCTATATTTCTCTTGACTCACTCTTAAGTCTCTCTCTTGATAGACATAGAGATAGATGGATCTCGAGGGATACCCCCTCTCCCTCTAATATGGAATGGAAGGTGGAGAGTACTGTTAGAAATTTAACTTACCCTGAAAGATAAGTCAAATAAGGTCAGAAAACAATTTTTTAGAGATTCCCTGTATGATGAATTTCCAAGTCTTAGAGTCTAATAGTGAAATTTTTTGGATTTTCAGAGTTTTCATTTTGGAAGTTTTTACAAATTCTGAAAGTCTGAATTTATGAATTTTCAGGTTTTTAGGTTTTCAAATTCAGATTTTTTTCGTTTGAATTTTGGTGTTTTGGCTTCATTTTTTCCAAAAGTATGAATTCTGAAATTTTCAAGTTTTCAGGTTTTCAGAATTCGAATTTCGTTCAAATTTTCGTCTTTTGGCTTCATTTTTTCTGAAGTCCAAAATCCTGAATTTCTGAATTTTTAGAGTTTCGGCTTTCAGAACTTTTCATCACCAATTCACATTTTGTTTCCAAATTCCCCGAAGTCTGAATTCCTGAATTTTTGAATTTTTGGAACCTTTGGGTTTTTTGGGTTTCGAAACTTCAGAGTTTTCTTGAGCATTTATTTCTTCACCAACCCCATACGGATCGGATCTTTGCCATAAATGCCAGGTTTTTTCTATTTAAACTTGATTTTCTATGGTCATTTTCACCTGACAGCGATCTCTAACATCCATTTTTCTTATCTTTTTTAACGTCCTTTTCAAGGTATGTTAATTTTGTTATTTCTTTTTGGTTTTAGATTTTCTTTTTGTTCTCGTTCCCCAATTTCTTTCTTTTTTGTTGTTTCTTCAGTTTTTCGAATAATGGACTTCCTACTCACCATGTTCTCATTTTTTAGTTATCTCCAGTTTTTCAGGTTGTTCGCAAAATCATCTCAAGGTAGATCTTGAGTTTTCACAGAATTTGCTAGTTGTACTTTGGGAAAGCTCACCTCAAAGGAGATTACTTTACTACTTTTGGAAATCATTTCAGAGTGCCATTTTGGAGAAATAGTTTTGGGAAAACATTTTCAGAGAAAACGCATTTTGGAGTTTCTTCGGAGAAGATTCACTTCGGAGATTTGGGGAAACACATTTTGGGAAAACATTTTCGGAGAATTTCCACTTGGAGAAATTCAGACACTTTGGAGTTTCGGGATTTCTTTTAGGGAAAATTTCTTTTCAGAGGTTTCGGAACTTGGCAATTTCAAACACTTTCAGAGATCCTATTTTTAGAGTTTTCTTTTACAGATTTCTATCCTGCAGACTTTCATAGTTTTTCTTCTTTAGCGTCTGAAATCTAGAACTTCATGTCTACTTCTACTTCAACAGAGAAAGAGAAGATGAAGTATTCATTCCTTGGAGTTGCTCCTTAGACTTTCCTATCGTCTGATCTAGGAAACATAGGGGACACTGACTTAGGTTAGATTGAATTCCCAGATTTTTGGAACAGAGTAAAGGCTCCTAACAAGAAGCCATGGATGCAGGTAATTTATGATAGCGGGCTTGCCCTTGTGGCTGGTTTTCCTGCTTCAATGCATTGTCCCAAGTTTGTTCTAGTTGCAGCTGCCCACTTCGATGCAGATTCTATGTCAGTTAGGGATGATGATGATAAGGTGGTTATTTGCCTAGATCCTGATTTCTTTGAAGATCTTCTCAGACTACCTGACATTCCAAACTACACCACTATTTCACCCGAAAGCGCAGTAGAACATTGGAACAATGATGTTGATTCATGTACTAAGATTGTCTTGAAAAGCTACTTGGCTAAGAGCATGACCAAGTTGCCAAAAACCTTGTACAGGGAAGACTTCATCCAGGAAGTCAATGACATAATCATATTACTGAGCCGAGTCTCAGGCCTCCCAGCTGCCAAGGAATTCCAAGAGTGGATGTTTTTATACATTGCCACTATCAAGAAGAACAAGGAGCTTATTAGGTGGGGAGAGCATATCAGTAGCTCCATCTACTATCAGCTGGGTAGAGTGTCAACCACAAACTCATTTTACATGACATCATTCTTGGTCTACGCTGCCACTGCTATGGGAGATTTTCCCAGACTGAATACCAAGGGGGTTCGCAGCACATCCCAGATTTATGATTTCTATCCCCAGCTCACTCTGAGTGAGGGGTGCAAGCACTTTCGATGGGTCAACGATGCTTTCTTCGTAGTCCTCCTCTACCACTTTGACAAAGAGTTGTACAATCAGAGAATTTCTGATGAGGCCTTCAAAGAAGTACGGGAATGGGGAGCTATCTATCTCCAATTCCCCACTTTCACCTACATTCAAATTCTGGTTTTGTTGGTGCCCCGAAACAAATTGCCAAGGTGTCCTACGGATAAATGGGTTCTTACTGGAGTTGGTTTGGCAAATATTGGATTACCATCGGATCCAAAACAAGTGCCACAAGGTAGGAGTACATTTTCTAGTTTCAATTGGTAGGTATTCTTGTCAAAACATTCACAAGGCCAAGAACGTAGATGCAGAGATGGCCGAGGTAACCCTGCAGACTTTTCATCCAAGAACCAACTTTGACTACTTGGGAAAGTTCGGTGAGATAGGACGTTCATCTTCCCACACATCTTAGCTAGAAGACATCTGGATTCATTGTCGGGATGAGTATATCATCCGGCAAAGAGATTATGAAAGATTGGATGTAGATGAAATTCACCAGTATGGGATAGCTGAAATCCCAACAGATTTGTAGGATGATGGTGAAGTGTTGGATGAAGCATATAAGACTGAAGGTATTGCTGATCAACCACTTCCATGGATTGATTGGTATCAAGAAGAATGCTCCAATACAAAGGATAGAGCAGGTCCCATTCTCCAAAGGACTTACAGGTGGTTGGCTACTTTTGGGATCAAACCCAAGGGAGTTGAGCAGGTTATAAGTACAACAGCCCCACCAGTCTTAAGCCCAACAGTACCCACAAAGGGAAAGTGGTCGATTTAGAAGACCCCCATAGTACCAAGAAAAATTTCATTTGTTGTTGGAAGTTCATCTCTTCCTCAAACTCCTGTTTCCCAGGAAATACCTACAACCAAGACTGGGGCGGATGTAATTGTGGTCAGCGATTCTCCTGATTATTCGCAGGTTCATCACTTCCTTCTTCTCTTCCATCATCCCTTCCTCCATTAGTTCCTCTCACTTCTACCAGCATTTCATCTTTCCCATCTCCTTCTATGGCCCAAGTATTCTCATCCCTTCCAGCTCTCTCGGTTGGAGAGAATATTGGATCACCTTTCCCTCCTCCACTTCCTTTTCACTTCCTTTTCTGTAGTTCCTTCTTCCAATACTGTTGTATCAATTCCCACTGCTGTATTATCAATCACCCCATCCATCATTGCCACCTCTATCCAGACACCCACGAATGTTCCCAATACCCTTGCTTCAACTCAGACCTTAAGTGCCACACCTACCACTCTATCTTCTTCATTATTAACTATTCCAGAGTGGTTATTCAGGCAAACCCCCAAGCAGAAAAAGAAGGTGCCTCTAGGAGATGTCATGGATCTCAGCATCTTGGAGCAAACACCTAAAAGGAAGGCCAAAAGACCAAGGACCATGTCAAACCTGACAGTAAATTCATCTGGAGAATGGGTGATAGAGGTCGCCACCCCTGCCGAGGGAAAAACCAAGGAAACAATCATGACTGCTGATTATCAGATTTCCAGATTCTCATTGGGAAAGGCCACTCATGAGGGAGCCAAATAGGATGTTCACACTACTCTGGGGGCCTGATGGTGAAATATGACAAGGATAAAGCTACAAAAGATGAGCTAAAGGCTAAGGTCGAACAACTCACCTCTTTGTTATGGAGAGTTACACTGCCCATTTCATCTACTGAGTCCTCATCTACTACGGCCTTAATGGTTTCAGCTTTCTATTGATGACTTCTCTTATCACGAGCTTGAGAAACTTGGCCAGAAAGGGAGATCAGTAAATGGGTGGATCGAACGAATACTGCAAGAGGCAAATCCTTTGATCAAGGAAGCTGTGGACATCTATAATGATTTGCAGGAGGCAAAGATAACTATTCAGAAGATGGATGAGGCTTTCTCTGAGGAAAGTAATAATCTGAATCTGAATCTAGCCACATGGGAAGAGATTAGGGCAGTGGATTCCAACTTGCTCCTTTAGGAAGGGGTGATTGATGATACTTCAAAGTTATTTGAATATCAGAAGGCTATGGAGTTCAGGTGCCAAGTGTTACAAGACTTGATTAAAAAATTGGATGACAAGCAATTGGAGATCACAGACACCTTGAATGACATATCAGAAGAATTTTATATTGCTCATTGTAAATTCTTCAATGAGAATATCGATGCCCTCCTTGAAGAACAAATTCAGGAAAATTTTAAAGACTTGGTAAAGCGGGATGACGATGTCACGAGGATTTTCAATTCTGATTCCATTGATCGAATGGTCTTGTGCCAGAATTTCATTGGAAGGATGTCCAAGGTCATGTTCAAACTGAAGAGAATACCAGCCCGCATTACCAGAGAGATCGAGATAGCAGACGTAGTAAGTCACTACGCATGTGGCCTGAAGATGAAGAAATCTAGGGAATAATCAAGCATTTTTTCGAATACAATCAAAGACTGGCCGTATGGAAGGAAAGCTAGGAGGAGCTCAGAAAAGGTGAACAAGTTGCAGAGCCAAATCAGGGTTGAACAACCATGGAAGGAAAAACTCGAGCTCCAGATCGGTCAGAGTTGCAGGGTTGACTTAGTCAAACCCTTGCAACATTTTTGCTATTTTCATGGGAGCTTGTTCCCTTAATTTAATGACATTTCTATTTTTAGTAAAATGTTAGTTAAGGGCCCAACTGAAATAACTCAGCCTAAAGAACTTATAAATAGATGAATGCTTAGAGTTCATGGATATACAATTTTTGAGATTTTGGTGATTTTACTCTTCAAGCTTGGAAGAGTATTTTCATACATTTGTGAAGTCCCTTTTAATTTTATTGAGAATTACACTCTGCTATTTGAAAGTCTGAATCACTGTGTGAAATAGTTATTTATTACATGCTTTGTGAATGTGATTCCTTAGTATGTTTGAGTAATTTTCCTTTGCTTCAGATTATTTACTGTATGCCAAGATTAAGTAATGTGGTTATTTTCTCCTCAGCTGTGATTATATTGCTCCTGCTATTGATTAAGGGTTACATTATCTTTATTTTTGCATAAAGTGGATACTTAAGGTATGCTGGTGTTAGTTTTTTAAATAAAGTTATCTGTGTATCTGAACCAAATCAAGTTCTTTCTCTTTTGTATAAGTTCGACAAAGGAACGTGTGTTTCTAGTTTGTGGTACTCGTACCCTTTTTAGTTACAATAGGTGAAAGTGATTTAGGATGCTAGCATCTCATTCACATAACCCTTCCAAAAGTTGAACATCCTTGTTCTTTGGTGCATCACCACTTCTAGTTTAATATTTATTTCTCTACAATTTCTCCTTAATCTCAGGAAGAGTCATAACACCTAGTTTAAACTAAAGGAAGCCGGCCTTCTCCGGAGGTTCACCTCGAACCCAAGTCCCACAGCTTGAGAGGTGATTCCCACGTGTCACTATCACACCGAATGTCGTGATTCATTTTCAGGCCATTTGGAGGGTGTAGTGATTTTGTGACAACAGGTACAATGGTTTAGCTCCAATCCACTGATGCAAGAGCCCGACCACTAGAGAAGAGAGCCCTATAGTTATATCTAGCTGCTGATAGGCTCTCAGTCGTCGTGCTATAAGCAGAAAATTTCAAAGAAATTGGAAAATATGGGTAAGAGTATTCGCGGATATCCCTATTACCGGTAAACCCACAGAAGTTAGATTGGGAAAAGGGAAAGGGAATCCTAAGGGTTGGATTTCTTGTGCATCCATGGGACAAATCCCATTTGAATTTTTTTAATATTTTATTTATATTGATACATTAATTAAATGATCTATAAAGCCTTTGTCTCATTTGCCTCATAAATATTCTTATGAAAGTGAACCATGAATTGTTTAAGCTTTCCTAAGAAATCATTCTTGGTCACCATCTCTTGATTCTCTGCATAGATCCTAGAAATGGATGCCTTTGTAAATATTTGGATACCCCTAGTGATGATATCATCTAGTTGTGGGGGTAGCCTACCCATTTTTTCATTCTAATATTTTAATGTGACCTTTTTGTAGTTGGCATATGTTTAACATAGGTCTGTATCTTCTATTATCAACACAATGGGATATTTTCATGCTCCTTCATCTGTAGCCTTGTTTATCTCTTGAAACATTTATTATAGGAAAAACATCTTATTGATAATAATGTGAAACTTTCTAGAAAAGTTTAGTCCCTTCTTTTTTTAGCTTTAAGGATTTCCTTTATTATATCAAAGAGAGACAAAATATATTTTTCTACTTGCTTGGAAAGGTTCTTGGGGACAATGGCTTTCTATTGAGTTTCTAATGATTTTTCCTTGACTAGAATATTTAGACCATATGCACTGCAAGCTCTTCTCATGCTTGAATGAAGGAGATTGGGTATTCTTGATATTCAACCACTTAGGATGACTTATATTTTCTTTTTTTGGTGACATAAAATAAGTCTTCTAAGGTATCATGCCAAATGAGGGCTTGGTTGGTGGAATTTATCTTTCTAGTTACTCTCCTCATTGTTCTCATTCTTGGATTGAACTCAATTTTTACTTGAGGGTCCTATTGTGTTGAATTAAATTTTTATTTAAGGCCTTCTCTACACAGTTCTATTCTGGTTCATGTGAAGGCATGCTGGTGGAGGGATCCTTACCTTGAATTCTCTAGATTCGTTCCAATTCTTCATTGGTTTCTTCAGTTACTTCTTCCTTTTCAAAATAGTATATTTTGTATGCCACCAATAGAGGACCTGAGGATATCTTAGGGCTTACTTCTGGATCTCTACAATATCAGAATCAATAGATATAGGATAAGAAGTGGGAGACCTTTCCTTGGGTTGGATTGGTGGCTTTATATAAGCACATTCCCCTCTCCTCAAGAATTATCTTTTGATTATACCTTTCAGTGGGGGATTTTCCCCTGTATTCCTCATGTTTTGCTATATGATATTGTCATCTTCTTGGTTAATCCATAACAAATCATTCACATCGGGATCATGACTATAGGATATGTTCAATTTACCTATAAGTGATTCCAAATGTTTGGAAACTCTATGCTTGGGATCATTTTTATTAATGAATGTTTAGGAAAATTTAATAAGTGCATATGAACAATAACAAGATCAAGATCAATCCATATTTTGAAATCCATATTCCCAAAAAGTAGAGGTAGTGAAGGATGAGGCATTAACTTATTCTCTTTACATCTGTTAACTTATATTATTCTTTGGTTTACATACATGTACAGGAAAGTATCCAGACTTAATTTCCTTGAATTTCTAGTCGTTACTTCTAAACTTGTCTCTATAATCTCTGTAAACTCAAGAATTTGAAAATTTGATTATTTGGAAATGAATTTGGTTGATGCACTAGCTTCTGATTGAGAAATATTTTAATTCAAATTGACTTCCCTATATTAATGGAACATAATACATGACTTGATGTTGCCTTGTCTTGGGAACAATAATTTTGAAATGTTAGAATTTTGAATGTAGACCATACGTGCTTGTACATGTTTAAATTTAAAAATAACCACCAACCTTAATTAGCAACTTGAACTTGGATACCACATGTAAGCCATGCGTATTACTATTATTGACTCACCATTCTCCTGATGTTGAGTTGTTATTGACTTTATATTTGTGTCACATCTGTGAATTGTGAGCCCTCACAAATGTGAAGTGCGAGGTGTGAGGTTTGAAATTTTAAATCTATGAGGTATGATATTTTAAATCTCACATATGCAAGGTAAGATATTTGAACTCTTATATCTATGAGGTGCAAGGGAATTTTTTTTTGACTACAAGGAAAAAGTCAATTTAAAGTTAGTGGAAATATTAACTGTAATTTTTTTTGTGAATATGAAGTGTAGTAACAAATCCTTGAAACTATGAGATGCAAGGAACAACTGAGTGTGATTTCTTAAGAAACATGAAGTACGAGTACTAGAAAAACTTGAAGTGTGATTAATAAATAAAATTTAAGTGCAAGAACTTAAGTTTTTCAAAGAATGAGAAAAAAAGAATCTTAAAGTGAGAGTGCTATAAATACTTGAAGTGCGAGCAAAAAATAAAATTGAAGTGAGAGAAACAAATAATTCTGTTAATATGTGAACAAAAAATAAACTTAAGTGCGATACAAACTAAATTTTAGTTGTGACAACTTAATTTTATTTTAGTGTGAGTACCAAAAAAATTTCAAAATGTAAACACCAAACAAAGGACTTCAGAAAAATAAGGAAACAATTTTAAAGGTATATGTAAGTATTTAAGTATTACCATCTATTTTTAAACAAAGTGGGTCCCTATTTTTAAAAGTATCTATTTTGAAAATGGGGGTTGTTAAGTAGCAACATGCAAAAAAAAATGTAAAATGTGAAATTATATACAAGACATGTGAACAATTCATCAAAATGCCTCAAAGATAAAATGTGGTCTCATGGAATACCATGATTGAGGGATATGCATAAAATATATTTTATGATATCAAAATATCTGAGGGAATGAAAAACTATGGAACATACGGGCTGAACATGTAAGCTTGATTTTTGTTTCATTGGTTGCAGTGATGCATGTTTAGTGGACGAGGGCTATACATAATTTAATGGCATGAGTGTCTCTTATAACATTATTCCTAACATTGATCATTATGTATACATGGCTTAAATTCTTGGTTGTGCTATCTATCTTGGGGAAACTCAAATTTATCATAAACATGCTAATTAAACATGTGGTGGTTGTGTGGATGTGTTTTCTTGGTTCCTATAAAGAACATAAGAATATGGGGTTATGATTATTTATAACAACTCTTATTTCTAATTTGGATCCTCAAAATGCTACCCCTTAGTTATTCTATCAAACATCTACATAAAAGTGCATAAGTGAGGTGAGGTTGAAATGGTAAGGATTGTAGAAACTCAAATGTGGTAATTTTCACTTTGGAAAACCTTGATTTAGATGAACTCTTGCTATGATAAATGCTACTTCTCTATTCCCTTTTAGCACTTTTTGAGGTCCATTTCTTAGCTTGTTTATCCTTGCACATTGACATGTCGAGACATCCTAAGAATTAAATGCACAAAATCTATAGAGAGAAATCATTTTACCATCCCAAACTTCATTTAGCATATTCCCTGCTCATGTCTAGGACTGTACAATCTGGTCAGGGCCATCTAATACGGTCCTAACCTCTTTGTATGGTCCTAGACTGACATGTCTTCTAATTGTACTTTCAAATTCAAATATTTTGTTGGGTATTATACTTCCTCTAGGTCAAGCTTTCTTAGAAAAATCATCTACGAAACCCTATATAAGAAAGTAAACACTACATCATTTGATAGCTAGGAAATCCTAAGGAAATGTGTTAGAGAACTCACTTATTACACTTGAAAAAGGCATCCAGATCTCTATAAACCTCAGAATTACACATCTACTGTTATTTGGGCATCACTCACATTGGGTGTGAAGCTACAAAGTAGGTCAAAAATGCCATATATATCATCTATAATCATCTAACCATACTCTCTCCAAGTGTTTTTAGCAATAGCTAAGTCAAAGTAATCATGGTCAAAGCATTTTCCAAGTATGATTGATCTATCTAAACATCACATGTTAGGTTGAGAACTATGTGCGGTTTGATGCCTCTTCAAAGTAGTGCCAATATCGGTGGTACACGAGGGTGCCCACAACCATTATAATTTTTATTTTGTAGGAATATTCACCCATAGTTAGGGTTTGAGGTGATGTTCAATCCCTTTACAGAGCTTCATTGCATGTGTGAAAAATATAATTCAATAACGATGGAAAATTTTAGGAAGGCAAACAACCCAGAAAGTTGTAGAGTCAGGTCCATAGTAGGTCTAAGACCATATATAAGGGGCTCAACCATATGGTATCATCCTGGACTAGATGTAGACATAATTCCAGTGCATTTTGTGAGGGTTTATAAGTTTCAATTATTTATGTTTCTCTACTTTTTAGTCCCATATCTCTTCAAAAACCATTACGATTCAACCAAGGGCTTCCAAAATTTTGTTGTGTGCTTTTGATTATATGTTAGTTTCATTTGGCGTATGTTAATTCTTCCTATTTGATCTGAATTACAAATCTGAATTAGTTCTTTTCTTGTTATATCTTTTTTAGATTTTTAAATCAACTCTAATATATCATACACCTAATTAATTTGACCTAAAATTTAATTAAGGATTAAATATTTTAGTGAACCCAATTTTGATCAAACCCTTCGCTGAATCTAGGATCTTCTTGGTTCCTTATGTATTAGGCCTGTTCATCTCTAAACCCTAGTTACCTTAGTATTCATTTCTACATTTTATGTTCAGATATACACCTGATTTTCACCCACCATATTCCGTAAATTTGATTTGCACAAATTTTCTTAGGGTTTCATGGTTGGTCCTACCCTTTGGGTCTCTTTCTAGGGATCCTAATTGCGACATCATCTTTTATTTCATATCTCGATCATAAAAACTATATTTTCAAAATAGTTTGAGGTTAATTTAATTTTTACATATTTAACAAAAACCTCTTTTTTATTTTCCCTAATTTTTAGAAAACTTTTTGGAAATACAAAATTACTATTTTTAGTAATAGGGAATAATTGAAAAAATAGACACTGTTGGAAAAAATCACTTAGAGGTTTTTATTTCACATAATTAGAATAGAGAATACCTCTTTTTGTTTTTTAAAATTCAAATTCTATTTTTATAAATGGTTGTTTTATTCATTTAATGATGATCAATTTTTGCTAAACATTACTTTTTGGGTCTTATCCCCATGGCCTCTTGATTTCTAGTCCTCCTTATGCTGGCACATATTATTTCCTATCTAATTGGAGTTATCTCTATTATTTTTTCTACCATAATGGCCCATGCCATAGTTTCTCAAGTCTCCTTGTATTATTTACTTTGACATCATCAAACATGTAGAGACACTCTGACATATATAGTGCACAAAATAAAGCTCACTGATAGTGCAAAAAATTTCCATG
Source organism: Taxus chinensis (assembly GCA_019776745.2). Classification (NCBI taxonomy): domain Eukaryota; kingdom Viridiplantae; phylum Streptophyta; class Pinopsida; order Cupressales; family Taxaceae; genus Taxus; species Taxus chinensis. Next base: position 653,632,487 of record CM034147.1, on the reverse strand, counting down.
TAAATTAAATTTTGGGTCATATTTCAGCTCATTATATTAGTAATAATGATACCTTTTATAAGGCTATCTTAGAGTCTATTGAAGCTTTGCACCATGATTTTCAAGATAAATTTCAAGCTATAAATATTGAGATCACATCTCTCAAGTGTGAGATAACACACCAAAAGGATTCTTCCAATGCCCATATTAATCATATCTCTACACATCATGATCAATCTAGTTCTAATACCACTAGGAATAAATATTATACACACATCATACATGATACATGTTCCCATGCAAGTGAATTCAAATTCATAGAACAAAAAACACCTCTTCGGTTTGAAAAACATTCTTGACAACTTGATGTTCTATCTAAGCTACTCAATAATCAGTTAATCAATTCGTTACCCACTTATTACTACCCTCGCTATTAGCTTAAAAAGTTCAAAGGTCAACCATTTTTCATTTATCATGGAATTAATGGACATCATGACAATGATTGCTATGATTTACAATGAAAAATATAACAAATTCAGCATAATGGATTTATTACCTTTTCTACACAACATTATACTGCACAATTATATCAATTTTGTAAATTTTAATGGGTTCCTAAAAATGATCCATCCATGTTTGGTGAAAATAATTCAATATTGAATGATGCAACTTCTATAATAATATAAGATCCACCTATTCAACAAGATAGTAAGAATAAAATACCTCCATTAGAAGCACCAAACTCGGTAGTAGTATTACATCCTACTATTTTGCATCATGCGAGGGAATTATTATTAATCAAGAATGCATGATTTCACATCATATCAGAACATCTAAAGCATGCACAACCTCAATCCGAGGGCAACATGACAATGGATTCTAAGAATATCTATACTCCTTCACAACAACTTTATATATGTTCTAATCCACTAATCAATAATGATTGTAACAACAATACAAATGATTCTACACCTGTTACTAACACAAAAATATATATTATAGATTCTCACAAGATAAGTATCAATGATTTAACTGATGATTTGTGGATATCTACAGGCATAGGAACATATAGGATGAATCCTAAGTATGATTTTAAAAAATCTTCATAATGCTACATGTAATTATACACCAATAACATAATTAAATCATTAAGTAAAAATGCACCTTCATATAACGGTCATGCATCTTCTATTTAGTTTAATTATACATTATGGTGGATACTTATACTTCATCCCTTCTCAAATGACCAGGGGCATAGTTGGATCTCCCCTCATTATTCTCTAAGAATAGGTTTCCTTGCATGACCCTACATACTTTGGTAAGTAGGGGTCACAATTTCCACATGTTTTCTAATGTTGTTAATACTATCCCTAACTATCACAAGCTATCTAATCAAACACAATGTGTTTTGTATGCCACTCAAAATCAATATTAATACATCTTAGTCTCTTCCACTATCATACCACAATCACAACTATCAAATTGATTCCTTCCACTCATACTATCTCCAATGGATTTCAGGTATTCTACTACAAATAGTCATGGATGCACAAATACTTCTCTTAGGAATTCTTTGGAACATTTGGGAACTAAGCCTTCATCTAACTTGCAATAGATGCTCCTTCACATCGGCAAGAGGTTCTCATTGGTTAGCTCTTTTTATATTCATATAATTTGTCCATAGCTATGCACTAAGATAATACAAAAAAATTCAAATATTTATAAAAATATAAAATTAGGACATGTGAATTTTACTTAAGTTATTAGGAATTTACATTACACGTGTTGTTTGTCACCGTGGTTTACACACATGCATTCAATTGGTATATTGAGCTAGATGTAGGACAAAAAAATTGGTACATGCTTATAGAACTCATGTCTCCTTAAATTCTCATAATTAGGGGGCAATGGATCCGCATTCTACAAGTGCTATTGTTATATTATAGTTCATGTGTACTTCTTCATTTATGCACAATTATATATATTGTGTATTTGCTACATTTCAAACTAACAATACTAACACATGTCTTATGCAGCGTTGACATCTCTTGTTTTAGATGTCTCACCTATGTTGGTCACTACATCATATTATCATGATTTTCCACTCTTGTTTCATGTATACATGATTGTGTGTGTGTTTTATTTCTTTTTTGTGGCCTATGTGCCTTAATTGTCATTTGCCACTATGGGTGTTCCATATTTGTGGCATCATGCCTATCTTATTTGTAATTTATTTCTCTTATTTATAGGCCTATGAGCCTCGATCATCTTGTGACACCATGGTGTCTCATTTTTGCAGGCCTAAGAAGCCTTTTGTATGCTCTTATATGCTATTATTTACAAATTGACTACATTTATGTTGTTTGTTTTTTTCTACATGCGTTGTTTCTACTAGTTTATTTTGTTACCACTATGCTCGTTTATTTCTAGCATTATATTTGTTGCGCATCATGGTTTACACCATGTTCAAATAACTTTCCTTTTGTAGGTACATGTTATCCAAGGTGGTCACCTCATTAGAACTCCACATAACTTTTGAGACATATCCCTCAACAATAAACACCCATTTCTATTGAGCCACATGCTCAAATAGGGTTTTTACACATGCCTCAAAAGAGGGGGAATTCATCTAGGTTTATTTTACAATTTTAGCAAAAAAAGACAAAATTCTAGTGGAAGATGCAAGTATAGACAAAGTACTTGCACCCATAAATATAATTTCACACATAATTTTAGTAGAAAAAACATAGGTTCAAAACCATAACTTTGATCAAGACCATATGATACGTTCATGAACCCTCCATACATTTATGACTGGGGGTAATTTCAGTATTTTTTATGTTTTCACCTATTTATATAGGTTTTTTTTGTAGTTTTCACACTCAGATTACTTAGTTTAGATAAGTATAGGGGGCATAAAAGTCTTCATTGATTCTACACTCAATTTCAGTTTCAAAAATCTTGGGGGCATGGGCCTCCTTCCTAGTTCAATGTTGTTAGCACATTTTCAACATATTTTAGTGTTTATTTTAGTTTACACTCATCTATTCAACATATAGGGAGAGTTTGGGGGCACATATTCTCTTTTGTAATGTATGTCCTTATTTATAAAATATGGTCTAGATCCATCTGCAGTGGTGTGATCCATGGGGTTATGAAAGGTAGAAAAATATCTAAGATCTTTATGTGTAAGATTTCCTCTCCTATTATAATTTAAGGAGAAGATATCAGTGTTACTGAATAAATTTGATACACAGTCTTATGCCTTTTTGAGGGGTGCATTTGTACCTATTTCTTCTTCATTGTCTTGTACATTTCCATGTTGGGTTGTATGCACTTAACGACTTCGGTTCTCCTTGGCATTGATTGAGGACTGATCACCCCCAATCCTTCAACAAAGTTTAGAAGTAAAAATCTTCAAGCACAAACAAAACATGAGAAAACAAGTGTATTATTTCATTATTTACATCTATTCACTTTACATATATGCAAATGTAAGTCTTTTTAGTTACAAATTCTATTTGAGTTATAATCAAGTATCTATCATGGAAATTGGATACACTTTGTGTTGTAGGTTTCATCATAGAGCATGCCAACACCAAACACAACAATGCAACTGCAAAACAAACATTCAATCAAAGGTAAAGTGTGTTTACACACTCAAGTATAATTTATTTTAAGCATGTAATTTTCAATTTCATACTTAAAGGAGGGAAAATGTAGATAATCAAATTTGGTAATTTGTACTTTGACAACCATTGAACTGACTATGCACTCTTGCTATGATAAATGATACTTCTTTATTCCCATTTAGCACTTCATGATGTCCATTGTCTATCTTGTTTATCCTTTCACATTGACATGTTGAGACATCCTAGGAATTCAAAGCAAAACATCTATAGAGAGGCATCCTTTTACCAAATCCAAAATTTATTCAACATATTCCCTACTATAGTCATTAAATCAAAGAATTCGAATCAATATTTAGTCTTAGTCTCATACTACTATTCATATGGTTTTTGAGTGAAGAAAGTAATAATAAACCCATGTCATTTGGCCTGTTTATTTCACTTTCTGTCATCACTTCCAACCTTCCACATGTACTTTCCCAGTCATTTTTATCATTCTACGTTATTCCTATTCCTGATTGGGGTGCCCAACCAGGACTGGGGCGTCCTAGGCATCATGGTTCCCTGATACTCTTTGTACTTTGCTTCCATATTTTGGGAACTTTCTAGCAATTTGGTATTTCCATATTTTTAGTGTCTAACCTTTTCAGGGTTGATTACAAAATCAGAATAAGAGAACCATATAAATATAAAGTTATGATACCATAATGAGAGACCAAGCACTAAGCACTTACTATCAAAATATAGAGTCACATCCATTAAAGGCACCTAAAGCTACAATTGCATCCATCTAGCTCCATCACAAGGCACATGAGACTGGTTCATCTATATCACACTTCATAGGAGGGAATTCTATTATTTCCATTTACACGTTTACTACATTCTACATCTAGTTATTGCTCACTAATTCACAAAGTATGACTGACACAAGAGAACATAGGACATGATTTGCACACACACACACAAAAATGCATCAGGCCTGAGATGTAGTTTAGCGCTTAGTTAGTAAGTCCAACATTATGGCCACTGAGGATAGTCCGAACCCTTCATATGCATCTTTATTTTTTAGGGTTTGATACTCATCTTGGGGTTTTGTAGGTCCCTCCTTCATCACTAATTTCCAGTGACATACTGCATAGTCTAACGAAGTTAGTACGATAGCAAGTAACTATAGGTGAACATCCAACGACACCTCAGAGGAGGGTTTTAGAATATTTACATAGACCAGGGTGCCCATATCTTAGAATAGGGCACCCACAGGTGCACCTATCCATATCTAGGTGCCCTAGTCTAGTCAAGGAGTTCAGATTTGTGCTTTGTGATGTTTATATGTGGATGTTTCCTTCTCTTGTTTACCTAGTTCACACTGTGACATAGTCCCATATCTTCACCAAATCAGCTAAGGATTTGTTTACCGCTCTTGCACATTAGGGTTTTACATTTCTATTTACTTAGTTGCTTGGGTAATTTTATTTATTTATGTAGTTGTTATTTACTTCTTTGCATAACATTATATTAGGCTAGGATATCCTATTTTAGTTTAATCATTTTGATGAACCCCACTTTGATCTACGCGCTTTTATTATCCTCATTCTTTTCTTGTCACCTTAGAGTCTAGTCATCATGAGTTTTTTCTTAATGATTACTTGCTTGATCATCCTGATTTAATGTATAGATTCCAACATCTTCTTTTTAATTCTCACATTCATATGCACCCTGACTTGCTACATCAAACATTTGAAGATTCATTTTCTTAGCATGTAGTATCCACATTTAATCATAATGACACATATTTTTATATCATGATTCACATCAACAATACAGACATCGAGTGTGCTTTAGTTGACAATGGATCTGAGCTAAACTTATGTCCCATGTCATTCATTGAGAACCTAAGACTTTCCACTCACCATGTTAGTCCATCTTGTCTTTCACTGTGTGCATCTAATGGTTTCATTCATCCATGCCTTGGTCGCATTACATTACCTATTACTATAGGGCCAAAAAATGTTAACACCATATTCTTCGTCATTGATTTCCCAGTCTCTTATAAGTATTTTCTTGGTAGGCCGTGGCTTTACACCATGTAAGCTGTTACTGTAAATCATTGTCTAAAATTCCTACATGAAGGCATTGAATATACTTATTTTTGTGACCTCGATCCATTCTAATATTGTGACCAAGCTCCTAATACTAGTATTCCTATTCCACACACTGATATTACAGATGATCCTCAACCCATGGATAAACCACCTCATTTTCCACCACTTGAGGGTGCTATTTGTGTCATTGATGTCGTTCCTTCTACCCCACTACATCCTCCTTCCACTACTACTGCTATGGTCATTCATCAGAGGTCCCTCTCTACATCAGATGTTGCTTTAGCTCCTCCAATTTCTCACATGTCATCTTCATCACAATGACCTCTCTTTGCATGAACACTCTTCATAAATAATTCATATTGGGAACACATTCCATTTGATCCTACTTGTGCCGACACTATATGTTCACATGATGGCTTAGCCAAACTTGGATTCGATTTTGAATATATTTATTCTACAACACATAATCCTCATCTATATTATGGATTCATCGCTATTACAAGAGCCTATAGTCTATGTGTATTCCATCTCACAGTTTATCTCATGTGTATACCCCCTCCTACTCCGCTCATATTGGGACAGTCTTGGCTTACATATATAGGAGGCACATTAAAATGAGATCATACAGATATATCATTTCCCATGCCATTCGGCCATGTGTTCATTTGCAACAATTATTTTCATGGCTATAGACAAAATCTCACTTATTGGTATATGCATCGGTGTCCCCTACCTCCTTTCATTGATGATGAATATGTTATGGGCATGTATCATTCATGCCTCAATGGATCTTTTCATGACCAACCTGAAATGATAGCTTATCAGGTTTTCGATGCATAACCCTATGGATTTGACCTTAAAAATGAATATCTCTTAGATGACATTATATGGCCGTTTCTTCATCTTCCACACTTTGGGGGCATAACATTCACACATTAACCCCCCACCATCTTTGCATTGGCATATGTTCCACACTCACATTTATCCACATTCCAACATCCACATAATCATTTACACCACATACATCACCATTACCCTGTGACACACTCTTGTGTTTTAGTTCACACTTGATTGTTGAGGGCATATTACACATGAACCTCAAACACTACACAATAGGTACTACACATTACATCTCTTCACACATCTTAGCATACATATTTCATTTTTTATACTACATCATCTGTATTTTAGAAATTTGTACATCTACACATCATACTAACCTTACACTCCTATTATCTATGAGTCTAACATTACATACTATTCATCATACATACTACATAGCTTGCATTTCACACTATTAGGCTATCTACACATCTAAAATTACATTTTATACATCACATATTTACACATTTTAGCTCCTCACTTGGTTGTCTCTTCTCCTTGTACATACTACATCTTCTTATATGTGTTACATTCACTACCTGATGACACACTCTAGTCTCACAATCCATACTAGACTATTGATGGTATACAAAAAAAATGGACCACATCATGCTCACATGTTCATCATTTGATATTCTCATGTGACATTCCTAGGATTAGAGATATACACCTTACCTGATATAGCATCACTTCTTCTAGCATCATCTTGTGATAAGTTATATCATCACTTTATCTTAGATCGTTTAGTAGTATACGCTTTAGGCTAAATCACCACCTCTTTCCTATTCATCTAGTCATGATATACACTTAGGCTATAGGGTCACACACAATGTCATCTGCTATGTCACATTTCATCACTACACACTCATCACAACACACTATATACATCACATAGTTTGACCATTTCCCGATGACACACTCTCATTTATGGTTCATTATTGACTGTTGTGGGGGCATACTAAATGAACATCACTACATACAACTCCATTCACTCAGGGGGCACTGTGAGAGTAGAAATAGTCCTAACATCCATATTGCTTATTTATTAATTTCATATAGGAACTCAAAACATAATGCATTCTATGGTTACATTTAGTCTTTCCTTAAATCAAGGAATCTTTAGATGTCTCTCTCCAAAATACAACTTAGACTAGATCTAAGGTATTTGGGTAACCTGCACCAATATTGGGGGCACAATATTATATGGTAACTTAACTTAACACATATGTATGCACTAATATTATAAACTTCCTAACATGTTCCCCCCTAGTGTGAACATAGGGAAAACATCCACACACTTATCTGAAGTATGATCACCCCTATGAAACATGAATCCTACAATGTGAATCATGATCTTGATTCTAAACTACTAAAGGCTCTCTCCTTGAAAACAAATAAGTATTAAGTGGGCTTACCACATAACCTTGATGTGAACATGCCCCATCAACTGTCCACCTTGTGATTTTCTGGATCCTCCCACAAAACCTTTCAAGATCCAGAGAACTAAATTACTCTGGTGTTTTTTTCACAACTTTTTGTAGCACCAGGGAAGTACATAGGAATCAAAACACTTTTATTACAAAGACTATCTAGGATAGAATACTAGTACTGGGCTCCATATTTCACATATATTTTTAGCGAGTATATATTTTAATGATTTTTCTAGTTCAAAAATTATAAATCTTGAAAAATAATGGAGCTCCGACCATGCACCCCCCTAACTACCTCAAAAATATCAATTTTTTTTTTTGAATGTGTACAGAGTTCCGCCTTGAACAACATAGGAAACTACCTGGGCTAGTATATATATTTTTTCAATTTCAATGAGCAAAAAAAAAGATATATGAAACCAATGTAGAAATGTTTCCCACACTTCAACAAATGAGATAGTAAAAAGGCATTATTAGAAGACATAAAACTAATATGGAGATCTTGCTAGTTAGATCTTGTTGCACATGGTCACCATTGCAAAATTACGTATTTTGACAAAGTAGGAACTCATGCTTCCAAGTCGAAGTATAAATAGTCAAAATGAATTGATCACGTCATGTCGATTTAGGATGGCTGAAGAGTCATCTTTGCACTTTCCTACACACAACATGTTGTTTACTATGCATCCAAAGGTCCATACAAAAGGTTTGGGGACTCTAAAATAGAATCACACTACACAGCAACTTGAAACATGACTTGGAACTCTGAAATGAAAGTAAACTCACACCACAAAAATACACGTTCCTATTAGTATAAGCATGATATGCGGCTTTGACATGTTTCTATTGACATAAATAAATATTAAGTATAATATTTTCAGTTATTATTATGTATATTTTATTATTTTAGTAAATAGTCTCATGTTGATGTTATCGGGCTCAATCTACAACTTATGGAACTAGTCAGATAGCTCCACCGAAAATGGTTCTAGAAGGAAACTTTTTTATAATTTTACAATCTTGTTAGTACATAGGTCAACACTTCAAGATTGGACAACAATGAGCAATCCTAAATATTTTACCTATTTGGACATTTTACAATAAAAACTCTCAACCCTAGACACTAAACCCTAGGCTCTAGAACTTAACCCTAAAACATAAACATTGAGCAACTATAATGGATGACCCCAAACTATTATGATACCACGATCCCTAGAACCTTGACCATCTAAGATGACAAATAAAAGTTAAAAGTTAAAACATATAAATTGAAGCCCTAAACATGTAGATATCTCTGAGCCTTAACCCATAAAATTTAAGCCCTAAGTCCTAAGCCCTAAACCCTAAACCATGAACCATGATCCCTAAATGCTAAACCCTAAGCGCTAAAAACTAAATCCTAAACCCTAAACATTGACCCTAAATCCTAAACCGTAAACCCTAAATCATAAACCATAAACCCTAAACCCTAAACCCTAAACCACAAACCATGAGCCCTAAATGATAAACCCTAAACCATAAAACTTAGTGGATTGGTCACTTCAATGTTGTATAGACCCTGAACCCTGGAGAAGATCCTTATGTAATGCTAAACCCTAGATTGTAAGAACTGAATGTGATAAATGCAGAAGGACCATGCAAACCCTAAATACTACATGGTGGATAGACCCTACAGCCATAGATCTATAAGCAATGAATGGATCAAGCCTAAACCTGTGAAGACCATTAACCCTGAAGCCCTAAACTCTAAATCTTAAACTCCAAACTCTGAGACTTACACCTTAACCCCTCAATCACTGATCCCTAAATACTACGGATTCTAATTGTTGAACATAAATGGCGTAAACCTTAAATCTCTCAAATCTCTACATGAAGGCTCCAATTCTCATAGATTCCGATGAACTAGTAAACGCTATGGGTTAGAGGCCAGAATGATTTTTCCTCAATCCTAAACCCTAGGCCCTGAACCCCACACCATGATTCCTGATCCCTAAACCATAAACCCTAAACCATGTACCCTAAGCTGAGGATTTTTCCTAAGCCGTAGATGATGCAATACCATACAGCTTTCATCTAAAAAAAATGAATCCCATTCATGAAGAAATCTTTTATCTGAGCACAGTGATGAAGCTCAGGGCATAATATAGAAGTAGACCAAGCATTATATGAGTGATGCACTTGTCAGTATACTAAAGTTGTAGTACGGACCAAATATAAAAATTGGTAGAAACTCAAGCAGTCAATAGTGCCAAAATCCATTCCGAATTAGGTCAAAACAACTTTACTAAATTATGACTATATGATTTTGCCAATAACCAAGACCGATCTTACAATAGAACAAAAAAGTTTTAGGTCCATTGCTACAATCCTAACAATGAATAAGTATTGAATATCGATTAGATTCATGCAACCCAAATCTATCTCCTCCATTGTATGCTTCTAGAGCTACGGAACCACTATCCATGAGAGTGAAGAAGCTGAACATGGAACAAGTTATTCTTTATTAATTTCATACGGGAACTCTTACAAATATAAGATTAAGTTGTTCTTAAATCAAGGAATCCTATTCTCTACTCCACAAATTTCTTGATACTTTACATTTATTTTAGGTGACATATAGCTCCTTCAAGCCCTTACAATATTCATATAGTCACAATATGCGTACGTGTAATAACTTAATAATATGTAACATACTACATATTATAATTTTCCTGAATTCCCGAGCACTAGGGATCCTATCATCCACAATCACATCCATTCCATCCATGTGATCACATACTGTTCAATTTTATGGTTGCATTTTCCTCACTTGTTTGCCATTTTCTTAACATGTTGCACTTTACTACACATGTTAGACATTATCTTGTATGTCATTATATTTACATGCGACGTTCATATTCTTTTCTAGTTGTGATCGCAAATACAAAGGTTTTACATGCATACATTGAAGATTGACAACACTACCTACTGGGGGCATCCACATTTGTACATCTACAGGTGTTATTGTTTCATTTTATACTTATCACTTTCCATTATCAGGTTATACATGCTTTGACATACTCGGCTATTTTTCTAACATGTTAACGGGTGCTTCATGTGCAATTTTGTTATGCGTAGGGATACTTGCTTCCATACCTATTTGTTTGTTTGGTATTGGCTGTTATTGTGTGTCTTGTTTGTGGGATTTACCCTTTGTTATGTGCACACACTTGTTTATTTGCGGCCATAATGGCCTTGAGTGTCTTGAGACAACCATGAGTGGTGTCCCATGTTTGCAACCCAATTTTGTGTGGTCTATGATTGTCTCTTTGAGTGTTTACATTATGTGCTTATGTTCTAGCTTACACATATTTTTATTTCTACATGCATGCTTGTTTTTACTTACACTTGTTTTTTATAGAAACTTGAATGTATGTGCCTAGGTATTTACCAAGCACATTCCCTTCCCCTGTAGGGCACAATTTTAGTATACGAGGTTGGTCATCTTTTGGGGCCGCATCCTTCTATCTATGACATTGCATGTGCCTCAAAAGAGGGGGCATCATTTTAGGTTTTACACATGGTACCGATACAGTTCAGTCTACCATCCACAATTTAGTCTATAGTAAAAATCTAGAGTTAGTCTATAGTTTGCGAGTGGGTTCAAACCAATCTATGAACCTAATAAACAATGGATTTTATAAGGTAGATTGTCCTTAGCATTCTAGGGAGAATTTATAGGTTAGAGGATACAACAGAAGTTCCTCCCTACACTACTTCAGACAATGGCGTCAGATCACCCAAAAAACAAGACAATATAGAGATCTCTTCACCAATCTCAATGAAGTAGTTACAATTTGGAGAATAACACATATTTATCTCTACACTACTTCAGCCACAGTGGCATGATATTTCCCAAATGACTAACACTACACCAACAGTTACAGGATATACTTTCTACACCCTTTGTCTCATCATAGATTAGGTGCACATGTTCCTTTTTCATTGTCATTTTTGTACTATTTTACATGTTTCTTTATATACATACATGCATTTTACACATATACATGTGTATTTGACTACTTAATCATCTTCTATTTTGCAAGTCTGTCCGTATGGGAAACAAGCAGTCAACAACAACACACACATGGCTAGTACATCACACACATGATACTAACCATGTCATTATACTATACACATTAGCATCTACACACGTGTATCCACCCTAGTTCACTCTCATCACTTTTACATCTTTAATCTCCACGCTCCATCTTTAGTTTTTGCACCCCGTACTTTTTTCTAGTCCTTCAGTGTGTCTCTACATCACTTTACATGGATTATCAAGCACACACATTTCTATCTAATTTATGTTACAGAACTTTCCACTCACCAACATAAAGTGGGGGAAAATGTAGTCACTAAATCATGCACTTTGAGTCTATATTTAGTCCTGGTCTCATAATACTATTCATATGGTTTTTGAGTGAAGAAATTATTAATTAACCCATGTCATTTATCCTTTTTATTTCACTTTCTGTTGTCACTTTCGACCTTCTACATGTAATTTCCTAGTCTATTTTGTCATTTTATGTTATTCCTATTCTTGAATGGGGTGCTCCAGGTGCCCTAGTCCCCTCTAGGCACCCTAATCCTCTTTGAACTTTGCTTCCATATTTTGGGCACTTACTAGTAGTTTGAGCTTTCCATATTTTGAGTGGTCCAAATTTTTTGGGGTTAATTAAAAAATTAGAATAAGAGAACCATATAAATATAAAGCTATGAGACCATAATGAGGGACTAAGTACTAATAACTTACTATCACCATCTAGAGTTGCATCCATCAAAGGCACATAAAGCTTACAACTACATCCATCTAGCTCCATCACAAGGAACACAAGACTAGTTCATCTACATCAAACATCATAGGAGAAGAGTCTATTGTCTTCATGCACACATTTAGTGCATTCTACATCTAGTTTTTTTCTCTCTACTTTACAAAGTAATGTCTGGCACAAGAGAAACTTTGGGAACAATTGGTACACACAGATAACACTACATTAGTTCTTAGATGTAGTGCAACACTCAGTTACTTATACTACCATTGTGGCCACTGAGGACAATTTGACCCCTTCATATAGATGTTTATTTTTTAGGGTTTTAATGCTTGTCTTGGGGTTTTACAGGTCCCTCCTTCATCACTAATTTCTAGAGACATACTACATAGTATGACATGAAGAAAACTACAGGTGAGAATTCAACGACACCTCAAAGGAAGGTTTCCATGTCTAGTTCCGCAAAGGCATGGGAGCTCAGATCTGTAGAATATGGCACCCCACATGCGCCCCCATCCCCTCTGTCAAGTGACCCAGTCCAGTTCAGACAATTCATATCTATGTTGCTTTCTGAGGATTATATGTGAAGTTGTTTCCTCCTCCTGTCTAGTCTATCTCACATTGTTGACACATTTTTGAAACCTTGTCACCGAATCAACTACGACCTTATCTAACCCTCTTTGCATATTAGGGTTTCATATTTCTCACTTAGCTTAGTTACTTTAGTATATTTTATTACATTTTATTAGTTCATTTATTTACTACTTTGCTATAGCATTAGATTAGGCTATAATAGAAACCTATATTTTTATTTTAGCATCACTCAGTTGTGTTGAGAGTCCAAAATATGAGGATGATGTTGGTAAGGGACATACCATATGTTCCTGACCTCTTTGCAGGGAGTTGAATGAGGTCATCTCTTGCCATGAATGACCTGTTCAAATGTCAGAATCTGAGTTTTGGATTCTTATAGGGATCATTTGGGTCAAGCTTTCTTACAAAACCTTACTATGTCCTTCTGAATTCCACACACTATAAAGAAAGTAAGGACTACCTCATGTTCTAACATGAAAATCCTAATGATAATAAAGAACTACAACAATCATTTCTTAGGCTTGTAAAAGGCAATAAATGTGTTTAGACCTGTGTGAATTACAACATCTACGATCAAATTTGGCAAGAACCCACATCAAGTACCAAAGTTTAAAAATTAAGTCAAAACATCTATACCTATCATGGATAAGAAAATTAAAACATCATTTCTTTAAGTGTTTGTAAGAAATATGGCACTTCAATTATGAAGTTTCTAGTCAAATGTTATGATAGATTTAGTCTATCCCGCCATATCACATGGTCCATTTAGAGAATGACTTGTAATAAAATGCCTATTTAAAAAAATAAAAATGGCATGACCACAACCATTGTAATGTTCTTTTGGGGATAAAAAATTCAACAATGTCTAAAGTTATAATAGGTGAGTTTCACTCCATTCAGAGAGCTTCCATCGCATATGTGACATCTAGGGTGTGATAGTGATGCATAAATCTAGGAAGGTGAGAAATTTTAAAAGTTACAGAGACATGTTTAGTAGTAGGTCCATGACTATTGTTAAGTTGATGAGATTTTGTATCTTTATGGTCTTGAAACTTGTTGTAGACATAGTTGATAATATCTCTTGTTGGCGAGGAGCTATTCTAAGTTTCAATCCTTCTTGTGTCTATGTTTTTTAGGTTTGAAATAGTTTATCTATTACTATATATACTCATATGTATATATGTCTGTTATGTATGTAGTGTCATCGTATGTACACCCATACTATATATATGTATGCATGTATGTATGTATGAAGGTACATACATACATACATACATACATACATACATACATACATATATAGTATATACATACATACATATATATGTATGTATGTATGTATGTCTGTCAGGTCTGTACGTACGTACGTATGTACGTCCGTACGTATGTACGTACATACGTCCTTACATACATACATACATACATACATACATACATACATACATACATAAACCATTAGGAATCAAATAAGTTCTTGTATACTTTCATTTTGTGATTTTGATTATATGTTAATTTTATTTGGTATATGTTAATTCTTCTTATCTGATATGAGTTACAAATTTGAATTAGTTATTGTCTTTTACATATTTTTTAGATTTGTAAATCAACTCCTAATATATCCTACACTGAATTAAATTGACCTAAACTTTAATGAAGGGTTAAACAAGGATATTGATAAAAGAAATATGAATTAAAAATATACATGCAAGTTGTTGCCTTTAAGGCCATAAAATTGGTACTTGTTTCTATGTAGGAAATAGATCAAACCCATAAACAAATGAGATCTAAGAAAATTTGGAGAAAACTATCTTGGGATCTGAAGGTAGTACAGATATTTCTAGATTCAAAACATGTACTAAGTGACATGGAAAAGGAGGAAGAATTATTGCTATGTAACCATAATATGAAGTTGGAAATTATGTTGTATTGTTAAATATGAATTTGGTATAACTAATATTCATCAAGAACATTTGAGTGGTGTTGAATGCCACATTACATCTAAGTTAATCTACAAGATTGTTGTAAGTCAATTTTTTTAGAGTGATTTAAAGAAATTTAAATCTTAATTAGCAGGGTTGAGATCAAGTAGATAAAGTAGTAATAAAAAATATATAACATGAAAAATACAAGCAAGTGTGCAAGATAGGAGATAAGAATGAATTATCTTGTATTGAGATATTTGGACTTATCTTGAGTTGGGAAACAAGATGAGAAGGATAGATCTAGAATGTGTAGAATATGTTTAAGAAAATTGGAGTATGGAGTTTCCTTGGCTAAAACCACCCACAGGAGGATAAGACCGTCTCGGGTGCTAGTGTCAGATTCAAGCACTAGTTTCCTAGTAAGTGCTCTAATTTTGGTATTTTCAGGGTCTTAACTTAGATTCTTCATTTCACTATTTTCTGCATTAAATTTTCTACAGGATTTCTGTGTCACACTTGTACCTGTAAAACAAACCCTAGATACCTACACAAAGCTCAAGACAAATGTTAGATGAAACAAATAATGCATATGATTGAGTCGGACTAACCTTAATGGTCACCCCAATGTGATAGTCACTGAGTGCTACACTATATTTTATACTCTATATAGTTTTTAACATGTGTGTGATTGAATTGTGTCCCTTAAAGCTAGGTTTCCCTTTTTCCAATCACAATAAGATAACAAGCTACAACTAATTTTACCCCAAAATGAATGTGTGAGATGGAATTCTGAATATAGCCCCTCATATGTAGTGAATAATGTAACCTAAATGCCATTCCTTAGTTTTTCTCTTTTCCCAAGATTAGATAGTAAGTATCAAAAAAATTGTGTAACTCCTAATAATGGTAAGTCATGTATATATATATATATATAATATATATATATATGATTCCATTGTTTTAATTTCTTGATTAAAAAACCATAAAGGTCGACTCAAAGTGATAAAAGAGACTTTATAAAAGATAAAAAATTATGTGGTGATCCAAATTTAAAAAAGAGAGGGAAGAGGAAAAAAGCATCCAAAAGAGGACAGTAGCAGACGGTCACTCCTGTCCGTAATGGGTCTTAGTTTTTGATATGATCGGAAGATGTAGTAGAAAATATAGATTTGGGTCATGTGTTATCCATTGTCCAAAAGTAAAGTTATCATTTGAGAAAGAAAATGTAAAGAGTATCAAAAGGGACTAAAATAATATAAAAGTAAAACAAGTGCCTGTGTAATGTCTAGTTTTATTACTTAGGAATCATGCATATAATGTCATACTTAGAGGCATGATATAAGTAGCAAGTGTGTAATTTTGTGACTACATTTGACCCCACTTTATATTGGCAAATGAATATTTGGTAACATAAAGTAGATAAGAAGAGTGTACCTTGTGAAGAGCCAAAAAGGAGTTGTAATCGATAACTTGATAAATGCAGATTGTAATTGATACCATGCCAAATGAAGATAGTAGAATGTGTATCTTGGAATCTAGAAGAGGATAAGGATCCTATGTGACCTCATGTGTATAGAAAATGAATTTTTTCCTTGAATATACCTTTATCGAAGCATCTTGTGCTTTGAGATTGTTCCTTGTTTCATTTGTTCCCTTTCATCGGAGTAAGGTTTTGACTTCCTTATGATAAATTAAATTGAACTTTAACTTAGTTGTGAAAATTTCTTATTGAAAAAAGTGAATCAAGGATAAAGTACACCTATGTGCCAAGAAAAAATAAATAATTGTTCTTATATTTTTCTCTCCTTGGAGTTGGTTGGAATTTAAAATTTTTGGCATCGTGTCACCAAATTAAGGATTTGAGCATCCTATTGCTAAACTGAGGATTTGAGTGTCCTGTCGCTAAACTAAGGATTTAGGCATCTTGTCACTAAGGGAAGAGTATTGGGAGATCCGTAAGCTTTTCCCTCTAACTATTAACAGTTCCCCATGGATAAGTGCAATTGAAAATGGTCACAAATCCAATAGAAAGTGGTCACCAAGAAAATAGAATAATTAGTTCCCTTGCCCAAAGTATGTAGCTTATCACTTATTTTTGTTCCAGTTGTTCGCTTATATTAAATGTGGAACTAAGTATGTGTTGTTAGAAATTGGAAAGTATTGTCACTATAAAACATGTTGATCATGTAATTTTCATGTTTCTAACTCTAGGAAAAAGACCACCTAGGTGGGACAGTAGCACCAAAGTCTCTTGTCTATGTTGGATTCTTGTATCCATGCTATGATTTTGGCCCCAATTATGATTCTGAATATGTTTTTAGCTCTTATTTATATGGATTTTACTGGTATACAATTATCTATTTATTTTCCAAACTATTGAGAAGGTGAAATAGTCACTTGATTATTACCCCCATTTGTTTTGGGTTCATGAGATGAACCAAGGTGTGAGCGCAAAACAAATGAGGAAAAATGAAACTAATGTGCATATCTCAAATAGAACTCCTATAGAGGGAATTGAAGAATACACATGGTAACAACCATGACACATGAAAAATAATGAGGAAGGGCTTTCCAAAATATGTTAGTCACAAAAACATGGAAAGATGTAATAGGAACTAGTCAAAACACACAGGTAACATAGAAAAAGACACAAGTAGTTAGTTAAGGATCTTGGAACACCACTTAGGATGTTGCAAGATACTTGAATACCTCAAAGATATGGAAGTGAAACACTCAATCAAACATAGGAAATAACCTTTAAACAATGAAAATCAAGACAAAACAATAGAAACGATACAAGTAAATCAGATAACCATGGTTGGAAGTAGGTCTACAAGACATTTACTACACATGAAGCACCTATTAGCATGTTAAAAATATTGATAGTATGCTAAAATGTATACAACTAAAAACAAGAATGAAAGTAGTATATGTTGTAATGATAGAACCTGAATATCAGAGAGATGGTGAACCTAGTTAGATTCCCCCCATGAGCCTAAGTAGGATTGGTAGGGTACAATCCCAAGAATCATGCATCATGTAATAACCTGTAAGTAATATGCATTCACCTCAATAATACCATGTGAACACACATGTGCGTATGGAAAAAAAATAGAGTATAATATGAATCAAAGTAACATGGTAAACAATGTGTATCATAGAATATGATAAATAATAGAGTACATCCAATCAAGATCTAAGCTAGTTTTTTTTCTCTTTTTACCTAAATATGTGAACATGGAATAGAAAATATATCAGAGGGGAGTAAAAATTACCCCTATTTTATGAGTGTAAAGTGAGGTCTATGTAGGTAAGTGAACCCTCAAAAGTTTTGTATGAATGTAAAAAAAGAGAGTGGGTCTCAGAGTAGCGAGGGAGGAGTTATATGCCCCTAATGTGTGAATGTTGTAGTGGTATACCCAATGAGGGTAAGGGATAAAGTCCCACTATATGCTAGTGAGAGGGAAGTACATATGTTATCATGATCAAAAAATCTATGGCCACGAGGGAGTACATGTGTGTTGGAACATAATGATTAAGTAGTCTGGCCAACCCTTAATCAATATGGGTCCATCACTATTATATAGGTTAAATATTTAATAATATGAAATACTATTTCTATTATTAATATTTATACCTAGGTAATATACATTAGGTAAGTATTTAATAATGTGAATCATTTATGTTTATATTTATTAAATAACACTCACCTAGGTGTATGTGTCAACCATTTTAGGTTGAAAAGGTGGGTCGGGAGACATACCCGATCACCTTATATAAAAAGGACTCTAGGTCCTCATTTGATATATTCTGAGAAATATATCAAAGGTGTGCAAATCAAGTGATTTGGTTTTACCCTTGGTAAATAGGGTTTTAAGGAGGAGGTGATCTTACTAGATGTAAAATAAGTTCTCTGAAGTAAAAGGTTATTTTCAAAGTGATTTTTACCCTATTGGGGTTTTCCACTATAAATATTGTGTCACCTGTGTTATTTATTTCATGTAAGTATTTCTTTATTTACTTATGTTATGATGTAATGTTTATTTAAATATTTATTGTAACATTATATAATATGTAAGTTGATTAAATCCATATTTATTAGAATCCTCAAATTCTAACATGGTAATAGAGCAAGGTAAATTAAATAAATTAAGATCAAATGTTTTGTATTTTATTTATTTAATTTGTACGGGTTTTTTCAACCAACCCGGAAGGGTAAATTAAATAAATTAAGATCAAATGTTTTGTATTTTATTTATTTAATTTGTACGGTTTTTTTAACAACCCAGAAAGGTAAATTAAATAAATTATAAATATTTTGTATTTCGTTTATTTAATTTGTATGGGTTTTTTAACCCCTTTAAATTTAAGATTGTTTTGTAACTTAAAAGTTTTTCTTTGTGAAGAATCAATTTTTTTTTTTTTAATTTAAATTGTAATTCAACAGGTGAGTAAAATTTAAGGAAACTTCTTTGTACCTTCCCAACCTGAAGGGTAAAATAAACTTGTGTAGAGGTAAGAGTAAAATATTTGAAACTATTTTTTTTTTTTCTATAGTTTTTAATATGTGCAGGTTGAATTTTTTCAATGGTAAATTAAGGAGGAGACAAAGCTCCATCAAAATAGGATTTGAATTTTTTCCATTGGAAGTGTGAAAAATGTTTTCTCCTCTGTAAATTCTAAGGTTTATGTAGAATTTAAAATTACATGGCCTGGTAAATGTTTTAAAAAATCATGAGGGGCCCCCATAATAAGGGTTATATGTGTTTTTTTAAAAAAATATATATACTATAGTTTATAATTTTTTATAGACTATATGTTGTTTTTTATTTACATTATATAAACTATATACCTCTTTTTTAAAGTGAATATATTTTTACATTATAAATTATAATAGGTTAATATAATGTATTAAAATATAACCTCCCTAATATAATGTATTAAAATATAACCTCCCTAATATTATATAGAAGAATAAATTATGGAAATACACAACAAGTTTTGAATCCATTAAATTTGAAGGTCAAATGACCGTCACGACAGACCAAACATAAGGTAGTATGATGGTCATTTAGACGTCAAATTTAAGCTGATTGGATCTTTGTCTACATTATTTTTTTCTAGAAATTTGAAGTTGTTTTGCATTCTTAAGGGTTTCTTCTTCACTTATATATGGTTAGAATTTTTTTATATATAAGTCTGGGGTATAATACAAAGCCCTTTATATTGCGGGTTATTATTTTGATCATGGGAGTTAATTAATATGCATTGTAATGACAAAATTAGTTATGATTAAATATTTTATGTAGATCTATAAAATTTAGATTTGTTTCTATTAAAAAATGTTGTTTTTTTATAAATATGTATCTAACTCTGTGGTACATTGTATATTATAATGGGGTGTGTTTTATAGGTTCAGGAAAATAATGATGTCCAATTATTTCTGTCTTGACAAAACCCAGATCCTGAATGGAACCAACTACAACATTTGGAAGATCAGGGTCAAATCAGAACTTATGGCAAGGAAACTCTGGACAATTATTTTTGGATCTGAGGTTGCTCCCACCGGTCGTCAAGCAACTGTAGATAACATGAATACATTCTCGCAACGAATGCAGGAGGCTCTTTCCATGATTTTGCGCAATGTGAATGATGAGTACCTTCTACACATTGGTAATATCAAACATCCGGAAGAGGTATGGACACAACTAGAATCCATGCATGAAGGTACACGTTTATCTAAAATTATTAAATTAGTTTTAGAATTGCTTACAACTCCTATGAAAGGAGATGAAAAAGTAGTTAATTTCTTAGCCAAAATTAAAAATATTAAAGCACAATTAGATGGATGCAATTGTGATTTAATTGGTGAAAAATTAATCTACTTTATTGTTCAGTTAAATATACATGAAAGATTTAGGAATTTTATTTCTATCTTGAACTCTAAATATCAGAACGAAAATGATCTACCTGATTTAAATACCTTGAGTTCACTTCTGATACAGGAAGAGCAAGTGATGATGAACTTTGAATCTAAGGAGAATGCCTCTCAAGAACTTCTTGCTTAGAATTCAAAGTTAAAACCTCGCAAGCCCTTCTCAGATCAAAAATTTAGATCTAAATCTTCTTTTGTTGATAAGATTTTTTTTTCTTATGATCAATTACATGTTAGCTTTAGTGGTAAATGTCACAAATGTGGTAAATTTGGACATAAAAAGAAGATTACAAAACTAAGAAACCTATCCATAAAAATAAAAAATAAATTGTTTCTTCTAAATACAATTTAAGGAAAAAAGGATAGCTCTAATGATGTTCCTAAAACTATTGCATTATATGTTGTGTTGTATTCTTCCTCTAATTCTGAATGGATTTTAGATTCAAGTGCATCAAATCATATGACTGGTGTTTCAAATTCTTTATTTGATGTTGTGAAAATAAATGAACGTGTGTATCTTGGTGATAACTCATCTTTAGAAGCAATAGAGAAAGGAAAAGTAAAATTTGCTAATGGTGTGTTGAATAATGTTTTATTTGTTCCTAAGCTCAAAAAGAACCTTTTATCATGTTCTCAGTTAACTCATGATGGTTTGGCTATTCAAAATTTGAAAGATACTTGGTATATCAAGGATAGTAATGATAATATAATAGCTGAAAGAATTCAAAGAAATGGTCTGTATATTTTTGATGATTTCTATTCTGCATCATGTTTTGTTTCTCAAAGTTTGAATAATTCAAAACTATGGCATGAAAGATTAGGACATGTTAATTATCAAAGTTTATATGAAATGGCTAGATATAATCTTGTGAAAGGTTTGCCGGTGTTGTCTTCTTCTCATGATGCATGTGAAGAGTGTTTACGATCAAAACAAAGTGTTAAACCCTTTCACTCACATCTTGAAGAGAGTTCCTCTTCCCCACTAGAACTTATTCATAGTGATGTTAGAGGACCTCTTGAAGTAGCTTCATTAAATGGTTCTTTATATGCTGTGACTTTCATTGATGATTTCACCAGGATGATTTGGTCATATTTTCTTAAAAATAAATATGATGTACTTGAGAAATTTAAGGAATTTAAAGCATCTGTTGAAAACTCTTCAAATTATAAAATTAAGATGACTTAGAATAGATAATGGGGGTGAATATGTTAGCAAAGAATTTGAATTTTTTTGTATTGATTGTGGTATTAAAAGGGAATTAACTTCTCCTCATTCTCCCCAATCTAATGGTGTTGCATAAAATAAGAATAGGACTATTTTAGATATGGCTCGCACTATGCTTCATTATGCTAGTATTCCCAAATTTCTGTGGGTAGAAGCAATGAACACAGTAGTCTACATTCTAAATAGGGTTCCCACCAAAGCTATTCATCTTTCAAATCCTTTAGAAAAATGGTCAAATCAAAAACTAATATTTCTCATCTAAATTTTTTTGGTAGTCCTGCTTCTTTATACATTCCTAAAAAGAAAATAAAGAAACTTGATATGACTTATTTCTCTTATGTTTTCATTGGATATGGTATTAACACTACAAGTCTAAGGATTTATGACCCTATAAAAAGGGAAGTAACTGAAAACCACAATGTGGTGGTTTTGGAAAAATACTTCTATTCATCTAATAATGGTAAAGATGTTACTAACTCTATCAATATTTCTAATGATGGTTATGATTCTGATAATGAGAATATAGTAAATGGTCATGATGATATTTCTTGTGTTGATACTATAGATGCTTCTGAGTCTCCTAACTCCCTAGTTAAGAAACAAAAATGGGCTCAATCTGTGTTAGAAAGTTCTAATCCTATTGATATTAGATATTACCAGAAGCCATCATACGTAACATGCATTAATGACCTTGTATGAACCTCAGCCACAAAGTTTTGAAGAAGCTTCTCAGGATGAGAAGTGGATCAATGCAATGCAAGCTGAATATAATGCCCTAATTCAAAATCAAACCTGGGATTTGGTTCCACCTCTAGAGAAAAGAAGCATCATAGGGTCTAGGTGGTTATACACAGTAAAATATAATACATATGGTAGCATTAAAAAACATAAAGCTAGACTTGTTGATATATGTTTCACTCAGAAACCTGGTATTGATTATATTGATACATTTGCCCTTGTAGCTGAAATGAGTACTGTTAGGACCTTATTTGCAATTGCCACTCAATTTAGGTGGGAAATCCACCAAATGGATGTGAAAAATACCTTTTTGAATGGTGATTTAAATGAAGAACTTTACATGTCTCAAGCTAAAGGATTTGAAGAAACCGATAAAGAAAACTGTTTGTAAATTGAAAAAATCCTTGTATGGTTTAAAGCAAGCTCCTAGAGCTTGGTATGTAAAAATTAATTCTTTCTTTAAATAGTTAGGATTTGTTATTTTTTCTTCTGACAATGATCTATTCATTAAGCAAGAAGGATCACATATTATCATTATTTGTATATATGTTGATGATTTGCTTATGATTGGTGATAATCCTACTTTAATTTGTAGAATTAAATAAAAATTGAAATAGTACTTTAAAATGACTGATTTAGGTCTCTTACATCATTTTCTTGGAATGACTATATTTCAAGATAAATAATATTCTATTGTTGTTTCTAAAGCACAATATGCAACTAATGTACTGACATTTTTTAACATGATTAATTATAAAATAATTTCTACTCCTGTGGAAGTTGGACTGAAAATTGATCCTAAACCTGCATGTGAAAAATTTGATCCTACTTTATATAGGACGTTAGTTGGTAGTTTGATATATCTAACTATCACCAAACCAGATATTTCTTATGCAGTAGGAATTGTTTCTAGGTTTATGTAGGAACCTTATAGAGATCATTGGAATCTTACAAAAAGGATTCTTAGATATATTAAAGGTACAATCAATTATGGGTTGCATTATACTAAGAATTAAAATGCTAACTTATATGGATTTTGTGATTCTGATCATGCTGGTGATGTATTGGATAGAAAATCTACTTCTGGTTATGTGTTTAAATTTGGTGCAGGTGCCATTACTTGGTGCAGAAAGAAGTAGCCAACTGTTTCTATCTCTTCAACAAAAGCTAAGTATAGAAGTGCAATGGAAGATGCAAAAGAGGCTCTATGGCTAAAGAGGTTGTTCGATGAGATAAAGATGAAGGATCCACATAGTGTTCCTTTTTTCGGTGACAACCAAAGCACCATATATCTTGCACATAATCCAGTACAACATTAGAGGACGAAGCACATTGAGATACATATACACTTCATCCGTGAGAAGGTGCTAAGTGGTGAGATAGATCTCAAGTTTGTGCCAACTGAAGAGTAGGTTGCTAATATCTTCACAAATCCCCTGAGTGCTGTAAAGTTTTTTCACTTTCGTGAAAAGCTTGGATTATTAGAGTTTCCATTAAGGGGGAGTGTGCATGATAATGTCACCTCCTAATGGAACTTGATTTTTGTAAAAAGACCTTCGGGAAAACGTAAAAAGACCTTCGGGCATGTATACCTCATCGAATTATTTTTTAGAAAGAAGTGTAGAAAGATCTTAAAGGTGGTCTTCAGTAAACTCTTTAGTGATATTGAGTTTACTAGTAAACATCCAGTACAATCATATTATTAAGGAGGTCCTTGGTTTGAAAAGACTCCTATATGCTTGGGTTCAATAACATTTTATGAGAACCTATGAGAATATGTAAAACTCACAAATCATACTTAGCCATTGATCATTGGATGATCTTTGGGATTCCAAATCCTTTTTTACCAAAAGGTAACTTGAGTATGATGAAGGTGTTATAATTCCTTCACCCGATATGCTAGCCTAAAACTTTTATGGTTTAAGGATTGTAAATCCTATAGTGTACCACAGGTAGGTAATCTATTATTATATGTTATCCCACTTAACATTAAGGGGGAGTGTTGGAACATAATGATTAAGTGGTATGGCCAACCATTAATTAATATGGGTCCATCACTATTATATAGGTTAAATATTTAATAATATGAAATACTTATCTATTATTAAATATTTATACCTAGGTAATATACATTAGGTTAAGTATTTAATAATGTGAATAATTTATGTTTATATTTATTAAATACACTCACCTAGGTATATGTGTCAACCATTTTAGGTTGAAAAGGTGGGTTGAGAGACATACCTGATCACCTTATATAAAAAGGACTCTAGGTCCTCATTTGATATATTTGGGAAATATATCAAAGGTGTGCAAATCAAGTGATTTGGTTTTACCTTTGGTAAATAGGGTTTTAAGGTGGAGGTGAAAATGGATGTAAAATAAGTTCTCTAAAGTAAAATGTTATTTTCAAAGTGGTTTTTACCCTATTGGGGTTTTCCACTATAAATATTGTGTCACCTGTGTTATTTATTTCATGTAAGTATTTATTTATTTACTTATGTTATGATGAATATGTTTATTTTAATATTTATTGTAACATTATATAATATGTAATTTGATTAAATCCGTATTTATTAGAATCCTAAAATTCTAACAATGTGGAGACAGACCGTGAAGTAGGCCTATATGTGTCTTGGGTAGTGTGTGTCCTAGGTGGAGACCTATGCCTATGAGGTGGACTATGAGATTGATGTTACCAAAGTGAGTAAGAAAAAAATGTTGTAGGTGGAGAAGATCTAAGTCCAAGTGTAAAATTATCACTATGAGTAGTATATGCCAGAGCCATGGGGCCATAATGAGGATGTGCAAGAGTAGGTGCACTAGTGGTAGAAGTAACTGAAGGTGTAACAATAATAAGAATCAATGATAAAAGTTTTCATGATGGAATGCTTGGAATAGTGATAACATGACACTCATGTAAAAAATTAAGGCACAAGTGAACTATGGATGGTATGACTTTGATAGCCCTAAGCCAGGAGAGTCCTAAGACCATGTCGTAATGTGTAACTATAGATCCAATAATGAATGACATAGAGATAGTGAGAGGCCCAAAAATGATAGGAAGAGTGACATTCTCATGAGAAGTAGGATACGTATGGGTCATATGAGATAATGAAAATATGATAGCTTGTAAGAAAGATAGTGAACATGCATTACACTTGTAAGTAGGATTTACCATAACATTTTTAATAACATGAGGACCAATAGAAGCATCAATGTGTAACTTATGTGATGAAAAAAGGGCATGAAAATTAGCATTAGTAAAATTAATGAAAGGTGAAGGAAGATCGGTAGTAATCACAAGAAATACAAGATGATGATATGAATATGGAGGAGGAGGAACAACATGATAATCATGATTTGAAGAGGATGCAGGAGCTAATTTTTTGTGCTTAGGTAAAGGGTAGTTAAAGATTTTAATCTTTCCATTTACATTAGTAGATTTAGGAATACAAATGGTATATTCAGGAAACTCAATGTCATGATTGTAAATTAGATCTTGGATTAGATGTCTAATCTTCAAACACTTATCACTAGATCAAGTAGTAACAAGAAAGATATAGTATGCAAATTATAAATAACTGTGTAAGAAAGGTGATAAGAATGACTTAGCTTATATCAGGAGATTTGGAATGATCCTAATTTGTGAAATAGGCTAAGAAGGATATATTTGGACTGTGCAGGCTTTTTCTAAGAAACTAGAGTCTAGAATTTCCTTAGACAAAACCATCAATAGGATGATAATACCTCCCTAAGAACTAGTGTCTGATATGGAAACTAGTATCCTGGAAAGTACTCTACTTCTGGTATTTTCAGGGTTCCAACTTAGATTCTTCCTTTCATTGTTTGTCATATCCACTTCATTTTAGGATTCATGTGTCGTATTCGTTCCTGTAAAAAATCCTCAACTACTTGTACAAGGCTCTATAGAACATTATATGGAATAAATAATTCATATTATTGAGTCAAAATAACCTTGAAAGTCACCCCAATATGACTTAAATGAGTGTTGCACTACATTTTAGACTCTATGTAGTTATTGTGTGTGTAATTAAATTGTGTCCCTTGAAGCTAGGTTTCCCTTGTGCTGATCGCACCAAGATAGATGGATACAAATATTTTCCCCCAATATGAATGTGTGAGATGGAATTTAGAATGTATCCCCTCCTATCTAATGAATAATGCAGCCCAAATGCAGTCCTTGAGTGTTTCTCTTTTCCCAAGCACTAGATAGTAAGTATCAACCCCAATTGGCTTAGAATTTGTATACTTGACAATGTAATGGTAGTCCTTTGGTGGACCCATGTTCTTAGTGGTACATCACTAACTTGTTTCTATAAATGAAATTCATTTATCATGTAATTAAATAATGTTTTACATGTTAATCAAGTTATTTTATGAATTTATGTTTTTAAATCCAATTTTCACATGCGTTGCTCTTGTCACTTCATATTTCAAAAGTTTGTTTGTTCAACACAACTTAATTTTGTTTTTCCAACTTCTCCAATCCACATCAATTTAACATTTGTACATGACATTTTCAATCTTTTTGACTTTAAATTGTATCTCATGGTTCTTGGAGAGTTCCTAATACAAACAATTACAACTTGGGAGTCCCTTGCAGGTAGTCAAATAATATATTTTTAGTGATAACTATTTAAAATTAGATGAATATTCATGTGATTGAAACTGTGACCCAATGTACACTACTTTACCTTGTATTTTATTTATTTTAAAGTAGATTAGGAGGAGGATGTTGTTGGGGAAATAAATTAGAATTTTCCACTAGGTGCACTGAGATTCAAATGAATTCTAATGGATTGGGAGGGTGAATATGTGAGGCTTGGGGAAACATGTAGAATAATATCATGGATAACAATAATTTATCACTACAATTATAATGACATATATGAATTCGATCCTACTTACTCTTGTTATTAATATAAACACCATGATATCAATGTTGATCATTTTCTAAGTTTTGAGCCTATTGATGAAGGATAGGACACTATTTTACTAGAAGCATCATATATTTCTCAATGTCTAGTTGTAAAACATAAAGCTACACAAATGGTGTAATACAACACTATAGTGAACCCACCTCCTCATATTCTTGATAAATTTTTATGTAATAACCCATGTGTGACCATTCTACAAATTCAACATAGCAACCATTCATACATCCTATCACATACTATTGCGAGTGGGCCTATATATTGTCACCTAAATCTCTATTCTTTCGCTACCTACACCAATGAGTCATCAATTCTTGATCACCTGGGGTCATATGATGGTGTCAATTCCTTATTTTCCTAGAATAAGATTCCTTGCACTATATATTCCACTGCATACCTTGGGTAATGGTAATATATTTTCTCATATTACTAATCACTATTATATCGATAAACATCAATATCAATTAATTTCATGATATTTAAGACACAATATTCTAATCACAAATCTCAATTAAAATCCTACTACTCATACTATTTCTCACACGTCTATCCACATATATCTTTCTATTATGTTACAAATTCTCTGTAGTGTATATAAACACTATGGATAACTTGAGATCTATGCCTCCATCATTTGGGGTTTGTCTTTTCCCATGATCAAGACTCTTCTCGGGTAGCTATTGTGTTACCCATCTTCTTGTACATATATAAGTGGTTCAAAAATGCAAAAAAATTAACATAGTTTCAAAATTAAAAAACATTCATATATTTAGAAAAATATAAAATCAAGACCTGTAAACTTATCTTGAGTTGTTATCCCTTTACATTACACATATTATTTATCACTATGGATTTGATAAATATCATATCTCTTTACACACTTGTGTTCACATGGTATATTGAGCTTGATAAAAGACACACAAATAATTGTACATGATGAAATGCATTGGAAAAACCTTTACCTAGACTTCCTATAAATATGGGGGCATCTATTATACATGACACACATGTTCTATTGTTCTATTACAATTCCTTTATAATTCCTCATTACCCTTGATTACATTTATTGTGTACACATTATATGTTGAGATAATAGGACTAACATGTTTTCCTTATACAAAATTGAAACCTCTTGGTTCAAATATCTCTTTTTTATATTTGTTACTGTATTAGTTCATAGTGTTCTGACACTCTTAGTTTTTCATACATGATTTTTGTGTGTGTTGCCACTTGCTTATTTCAATAATTTTGGCCTAAGTGCCTTGTTTGTCTTATGAAACCATGGGTGTCCCATGATTATGGATATATTCCTATTTTTTTGCTCTTGTTTCTGGCCTATAGGTCTTGATTGTCTTGTGACACCATATGTGTCCCATGCTTTTCAAGATCTATACCTTTTCTGTGACATTGTTTGCATAATATTGACTTTGAATTAATGATTTATACACTTTTTTTCTTAAAAAATTATCATTACTACTATTAATATTGACTCTACTATTATTATTATACATTGTGGTTTCCACCATGAGTTAAAAATTCCTTTTGCAGGTACAAGTTATTCAAAGTGGCTACCTCCTGAAGATTCTACACTCTTCTACAACTTATCAAACATATAGTGCATGAGAACACATATATTATTTTGAGCCATGTGCTCAACATGATTTTTTACCATGTCTCAAAGGAGGGGACATTCAATTGGGAATATTATACACCTACAACAAACACATGAAGAATTTTGGGGTGATATACAGGTAAAAAAAAGGTATAAGTAGTTAGAAATAAAGTCAAACACAATAATCTAGAAACATGGCATAGATTCAAAACTGTACACTTCAGTAAAGAACACATGTATGGTCCTAAACCTCCCACACATTTTTTCCTAGGGGAAGCTACATCAAATTTCTCAACAATTTCAAATGTTTACCTATAGGTACAAGTTTTTGGAATAGTGTTAGATCCAATTCACTCAGTGCACATAAGTTATAAAGGGAATGAAATATTTCACTCCTTTTTCACTACATAACTCAGTTTCTACTATTGCTTTAGGAAATATTTAGGGAATTGGTATCCTTTCCTCATCTAAATTTCAATACATTATAATTTTTATCCAGTTGTGCGGGACATGGGAAGGGCATGGGGGAAATTTTTCTCTTTTCCATTTTGTGTCCTAATTTATAAAATTGGGCATGGATCCATCTGCAATGGTGTGGTCCATGGGGTTATGGAAGGTATCAAAGTGGATAAATTATTTGTAGGTAGTCCTTCCTTTCGGAATATATGAGAGTTACTGAATAAATTTAATAGTGGTATTCTTCGTTTATGGGGTACTTTGGTAATTCTTTCTTCTTATATTTATCCTTTATTTCTGTGTCAGTTTGCATGCACCCAACACTCTAGTTCTCCTTAATACAATTGGAGACTAATCACCCCTATTCCTTCAAAAAGTTCAATAATGTAAATCTTCAAGTACAAGCAAAGCATGAGAGGTCCTCATTTCACAAAAATAACATGTGAATTCGTTCCTTGTTTACATATTCATTTCATTTTTATGAAAATGAAAATATTTTGTGTTACACTTTACATTTGAGTAAAATTTCCTTTCTTTACTATGGACATTGAACTTACTTTGTGTTTTAGTTTTCATCGTGAAGCATGCCAACACAAACCACATCAAGACTCTGTAAAATAAACTCCGAGGTAAGATAAATTTTGCTTACATACTTAGGTATATTTTCCTCTAAGCATATAATTTTTATTTCATACTTAAAGTGGGGAAAATGTAAACACTCAAATTGGTAATTTAATCTTTGAATCTGTTAGTTTTTCTAATGCACTATTGCTAAGATAAACACAACATTTCCATTCCCACTTAGCAAATTCCAAGGTCTGTTGTCTAGCTTGTTTATCTTTGCACATTGATATGTCAATAGATTTTAAGAGTACACTACATAAAATTGTTATCCTGTAAAATTGACAAGGGAAATTTTGCAGGTAACCTTACCAAAATTTTGTTCTGCTTCCTTGTCAAGGTCCCTTAGCATTCGGAATGCTGTAAAATCCCTTTCTGGAAAATCTAGTTTTTCGGGCTAAGTCATTTTGGTCCTTTTGGCTAGGCGCATCTTTTGTCTATGCAACATAGGATAAATTTGCGCCCCCTTATTCCTTTGGCACACCCTTTGGAGTGTTGACACAACAATTGTTGCACCTCCCCGTGATGTGCCTTTCTTGCCTGCGCCAAGGCGCATGCGCCTTCCTATCAACAACAAAAATGTTGCGCCATATTTTGGTATGCCAAGGCGCTCAAAATCCAATGTCGACAGTCCAAAATTTGCGCTTAAGGCGCATATAATTTCATGTTGAAAAAAACATATCCACGCCACTGGGTGCAAAATTTTCCATGAAGACACGTGTTTTGGTGCGCCCCTTTAAAAAGTGGTAGGCACATTTATTACACTTTTCGCTATATATAGGCGCATCCACCCTGTCATTTTCATAATTCAAAAACACGTGAAAACTTTATTCCTCTACACCTGTCAGCGCACCCATCATCCTCGTGTCGCGTTCATGGATCCCACTTCGTTTCTCTCATTCTATATATTCCGGGTAAGTGGTCCTTGCTTCTCTTGTGTTTTTGTTTTTGTTGGTTGTTTGTGAAGTATGATGAAATGAATCTGAGGAAACCTTAAACCCTTCCAGCCCCTTTTTGCAAATTTTACCTCCCAAGCTGTTTTCACCCTCTTTCCAGATCTACTGGCCAAGAGGGCTCTGTTTAAAAATGAATCCAGACCTCTTTTCCACCCATGGTTTTCCTTTGGCGCAAACACCATTCCTGTTACAAAAAACACAATCATGCCAATGGCGCACTAACCTTGATTGCAGCATGCACCTTTCTTGTGCCATACAAAACTAGGAAAAACCTATCTCAAGTGCTTGCGTAATCCTACTTGCAACAACAAATCCTGTTATGTAATCTTTTCCTGTGTCGCGCCAAAGGTCCCTTTTACGCACATAAAGTTAGTGCTACACTCATTGATCCTACGCCCCTTGGTGCACCAAAATTCCATGTTACATGTTACATACCTGTGCCATTGACACATCCTACTTCTATGCAACACCAAACTTATTTGCGCCTAGTATGAAAACCTCATATAATGGCGCAGGTGCACCCCTGTCTACAAAAAAAATGATGTTATATGCAAAATTCTTGCGCCCTGCGCCCTTTGGCTTTGATTTCTTCCTTGCAACATTCCACTTAGGTGCACCATACTTTTGACCCTGCAGCCTACAAATTTCCTGCACCTTGCACTCAGAGGGTTTTAAATTGCTAACTCCTCATTTTGTAAAGCTTTAATGGAAGATCTGACAACTAACATGGCTCTTCTGCATTGGACTTTGCTCCTTCTTGTAGATCAGCAACTGAAATCAGATCCACATATGTCTACATCAAGCAAAAGGCCAACCAAGTCAAAGGGTAAGGCTAAGCTCAAAGAGGAAGAGATGAAATACAAATATCAAAGGGTCAGAATTCCTGAGTCCTAGGTAGAATGTGACCTAGACATCAGAGATTCTAAACTTGGCCACATCGACATGGAATATTTTTGGGCCAGGACCAGGAGGGTCACAGACAGTCCTTGGATGGACAAGTTGGTGGGTAGTGGTCTATATTTTTCTAGGGGAATCCCCATTAGGGAAATAAATAATGAGTTTATGATGGTGGTGGATCACTGTTATAACAAAGACAAGAAGATGTGTCGAGAATGAAAAGGGTGAGGTTATAATCAACCTCACGACTCGACACTTCGAAATCATGCTAGGTATTCCCCACCATCGACATTTTTTGGCTGTAAGCCAAGAGGACTGCATCAAGGCATGGGAGGAAAATGAAGAAAAATGCATGCACCTGATGAACGAAGTATATTTGAAGAATAAGAAGGTGATAACGAGGTGGCCATAGGTTATTCACTATAGCGACTTCTCTGAGGAACTGAGTGATACCATCACCTTCCTAAGCATAGTATTTGGGCTTTCTGATGCCCATTACTTTCACAAATGGATGCTCATGTACCTGGAAACCATGAATAAAAATGTGCCTGATCATCGTTTTGAGTGGGCAGAGATCATAAGCAGCACAATCTCTGAGTAGCTCCAACAACTCACCACTAAGGGGAGGTTCTATATAAACTCCTACATAGTCTATGCTGCAGCCTCAGAGAGGGATTCTCCAGCATTGAGCCGATGTAGAGTTTGGCCTCAGGTGAAAATATACGAATACTAACTGGAGTTGAAGCTGGAGAACAACATCTCACAGTTTACCAAGATCAATGATGCTTTCATCTATGGCATCATCTACCTTTTGAGGCCAAATATGACTCATGGTCAGACGACTAAGAGCATAGTCATAGCAATTGAGAAGTGGGGGGCATTATTTACCCAATTCCCCACCTTCACCTACATCAGAGCAGCTAACTTCTTGTGGGAGCCCACCAAATTGCCAAGGTATGCTGGCCCTAAGCTGATCTTGTTAGAGCTATCCAGGTAGCTCATAACATATCATGAGAAGTGCCTGAAAATAAAGAAGGGTGGAACTCCTTTCCCTCTCACAATGGGTAGGTACACTTGCACTTCTCACACCAAAGCCTAGGAAATGTTTACAGAACTGGAACTACTTAACCTAAAGCACAATTTCCTGGCAAGGCCCACCTTCGATCCAAGAAATTTCCTCCCTAAGGAAAAACTCGATCCGATCCATGTTCCACAAATCGAGGACATCTACATCGACCTGTATCATGAGGTCGAACTTAGAAGAAAGGATCAATCTCGCCTGGCCCTGGCAGAGATTATTTAATATGGCATGGCCATTGTTCCAAAAGATTATCAAATAACTGATCAAGAAGTTGATCAGGTGTATCTAGACATGGATGGGGACAACTGGCCGTTTGCCGAAATAGATAGAACAAAGGAACCTCAGACCATTGAGGTAAGGGTTAAGGAAACATTGTGGCAAATAGAACATTGGTGCAGAATGAATGGCCTAATCTACCTTGGAGTAAATTTCACCACGTCTCCTTTGGGCAACGCACCTGCCAGGCCGAAGCATCTACCCAAAGGCAAAGATAAAGAGGGAGAATCAAGCTCCGCTCAAGAAGAAGCTCCTGAGAGCTCTCCTTCCGTCGTACAAGAACATCTTGTGAGCCTGATATCCCTAGAAAAAGGAGTGGAGAGAGTGTTCGAATGGGCACATCCACTCAGGATGTTTCCATTTCTACAACCAAGGAGGTTCCTACCATCCCTCCTTCCCCTCCTCATGTGACTTAAGTGACCATTCCTTTGGTTGTATCCTCTCCCCCATCTTCTACTGTTTCCCCTTCCTCTTCCTCCATTTTCTGTTCTCTCGCAGAGTTGTCCCCCACCATTTCTTCTCTCATCTCTCAGCTCCCTTCCATTCCCACAACTACCTCCCCTACAGTGTCTCTTCCTCCTGTGAGCACTTTCTTGGCCTCTCTCTCGATGCCGCCACCAAGTGTCTCAACCCATTTACCCTCATCCCCTACAGCTGCTCCCTCTTCCACCTCTTGTCCCACTCCCTTAAGTCCAGCGTGGATCTCTCAGCACCTGAGCCAGCATAAGAGGAAAGTCCTTATTGCACGTATGGAATTCTCTGTCATCCCAGCAAAGGGGGCTAAGAAGCAAAAACCAATAACCCGCTTCTCTCAGAGTGCATCGAGAGAAAGAGTAATGCAGATTACATATCATGATCCCTCAAAAGATAAAAAGGATATATCCCCTACAGATTATACGGTGACGTAGGTCACAATGGGAACGTCATCTGAGATCCTTCAAGGAGAGGCCCTATCTGCGGTGGATGCCCTTTGCAAGAAACTTCAAGAAGCAAAGGAAGAGAAGAGGTTGTTAAAAGAATAGAATAAGCATCTTCTCCATGCCCTATAGAAAATGGGTAGTGCACCTCCTACGACTGCCACTAAAACTCCTGAGGTCCTTAGTTAGGAAAAGATAAATGAATACGCCAAGATTGGTGAACAAGGCATGGCAATATCTGCCTGGAGAGACCATATCCTCAAAGAAAGTGAGGAATTAATCGTCGAGTTCACCAAGTTATATTAGAACATCAGTCGGGTGAACAAGGAACTCCAGGTGATTGTAGGACCTATCTTCGAAGAATTGGACCATGCTAGGTTGTAACATGAGACATTCCACAAGATGCTCAACTTCTCAGTCAATGATTTAGTAAAATTTGATGTTTTCGATCAGCCCAGGGTACCAAGTAAAATAATTGCTGTTCTGTACTACTGGGTCGATAAGATGGAATTTGTTCTAGAGAAGATAGAAAAGGTCAAGGAGGAAGCCCTAGATGTGATGCATCAAATGGAGAAAATTATCCTAAGAATGTCTCCAAGCTTGCTCATTCCTTCTTTCACCTTGAGGAAGGCAGATGAAACTATTTGGATCTTCAAGGAAATCGTATCACAAGGGCTAGGGCCATAAGTCACTTTTGACACTGAATCCATCAATAACCTTCTAGCCTGCTGTGATTTTGTGGGGTACCTGATGGAGGTAGGTAATGAATATTTCAAGCTCCCTGAAAAACTCAGAGATGAGTGGGAGACTTGCGAGGTCATCGACGATCATACCAAGGGTCCTGCCCAGGATCAACTTCAGCCGATGGTCATTAAAGTCATGGAATACCGGGCTCAATTCCACATTGTCTCTTCTGAGCAGAAGCAAGATACTCCCTTCCAGCCACGAGATGACGATGAATAGCCTTCTTCCTCTTGTATTTATTTTTGTAAATATGTAAAAGTATGTTGGCTCAAATGATGACATCATCCATGTTGCATCATGGGATGTTGTCATCCACCAAGTTGCCCAAGTCAATAGTTGACTTTTAGATATTTTGTGAATATGTTTGTAGTTAGTTGTTGGTTTCTTTTTACCTTCTCTCTTCTCCTTCTTCTATATATACTTGGATACTTGTATTCAAGTGGTGGACACTTTTTAGATAAAACATAGAAGTGAGAAGAAAAGGCTCTGTACTTTTGTAACAAAAGAAAAACATAATACAAATATTAATACTTTGTGTTGAATATGTGTGTCATGGGAATCTGATCTTTCTTATGTCAGATCTATGCGTTTATTCTGTTAGATTTATCTCTACTTTTTTGTCATTTTTTCATCAGTATTGCTTTGTTCGTTTATGCAAGTAGGTTTGGCTCCATTTATTACCAATCCCAAAACATAGACGTTCTGAATTTCTACTTTGGAATTCATTTCTTTTCTCCCTTCGGATCTATATTACCTTTGTCTTTCCCTTCTTTCCTTTCTTATCATAGTAAAAAACACCCCAACTGGGATGCAATCCCAAACCCCTGAAGGTGGAATATTGTGATACTTGCATAGATTCCTGCTGGTGGAATAACAATAAACCAGTTTCGCTTTGCTGACTCAAAGAGGGGCTGTGCCCTGCACACTATTGGCCTGTCTATCCATAGATCTACCCAAGTGACATATTTTCATACTAACATTTTTTGGTGACTCTACTGGGGATCGAAACAGATCTATGGTTGTGGTATGCTAAAAAATTAGTAAAAATAAAAAAATCACTACCTGTTTGCAAATTTTAACTTTTGCTTAAAATCCAATTTTTTTGCAAAAATGCTCCAAACTGAAAATTTCTTCAAAGATTCATAGATCTGGACTAGTTAGAGATCTTTAGTTTGTTGAGTTTTTTCAAAAACCCGTATTTTTCTGTAGATCTAAGTTTTTGACTATTTTGCAAAATTTCAAACCCTTGCCAAAAGTCAACTCTAAGATCCGAAAATCAACTTCCTAAGTTGGCCATTTTTTTATCCTCGTTAACATTTGTCATTAAACCGCAACCGGTTTTAAAAAAAAAGAGATGGGGATAAAATTAAATATTTAGAAAAGATACATGCTGCTGATTTTTATCAGAAAAATCAGAAAATCAGCAAGTACAACTAAAAAGAGTTTTTAAGATTCACTCCAAAAATATTATAGATCTGGAAGGTAAACTAGCGGGTGAACCATTCACTTGTAGTAGGAAAGCTCATGGAGAAATTGATCCTAATTTTGATCTACTTCAAAGGCACAACTTCAGTATTACACCGGCACTGTTCTCATCGCAAAGTTCAGCTGACCGGTTATCCAAAAGTGTCTCACCTCCACAAAGGAAGCATTTTTCACAAGGAACATCCTCATCTCTTTGCAGTTATTTGCTGCTCAGTGGAACTATGATTCCAGCTCACATCCTTTTTCCAACTGTTTAAATGGTAGTACGATGGGGAAATGCTCTAGCCCCACTCACTTTGCCACATCCTGTTCACACGCTCCCTCATGGAAACCGAAAGAATTTTCCCAAATTTGATTTAAGTGGAAACCAAAGTACATATTCACACATATCTACATTCATCATGTCATGCAGTATCCTGGATATGACCCATGAGGATGTGTCAGTTTGCCTCTTCCTAGAAACCTTGCAAGGACCCGCAACAGAATGGTTTTAGCATTTGCTGGCCAGATCTATCACTAGTTGGGCCACCTTATGGATTGCATTTGAAGAAAGGTATAAGCCGTCAGAGGACACGTTCACGTTAACATCCATGATCACCCACTTGAAGAAGGAGGTCAATGAAACCATGCGCAATTTCATCACCCGTTTCAATTTACTAATCAATCGTATTCCGCCTACCATGCTACCAACGCCAGAAAATCAAAAGTGTTTCTTCGTAAACGCCATGAGCTCAAAAGTAAGTTTCTTACTCTTGCAAGAACAAGTCACTACCCTAGTTCTCACCCAAGATGCTGCCATTCGGATTGAAGATAACTTGCTAATATCTAGTGAATTAAAGCAAGAGCCATCCAAGCCAAAAGTTTTAACTCCTTCTCAAGCCACTTCATCAAATCTGACATTCTAGAAGATGGTGAACGACTTACTTGCATTAAAGAAGTAGTTAGCTCAAGCTTCTCCTAGCACTTCGTACCGAGATATCCCACGGAGGAATTTCACTTCCAACAACATCCCACAAAGGCCATGTTTACCTACAACCACTCTGCAGTTGGCGCTTAAGGCCCCTCCGGTCAATGCTTTAGCCGAAATCGAAGAAGAGGAGTAAAATTATGAAGAACATTCATCACCAGGTGAAGGTGATCAATATGTCGGTGAACCGACTGACGACTCTACTATCAGGTATATGGAATTTGATGAAGAGGAATCTGATGAAGAAGAGGGTACCCAAGGATATGTAAGTGAGTAGTCATATGCTGTTTTCACCCGCTCGCAAGGAAAAGAAGAAGTTGCTGCCAGGATGCAAAAAGATAAGGCCATGTCAAACACGCCTCCAACCATCGCTAAAAGAGGTAGTCCCCTTCTTGCTCAACCTGTTATTAAGTCTTTTTTGAAGAAATATTTTTCCCCTATCTCCCCTCTGACTCAACCCTCTCCTATTCCTATCAAGACCAGTAATCCTACCCTACCATCGCAAAACGAGGGACTCATTCCTTCATCAACACAACCCTTGGCCGCATTTGACATAATTGATCATGCTAAAAAGACCAAGATCCAAATGTCTGAAGCTGAGTATCTTCAGTCAAACCCCGAACAGCTTGTAAGGTTGACCGAATACATTCAAAGCTAAGCTGTCATAACTTTCCAGGTCTCCCATAAAGGAATTATTTCTACTCCCCTTGCATCTTGCATAAATGTTGCCTCGACTTCTGCGTCAAGAAAAATAGAACCTTTCTATCTCTCCCTCCTAATCAATGGTCACAAACTAAGCAACTGCATAATTGATTCTGGGGCTTCCGATAATGTCATGCCAGAAAAATTAGCCCATGCTTTGGGTCTCACCCTTACCAATCCTTTTAGCATATGTTGCTCCTTGGAAACCAAATAGGTTCCGTTGATTGGTCAGATCAAAGACGTGCAGTTTGCATTCGCGGCATTCCCAGAGAAAAGAGTAAAGATGACCATCCTCGTTACTGATATTCCGGCAGCATATGGAATTCTACTAGGAAAGAGATTTTGCAGTGAAGTTGGTGGAGAGATTCATATGGACTAGTCTAAGGCCAGAATCCCTATCAAAGGTGTAATGCAAACGTTGGAGCCGGAATCTCAAAAGAAATACTTGGTTACCAATTCCGATGACCCCAAAGCCCAAATTCTCTTCAAATCATCAGGGATGGGGAACTATTTCTTATCTACAGAGTTTGATAGAATGGATATTCTTGTCCAAGAAGAGGATCTTAACAAGATATGGATGTTAAATTTTGGTGACAGCTGTGCAACTAGCGGGTGTGGCGCTGGAGCCATGCTGATATCCCCCGAGAAGGAGATTATTCCTCTCTCTTTCAAGTTACAGTTTTTCAACACAAATAATACTGCTGAGTATGAATCCTTGCTACTTGCCATGCATGCCACAAAAGAAAGGGGAATCGAGAACCTAAAAGTACAGGGTGATGTAGAGCTAGTCGTAAATCAAGTAAAAAGGATATACCAAGTAAAAAATGAAAGGCTTAGGCATTACCGCAACGTGGTATGGGATAACATTGAAGAATTTGACGCTTTTTCAATAAAATCCATTCCAAGAGCTTAGAATGACATGGCTGATTCATTAGCCGTCTCAGCATCCCTCATGCTCCCCCACCCAGGGTTGAAAATAGACACGTATACCATTGAGGTAGTTTTCCACCCAAGTGTGCCAGATAATTCTCAGCACTGGCAGGTATTCAACGATGACAAACAACTTATTACCTTTCTAGAAAAGGTAGAAAATTTCAGTGAGCTTCATTTTGAAGGATCTACTTCTACATGCCATGAATCTGTTACTGATCAAGACAATGAATCAAAAGGAAGTGACGGCATATGTCAGCTCAAAGGAAATAAAATTCTAAAATGTTTTGGTTTCTCTAGAACATTTGTTCAACAGACATGATCATTTTTTCAGGAAGAACAGGAAAGATAATCCTAACTCCTCTCTAGAGACCGAGCCGGTCAATCTAGGTTCAGTGGAACATCCGCAGTTTGTGAACATCAGAAAATGTTGCACACCCGAAGAAAAGTGGAAGTTTGTCAAATTGCTGAAGAAATACATGGATGTATTGGCATGGTCCTATGCCAATCTAAATTCTTTCAAGGCAAAGGATGTCCAGCATGACATCTCGTTGAAAGAAGGTGTCAAAGCCTTTCACCAGAAACAGAGGCACTATAATCCTAAGATCTCAGGTACCATCCAGGCTGAAATACAAAAAATGCTGGATGTGAGAATCATCTTTCCTATCCACCACAGTACCTGGGTTGCAAATATCATGCCAGTATGAAAAAATAATGGCAAAATACACATCTGCGTAGATTTTTACAACCTGAATCAAGCGTCCTTGAAGGACAATTACCCGCTTCCCATAATGGATCAGGTTTTGCAGGCAGTAACTGGTTCAGAAATGTTGTCCATGCTTGATGGTTTTTTGGGCTACAATCAGATTGAAGTCTCACTTGAAGACCAATTCAAAACAACATTCACTACCCCCTGGGGTACATTCACCTACAACAGGATGCCCTTCAGCTTAACCAATGTTGGTGCCACCTTCCAGTGGGTAATGGACTTTGCGTTCAAAGGTATGATGGGGAAGGTCATTGTAGTTTATTTGGATGACTTAACTATGTTCTCTAAATGAAGAAATGATCATTGTAATCATTTGGAGCAAGTATTGAATAGATGCTAAGAACACGGGATCTCCCTAAATCCAAATTTTTTTGTTTTCGATGTTACAGAGGGAAATTTGCTAGGACACGTTGTTAGCAAAGAAGGGACAAAAATAGATGCCGAAAGGGTTAGGGCTATTTAGGGCCTTACTTTTCCCACAAGCAAGACCGACGTTCACTCTTTCTTCGGAAAAGTAAACTTTCTCAGACGCTTTGTCCCTGACTTTTCTAAAAAGACTCGCCACATATCAAACATGATGAAAGGGTCGCCAACTTTCCGGTGGAGCGAAGAAGGAAAGACGTCATTCGAGGATATAAAAACCTCCGTCGCTCGCGCACCAGTCTTGGTATGACCCGATTTCTCCAAGGATTTTATCATGTATAGCTATGCATCTGAGCATACTGTATCGGCCATCCTAATGCAAAATAATTCTGAGGATGTCGAATCCCCGATCGCGTTCATGAGCTCTCCCCTCAAGCCTCACGAATTGAAGATGTTGCAGTTGGAAAAGCATGCCTTCACCATTGTGAAAGCAGTCAAGAACTTCAGGTATTATATTCTAAACTCTTATACAGTGGTTTTGGTTCTTGACATGGTAGTCAAGTCAATCTTAACTCAACAGGAGTTAGGGAGTTTATGAGGGAATTGGATTGCAAAGGTCCAGGAGTACGATCTAGATATAAGACCAACCAAGCTAGTAAGAGGCAATGGTCTGTGTCAGCTCATGGCTAAAAATAAAGATTCAGGAGACCCTGAGGAAAAGGATGATTACATCGATGGAACACGAGGTCAGCTGGAGAAAGCCGATTCTCCACCCATGGTTCTATTTATCACGATTAGTGACGAATGGTATTCTGATATCACTTTCTTTCTCACTTACGGTGAGTGCCCAGCTCATTTGACTTCAAAGGAGAAGCGTGCTATAAAGCTTGGAGTAGCTAGATATGTCATCTAGGATGACTGTTTATACAAATGTGGAATAGATGGCATCTTCTTGCGATGTGTTGACAAGCCACAGTAGATAAAGCTACTTGAGAATTTTCATGATTCAACCTGTGGTGGTCATTTCTCCTCTTTCGTGATGGCACACAAGATCATCCGGGCCAGGTACTATTGGCCAACGCTATTTCAAGATATAGCCACCTGGGTAGCAAAATGTGAGATTTGCCAAAAATTTGTTGGCAAACCAAAATTGGTTGCTTTTCCCCTCAGGCAGTGGTGAATTGACTTTATCGGAGCACTCCATCCCCAATCGAGTGTCAGACATAGTTATGTCTTGACAGCAACAGATTACTTCACCAAATGGGTGGAGGCCATACCTGTTAAGAATGCCACCTCTGAAGTTGTTTGTAATTTCATCAAAGAGAATATCATTATAAGGTTTGGCGTTCCAAAAAAAATTGTTGCTGATAATGCTTCCAACTTCTCCTCACGGAAAGTTATTGGTTTTTTCTATGAATACGGGATAATCTTAGCCCATGCCTCAGATTATTACCCCCAGGGAAATGTTCCAGTAGAATCCAGTAATAAAAACTTAGTGACTATCATATGGAAGCTAGTTGATGAGAATCAGTGGATGTGGCACAATTCATTATATGAAACTTTGTGGACAGACCGCATTACTCCCAAGAGGTCCCTCAGTATGTCTCCTTTTCAAGTGTTATATGGAATCAACACCGAACTCCCCATTTCTATAGAACTTCCTACTTTGTGCTTGGCATGAGTGATTGAAGATGAAACTTTCCAAAATTC
Source organism: Taxus chinensis (assembly GCA_019776745.2). Lineage (NCBI taxonomy): Eukaryota > Viridiplantae > Streptophyta > Pinopsida > Cupressales > Taxaceae > Taxus > Taxus chinensis. Next base: position 653,589,796 of record CM034147.1, on the reverse strand, counting down.
TCTTGAAAAGAGGATAATGTACCTAGCAGATCTCGAAGAAAAAAGAGTAAGAGTGATCGACAGATCACCGAACATCAGAATCAAGTTAAGAGACTGTTCGATAAAAAGGCTAAGCAAAGAGAATTTCAGGTGGGAGATCTCATCCTTTTGTGGGACAAACGAAGAGAAGAAAAGGGCATGCATAGAAAATTTGATTCCCTATGGAGGGGACCTTTGAAGATCAAGTGGCTTAACGGAGAGTATAGCTTCTATCTCTCATATCCAGATGGAACCGAGCTCCCACTTCCCTATAGCGGGCAACATCTCAAAATATTCAGGAAGTAGAGTTTGCTGTCTTCTTTGTAAAGTTTTCTTTGGTTGAGTGTTTGTTTTGTTGTGTGTTTGCTTTCTGTTTGTTGTGTGTTCCCTATTTTCCCTTTTGGTCACCCTTAGTTTTGGACTCTGTTACCCAATGGATAGGCAGATGTTGATCTAGGATTTCTCTACCCTTAAGCTTCGCTCAAAGGTAGCCCCCAGAAAGACCTAGTTGTTATCCTATAAAATTGACAAGGGAAATTTTGCAGGTAACGTTACCAAAATTTTGTTCTGCTTCCTCGTCAAGGTCCCTCAGCGTTTGGAATGCTGCAAAATCCCTTTCCGAAAAATCTGGTTTTTCGGGCTTAGTCATTTTGGTCCTTTTGGCTGGGTGCATCTTTTGTCTATGTAACACAGGATAAATTTGTGCCCCCTTATTCCTTTGGCACACCCTTTGGAGTGTTGACACAACAATTGTTGTGCCTCCCCATGATGCGACTTTCTTGCCTGCGCCAAGGTGCATGCGCCTTCCTATCAACACCAAAAATGTTGCGCCATATTTTGGTGCGCCAAGGTGCTCAGAATCCAGTGTCGACAGTCCTAAATTTGTGCTTAAGGTGCAGATAATTTCATATTGACAAAAACATATCCGTGCCACTGGGCGCAAAGTTTTCCATGTCGACACATATTTTGGTACGCCCCTTTAAAAAGTGGTTGGCGCATTTATTACACTTTTGGCTATATATAGGCGCATCCGCCTTGTCATTTCACAATTCAAAAACACATGAAAACTTTATTCCTCTACACCTATCAATGTGCCCATCATCCTCGTGTCATGTTCGTGGACCCCACTTCGTTTCTCTCATTCTATATATTCCGGGTAAGTGGTCCTTGCTTCTCTTGTGTTTTTGTTTTTGTTGGTTGTTTGTAAAGTATGATGAAATGAATTTGAGGAAACCTTGAACCCCTCCAACCGATTTTTGTAAATTTTACCTCCTAAGCCATTTTCACCCTCTTTCCAGATCTGCTAGCCAAGAGGGCTCTATTTAAAAATGAATCTAGACCTCTTTGCAATGTACCCCTCGCTGTCGGATCAGGTCTGTAAAACCTAAAAAATCACAAACTCAAGAGGCAAGAAACCTAAAAAAGTTATCTTTTCCACCCATGGTTTTCCTTTGGTGCAAACGCCATTCCTGTTACAAAAAACACAGTCATGCCAATGGCGCACTGACCCTGATTACAGCATGCGCCTTTCTTGCGCCGTACAAAACTAAGAAAAACCTGTCTCAGGCTCTTTTGCAATCCTGCTTGGAACAACAAAGCCTGTTATGTAATATTTTCCTGTACCACACCAAAGCCCCCCTTTGCGCACATAAATTTTGTGCTACACGCATTGATCCTATGCCCCTTGGTGTACCAAAATTCCATGTTACATGTTACATACATGCGCCATTGGCACATCCTGCTTCCATGCAACACAAAACTTATTTGCGCCTAGTATAAAAACCTCATATAATGGCGCAGGTGCACCCCTGTCTACAACAACAATGATGTTATATGCAAAATTCCTGCACCCTGTGACCTTTGGCACTGATTTCTTCCTTGCAACACTCTGCTTCAGTGTGCCATACTTTTGACCCTGCAGCCTGCAAATTTTCTACACCTTATACCCAGAGGCTTTTAAATTGCTAACTCCTCATTCTCTAAAGATTTAATGGAATAACATGGCTCTTCTGCATTGGAATTCACTCCTTGCAGATCAGCAACTGAACTCAGATCCACATATGTCTACATCAAGAAAAAGGCCAACCAAGTCAAAGGGTAAGGCTAAGCTCACAGAGGAAGAGATGAAATACAAATATCAAAGGGTCAGAATGCTCGAGTCCCAGGCAGAATGTGACCTAGACATTAGAGATTCCGAACTTGGCCACATCGACATGGAATATTTTTGGGCCAGGACCAGGAGGGTCATAGGGAGTCCTTGGATGGACAAGCTGGTGGGTAGTGGTCTAAATTTTGCTAGGGGAATCCCCATCAGTGTAGTAAATAATGACTTTATGATGGTGGTGGCTCGTTTTTATAACAAAGAAAAAAGATGTGTTGAAAATGAAAAGGGCGAGGTTATAATCAACCTCACAGTCCGGCACTTCAAAATCATGCTAGGTATTCCCCACCACCAACATTTTGTGGCTGTAAGCCAAGAGGACTGCATCAAGGTGTGGGAGGAAAATGAAGACAAATGCATGCAGTTGATGAATGAAGTATGTTTGAAGAATAAGAAGGTGATAACCAGGTGGCCACAGGTTATTCACCATAGCGACTTCTCTGAGGAACTGAGTGATACCATCACCTTCCTAAGAAAAGTATTTGGGATTTCTGATGCCCATTACTTTCACAAATGGATGCTCAGGTACCTAGAAACCATGAATAAGAACATTCCTGATCAGCGCTTTGAGTGGGCAGAGATCATAAGCAACACCATCTCTGAGTAACTCCAATAACTCACCACAATGGGGAGGTTCTATATGAACTCCTACGTAGTCTACACTACAGCCTCAAAGAGGGATTATCCAGCACTGAGCTGATGTGGAGTTTGGCCTCAGGTGAAAATATACGAATACTACCCAGAATTGAAGTTAGAGAACAACATCTCATAGTTTACCAAGATCAATGATGCTTTCTTCTACGGCATCATCTACCTTTTGAGGCCAAATATGACTCATAGTTAGATGACCAAGAGCATATTCATAGCAACTAAGAAGTGGGGGGCATTATTTACCCAATTTCCCACCTTCACCTACCTCAGAGCAGCTAACTTCTTGGGGAAGCCCACCAAATTGCCAAGGTATGCTAGCCCTAAGCTGATCCTGTTGGAGTTGTCTAGGCAACTAATAACATATCGTGAGAAGTGTCTGAAAAGAAAGAACGGTGGAACTCCTTTCCCCCTCACAGTGGGTAGGTACACTTGCACTTATCACACCAAAGCCCGAAAAATGTTTACAGAACTGGAACTGCTTAACGTAAAGCATAATTTCCTAGCAAGGCCCACCTTCGATCCAAGAAATTACCTCCCTAAGGCAAAACTCGATCCGATCCACGTTCCACAAATCGAGGACATCTACATCGACCTGTATCATGAGGTCAAACTCAGAAGAAAGGATCACTCTCGCCTGGCCCTGGTAGAGATTATTCAATATGGCGTGGCCATTGTTCTAAAAGGTTATCAAACAACTGATCAAGAAGTTGATCCGGTGCATCTAGACATGGATGGGGACAACTAGCCATTTACCGAAATAGATAGAACAAAGGCACCTCAAACCATTGAGGTTAGGGTTAAGGAAACATTGCGGTAAATAGAACATTGGTGTAGAATGAATGGCCTAAACTACGTTGGAGTAGATTTCACCACGTCTCCTTTGGGCAACGCACCTACCAGGCTGAAGCATTTACCCAAAAGAAAAGATAAAGAGGGAGAATCAAGCTCTAGTCAAGAAGAAGCTCCTGAGAGCCCTCCTTCCGCTGCACAAGAATAGGTTGTGAGCCTGGTATCCCCAGAAAAAGGAGTGGCAGAGAGTGTTCCAATAGGCACATCCACTCAGGATGTTGCCAATGCTACAACCATGGAGGTTCCCACCTTCCCTCCTTCCCCTCCTTATGTGACTCAAGTGACCATTCCTTTGGTCGTATCCTCTCCCCCATCTTGTACTGTTCCCCCTTCCTCTTCCTCCATTTTCTCTTCTCTCACAGAGTTGTCCCCTACCATTTCTTCTCTCATCTCTCAGCTCCCTTCCATTCCCACAACTACCTCCCCTGCAGTGTCTCTTCCTCCCATGAGCACTTTCTTGGCCTCTCTCTCGATGCTGCCACCAAGTGTCTCGATCCATTTCCCCTCATTCCCTATAACTACTCCCTCTTTCACCTCTGGTCCCACTCCCTTAAGTCCAACATGGATCTCTCATCACCTAAGCCAGCATAAGAGGAAAATCCCTATTACACCTATGGAATTCTCCGTCATCCCAGCAAAGGGGGCTAACAAGCAAAAATTGATAACCTGCTTCTCTCAGAGTGCATCGGGAGAAAGAGTAATGGAGATCACATGTCCTGATCCCTCAAAAGATAAAAAGGATATGTCCCCTACAGATTATATGATGACGCGGGTCACAATGGGAATGTCATCTGAGAGCCTTCAAGGAGAGGCCCTATCTACGGTGGATGCCCTTTGCAAGAAACTTCAAGAAGCAAAGGAAGAGAAGAGGTTGTTAAAAGAACATAATAAGCATCTTCTCCACACCCTGCAGAAAATGGGTAGTGGACCTCCTACAACTGCCACTGATACTCTTGAGGTCCTTAGTCAGGATAAGATAAACGAATACACCAATATTGGTGAACAAGGCATGGCAGTATCCACCTGGAGAGACCAGATGCTCAAAGACAGTGAGGAAGTAATTATCAAGTTCACCGAGTTATATCAGAACATTGGTCAGGTGAACAAGGAACTCCAGGCGATTGTAGGACCTATCTCCAAAGAGTTGGACCATGCTAGGTTACAACATGAGACATTCTAGAAGATGCTCAACTGCTCAGTCGATGATTTAGTAAAATTGAACGTTTTCGATCACCCCAGGGTACCCAGGAAAATCCTTGATGTTTTGGACTACCGGGTCGATCATATGGAATTTGTCCTAGAGAAGATAGACAAGGACAAGGAGGAAGCCCTGGATGCGATGCATCAAATGGAGCAAATTATCCTAAGAATGTCTCTAGGCTTGCTCACTCCTTTTGCCTTGAGGAAGGCAGATGAAACTATTCGGATCTTCAAGGAAATCATCTCGCAAGGGCTAAGGCCAGAAGTCACTTTTGACACTGAATCCATCAATAACCTTCTGGCCTACCGCGATTTTGTGGTGTACCTGATGGAGGCAGGTAATGAATATTTCAAGCTCCTCGAAAAACTCAGAGATGAGTGAGAGACTTGCGAGGTCATCGGCGATCATACCAAGGTTCCTTCCCAGGATTAACTTCAGCCGATGGGCAGTAAATTCATGGAATACTGGGCTCAATTCCACATTGTCTCTCCTTAGCAGAAGCAAGATACTCCCTTCCAGCCATGAGATGACGATGAATAGCCTTCTTCCTCTTGGTTTTCTTTTTGTAAATATCTAAAAGTATGTTGGCACAAATGATGACATCATCCATGTTGCACCATGGGATGTTGTCATTCACCAAGTTGCCCAAGTCAATAGTTGACTTTTAGATATTTTGTGAATATGTTTGTAGTTAGTTGTTGGTTTCTTTTTTCCTTCTCTCTTCTCCTTCTTCTAAATATACTTTGGATACTTGTTTTATTCAAGTGGTGGACACTTTTTAGATAAAAAATAGAAGTGATAAGACAAGGCTTTGTAATTTTGTAACAAAAGAAAAACATAATACAAATATTAAGACTTTTTGCTGAATATGTGTGTCATGGGCATCTGATCTTTCTTATGTCAGATCTATGCATTTATTCTGTTTGATCTATCTCTATTTTTTTTTGTCATTTGTTCATCAGTATTGCTTTGTTCATTTATGCAAGTAGGTTTGGCTCCATTTATTACCAATCCCAAAACATAGACCTTCTGACCTTTCTGCTTTGGAATTCATTTCTTTTCTCCCTTCAGATCTATCTTACCTTTGTATTTTCCTTCTTTCCTTTCTTCTCATAGTCAGAAACACCCCAACTAGGATGAGATCCCAAACCCCCAAAGGTGGAATATTGTGAGACTTTAATAAATTCTTGCTGGTGGAATAACAATAAACCAATTTCACTTTGCTGACTCAAAGAGGGGACTGTGCCCTGCACACTGTTGGCCTGTCTATCCATAGATCTGCCCAAGCGATAGATTTTTAGACCAACAAAAATCCACATAATAAGTGTACTTGACATGATACAAACTTCATTTAACATGTTTTTGATCCCTTGTTAAGGATGTACACTTTGGTTAGGAATTTATATCGTTTCTTGACATATCTATATGATTTTACATGGATATATCCTGCATCTTTGTTTTTAATTCCAAATCACCTGATGGGTCCTTTACTCCATTTGGGTCAAACTTTCTTTGATAATTCATCTATGAAATCCTATATAAGAAACATAACACTACTTAATTTACTAACCTAGAAATCCTATGGAACTACACTGATACACTCACTTCAAACACTTGTAAAATACACCCAAGGCCCTTAAAATATTGCAAATACACATATACAATAATTAGGGAAATAATCTCTATAGGTATGGGAATTATTACCAGGTCAAGGAATCAATCTATCTCATTTATAGGCACTCAAACATACCTTCTCCAATTATTATAGCAAGAGATCATCAATTCAAGTATTTTAAAAGAAGTTACCAAATCTAGTTGCATTCGTTTAGATATTGCATGCTAGGTCAAGAACAATGTGCAATTTGAGGCATCTTCAGAGTAGTGCTAATGTTAGTGGTACATGAGGGATCCCATAACTAAAATAATTTTTATTTTGTAGGGTTCCCCATCCATGGCTTTGGTTTTAGATCACGTTGATAATATTCAGAGAGCTTTGCAACATGAATGACAACTAGGGGTTGTCAACGAAAAACATTTTCAAGAAGGTGATGATCTTAGGAATTTACAGAGTGAGATACCAAAAAGGTCTAAGACCATATAATAGGATCAATACCATACAAATGGTCTTGGAATAAGTGTATTGTCCTATCATAGATCAATTTTCTATCACATTTTCTAGAATGAAGCATTATCACATTCAGATCTCCTTATTTTAGCAATGTGCACTTCTAAAACCTCATAGATCCATTTGTAATCATCTAAGTGAATTCAAACCCTTTTGTTTTCAAGTTTGTAGCATTTTTAAAAAAAAATATTGAATGCATTGTTATGATATTACATGATTAATTTTAGAAGTTAATTAATCATAACAACCCCATGCAACTCCCCTTACATCCCTCAATGTACCTAATTAGCTAATTATTAGATTTCACATAATCTAATAAGGGTGTAAATAATTTCCTTGGTTGAGTCTTCTTAAATTTTTGAATAAGATAGTATTTCATATTGACATGATTGATGGAATCCTCCGGAGTGATATGAAAAAATGGCTTAACATTGTATAAAAGGATGGGTTCTAGGTCACCAAGGATGATCCTACATAGAGTGTCATAATAAAATGTATAATTGATTTTATTATAAAGAGTATTACATAATTTAATTAAGGATGAGACATTTTGATCACAACCCTATGCACAATTGATGAAAAATTCAATTTGTTTTCAGGTTGATATTGATAATATAATTATTTGAGAAATACATATACCAATCCTTCTAGTTTAACATTATAGATAGGTTTAATAATATGGTAAAAATATAAATATTTTTCCATAAGGGTTTTAGCTAGGAACTTGGTAGCGACATAAGAGTTATATTTGATATAGTATTTTTAGAAATGTTTTAAAGGTTTTAATGTGAATTATGTGGCCAGAGGGGAATATCATAAGTAAGGGAAGAGATGATACATATTCTATATATGTAAGGAGCTAAAGGTGCTGTATATTGGGCCAAGAATGTGTATTGATGGCTTACACTCACAAGTCTTCCATTCTACAAGGGTATGAGGAAATGAAGACGAGACAAAACATGGAGCCACACATAGTTGATTGATTTAAAATGGGCTAGAATGAGCGTTAAGGTCACATATCCAGAGGGTAGTGATCCCTACACTAGGTCAACCTAGGGTTTCCAAGGCCCGTAGTCAAGATAGAGGAGAGTACCCTTCTAAGATATTGGTTAATGGGGGAAGAAATATAGATCAATAGAAAGATAAGACAAGTATGCACAATCTATACTACTACAATATAACTAAAATGTAATAAAAGTAAAGGAAAGATAAGGAGTTGATCATAGTAAGAGCAATATGATAACTAAAACCGATGTATATCAATACTAAGCTAACATAGAGTAATGGGAATGGAGATGAACTAATCTATGAAAAATTAAAAAGATAGTTAGAGCACTTACTATGGGGTGTTAGGTCACTGATGCATCTATCTCTCCATAGAAAAGAAGTATGCCAAGAGAGAATCACTATGGGTGAAGAAGGGGAACACCATTCCTATCCTAGAATCACTATAGATAACCCGATATTGAAAGCGTATCCAACAACTCAAGAAGAGTATCCAATCCAAATCAAGTGCAAGATAAACTAAGAGAAGAGTGAGAAGATGAGAAGATGACACAAAAGAGAAGAGAAGATGGCTTTTTCATGTCATTCCTTTCTTCCCTATGAATGTCTGGGTGTGGTGTGCATATATACCTGATGCCATCACCCATAGGAGATGGAGTTCGAAAAGGGAATAACTAATACCAACAACATCACCCATGGGTGATGGTGTCAAGAAAGGGGAACCTAATGTTAAGTGGAGTGCAAATGTGTTGGATCAAGCAAAATAAAGTAAAAAAGGTGTCAATGATGAAGTCAAATGCAAGCAAGTGTTGAGAGTACTAGTGTGTGCAACATAAAATGAATGACAGAGGTAAGGGTAACTAAAGTATAGCACCACATAGTGGTACGTCTCTTTACATAATTGTCTCTAACCCATAATGACCACATGTATAGTCATACCCCATTCCTGACATGCCCCTTAAGGAACCCACTTGAGAAATAGATGCATCAACGATCCTTATCTGTAGAAAAGAGTTATTAGTAACAGGTATGAAATATTTAGGTGTATACATATTCCCTATCCATTGATCACCACATGTCGCAATAACAAAAGATGAGGTGGTCAATGGAATGAAACAGTCTGTAACACCAAAATCAAAAGTAAATACTAAAAGTAAGAGCATAAAAGGTATCCTAGTTAATAAAGGACTAGATAAAATGAAAGATACCACCAATGCATACTTGATAGTATCTACTCGTCTACCATGTGCATGTGTAATCCATGCTGTAAGAACCCTGAAGAAGAAAAACTAAAAATAAACACTAAAGGATCATCAGTAAAATAAGATATAAATCACCTAGCTAGCGACCCATGGGATGGAGCTGTCATGTCATAGTGTCAAGATGTCATAGTGTCGTAGATATATGGTGATAATCAAAAGTCATTGGAATTTCATATGTGCAATAGGTCAAAATAAACTACCTCAAGGTTATGGTCACAACGCAACAAATGACACTTTTTTTGGAGCTCAGGAGAAAAAATGGTAGTCGTTGGAATTTTTAGGGTTATCGCGACTGAATTTGAATAGAAATGTCATTTTCATATAGTCATTTTGTTTGTTATTTTCTTATTGCTATTTTTAGATTTGAGAGAACTAAGCTCTGGTTTCCAATTTGGGTTTGTTTTGTGGTGTCATGGTATGGTACAAGGTGGTAGTAGGGGACGACGAGGTGTGCATGCGGTGGGGTGTGACCATGGTAATTTGTATTTATTGATGTTGAGTGGATTAAGTTCCATTTTTTTTTTTTACATTTTTTGGAGTCATTAGTGTGTCATTTTCATCCAAAATTGTGTCATAGGGTAGGTTAGGACAAAAATACAAGTGGTTTTGGGAGGGATTTTAATTTTTTTTTTTCATTTTGTAGTATTTTGAGATTTATGGGTTGAAAATTCGTGGTTGCTTTTGGGTAGCCAAATGCCATTGGTCCCCTCTAAAGTGAAGAGGTTAGATGACATCATGATGGTTGTATGAAATTATGATAAGGGTCGATGATATAAGTTAGGGGCTGACGATGTCTGAGTAATTATAGATCATGGCTTTGCAATTTTTGTATTTTGGGTATTTAATTGATTTTCAAGGTTTTAATTCCCATGTTTTATGTCATTTTTTGAATGCAAGGAGATCATAAGATCCATCTATGGAGGAGTGTTTATGTGGCATGGATTAGTGGGTTGATTGTTATCTTTTGAATCATGAAGAGGTGACCTAGTTACAGGGTTGGGTAGAGTCTTTGGGGATGTTTCATTGTATGGGAGATGCCCATGATACCTTTATATTTGGACTACCAATCTTTGATGTTTTTAATACGTATGGGAGACTAGGTCAAACACCTTTCAGCGGTGGATGGGACATGAGACAATGGAGATGACCTTTACCTTACATGATGTCCATGGAATTTTGGGGTTACCCATTAGGAGGGCCCACATGTATTATGATTTTTATTCTAATTCTACACAGTGAGATCCTTAGCCATATGGCTACTGGGAGTGAAACATATGACAATAGGTATGTTGTGTGTTTGACTCAGTGTAGTGTATAGCAGTCAGGTGATTTTATTTATCTGAAAGGTGGTTATGTCGATTTTTGTGGCATAGATAGTTGTTACAAGGTGTACACACATGGAGCCATCACCATTATTTTTTATAGTAGTATGCAGGGATGTTGTGCACCACATGGTGTATTTCAATTGGGGCACACACACACATGGGTATACGTAGTGCATGATATCTAAAGGGTCACACAGTAGAGGACACACAGGGTCATGGCCATGCATTCTACACGCAAACCTAAATTTATGAGAGGTTCCCTATGTATCGATTGACAGGTACACCATTGGTGGTAGCAGCAGATGCCCCAAGAGTACTCCAGTGGGCACGAGGGCCATGTAGTGAGAGCACTTTGAGAATTTCATACACTACTATAGGTGGGTTATGATGATGTTATATGGAACCATATGTAGGGAATGTGGATTAGTGGCCAAGTTGGACAAGAGTAAAGCACTTAGAGGCCATTACTGAGGTGAAAAGGAATTACTTATATTGGGTGGATACCCACTTGGTGAATAGGGTCCCGAGGTAGTTTGGATGACCACCAAACATGGTGGTACCACCACTATGAACCTACATGACGTCGACATGTTACACAGAGGTTTCAAGAGGAGAAGTAATGGTGTTAGTTTTATGACCCTATAGGGTACAAGTGACAGGTGACATAAGGTCACAAGGCAGCACAAGTGTGGTAGAGATGCTTAGGGATCACCATATATTATTGTATAAAATAGTGGTTCATAGGAGGGATATGATGGAGGATCCATCGACATGGGTCCATAAGGTGGAGGCACATGTGGATTTGGTCTTAACACCAGTGGAGTAGTAGTGGGGTAGCCAACGCAGGGTGGATGAGGGAGTGGCGGACACACCGGATAGGAGGAGGTATCGTGACACCTATGGGAGTCTAGATGACTAGGAACCTGAGACAGAGGCCTAAACCAAAACACAGAGGAGACATGATATTAGTGCAGTGAGACAAGTGGGAATAATTTATGGGACCTAGACCTCATTGTGAGAGTGAGCAGGGGGAGGTACAAAGAAGTCAAGGAGATGGAAATACCATTATGGAGAGGCTTGGACAACTAGATATTATTTTCATTATGTTATTTTAGACCCACACACACCCCACACACACACACGTTGAGAGTATTTATTGTGGTATATTTTTATTGTAAGTGACACGTATATTTATACTTGGTTTTATAGAGTGAACAGTTGAGGAGTGGAACACCTTAATAAAGAGTTCCCACAATGAGATCCTAGATCATGTGCTAGATGTCCAAGATACTTCAGTAATGTTTGATCCAATGACACCACATGTAGGATAATTAGTGGGGGCATTTCATATGGTTGGAGAGGCATCCAAGACCTTACAAAGATATATGTATGCATAGGCACTAGTAGCCACATGTGTGCATAAATGTAATTCTATAGAGTTTATTACATCCATGGGTGGCCTTGGTATAGGAGAAGGCTACTCACCTATTAGATACCCAAAGGGAGGATGAATTGATTACTTTATTAGAGACAAAAATGGAAAGATCATAGGGAGAGGCCTCTAGATCTTGATCTAGATCAGAGTCTCTTGCTTGCATAGTATGAGCTACCATAAAGACCCCATTGACCCAAAGCATCCAAATAGCCCCTGCAGGGGGTGAGGATGCTTGAGATTTACAGTAGATGGGACAGAGCCATGTATTTATTTTTGTACCATTTTTTTGTTGGATCAAATTTATTTGACACACATGTATATGATGATTATGACAGTTTTGTTCATTATATGTTTCTAGTGTATATGTACTTTTCTTATCACTTTCTTATGTTTTCCACAAACAGATATGTGATGATACCCATGGTACTTAGGAATAATGATAATTTCATTAAATTGGTAAACCCATTGGGAGGGGTAATTGGTAAGGATAACCTAACCCATGCAATGTGAATAATCCAAGGGGAGGAAAATGACCAGGACATCCAATGATAGGATGTTAGGGCACTATGTCAGGTAAATAAATCTAAGCAAGGCCATAAGCCTAAGAAAGGATGTGATAATACCATTGATGATACCATGGGAAAGACCAAGGCATATAAAAAATAGGTAGAATCAAGATCAAAGAATCATCCAATAGTAGGAGGATCCATGGCATAAGGGGTGAGAGATTTAAGTGGGGAAGTTAGCCGTAGGCAAGGATGTACTGAGGAGTATAAGGAGATTTGTGAAAACACAAGTGGGGACCAAGAGCCCAAGTGAAGGTGTGATAGAAGGAAGTGTGTGAAAACCCTAGTGGGGATGAGATCCCAAGCAAAGGTGAGAGCTCAAGCAAAGGAGGAAAGAAAATGTAATTAAGGTATTATAGATAGCTAGCCATGAGGGGTGAAAGATTATAAGGTGTCAGTGATGATGTCGTTGACTTGGTGCAAGATGTGACTTTTAACTTGAGACATGAGGTCCTCTATGGCATGTTGTGTAATAGTGACTTGTTGATGAACTTCAGATCTCATGGTAAAATAGGGTGTCATCGAATCCAATCCTCCAGCTAGGTGATAATGTCACACCGAATATCATCCATAGTGGGAGAAGGATCAAGGATGAGGTGGTGGCCCATAAGTAGGTTGTGGTCTATTTAGTCGAGGGGAAGGTGGTTAGTTTTGAGAGGAGTCAAATCTATACGCTTTTGACTGTGTGAAGAGGACTTAGGAACTTGATTACACTTGCTATATGCATAACCTAAAAGTCAGTGTTGGTATGCGCGCAATACCCATGGTGAGAACAAAAGAAGGGAGCCTGAAGCGGAAGGTTATTGTAGCCTTTCTAGTTTGGTCACCATTTGACCTCAACTTCAAGCTTCTTCATGTGTCATCGATAAGCTCTACATTTTGAGACATCATGTCTTGGGGCCTCATACCATGTGCAATATGGATCATTCATAGGGGACCAAGTGCACATAAGGGAAAGAGGTAAGGAGGGAAGTATCATCAAGATGTGGAGGGATAATGATAATAGGTGGGGAAGGAACTGGTGTAATGGGTGAAGATGGTGGTGATGGAGTAATTTTTGGCTTAATCAAAGCACAGTAGATGGGGTCATCACCCATGAGGTCATCGACTTTGTAGTCAAAATTAGTGACATGATCATCCACTTCTGTAAGGGAAAATGGGTCAACTAGATGGATGGTAGAAATTTGGAGGGTAGTAAGACGGGTAACAGGTCAGTGGAGCGCTTGAGGCTCAAGCACTAGATGGATGAGAAGAAGTATCAACCATACTCTGAGGATTCCTCTTGTATGAGGATGACTTTTATGTCATGAGTGTATTATGCATGTGAAGGATCTCCTAGTAACGCAAGACTTCCCTATCACGAATATGGGCATATACTGGCTAGGTGGGGATCATCTAAAGTGTAACCATCGTTTTAGTATGATGTGGAGGTATCCACCACAAAAGATTTGACTATAGTCTCTAATTGGACCATATGATCTAATGGAGTTCATGGTGTACATGAGATGATAGCGGGAACGAAAGGGATCCTTCTTGAGAGGATGAGGCCACAAGGAAGGAGGTAACTGGGATATGATAAGCTCAGGTAAGATCAAAAGTATTAATTCTAAATGTGATCTCATCAGGCTCATCATCAACAATACTCTAAGATATTGGTAGGCCTATGCCCAACCAATTTGGGATGATTGACATTTTGCCAGAGAGAATCTATAGGGTAGTTGAAGCATTGATACTCCTATGTAAAGGGGATGACCAATAACTCTTCTAGTGTTGGGAGTTTGTATGTCCCTTTTGTTAGATTTTTTCATAGTTCCAAGGATTAGGAGCCCCTTGAATCTTATAGATAGCTCCTTGGTGAGAAAAAATTACACATTGACAAGAGGAGGAAGTTACACTGCATGCATACGATGAGTCCAAGGCCACCCTAGAGGATATTATAAGATAGGGGAAAGTTAAAAATCATGAATTTAACACAGATAGTTCTAGGAGGAATAGTAATGGGTAACTGGATACATCCCATGGGAGGCATCTGTTTGTGGTCATACCCTTGACAAGTGGTATCCTGTAGATTTAAGTTCATCTATGGAGTAAACAAGATCCTTAATGAATTCTAATGAGGAAACACACATTTCAGATCCTTCATCAATGAGAGTAGTGTTTGATCATAGTGTGGCCAATCTGGAATGAGATGAAAAGAGTACATCATCTACACGAAGAAAGAGATCTTGTGAGGGATCATAGAGGCTGATAGGGAAGATGAATGTGAGAGTGAGTATCCATGGCCCAGGATCGGTATGAACGAAGAGCTCCTCACATTGACAAAAGTTACTTTCCTCCGAGCCATGATAATGTGGGACAGTGCCCCAAAGTGGGGAGGAAAGGGGATGTTCATATAAAATAAGGTTGTCCTGGGATGCTCGCAGTGTCAAGGTGATGTACGCATGAGTTATATAAAATGAATTTAGCTAGGAAGTTCAGGGAAATTTCTTCAAAGAGGGTCCCACTCATCATGACGTGAGTTGTACAGTGCGATTGAGAGTGATGGGAGTCCTCAGGAAAGTGCCATAGAAGAAGTAGGGGTAATCAGGGATACTTCAGAGACTATCTTTTTCTCAGTTTCTATGTTATCTGTCTTACAATTTTTAATTTGATAGGGGCTGATGTTGTCTGTAAGAACAATTGTTAGACTCCATTGATCCTTATAGGAGATATTCTCCATAAGGGTCAGATAGTATTTTTAGTAAGGGAAATCAATCGAAGAAACCATTGATACTATGTAGGATGTTTTCCATAAGGGTCGATAACGTCTGTAAGAGGGATATTTCTACCTTAGGACAATCATGATTTTGAGGAACATAAGGATATATAATCTTTATGATTTTGAGGCTAGAATGAGGTAGGATATTTGTGTTCTATATAAGATATGACACGCCTAACATCATTCATGGTAACCATGCCTTTGGGCAGGATAGTCTATGTATCAACTACATTAGTTGTAGCATAGTATTTTTATTCTTTTATGGAACTTTCACCAGCATTATGGTTAAGCATGGGATTAGAGAACACATGTAGCTTCTCATTATCTTGGTTAATTGCTTCGTGATGATATTTTTGTTTTACCGCATCACAGGATTTGACTACTTTAGTCAAATGTTCTCGAGTTATGGTGTCGTGGTCAATTGGGATCCCAAGAAGAAGTTGATGGAATTTATGCTGTAGTGTACAAAATTTCTCATGGGAGTGACCGCAATTAGCATGCCACCAAAAAAAATTAATTTCATCATGTCGTTGAGGAATCGGTAGAGAGGGATCAAAGATCATGTTAAATGAGCTTAGGTAAGCAACATTTAAACTCTTCCTTCTAAATTATTGAATAGATAGTTAGGCTGAATTTTTTTTTTGTTAGTGTTGTTGGTAAATGTTGAAAATAGTTCTTCTTCGAAGAAGTGAACAAGAGGAAGAGTATCAGATAGACTCTTTCATCTGTCACATTATTAGTTCTTATAACATTAGAAGTATTTAGATTTGTTTGTTGGGTTATGTCTTAGGAGGAACTTTCTTAAACTCTCTTACAAGGTAATTTTTCCTTTTAGCTTGTTCAAAATACTTCTTATAGAGAGGTGGGAGAAAAAGACCTCACCTTGTATTAAAGGTGAGATTCAAGAGCTTGTGGGAAAATTTGGAAAATGCTATCACTAGGCATGTTATGTTCAAATTGTGTAGAAGATAGGGTCATCCAACACTTTATCATGGTTTGTGATGATTCATTTTCAGATTTCTTATAGTTGATGAGGTCATTAATGTTATTCTCAGGTAATTCATGATACTAAAATTCATTCATTAAGGGTGTCACCAAGGACTTTAGCTCAACTATGGAGTTAGGAGGTAAGGTATGCTACCAATCCAAAGCATCCCTCTTTAGGGTTTTAGAAAAGAGTTTGGTGGTAGCATATGAATTGGCTCTGATCCACTCCTTATAAATATTTCCAAAGGCCTTAATGTGAAGGAATGGATCAGTGAACCCGTCATAGGAGATGGAAGGAGTAATACCCGTAATATCCATACTAGCAATGTAAGGTTCTATAAGATCTTATTAGACTGCTCTTAAGACTTTTTTGTAAATAGAGGGTTGGGTGATGGGAACCCCATAGGACCAATTTTTAAATGAGGGGGTGTGGTGCCCCAAGATCTTGTTAAAGGGTGATTGACTAGTTAGGATGTGTTGGTTTGCATTTGAAGGAATTGAGTTGTAGTAGCGGTTTTTCATTGGTTCATCCTTTCAATGAGTGTGAGGATAAGGTTGGTAGGGTTACAATTGGGGGTATTTTCAGATGCACATGCCTTAGTACCTTTCCCTTTTTTCCATATTATCAATTCATTCAGAAACAAATTCAAGGATATGTTTACTAATCATTTCTTCTTATGTGTCCTTGTATTGAGTAAATTATATGAGGAATTTTTGAATCTTATAAGGGTGTTCACAAGTGTTATTATTTTTATTTTACCCCTTCTTCCTCATTAAATAGGATGTTGTGGAGGGTGTGAGGTTTATTTCCAGGGACTACTACAACACAAAAAATCCATGCAAAAGAGGAATGTAGCTTCAGGATGAAAGGCTTCATGAAATGTCTACACAACATGATAAGAATATCCTAGGCCTATATACTCTATGATAGAGTGATGATATGATTGAGAGAAGGACCTAAAGTGGGACTTAATGATGTTATCATCCATGCAATAAAATTTTCAAAGAGGATGATGGCATCAGGAAACAAGTTTGTAAGAACATACAGTACCGCCCATAGGGTGATGGTGTATGTGAAAATTGATTTTGTAGGTTTTTTTTGAATTTTAGTGATTTGAAATGAGGTCAAAATTAGAGATGGATTATTTTAATGAGATGTACTTAGTCATGAGGTTTGTAGGATTCACATCAGGCTCACCAGAATGTATGGTGGGCCAAGAATGTGTCTTTATGGATTGCAATTTTAAGTCTTCCATTATATAAGAGTATGAGGCAACAAAGAGGAGACACACATAAACCACACAACATTAATAGATGTAAAAGGGGATACAATGAGTGAAAATATTACATATCAAGAGGGAAGTGATCCTTACACTAGGCCAACCTAGGGTTTTCAAGGACCGCAGTTTGTAAACAATACACAGGTTAAACACAGAAATATAAGCTTCACACTATATTCAATTCATCTAGGATATTAAAAATATATAGGAAATGTTGCTCCTATAATCAAGGAAGCTAAACATAACCTCTCACTAATTCTATATGAGATGTTATAACAATGCACTCCCTAAATAAGTGGGTTGTAACTCACAACCAACTGCACCAACAATGCAATATTATATTATCCTAGATAATATAATTACTCACACTAACATATTAGTGAGCACTAATAGTTAGATACTCCTAACATTCTCCCCCTTAGTGTGAACATGGTAGAAAAACATCCACACGCTCCTTTGCAGTATGCTCACCCCTGTGGCATGTCCAACTCTATGACTCATGACCTTGATCCAAAAGAAAGGCTCTCTCCTTCCATGGTTTTAAATAGGTTTACCAAAAACCTTGACTTGAACAGGTCCCATCAACTGTCCACCTCGTGTGGTTTTCTGGGTCCTCCCACAAACCCTTTCAAGATCCATGAATTGACTTACTCTAGTGCTACTGTTCACCACTATGCTTATACATCAGGGAACTATGTAGGAAACACTGTTAGTGCAAAATCACAGCACCCCTGGATGCTAGTCAGGTTTCTAGGTTGACCATACTATCATCCAGTGTGATTGCATAACATTGAATCCTTTCTCCAAGTGTGGGACTTGAAAAGTGAGAAAGGATTCTCCAGAGAAGGCTGGTTCCTATTCCTCTGTTCAGATGCACATGAAAATATGTAGAGGGTTTGCTCGAAACCTAATCTAATCTGCCAAGGAGATAGGGTAAAAAATAAATCTAAGCTAATAGAGGTGATGCAATGAGGAATGAAGAACACTTATCTTGCCAGTAAATATAGACCACTCAAATGTGATATAAGATCATGCACAGATAAAAAAACTTGCAGTGAAAGACCAGGAGGATGTAAAGATGAACACAGAGAGGGTTGAGAATCATCCACAGACATGTATTACTTGCTCCAAATATTGATATAATACACTATAGAATGCCAAAAGGTAGAGTCGTATTACAGTTTCAAATGAGAGGTTCGAACTCCACAAATTCTCCTGATAGGAGAAGAAGGGAGGAGCAAAATAGAAAAATGTTCGACCTTTTGGAAGAAGCTCCTCTTTATAATATATAGGAAGAATGAGAGATGGAAAAGAGAGGAAATTCAGAATCTGCCCTAATCACTTCTAGGTCGTATTTTAAATCATCTCATTATGGCAGAAGCAGCAGATCCTGGCAAAATGGTGAGCTGTTTAACAAAAGCGGCGAACTATCTGCTGCATTAAAGCTGGTTGTTGGAGCATCACTTCTGGCATTACCACGCGTCAGTGATGTTTTCTCAATTTTCTCTCTCCAGACTACACCAAAATGCAAGATTGACCCCGGAATCATGTAGATAATTTCACCAGATTTCCATTGGTATAAAAAACGCAAAAATCTGAGCTCTGGATAGAAAGTTACGGTGATGTGAAGATTTAGGGCAAAAACAGGCAAAAACAGGTCGGCAGGAAAAATATTTGAACTTTCCCCACGCTCTGCCACTTGGATGACACGTGGCAGGGTCTGATTCGTTGAGTAATTCTCTCTCCTTCCCTACTTCATTGGACATGTGTCCTCTTTTTATTGGCTCGGGTCAGTGCTTGAAACCTCGCCCTTTGACTTTTGGACCTTCTCCCTTGTGACACGTGTCGTGATTTGATTGGTCTGCGGGTCTGCTGGCTTTTCGCGCCCTTCGCGTCCTCATGTCCCAAATGTCCCAAACTGTTTGGGACAAAAACTCCCGATCCGCCCAAAATGGGCTCCCTTGTCCCTCATTTGGCCAATGACACGTGGCGTTGCTTGATTGGCTTTTGGATCCTTCAGCTATCCGCGTCCCACGCGTCCCTTTGTCCCAACTGTCCTAGTGCTGAAGTTCCCCGTTTCAGCCGAACCGGCCGGTTCGTGTCCTTCACGTAAATTTGTTCCAACTGTCCCAGACTGTCTGAGACAAATTCTTCCAAACCGCCCGAAATGGGCTTCCTTTGCTCTTGGCCACTTCACCTTTTCGCGTCCTTCGCATCCTCGCAGCCCAGAAGTCCCAAATGCTTAGTGTGAAAGTTATCCTTTTCGGCCGAACCGGGCGGTTCACGCCCTTCACGTCTTCATGTCCCAAATGTCCCAGAGTAGTTAGTCAATTTTCTTCTCCTTCGGCCGAACCGGCTTTTTGCATCCCACGCGTCCCGATGTCCCTTTGCTTCGCGGTCTGCCTGGAGGCTTTTCAGCTGATCCGCGCCTCGATGTCCCAACTGTTCCAACTTTTGCGAGGACTAGGACTTAGCCAATTTTCACGATTTTTCCTGTCCCAAGCTTGTTTTTTGCCACTTTTTTCACCTTTCCTTAGAGCTTTATCTTTCCTTCTTCGGCCAAGGGAGTTAGAAAAAATCTGAGGGGACTCTAGAAACATGATTTTTGCCCTGAATCAATCCATTTACCTGGGACTTGAGAACTCTGATGCATGTTATCAAATTAACCCTGGGGGGTGAATTTTGGATAACAATTAGTGACTCAGCGGGGGTACCTGCCTGCTAGGTGAAAAGACCAGTAGCTAGAAGTAGTCCATTGGGCATGGAGTTATCAAACATTCAGTTTAGAATCCCAATTGACTAAGAATGTGTAAGGAGGAAGATGGAATATCACCTGATGAAAGCAAGGATTGGTAAACATCTCCATGGACAGCAAGCTATGCCAAAGCACTTAGGGAAAACAAGACTAACCTATAGAAAAATAATGTGCACAAGCACTTGGAGGAAAGAAAATCTAATCTAATATTTACAGAGGTATTGAACTTTCCTCTAGAAGCAACGCTTGAGATAGATTCTATTGACTGGATTCTGCAGTTCTTCACCATCCAATGAGGCCAATTAGAAAGCATTGTTGTTCTTGCACTTCGTGACCATGTATGGGCCACTCCAAATGTCATCAAATTTTGAATGTCTTCCCGGTGTTGCTCTATCCACATCCCATTTCAACACTAGATCTCCAACCTGAAACGATCTATCCTTGGCCTTCCTATCAAAGGTCCCTTTGATCAAAGCTTGATCCTTTTCCATTGCTTGGGATGCCTGATTTCTGATCTCTTGCAGCTCCATCAACTCTGCATACCTCACCTCCATGGGCTCAAATTCAAACAACTCCAGCTGCTTCATGAGTTCCAACGTTTGGCAACTCAAGTGACATGGGCAAGATTGCCTCTCTTCCATAAACAAGCCTAAATGGAGAGTTACCTGTGGATTTTTTGGGAGTGATCCTATCAGCCCATAAGGCTGATTTCAGCTTGGTATGCCAAGACATTTGATTCTCATCAAGAGTCCTCCTAATGATCCTCAACAAGTTCTTGTTTGTAGACTCGGCCTGGCCATTACCTTGAGGGTAATAGTTTGACGAAGTGCTTAGGTAGATCTCGATCTTGACAACCCACTCAGTCACCTTAGATCCAATGAATGCCAATGCATTATCAGAGATTATTGTAGCAGGTACGCCAAATCTGGTAGTTATCCCCTCATAAAAGTCTAAGATGCTAGACTCATTTGCCTCTTTGAGTGCTACTGCTTCTGTCCATTTGGTGAAGTAGTCCGTGGCTCTCAAAATCCATTTGTGCCCTTGGCTTGAATTGGGATTAATGACTCCAATGAAGTCCAAACCCCATTGCATGAATGGCTGGTCAACTGAGATTGGATGTAATGGAGGGGCAGCAAGTCTTTCTTTTCCTGTGAAGAATGCACAATTCTTACACCTCTTGATCCATGCATAGCAATCACTGAAGATTTTAGGCCAATAATAACTAGCCTTCATGGTGCAAAATGACCACCAGTTGGTCCACCATGAAACTCTTCCAACACCCTTTGAATCTGATTTGTGCTAATGCATCTCAGCAGCACTCCATTCACATCTTTCTTGAACAAAACTCCATCAACAATGGCATATGGAACAGCCTGCAACCTGAAGTATCTCCTCTTCGCTTTGCTCATTTCTGGAGGGCATAGGCCTGTCTATAGGAAGTGTATCATACTCTGAGTCCAACAGGGAGTGGGCACATTATCATTTTCCTATTCTTGACCATCCTATAGTACCAAGACACCATATTCTTCATTACCTACTTCAACTTGTTGACTCAAGGCTAGTTGTTCGCATAGTCCCTTCCCACGTACTAGTTTGGTGACCTTGATCTCGATGTCATATTCCATGACACGAGTTATCCATCCTGCACATTTCTCATTCAGATCCTTGTTTAGAAGGAAGTCCCTGACTCCTGCATGAGAGACCAATAATTGGATTTTGTTGTTTGAGACTAGGTGCTTGAATTTCTTTAAACTCCTGATCACTGCAAGTACATGCTTTTCAATGAAAGAGTACCTAGTTTCGTATTCCTCCAAGCCTTGACTGAAGAAAGCAATTGGTTGTTCTAATCCTTCTTTGTTTTGTTGTGCCAAGATTGCAGAAATTGTATCTCCACAACCAAAGGTGTATAGCATGAAATCCTTGGAGAAGTTTGGATTGACGAGAGTTGGAGCTTGAGATATAGCCTCTTTTATTGCCTCAAAACTTGCGTTGCCTTCAGATGTCCACTTAAATGCCATGCTTTTCTTCAACATCAGTGTTATTGGCTTTACGAGAGCTGCAAAGTTTGGAACAAACCTGCAGACAAAATTGATCCTTCCTAAGAAGCTTTGAAGAGCCTTCTTATGAATTGGCAATGGCAACGCTCGAATTGCTTCAACTCTTTCTGGGTCAATCATCAATCCCTCCTTTGAAACAATATGGCCAAGAAGTTTTCCCTCATGAGCCAAGAATATGCATTTTTTGGGATTCAATGATACCCCAAATCTTCTACACCTCTAAAATACTTGCCTCAGATGAAAGAGGTGATCCACTGCATTTTTGGAGAATACAGTGATGTCATCAAGGTATATCAAAACTATTTTATTGATCAACCCCTTGAATGCCATATCCATTTCCCTTTGGAAAGTGGCTCCAGCATTTGATAGCTCAAATGGCATCTTCTTGTAGGCATAGGTCCCCCATTTGGTGGTGAAATCCATCTTGAATTGGTCATCTTCCTTCACCATTACCTAATTATACCCTGAGTAGCCATCTAGGAGAGAGAATCTCTCTGAACCAGATACTACCTGCAATATTTGTTCCATTGAAGGAAGTGGGTAATGGTCTTTGAGAGATGCCCTATTTAGGTCTTAGAAATCTACACAAAACCTGATTTCTCTGCTCTTCTTCCTGACTGGAACCAAGTTTGTGACCCAGCTTGAGTGCTTGATCAGGAATATAATGCTTGCTTCTATTAGCTTATTTAGCTCTTTCTTCATTAGAGGCTCAATGTGAGGGTTGACTGGTCTCTGCTTCTGCCTGATGGGCTTAGCATCTAGATCCAATTCTATGGTATGATGAGCCAGGTTGGGATTGAAACCTTTCAAGTCTTCATAGCTCCAAGTGAAGACATTTAGAAATTCTTGGCAAAGTTGTATTAAATATGATTTCTCCTGTTCAGTGGCTACCTTTCCAATTTGAAGTGTTTTGTTTTCCCCAACCGGAATTGGCTCTGAATCTTCTCTTTTGACCTGTCTGTTAGCCTTTTCCTTACGGAACTAGTCATTAGGGTTGAAGATAGACTCCAATGTTACTAAACCCCTAGGAAGCTTGTTTATCCGCAGCTGCACTACTTGATCCCCATACTTCTGCTCTAATCTGTCCTGATTCCTAGCTGAGAATTCAGCCTCTTCTTGTAAGAAATTGAAGATCTTTTGATCGTTCTCAAACACCTGCCAGCTGGTGTTATTATCTGGAACTGCTGG
The DNA here is from genome assembly GCA_019776745.2 of Taxus chinensis. Lineage (NCBI taxonomy): Eukaryota > Viridiplantae > Streptophyta > Pinopsida > Cupressales > Taxaceae > Taxus > Taxus chinensis. Next base: position 653,566,173 of record CM034147.1, on the reverse strand, counting down.
CCTCAAAATCACATGGACATGTGGCTGTGTTTTTTCCCTTTTGATGTTTTCAACCACATCAAACATTGCTCAAATAGCTGCGAGCCTATCTGTGGCTTCATTTTTCTTCCTAGGTATGGATGCGATATTGAAAGCTTTGAAATCCTTAACGAGGTCCCATACCCTATTTTTGTAGTTCTTTAGCAGTTCATTCTTTGTAGCATGTTGTCCCCTGACTTGATTGATGATTAGTTCACTGTCACCAAAGACTTGTAAGTTCTTTATTTTCTTCTTGATTGCCCAATGTATCCCTTGCACCAAGGCTTCATATTCAGCAGTGTTATTTGAACAGGAAAACTGGAAACGGAAGGCTGAGTAATACCTTATACCTTGTGGTGAAACGAGCATAGCTCCTCCTCCTGCACCTTGTCTACTCCTTGATCCATCAAAGAACAGCTGCCATACTTCGTTCTTGTCCTTATGATCTGGCTTGGTGATGCTGGGGAGAGGCTGATCCTCTTCATGTAAACAATAAACCCCTAGCTCAGATTCTTCTACTTCTTGATAAGGATCAAAAGCATGCACCTTGCTTGCCCATTCATCAAGAGTCAAATCTGGGATACTTCCAACCTTGGTGTCAGCCTCGTCAGTGCTAGGGTGATCTTCTTGATCAAATGCTGAGCAATTGGCAATAATCTGACTTGGAGTGTAAGGCTCAATATGGAAGTTTGCAATAGGTTCAAACCTAATTGTAGCCTTAGTTCCATACCTTGTTCTAAATAGCATGTGAGACCAATCCACCGAAAGATAGCCTCCAATTTTAGCAGTGAAGTCTCTTGACAAGCACAATGCAAAGAGTGGTGGAAGGTCTATGACTGATACATCTTGTAAAACGACAACATTTGGACATGCATGCAAGGTAAGACTCAAATTTCTAATCACTCCAATTGTTGCTATTGATGTCCCATCTAGCTGCACTACCCCTTTAGATGTTATTTCATACTAGAGCCCTAGCTGATCAGCTATCTGTTTAGGCATCACTGAGCTACTTGCCCCAGAGTCTATCATGCAATTATGTACTAGCTGATTTCCAATGATTAACGAAACATAGAAAGGGGGGGGCTTCAACATTTTACCTTGTTGTGCTCCATGACTTCCTTCAGGTTGGGAAACATTTGTAAGCACTTTGTCTTGCATCGGAACCCGCTGATTTGAAATTGGCCAGTCCTTCATGGCAGCTTGCAGCAGATCTCTTTGTCCTGGGATGGATAGGGATTGCCACATTGATATGTTGATGTTTGTCTTTTTCATATGATCAATGATACTAAATTGTGATGAAGTATCTCTCTACTATCCCTTGGTTTGCACATTTACTCCTTGCACGTGGGTAGCAACAGATGGCATTTGAGTTGGCCTGGGGGCTGTTCTTAGCTGCCCTTGTGCATTTGAAACAGGACTTTGCTTGCCAATCATTCCTGGAGTCATAGAAGGTTGTGGGCTGGTTGGAGCTAGTGAGTGCTCCTCACCCAAATTTCTCCTTTTTGACCTTGTGTTGGCTGCAACACCTTGAGAAAACACCTATTCACGCCACAGAAATCCTCTGCTTGCCAGTTCACCAATGTGGTGTCATTTGAGGCTAATTGCTGTTGGAATGTTTCTTGTTGTTGACTGTTTCCTTGACTGCCCTCACCCTCCACACCAGTAGTTGTCACCATCAATGCTTGATTGAGGGCACCATTGAAACACATGGATTGGTTATGAGGTTCGTTGCATGGAAAGCACCAATCGTATTCCTGAGCAATGTTGTTCTGTGTTGGCACTAATGCTTTAGAGGCAGATATGAAATTTGGATTATAGGGCTGGAATGGTTTATTGGCAGGAAGCCTTGTTTGATTCATATTTGTAGCTGGAATAGGTGGTCTTTGTGGTTGGAATGGCTGCCTATTAGGTTGAGCTTGGGGTTGATAAGAAGGACTGAAACCTTGGGCTTGTTGCCTCTTGAGAGTAACTAGCTCATTGCCTAGGTTTTGCAATTGCTTCATGACCTCTTGAAGCTCATTTGGGGCACTTGGAGATGAAGTGGAAGCTTCATTTGAACTCTAATTTCTAGGAGTGGGAGAAGGAGTCAAATTAGGTGCTTGACTAGTGTTTAGACTCTCTAAACTTGGAAACAATGGCACGGGAGGCCTAGGGGCAAGTTTTCCAGCTTGGATTAAACAATTTTTCAGCCCTAATGGCAATGCTATAAGCCATAGGAATAGTTATGCCTCCCATGGACTGAATCAACATAGAAATATCAGAATTTAAAGCTTTGAGATAGTAGAGAAAAGCACCTTCTACTGTTGGCCTGACTGCTACTGGAATCCTCTCCCAAGTTTTTTGAAATCTGAAGTTGAAATCGGTCAGCTGCTCATTGGGAGCCCTCTTGATAGTTGTCAGCTGCTCCAAAAGAGACAAGTTGTCTCCCTTCTCTCCAAATTTCTCATGAAGTGCAATACACAGCTGATTCCAGTTTGTGATAGAACCAGCTCCAAGGCTCCTAAACCATTGTAATGCTTTACCCTTGAAGGAAGATGCCAGTAACTTGACAGTCACTTGCGTTTCATTGATTTCATGAATTGCACAAAGGTTAGCAATATCTTTAACATGATCACCTGGAGTAGTCTGATTTTCTCCAATGAAGTAGGGAATGTTCTTCAAGGCTGCAATAGGAACTGGATGTTGTGCATTGAGAGCAAGTGGGTTGCTGCTTGGGAAGTTGACGTAAGGGTTGTTCTGAGCCATTCTAATTTGGTCTTAAAACCCTTGTTGACTGAATGAAAGGCCTACCAGGTGGAGGAGTTGAGAGAGTTCTATTTGGTGGAGATGGAGACCTTTGAATCCTTCTTCCTCTTTACCTTCTTCTTAGAGATAATTGCAGGTATTCAAACAACACTTCTTCTTCTCCAACTCTTGACCTTGTGATTCTTCTCATAAGTTTTCAGGCCTGCACTGCTAAAACTAGTTGATTTTTCCCCTTGGAGTCACCAGATATGCAAATAATATCTCTTTTTAAGCAAGAAAAATGCAGTAGATGCACACCAACACTGCTACAATAAAAATGAGACCTCTAGGTCCCACCGGGCATGCTAAAACTGTTAGTGCAAAATCACAGTACCCCTGGATGCTGGTCAGGTTTCTAGGTTGACCATACTATCATCCAGTGTGATTGCATAACATTGAATCATTTCTCCAGTGGTGGGACTTGAAAAGTGAGAAGGATTCTCCAGAGAAGGCTGGTTCCTATTCCTCTGTTCAGATGCACACGAAAATATGCAGAGGGTTTGCTCGAAACCTAATCTAATCTACCGAGGATACAGGGTAAAAATTAAATCTAAGCTAATAGAGGTGATGTACCGAGTAATGAAGAACACCTATCTTGCCAGTAAACACAGACCATTCAAAGGTTGATATAAGATAATGAAAGATAACAAAAATTGCAGTGAAAGACCAGGAGGATGAAAGATGAACCAGAGAGGGTTGAGGAATCTCCACAACATGTATTACTTGCTCCAAAGATTGATACAATAAACTACAGAAGGCAAGAGGTAGATTCGTATACAGTTTTCAAATGAGAGCGTTTGAACTCCACAAATTCACTGATAGGAGAAGAAAGGGAGGGAACAAAATAGAAAAATGTTAGACCTTTTGGAAGAAGCTCCTCTTTACAATTATAGGAAGAATGAGAGAGGGAAAGAGGGCAATTCATAATCTACCCCCAACACTTCTAGGTTGGTATTTTAAATCATCCATTATGGCAGAAGTGGAAGCTTCATTTGAACTCTTAATTTTCTAGGGAAGTGGGAGAAGGAGTCAAATTAGGTTGCTTGAATAGGTGTTGACTCTATAAACTTGGAAACAATGGCACGGGAGGCCTAGGGGCAAGTTTTCCAGCTTGGATTAACATTTCAGCCTAATTGGAATGCTATAAGCATAGAAATAGTTATGCTCCCATGGACTGAATCAACATAGAAAATCAGATTTAAAAGCGTTGAGATGTAGAGAAAAAGAGCACCTTCTACTGTTGCCTGACTGCTACTGGAATCTCTCCCAAGTTTTTGAAATCTGAAGTTGAACAAAAAAAAAAAAAAATTCCGGGGTCAGCTTTTTTTTTGGGGGGGCTTTTTTCATGTGGGAAGGCCATCTTGATAGTTCAGCTGCCCTCCAAAAGAGACAAGTTGTCTCCCTTCTCTCAAATTTCTCATGAAGTGCCAATACACAAGCTGATTCCAGTTTGTGATAGAACCAGACTCAAGTCCTAAACCATGTAATGGTTACCCTTGAGGAAGATGCCAGTAACTTGACAGTCACTGCGTTTCATGATTTCATGAATTGCACAAAGGTTAGACAATATCTGTTTAACATGATTCACCTGGAGTAGTCTGATTTTCTCCAATGAAGTAGGGAATGTTCTTCAGGCTGCAATAGGAACTGGATGTTTGTGCATTGAGAGCAAGTGGGTTGCTGCTTGGGAAGTTGACGTAAGGGTTGTTCTGAGCCATTCTAATTGGTCTTAAACCCTTGTTGACTGAATGAAAGGCCTACCAGGTGGAGGAGTTGAGAGAGTTCTATTTGGTGGAGATGGAGACCTTTGAATCCTTTCTTCCTCTTTACCTTCTTCTTTAGAGATAATTGCCAGGTACTTCAAACAACACTTCTTTCTTCTCCAACTCTTGACCTTGTGATTTTCTTCTCATAAGTTTTCAGGCCCTGCACTGCTAAAACTAGTTGATTTTTCCCTTGGAGTCACCAGATATGCAAATAATATCTCTTTTTAAGCAAGAAAAAATGCAAGTAGATGCACACCAACACTGCTACAATAAAATGAGACCTCTAGGTCCCACCGGGCATGCTAAAACTGTTAGTGCAAAATCACAGTACCCCTGGATTGCTGGTCAGGTTTCTAGGTTGACCATACTATCATCCAGTGTGATTGCATAACATTGAATCATTTCTCCAAGTGTGGGACTTGAAAAGTGAGAAAGGATTCTCCAGAGAAGGCTGGTTCCTATTCCTCTGTTCAGATGCACACGAAAATATGCAGAGGGTTTGCTCGAAACCTAATCTAATCTACCGAGGATACAGGGTAAAAATTAAATCTAAGCTAATAGAGGTGATGTACCGAGTAATGAAGAACACCTATCTTGCCAGTAAACACAGACCATTCAAATGTGATATAAGATCATGCACAGATAACAAAACTTGCAGTGAAAGACCAGGAGGATGTAAAGATGAACACAGAGAGGGTTGAGAATCATCCACAAACATGTATTACTTGCTCCAAAGATTGATACAATAAACTACAGAATGCCAAGAGGTAGATTCGTATTACAGTTTCAAATGAGAGGTTTGAACTCCACAAATTCACCTGATAGGAGAAGAAGGGAGGAACAAAATAGAAAAATGTTCGACCTTTTGGAAGAAGCTCCTCTTTACAATATATAGGAAGAATGAGAGAGGGAAAAGAGAGGAAATTCATAATCTACCCCAACCACTTCTAGGTTGTATTTTAAATCATCTCATTATGGCAGAAGTGGCAGATCCTGGAAAAATGGCGGGCTGTCTAACATAAGCGACAAATTGTCTGCTGCATTAAAGCTGGTTGTTAGAGTGTCACTTCTGGTATTACCACACGTCAGGGATGTTTTCTCAATTTTCTCTCTCCAGACTACACCAAAAATGCAATATTGACCTCGGAATCATGTAGAGAATTTCACTAGATTTCCATTGGTATAAAAAACGTAAAAATCTGAGCTCTGGATCGAAAGTTATGGAAATCTGAAGATTTAGGGCAAAAACAGGTTGGCGAGAAAAATATTTGAACTTTCCCTGCGCTCTGCCACTTGGATGACACATGGCAGGCTCTGATTTGCTGAACAATTCTCTCTCCTTCCTTGCTTCATTAGACACGTGTCCTCTTTTTATTGGCTTAGGTCAGTGCTTGAAACCTCACCCTTTGACTTTTGGACCTTCTCCCTTGTGACACGTGTCGTGATTTGATTGGTCTGCGGGTCTTCCAGCTTTTCACGCCCTTCGCGTCCTCATGTCCCAAATGTCCCAAACTGTTTGGGACAAAAACTCCCGATCCACCTGAAATGGGCTCCCTTATCCCTCATTCGGCCGATGACACGTGGCATTGCTTGATTAGCTTTCGGATCCTTCAGCTATCTGCGTTCCACGTGTCCCTTTGTCCCAACTGTTCCAGTGCTGAAGTTCCCCGTTTCGGCCGAACCATCCGGTTCGCGTCCTTCGCATCCATTTGTTCCAACTGTCTGGGACAAATTCTTCTGAACCGCCCGAAATGGGCTTCCTTTGCTCTGAGCCACTTTTCCTTTTCACGTCCTTTGCGTCCTCGTGGCCCAGAATTCCAAATGCTTAGTGCGAAAGTTCTCCTTTTCGGCCGAATCGGGCGGTTCGCACCCTTCGCATCTTCACGTCCCAAATGTCCCAGAGTAGTTAGTCGATTTTCTTCTCCTTTGGCTGAACCGGCTTTCCACGTCCCACGCTTCCCGATGTCCCTTTGCTTCGTAGGCCGCCTGGAGGCATTTCGGCTGATCCGCGCCTCGATGTCCCAACTGTTCCAACTTTTGCGAGGACTAGGACTTAGCCAATTTTCATGATTTTTCCTTTTCCAAGCTTGTTTTTTGCCACTTTTTTCACCTTTCCTCAAAGCTTGCTCTTTCCTTCTTCGGCCAGGGGAGTTAGAAAAAATATGAGGGGACCCTAGAAACATGATTTTTGCCCTGAATCAATCCATTTGCCTGGGACTTGAGAATTCTGATGCATGTTATCAAATTAACCCTGGGGGATGAATTTTGGATAACAAACACAACATGCATATCTCAAAACTGCACAATAGAAGAAATACTGAAAATATTTCACATTACTTCCTATAAGAATCGTAATGTTCTTAATCATAGTCTCTGTCATTGATCGCTACCACTCGATCTCGAACAACATAGAAAACTGCCACTGCCACTAGAAGCTTTCCTTGACTAAGTCATTTCAGGTACAAAATGGGAATGGAACATTGGTATGTATTCCCCCCCACAATGTGAAATTCCACTCATATAGATATTGAGAAGCAAAATGCATCGAAGAAGATACTCCTGAATAGATCTTGCTAGTTAGGTCTTGCTGCACATGGTCACTAATGCTAGTGAACGTATTCTTCTAGCTGACCATCTTCCAAAAAAGTATGGCAGTCAGAGGACCAAGTCAGTCAGAGGATCACTGACAGTCATATGCACTCCAACACAACTCTCTTTCCAACATCCATCAAATACCACACAAAATAGGAACACTGCAAACTGAAGCACACTGAGAAAATGGAAACCACACTGAAAATCATATACTCACACCATACATATGCCACCACAACTTCTGCGTGGCCCCGTCATTGGTGACTGACGAGAGGTCATTGATCGACCTCCTTCCTCCGTTGCCTCCTTCCTCCATCACGATGCTACTTACTTAGTGGATTTTTCAATAAATCTCATTTTACAATTTTGAATCAAATGACAAGACGTCGATTTCTACTGATATTGCGCCTTTTTACAAACAATTAAAATTTTAATATAGCTAAAAGCTATTGATTAAAATTTTGATATATACTATTTAAAAAAAAAAACTAAAATTTCAAATAGAATCTCACACACTCATATATGAATTTTGACTAAAGATAAATATACGAAACCATGAAACTTTAGACTCTTGACCTAAATTGACTTGACCGTAATTACGTAAAACCGTGAGTTATGCAAAACCATGTGTAATAATGGTATGTGGAGGACCCAATGCAAGAATTGTAGCCATGAATGGTGGATAGTTGTAACCCCAAGAATATGTTATTAATAGTAAAGAACCAAAAATGACATATCTGCATACAACCGTGGTAATAGAGGAACAAATTGTTACTTTGCATGGCACTGATGTAATGCAATATCCTGATATAAACAGATCTACAAGCTCAACAACTTGTTTGAATAAATTCTACATAGAGATAGAGACTTTCGAGCTTGAGTCTGAGCTGTATAAGAGGAAATAAGATGCTACAGTCGGAATCGTCCAAGTCAACCAAGGATCTCGGCAATGTCAATTCAAACTAAGAATTACAAATTTACATGGGGGATGCTAACAACTATTTAGATACATATTGCACACTTCAAGTTGGGACATCCTTCAACAACACTAAATGCCATCCTTAACAGCCACATGGTCTCAGAATCTTTGACCTTTACTGCACAAAGCAATGTAAATAGAATTGAAAGAAATGGTTTTGTATATATCTATTTTAGTGATCCAAGACATAATATTTGAATTTACTCGATACATGATTAGGTAGATAATATAATCATGTAGCTGTTAGATATTGATGTGTAAAGTATAGATAGATAACAAAATCATATAGTACGTGAGTGCCAAAAATGGAATTTCTTCGGCACATTCACCGAGGAAAGTGCAAACATGGCCCAATTACTCTGTAACACTCTTTCTAGACACATCTAGTCGCTGAATAATATGATAGATAGCTGTAATTCTGAAGAACAATTACATTTACAATGTTTGTCACTGGATATATATTTGTTATATTCAGTCAGCTTTGCGTGAATCCCTTGATAAAACACAACCACAACAATCATCTTTGACTATTCTCCCATATGGATCGATCAATGAACAAGTAGAATAATTTTGCAGGGTCGTTGATTTGGGGATTTGAAATATAAAAAAAAATACCAAAAACTATCTACAACTAATGCAGTCGGGGCATCAATATAGGATATGGCAGTGCCCCTTACCCATTCTATACTTCCATCACATACAGAGAATCAAACTGCTCTGATACCAAATGTAAACAATACACAGGTTAAACACAGAAATATAATCTTCACACTATATTCAATTCATCTAGGATATTACAAATATATAGGCAATGTTGCTCCTATAATCAAGAAAGCTAAACATAACCTCTCACTAACTTTATACGAGATGTTATAACAATGCACTCCCTAAATAAGTGGGTTGTTGTAACTCACAACCAACTGCACTAACAATGCAATATTATATTATCCTATATAATATAATTACTCACACTAACATATTAGCGAGCACTAATAGTTAGGATATTCCTAACATAGTTAAGATAGAGGAGAGTACCCTTATATAATATTAGTTAATGGGGGAGAGATGCATATTAATAGAAAGATAAAATAAACATTCACACTCTATACTAATTCAATGTAATTTAAATATAATTAAAGGAAATATAAAGAGCTGATCATATAAAAGCAATATGCTAACTAGCATCGATGTACATACAATGCTAAGTTAACATAAATAAATGGGAAGGAAAATGAACTAATCTATGAAAAATAACAAAGACAGTTAGAGCACTTACTTACAAGGTGGTTGCTGATGAATCTATCTCTACATAAAAATAATATGCCAAGAGAGAATAGCTATGGGTGGAGAAGGGTAACACCATTCCTGTCCTAGAATCACTATAAACATCCCAATCATGCAAGTAATCCAACAACCAAGAAGGGTGTCAAATCCAAATTAAGTGCAAGATAGACCAAGAGTAGAGCGAGAAGATGCAAAGATTTTGCAAAAAAGTAGAGTAAATGGCTTGTTCATGTCATTCCTTTCTTCCTATGAATGTATGGGTGTGGTGTGTATATATACTCAATACCGTCTCTCATAGGCGATGGCGTTAGACAAGGGAAAACCTAATACCAACACCATCTCTTACAGGAGATGGCATCGACCAAGGGGAACCTAATTTCAAGTGGAGTGAAAATGTTCCCTAGATTAAGGGAAAGAAAGTGAAAAAATGTGTCAATGATGAAGTCAGATTAAGCAAGTGTCAGGAGTGCTAGTGTGTAAAACATAAAAGGACTGATGGAGGAAAGGGTAAATAAATCTAGGACCATATAGCGATACATCTCTCTATGTACCCTATCTAACCTGTAATTACCATATGTATAGTCATACCCCATTCTTGACAGGCCCATTAAGGCACCCGATAGAGAAATAGATGTATTGATGACCCTTATCTACACACAAGAGTTGTTAGTATTGTATGAAAATTAGGTGTATACATGATCCCTTTGAATAGATTTGAGCATATTGTCGGTGATGGGAGATGACATATTTGTATTCTTATTGGGATATACTAGATGAAGTGGGGGAGGAAACTAATAAGGAATAATATACTAAATTTGTGGGGGTCTATTATGCATGTGAGTGAGGTTCAAATTCATGTAAAAAAATTAATTATTAACACTAGCTTGTTTCCAACTCATTTGGTCAATGAGTCATAAAATTATATAAGTGGGATCATTAGAAGGAGGATTGAAAGAATAATTTTGATTAGGATTAGAAGAATTTTTTTGCTAGAACTAATTGAATAATAAATATTTGTATAAAAAGAGTTTCCTCAAGAAGCATCATATGCCTCAATATTGGCCTAATGAATTTAGGAGGACAACCAAACAAATTACAGTAAATTAGGATGAATTCTATCATAGTAGGAGTATATACATATTATTTATGGTTTTCCTCCATTTTCTTAGATTCTTCCTCTCATGTTATATTTTTGGTATTAGATTGAGTATTGCTTCTATCGTTTTCCTTTGGTCTATTTATTTGGAATTAGTATTATCCATATGAAAAATCATAGTAGAAGGGAGTAGGATTAAGGGAGGAATCAAAATTTAAAAAATGATCATTTTGTTGATAAATTTTTATAATCAAATAGATAATACAAATTTAATTAATTCAGACAATATTAGGAAATATTTAAGAATTTATAATATTTATAAAGTTTTAGAAAGATTTAGAAAATGTGAAGATGGATCAATTAAAATAAAGATTAATTGATTCATGTTGAGTTCACCAGAATGTATGCAAATAAAGAGTAACTTAATAAAATATTCTCTATCTCTCAATAATGGCTGATTTAGACTAGGATAATGAGATGGGCCATACTAAATATAAACACCTTGAATTTGTAAATTATAAAATATATGATACTAGGGAGATGATAATCCATACTCTATTATAATTTAGGGTTCACATCCTAAATTTAGGATAGGGAGGCAACATCTAACAATCTCCCAATAGTATATTAACGATAATAAGGTCATAATTGGTTTGTAAGATAGGTTATAAACACAGGGTATAAGCATCTATAGGTTATAAGAGATTGTAAAACCAAAAGGGTAGTTTATAAGGTAAGATACAATATGTAAATAATGTAATAGATCAAGAATATGTTTCTCTAATATACCCTATACATGATTTTTTTTTCAAATATGAAATAAAAAAGAAAAATAGAGGTCAAAGATACTTGATTTTAGACACCATTGGTGCATTAACTTCCCCAGGGGCAACTCCTTATGAGAAATTTGATGTGGGGGATCAAAAAAAGATTAGAGAAGGCCTAGGAAAACCTATTTTAAAACTCTCCAAAGAATCAAAGGATTGGAAAACAATATTAAGTGTAACTCTTATCCATAAAGATACTAAGTACCTAGTGCTCCTAGTGTAGACTCCAAAGAGTTTAAGTAATACTAAATTTAAGATCTCTAATTATTTAAGGGAATGTTAGGAAGTGCTAGTAGACTAAATCAGTTCCAGTGATGCGATGTAATGATAACTCAAATTCCTAGTATAAATATCAATCAAGATGGGGAATTACATTTTTTGTAGCCTAGGATAATGAATGTGGTCAATATAGAAGATGCTAAAAATTTGAAGCTAAATGATATTGACCATGTTGGATACCATTAACTATGGGAAATAAAATATCATGTGGGTGAAAAAGGAAGTCCTAAATAATAGAGGAAGACTTATATCTATTTAAAGGTGTCATAAACAATATATGTGTGTATGTTGAAAGTAGGTATGGAGGTGATTGTAATATGGTGGTAAAGTGATGTCATAGGGAGGCTGTAAAAGATTACTATATAGGTATGAAAACATGTATTTCGATATAATTGGACTACACATCAATGCTATCTCTTAAGTACTACCTATAACCATACTAATTAAAATAATGAAGTTTAAATGTAACTATTTATGGTTACTCTCTACTCCTAGTATTATCCCTAGGAAATTAATTTGGGAAATTCAATGTGCTAATGATGCATTCAAAGAACACAATTTAATAAACTGAAAAAATGTGTATACATGTGTAAGTCTAGAAATAACTTAGGATGGTGTGTTTTAACTTTCTTTGTGTAGACAAGTCATGTGTAAGGAATTCAAGACAAATATATCCTAATCAAGCACCATAACTCCAACTTTAAATATATACATTTGCCCCCCTTTAATCAAGTAAATGAAATGTTTACTTAAGCATGTAATTTATTTTGTTATATAATTCTTGTGTGTTAAATTGTTTAAGAGGTGTCCAACGTGAAAATAGAAAATAATTAGAGTTTATTACTTGTCCATATTATAAAAATTAAAACTTTAAGTTTAAAAAATTAATAATTTAAATTGAACAAATAGAGAGAGAAAGGAAGGAGTACACCTATATGTGTGGAAAAAAAATATTTCCTTTGAATCTTGTGGATTGTGGTTGAAAAAATATGGAGTAGATTTTGCACTATGGGGGAAATATTATTTCCTAGAAAGATGGAGGATATAGGTGATCAAGTTTGCATTTTTTAGTGAAAATCAATCTAGACAATTTTATCAATTTATCCAATGAGGTTGGGGGTAAAATAAATCCCAACTTATAATTTTTTAGAGTGGTACACTATTCAAAGTTGAGATGAAAAATTATTATCTAGGAATGATGTTAAGGCCGATGGGTGTCTCTATACCCAACATAAATTATATGTTCCACGATTAAACCACACTACTACATGCGTATCTAAGTTCCAAGTTTGTATGATAGAAATGGATAAATTATACTAATTCCCCCACCACACTTGTAGTCATTTATAGTTATTTAAAGGGAACCTAATATGTTGATGCTCCCAAACTTGCAGTAATTGATAGTTCTCAAAAGGGAACCAATGATATTGATTCCCTCATGCTTGAAATTTTTGAAAAAAATTGAAATAGTACTGTACCATAGAACAAATTATAAAATTTAATCTATGAATTAGAATTGAGTGAATTAATTTTTAACATAGACCTTTATTTATAAAAATATGGTGTTTTAGATCAAATTTGTAATATGTAATATGTAATTAATAACCTATAATATGAAACCCGTAATCTATATCCTATATCCATTATAAGATAATTGAATTTCTCCTCTTTTAAGATGAGTGAGATAAATGTAGATAAATCATAAAAAAATAAATATGAGTGGTACCATACCATATAAAATAATATTTATGTAATATCAAAAACACATGTGGAGAGTAACTATATGTATTCCACTCTAGTCTATATAGATCATTTTCCATGATGAAGGAATGCATGATAACAATCATGGCACTAAGGTAGATGAGATGCATGATGTCAAAAATGGCAACAAGTGTAACGATAAAAACTAGAACCTAAGATCAATCATGAAAATTCACATACAAAGTCATATAGATGCCAAGAGTCCACACTCAAGGGACACAAAGGTTTTATATAAGAAAACAATGGCCACATTTTACACACAATAAGAGAAAATGATGCTGAAAAAGGGACGTGAATGTATTACACACACAAAAATAGGAAAATAGACAAACATAATAGATAAGGAATAACACATCCATTATATATAATAAAAATGACAATATGTGTATAGATCAAGAAAAAATAGCCTATATACACCATATGTGTCGATATAAAAATTTCATTCTAGCATAATACATGATGCTACCTAGACTTTGTAAGATAACACCCTAGTCGTGCTGGCACATCACTCAACCTAGATTGAGGGCTCACCTGAAGTGTGCAAAGGTACCAGGTCCCTCTTTAGGGTTGCTACAACAAGATGTTAACATGATGAATACATAAACATATAGATTCATAACTAATCCATCATTCTACAGTGCTTACCACCCATAGATTTATGAAAGAACACACTTAAATAGTAATCATCATTGAATTAATAACATGCACTACTCAGTTATATAGAATGACACTTAGATTCAGCCAATATCCTCCATCTATTAATAAATATAGAATCTTCTTATAATACTATCAATTTATATCAAGGCACATATGGATTTGATACACACATTCATACGTCCAGAATCATACATACACCACTCTCTGTGATCTCTGTATCTCTATTTCTACTATACACTTAACATCATATATATAGGGTGGGGACTTTCCCTTCATCGCTTAACTATTCCAGAAATAGGTTACATGTTATTGACAGCCACACACCATTTACAATTATAGCCACACATGCAAGTGTGCTGTCTATAGTCCTCTTGTAGTTTAACTGAAGTGTCAATGTCTATTGTTAGCTTGTCTCCATGCATATATGCTTTGAACTACTTGTCCAAATATAGACAATGCATGACGTGCACATCTCTGCATTGTTGATGTGTTCCGTACGCCATCTTCTAAAAATAGGTCTTTATGCCCAAAATTGGCTAAGTCCTAAAATTTGAACTTGCGTTCCGCACATGGGTCCCTCCTGTCCTTCCGCACATTTTTTCTTGGCCTTCTATCCTGCGCGGAATCCTTGTGTGATTTTAGACAAGTATTTATTGATCAACAATATAATGTAATCCATTAACATAATAAATATGTGTTAGAAATAGAAATATTGATTAAATAACATAGAAATATATAACCTTGTATAGGGTTATTTGTATAGAAATATGCTGCTAGTATGGTAAATCTATTCGAAAAAGGAAAGGGTAGCATTTGAAACCCATATGTGCTCATATATATACTGTTGTAGACACAATCTATGCACTTGGGTACATTTCTAGGTCATAAAGCATACTAATATATATATGATTCCTAAGAAAGAAAAATAGTGGTTGACAACTCCTTTTGGCCTTCTTGCTTTATCTCTTCCATTCTTTCTGGTCTTACACATCTTACGGCTTCGTTGGTACTTGATTGATTTATCTTTAATGGCCTTAAAAAGTTAAGACAGAAGTGCCCAAGCACTCCTATCCCTCTTGGGTGCTCCTGACCCTCTCTTCCTTTTTCTTACTCTTTTGGGTCTCCTTTAATTCGTAGGCCACTTTTTAATACTTTAGTCAGCCTTTTAGTTTTTGATTACGAAATTCAAATAAAGGAATCATATATATATTTAGCTACTTATTCTAAATCTAGGGTCAAAAACTATCATTATCTACTATCATTTAAGCTTGCATCCAAAGGCATAAGAGCATTACAAAGCATCCATCTAGCACATCCATACAAGGGACAAGGGTTGCATCACTTTTGCATACAAAATATAGGAGGGGAAGTCTATTCTATTCCATTACACACATTGGCATCATTTGGAGCATTCTAGATCTAGCCCGCTATCACAGTACAACATTCACAAGGGCAACCTAGGGAGTCATTACACATGATTTCACACAGAACTACATGGAGTTTAAAAATGTAGTGCACCACTTGGTACTAAGTTCACTCTTCAGTTGACTGCCGAGGTCAGTTTGACTCTACATTATGCATCTTTTTTTATTAGATTTGATGTGGTTTGTGGACATGTACAGGTAGACAATTGTTTTGTAGGTTACAAGTACAATTGGCAACATTAGAGAAAAATTAGAGAAACAAAAGGAAACTAACAACAAAGCTCCTCTTGCATGAGCATTTGACTGGACATTAGCACCTAAATCAGTCATTAGCACCCGAGTGATCCTATCCTCTCTTGGTCACTCTTGTCCTACACATTTTTGGGTCTTAGAACCTGCAGTGAGCCTTGACAATGCTTCTTGCAGTTTGTTTTAGCTATTCACTTACCCACATCATCACTAGGTTAAACAAAATTAACTAATTCACCCTATCTCTCTCTCTCTCTCTCTCTTGCTTAGGGTTTCATATTATTGCATGTTTGTTGCTTGTCCATTTAGTGTATTTTATCACTTGTATATCATACATTACAATAGTTACTATGACATATAGTTTTAATATAAATTAAATTAAATCATTTGGTGAACCCCCACTCTTGATCAAACACTCAGATCCTTATTTTGTATATTCTACTAGTTTTTCTCCAAACCCAAAACCTTAGTTATACCATGGCTCCTAAGATCCCTTAAGTATCCCTATATGAATTAATTCAAATGCACCACCTTGAAAATATGTTCTCTAAAAATCCCTAGACACTATGCACCCCATCGCAATACGCCACATGCATAAGTAAGTGCCATTTTTGATCTTCTCTTTGATGACCCTAGCCTTTGTGATACCACAACCAATCAACCCATATTTGAGTCAATTCAAACATTACAACATTTATTTCAAGATTAATTTCAAGTTAAGGAAACCATGATTACAGAAAGCACAACTGCAATATAACATCTTAATAATACTTCTCATGCCCATGATAGTTATTCTTCTACATTTTATCCCGATCACATGTCTACTACATGTGTTCATACAAGTGAGGTAAAAGTATTACCACTACCAGCACCTCTCAAGTTTGATCTAAATTCTAAGTAACATGATATTCTTCTTGGGCTCCTCAATCACTAGTTGATCAACTTACCACATACTCATTACTATCATCCTTATTGGCTTGCCAAATACAAAGGTCACCCATTTTGCAATTATCATAGAACTAATGGAAATCATGATAATGATTTGTATGCTTTAAAATGAATAATTGGGCACCTTGAGCATCAGGGTTTTATTTATGTTTCTACACAACATTCTAGTACATGCTCATCTCTAATTGTTAAATCCCATTGGGTTCCCAAATTTTCCCCCTCTATGTCTAATGAGAATCATGCCATAATCACTAATGTTCCTTCTCTAGTAAGTCAAAAGATGCCTATCCAAATTAGTGTCATACCACCTTTAAAAATAATTACCCCATTACATCCTCCTTGTTAAGTTGTGGAGATCAATCACTTCACAAATAACATGCTTTATTAAATTTCTGGAATACATAGTAACTGACATCGGTTGGGTAACAATCATTAGTCACCTGGGAACCAGTATTGGTTAGGGTAGCTGAAATCAATTACCTGTGTGTTATTGATTTTATTTAAGTCACGAGAATTAGATCTAACCTTTTATATAAAGGTGATCTAATGGTTGTAATTGGATAGCTAAAGTGCCCTAAGTTTTTATCTGCTTATATAAGATAAAAAGATGGGGTTAGAAGTTAGATTTGAAAATAATTAGAAGAATTCTAAGAAGGAATTATTAGTAAGAGGAAAAAAAATGAAGCTTGTGAGGAAGAAAGTGTTTTACATCTAGGACATGTGTGGAAGATTGCATATCTTCATTATATATCCTCTGTGAAGCTTTGAATAATATATTGGTTGTTTCTTAGTGGACGTAGCCCACATTGGGTGAACCATGTTATATCTTGTATATTATCTCTTCTAGTTTATTTCCATATTTATTGCTTGTATGCTTATATCTGATATATATCTATACAACTAGTGTGATTAACATCAACAAATGGTATCAAAGATTTTTTGTTTGGGGGTTTTTTGTGTTAAGAAATTTACTCACAGAGGGATTTCTAATTGAGTGGGAGCTACAAAAATGATATAAGATGGAAAATATAGAGTTGAGAAATTTGACGACTGTAATTATCAATTATGGAAGATGTAGGTGGAATATTATCTATATCAAAAAGATCTATTATTATCGTTGGATGAAAAGGAAATACCTACAAATATGACTGATGAAGAATTGGAAATTCTTGATAGAAAGGCTCTTGGATCTATAAGATTGAGCTTGACAACATTTTTGGCTTCGAATATTACTGAAGCACCAAACAAAATAGAGTTGATGAAATATTTAGCTAATTTATATGAAAAATCTAGTGCTTCAAATAAAGTTTGTTTGATGAAGAAATTTTTTAATTCAAAGATGCAAGAAGGTGAATTGCATCAAGTCATTTGAATGATTTCCATTCTATTGTAAATCAATTAAAATTGGTTAATATTTCATTTGATGATGAAGTGAAAGTAGTTTTATTCTTATGCTCTTTTCTAGATAGTTGGGATAAATTGGTGATGACTATTAGTAATACGACATTTACAACTAATATTTTAAAGTTTGATGATGTGGTTAGTATAATCCTAACTGAAGAAAGACATAGGAAAAGTACAAGAGAATTATCATTTGGTAATTATTTGAATGTAGAAATCAGGGGAAGGTAGAAGGAGAGATTCAAGAGAAAGAATAATGTGAAATCAAAGTCTAAGAATGACATATCTAAATCCAGAGGTAAAGGAATAACCTGTTAGAATTATGGAAAGAAAGGACATGTAAAGAAAGATTGTTGGTTCAAGGAAAACAAAGAGAATATAGCGAAGAAAGGTAAAGAGGAAAATGTTGCATATTTTGAGGTAATGCATGATGACTTTATTCTCTCCTTGGATAATAAAATAGAATCATGGGTTTTAGATTCAAGAGCTTCTTTACATGCTACCCCTAATAAGGGTTATTTTATAAATTATGTCGAGGGTAATTTTGGGCATGTTTGTTTAGGAGATGATGACCCATGTGATATTATTGATAAAGGAGAAGTTCAACTAAAATTGTAGAATGGAAATACATGGATATTGAAATATGTGAGGCATGTGCCAAGCCTCAAGAGAAATCTAATTTCTGCAAGACAACTAGGTGAATCTGGTTGCATGGTTACATTCAAAGCTAACTCTTAGAAAGTTACCAAGGGATATATTTTTGTAGAAAGAGGAAAGAAGGGCAGGAACATTGCATTTATTTACTAGTATTACTGATTCCTTTTCTGTGCCATCTACTTCAGATTCAGATCAAGCATGTGGCATAATCGACTGGGCAATATGAGTTATAAATGAATGCTGATCTTAAAGGATAAGGGTAAGTTATAATATTGAAATATGTAGATCTTGATTTCTGTGAGAATTATATATTTGGAAAGAAAAAGAGAGTGTGATTTCTCAAATTTGGGGCAACAAAGAAGGATAAAAAATGGATCTTGTGCACTCAGATGTGTGGAGACCAGCCCAGGAAACTTCTCATGGAGAATCCCAATATTATGTGACTTTCATTGATGATTCCATAAGAAAGGTATGGGTTTATTGTATTAAACGTAAATATGATTTTTTTAATACTTTTAAAATATGGAATCCCTTTTGGAAAATGAATCACATTAAAAAATTAAAATGCCTGAGATATGACAATGGGTGGCGAGTATTGTAGCAAGAATTTCAATGATTATTGTTCAGTGAATGGAATACACAGAGAAATAATTGTCCCTAGAACACCTCAAGAGAATGGTGTTACTGAAAGAATAAAAAAGATAATAATAGAACATGCAAGAAGCATGAGGATACATGATGGATTAACCTTACAGTTTTGGGAAGAAGCATAGCCATGACACTTTATTTAATTAACCATGGGCCTTCAAGTGCACTGGATGGGGATATACCAGAAAAATATAGACTAGAAAGAGGTAGATCTCTCTTTTATTAGAGTATTTGGTTCAGAATCTTTTGTGCATGTGGATAAGAAAATAGAAAGAAGTTGGATGCTAATCCAAGAGATATAATTTTATTGGTTATGGATCTGGTGATTTCAGATTTTATTTTTTGGGATTTAGAAGATTCTAACTATGTGTTAGGAGTCATGACATTAATGGAATGAAAAAGAGAATGTACATTGGATCAAGTTTTGGTACTCAAAAATGAGTCAGTTGGAAAGTTTGTGGAAGAAAACGTCATTCTTAGATTTAGAAAAGACATCTATAGATACCATTGTCGGTTAGCCTAAACCGATATCAATTGAAACAGAACAGGCATTGGTCCCAGGACCGACGTTGGGCTATAGAATATCATGACCGACATCAGTTCGTGGAACTGATGTTGGCAAGAGGGTTGGCTTGGTGTCAGTCACTATCAAGGTGGATACTAATGTATAGATGCATAGATTGAGCCTCTGACACCCTAAATCTCATTAAGAAGGTCACAAAGGCTAAGTAGACCTCTAGAATATTTACACCTTCCTTATCTTATTTATTATTGACTGATAGTGGTGAAATAGAGAGTTTTGAAGAAGCAATGTAGGATGAAACCCACAAGAAGTGGGAGCATGACATGGATTGAGGGATGGACTCCTTAGAACAAAACCAAACATAGGATGTGGTTATGTTACTTGGCAGGGTAAAATAACAATTGGTAGAAGCAAATGGGTTTATAGGATCAAGTAAGAAGAGGGTTGGAAATAAAAAATACAAGGCAAGGCTTGTGGTAAAAGGATCTGGTGTAGAAAGCAGGTATTGAATTTGGTGAGATATTTTCTCCTGTAGTAAAAATGACTTCTATTCATACTGTATTGAGTTTAGTTGTAGTAGAAGATTTTAATTTAGAGAAATTTGATGTCAAGATGGCTTTCCTTCATGGTGATTTGGAGGAAGAGATTTATATGCATCAACCACTTAGTTATGAAGTCAAGGGAAAGGAGAAACTTGTGTGCAGGTTGAAAAAGAGCTTGTGTGGGCTCAAGCAAGCCCCAAGGAAATGGTAAATGAGGTTTGATAGTTTCATGCATGAGCATGGTTATATGATATGTGAATCTAACCATTGTGTTTATTTCAAGAAGCTTGAAAATAGAAGCTATATTATTTTATTACTATATGTGGATGATATGCTTATTGCATGATCTTGTATGCGGGACATTGGTGAGATTAAAGAAAATTTAGCTCATACATTTACAATGAAAGATTTAGGATCTACAAAGAAAATCCTTGACATGAAAATTATTAGAGACATGAATAACATGAAGTTATATGTGTCTCAAAAACATTATATCAATAAGGTGTTGGAAAGGTTTAATAAGAAAAATTTAAAACCTGTAAGTACACCTATGGCTAGACATTTTAAATTGAGAAAATATTAGTTTCCTATAGATCATGAGGAGGTTGAGTACATGGCATGAGTTCTATATGCTTCAACAATTGCAATTATTATGTATGCTATAGTTTGTGCAAGACTAGACACTACATAGGAAATAGGAGTTTTGAGAAGATTTATGGTTAATCCAGGAAAAGACCATTAGAAAGTAGTCCAATGGATTCTCAGGTATTTGAGAGGGACATCCAACATGCATTTATGCTATGGAGGGTCAGATATTTCTTTATGTGGCTATATTGATTTAGATATGGCTAGATACTATTTGGATGGTAGGAGAAGCACCACTGGATATGTATTCATAGTAGGTAGGACAACATTTAGCTAGATTTCTAGATTGCAGAAGGTTATGGCCTTGTTTACTACAAAGGACAAGTATGTTATAACTAAAAAAGCTATAAAAGAGATGATATGGATGAGTAGGTTCATGGAAGAGTTGGGAATGGAGCAAGATGATTGCAGATTATTCAATGATAGTCAAAATGTGATTCATTTAGAAAAGAACTCAATGTTTCATTCAAGAACGAAACACATTCAGTTGAGATATCACTTCATATGGCAGGTGTTGGAGGATGGGAAGTTGAAACTAGAGAAAATTCATATGAAAGAGAACCATGTGGATATGCTAATGAATTAGATGACAAAGGATAAGTTGGAGCTACACTCCACTTCTGTTGGTCTTCAAGTTTGAGACTTGAAGAGGGAGAAAAAGGCCAAAAAAAGGATCCAATAATGGAGATGTATGGTAAAATACAATAATTTATCTCTAAGTGGGAGATTGTTCAGTTATGGAGCTCAATTGATTCACAAATAACATGCTTTATTAACTTGTTGGAATACACAATAAATAGTGTCAGTTGGGTAACCTCTTTTGGTCACCTGGGGACCGACATCGGTCAAAGAAATTAGGAACTAGTATCGGTTAGGATAACTGACATCAATCATGGGAATTAGATATAACCTTTGAGATAAAGGTAATCTAATGGTTATAATTGCATAGCTAAAGTGCCCTAAATTTGTATATGTTTATATAAGCTAGAAATATAGGGTTAGAAGTTAGATTTGAAAAGAATTAGAAGAATTGTAAGAAGGAATTCTCGGTGAGAGGAAAAAAAAGAAGCTCATGAGGAAGAAAGTACTGTACATCTGGGCGAGGTGTGGAAGATTGCAAATCTTCATTGCATATCCTTTGTGAAGATTTAAATAATATATTGGTTGTTTCTTAGTGGACGTAGCCCACACTGGGTGAACCATGCTATATCTTTTGTATTATTTCTTCTGTTTTATTTCCATATTTACTGCTTGTATGCTAATATATATCTATACAAATGGTGTGATTAACCCTAACAACTGGTATCAGAGCATCATCCCATTGAGTTCCCAAATCTTCTCCTTCTATGTCTAATGTACATCATTCCATAATCACTAATGTTCCTTCTTCGGTAACTCAAGAGTTGTCTATCCAACTTAGTGTCATACCACCTTTAAAACTACTTACCCCATTACCTCCTCCTATTAAGTCATCTATGACATTACCAATTCCACATAAGAAACCACCTATCTAACCCAATTCCATACCACATTTAAAAATATTTACCCCATTACCTCCTCCTACTAAGTCATCTACAATGTTCCCAATTCCACTTAAGCAACCACCATCTAAGGAAGCACAACTAATTCCCTCACCACAAGCTAAGATCACAAACCAAATTCCTTCTTATGATCCAACTAATACCTATGACACATTCTAAACTCCATCACCATCACATTGTCTCTCTTAAATCATCACATATATCTACATCACTTACACACTTGGGGGCATTGAACTCTCTCCCCTCACAATCACATGTTCTAATAAGAAATTGCCTATTCATACTATTCACATAAATATTTATATTTTACTCTTGTTTTGAACTTCATGTCATTATTTCTAGAAACAATTTATCATATCTCTCTACACTCATATGATTCTCTATACATGTTTTGCTCCTCATTCTTAGTTATGGATCCTTCTACTCATAATACACATATTACTTTCTATATGTGGTATACATCCTTTTGGACACTATACATAATTTAGATAATCTTGTTCACAATGATCACATCTATTTTCCAAAAGATCTTGATATAGAAAATCTTGGGGGGAATCAAACTTCCCCCCTCTATCACCATCTCTTGTCCCTACCACTTAGTCCTAACTTATCTTCTACACTTTACACTTAGTGCTTCATGATGCATATTTTCTAGCATCTACTCTTAATTGTACCCATAACACTCATTACCCGATGATGCACTATAGTGCTATAGTTCACACTTGAATGTTAAGGGCACACATCATCAATGAACCTTACATCATCTACTCTTGCTAAAATTCACACTCAATGAATCACGATACATATTTGCTAGCATCTACTACTCTCTCTCACTTTGCGCTTCATGACTATATTTATGAGAATCACCACATTTTTGGTTCACATCCTTTATCCTCATTACCTAATGACACACTCTATTTACACAGTACATACTTGACTGTTAAGAGTCGAATTCTTAAATGAACCTCAAATCACATACCTTTCATGCTCAGTGATTCACGATACATATTTTCTAGCATTTACTCTCACACAACACCTTCATTTCCCGATGACACACTCTTGTTCTATAGTTCATTATTGACTATTGAGGGAGAATTTATAAATAAACCTCATCTCATACACATATGTTGGGGGAAAACATGGCTCCTCCTCTCTTCACATCTTACACATTGCAACACACTATCACACTCACATAGCATTTACATATCTTGGTTGCATTTACTCTTGTTTGCTTATTCTACTTACATATTACACTTTTTTTCCTATGCTAGTCAAATACTTAGTATGTCATTATCTTTTTCTATATACACATATGCACTCACTTGGTATCTTGAGGTGAATGCTAGAACTTTCAAATATTCATACATGACACATAATGCTTGACACTTCTCTTTACCAGTCCTGTCAAGGCTCCTAGGGGTATCTACCTTTAAACCCTCATTCTCTACAAATCAAAGGTTCTATCATTTCAATAATTACTACTTTTTTACTACTTACTTTTCACTGATATCACATGATTTGACATACTATTTATCTTTTTAACATACTAACAGGTGCTTCATGTGTAGAATTTACCTTACAGGATCAATATAAACACATTTATCTTCCACTCTTTACTTGCTATTGTTTGTGGGTTATGCCCTATGTATTTCATGACTATTTATGACCTCTTTGGTCCTGATTTTCTTGTGACATTGTGAGTGATGTCCCATGTATGAACCCACTTTATGCGGCCTATCTTCTCTTCCTAGTTACTTTTTACATTGTCATCTATTACACAATAGTTATTTTTACAACTAATACTTATTACTAGTCCATATTGTTTGCATATGCCTTGGTTTATACCATGCACATCCCCTACCCCCTACAAGAATCCAATTTTAAATATGCATACCAGATTTTAGTCCTCTCCTTTGGACCACATTGTCCTACAATCATCACATGCATGGAAAACAAAGGGGAACATCTATTTGGTGAACAAATCACCCTTATAACAACTTAGAGCTTCATTACAACATAAGCACATAGTTATATATTGGTTCAGAATTAGACTTGGGCCCAAAACACATAGCAAACACTAGCACGTAGTCCTGGATAGTATCAGTGGGCACTTTTTTCCCCCTCTGGGAACTTGTGTCCTCACGAAAAAATAGTCAATTTCTAAATATAAAACAATATCCATCAGTTTACAACACAACTCTTCAGTAACAGAAATTTTCCTCTAGTCACAAAATGCATTCTATAAGTTACAACCAGTTACAATCAATCATAATAAGTTACAATTAGTTACAATAAGAACAAAATAGAAATAAGAACAAATCAAGGATGTACCATCTGTAATGGTGCTTATTGGGAAACATCATGGATGGAGAGAAAAACTAGACCTCTCTCCCCAAAACTCTTCTCTCGGTGTGAGATCACCCAAAAAATTCACTATTGGGGTGATATATCCCAAAAAAATCACTCTTGGACTGATATCTCCAAAAAAACTTGCTCTTAGCGTGAGATAGCCCAAAAAACTTTCTCTCGGCATGAGATATCCCAAAAAAATTGCTCTTGGCATGAGATCACCCAAAAACCTCACCATTAGCATTCAAATCTAAAAACTACAAGAAAATAGGGAAATTTTCTATCTCATACTCTCTTACATATTAGGTGCACACTTTCCTTTTACACACTTTTACACTCTTTACTTATTTATACACGCATTACTCTTATTTTTCATATACAAAACTTTGAATACTTTCTCACTCTTATTTTGTAGGTTTGTCCTTAATATGAAATAAGAAGTAGCTCACATCAACAAGCATGAGCTCCAATAACACACTACTATGCATACACTTCAACCCTAGGGTCTACCTTCCTTTCCTAGTCTTCACATTTAATATTGCGATCATTTAATGCTTCACTTGTCCACTTGCCATGGTATTGACAACACTATTCTCTACAGGATTACAAGGAACACATCTTCTATCTACTTTGTACTATCAAGTATTCACTAAACAACATAAAGTGGGGGAAAATGTAGATAAAAAATCTATGCACTTGGGTGAATTTCTAGGTCCTAAAGCATACTAATATATATATGATTCCTAAGCAAGAAAACTAGTGGTTGACAACTCATTTTGGCCTTTTCTCTTTATCTCTTACACTCTTTCTAGTATTACACATCTTATAACCTCATCGATACTTGATTGATTTATATTTTATGGCCTCAGACACTAGCGCCTAGTTAGGAAAGAAGTGCCCAGGTGTTCTTTTCCCTCCTGGGCACTCCTGACACTCTATTCCTTCTTCTTACTCTTTTAGGTATCCTTTACTTCTTGGTTACTCTTTAATACTTTGGGTTGTCCTTTCAGTTGTTGATTACAAAATTCAAACAAAGGAATCATATATATACTTATTTACTTATTCTAAATCAAGGGACAAATACTAGCATTATCTACTATCCCCTAACCTTGCATCCAAAGGCACAAGATCATTACAAAATCATCTATCTAGCCCATCCATACAAGGGACAAGGGTTGCATCACTTCTATATACACAACATAGGAGGGGAATTCTATTTTATTCCATTGCACACATTCGTATCCTTTGGAGAATTCTAGATCCATCCCACTATCATAGTGTAACTTACATAAGGGCAACCTAGGGAATCATTACACACACTTTCACAAAGAACTACATGGAGTTTAAAATGTAGTGCATTACTCAGTACTAAGTTCACTCTTTGGGTGACTACCGGGGTAATTCCAACTCCACATTCTACATATTTTTTATTAGATTTGATGTGTTCTATGGACACGTAAAATTAGATAATTATTTTGTAGGTTACATGTATAGTTGGTAACATTAGAGCAAAAATAGAGAAACAAAAGGAAACTAACAACAAAACTCCTCATGCACAAAAAAACACATAACTTGAGAATATGACTGGAAACTAACACCTAGATCAGTCACTAGCACTCAAGTGCTCCTATCCTCCCATGGGCACTCCTCTCCTACACATTTCTAGGTCTAAGAACCTTCAGTGAACCTTGAATATGTTGCTTCCAGTCTGTTTCATCTATTCACCTACCTAGATCATCACCAGGTTGCATGAAATTAGCTAAGTCACCCCCTCTCTCTCTCTCAAGGTTTCAT
Source organism: Taxus chinensis (assembly GCA_019776745.2). NCBI lineage: Eukaryota > Viridiplantae > Streptophyta > Pinopsida > Cupressales > Taxaceae > Taxus > Taxus chinensis. The sequence goes on along the minus strand of CM034147.1, from coordinate 653,539,409 downwards.
ATTATTGCATGATTTTTACTTGTCCATTTATTGTATTTTATCACTTGTATATCATACACTAAAGTAGTTACTCTGAAATATAGATTTAATATAAATTAAATTAAATCACCTACAACATGCTCACATACCATGTGAAACATGCATGTATAACAAAATAAAATACTATTTATACTGAATCAAGTTATTAAATACATATTTTAAGTAGAAATAGAAATTCAATTCATACTTGGGTCCTGGTTTTGTAATTTTGGAATATTTGAATATTTTTTTAATTTTTGAAAAATATTTGTATGTTTATGAAGTTTTGATATATTTTAACTTTTTTTAGTTTTTTAAAAAATTGAAAAGGTACTAACTGATGATTAAATTAAAGGCATGGGGAGATCTGGGAGGAATTCCCTTATTTAGATACCAAATGGAAATTCTTAATGGATGAAGAGCACTAGATGTGTGTATGTGTGAAATATAAGTAGAATCAAATGTCATAGTGTGTGAATGACTCTAGATGTTTGAACATGGTATAGTTTAGAGGATTATGAATTGATTATGAATAAATCACTATAATAGTATGTTGTAGGATGTGATTATTTTTTATAAGTGTCATAGAATATTTTTAAATAATCATAGATGAAGTGTGACATACATTTTGTTGAAGAGTTAAGAGAACAATAGTATTGTACACCATTTGATTAGGCTATAATTGAAGGGATATATTTTACCATAGGTTTTACTACCATTCTAACACAAGGATTGATAACATGAGTAGAAGGTACCATAGGTCCTATAGGTAATTTATAAGATATGTTTATAACATTAATAACTTGATTACAATATATGTACTTGAGGCATCGATGCATGGTTTGATGGAGTTTGATGGAGGGTTTAAAGCTAAGGGGTATGTCCCTTATTTTATTTTATTGAAATTATGATGTAAAATTTTGAGGGAAAATTATCATTTCTACATCGAATGACATTATATATATTCTAGTGATTCCATTTATTATATGATGAACAATTTGATTAAGGTATTATTGCTTGTGTATTTGGGATGTAGATGAGGTATAGGGTATAATCATAATTGGAATATATAATAAGTGGTTGTAGATTAACATGTTTGTATAATAAACCTTTATAGATAGTGTATGATATATGTCAAAACACATAGATATAGAAAACACAACAAACATACAAGAAAAAAATATTACACACAAATTCATGCATAATGTCACATAGAAATTCCAAAGAGATGAATAAATGGGAAAAAAGTGTCATAAACACATAATATTCCAAGGGACAAACAATCATAGGCTAATAAAGCTAAAATAAGGAATAGAAAAAGATTTTTACACACATAAATAGGACAAGGGATACACACAAAATATAAGAACTTGGAAATCCAATGTATAAAGATGAAATAGATAGAAGCCAATTGGCACATATGACAAGATATACTAGTCATATCTATAATCCACATTTTTTAGTCCCTAAAATCCTAATAATGACATATATCAGAATGTATAATATGCATTTTGACCCAAAAAATAAATAAGAGGTGGATTTTTTAATTATTTAAGTTTTTTATTAAGGATTAATAAAAAGATGTATATTCAAATTATCAATAAACATGAACAATTAGATTCAAATATACATGTATAGTAATTTTGAAGATAGGTAAATTTAAAACATGTCATAAATAGGGAAATAGGGTAAAAAATGAGAGATTAAGTGCACACTGCACTTAGTTATTTCACTACTATAGAAGCTAATTTAGGTGAAACAAAATTAAAAATATGCTACAAATGTCATATAGATTATTTCTCTTTGATTATAAGAGTTTGTATTGAGTAGAGGCAAAACCATTATGTATAGATAAACCCATTTGGTATTTTCATCCCTATCTAGTGGTTACATCTAGGATGATTATTAAGCTCTAAAACTTTCTATTTTCTTGTGACTAAATGACATATGCTTCATTGTAAGACATTAGGTCTTGTAAATGTGTGAAACTTCCTTGTAATAAACTAAAATGACACAAAACCCTAACCATGGGTGAAACCCCTATTAAAAAGATAGTTTTTGAGTTGAAGTGTAATCTATAAACCACCTTTGTTGGAGCTAATCTAAAGAGTTCTCAAGCCACATGTAGTTCTCCACCTATATATATATATATATATATATATATATATATATATATATATATATATATATATATATATATATATATATATATATATATATATATATATATATATATATATATATATATATATATATATATATATATATTGGTGTAACTATATTTGATAATTTGATAACTTGATAATACTTGTAATGAATTTATTACTTAGTGCTTGAATTGAATTTTAAGGCATGTGATATGGGAATTTTGATTCTATAATATAGTATTAGAGTTATTTAAAACATGTGGGGGGGCTGATTTTAATGTCTAATGTACTACTTTAGGGAAATTTAGGGGAGCTTAGTGTGGTTTTTGAATGATATTTTATTGAGGATATCCTAAATGTTTTGGGTGAGTAAATGAGTGTATTTGAATTCCATTCCATATGATTATGTAGGTATAATTTCTCGTTAAGGGTGAATCATGAGGAAAGATATGACCCAAAAAATATATAAAATTAAACTATTGGTTGTTGGAAGAATTTGTGATAAAACTAATAGTTTTTGGACCAAAGCATTTGACATTTTGGTTCTTACTTTGCGGTTTTATTCAAGCAGGGAATGAAGTGCTATAAGTTTTTTAACATGGTAATTACGAATAATAAAATAATTTAGAATAATTTTCATCTTTTTAGTGAGTTTTTGAGAAGTGCAATGAGGAGAGAAAGTCTTGTAATAAGACTAAGAATATAGTAGTTGGGCTAAAAATAGGTGAACAAGTTATGATTTAGGAATTAAATCAATATTGACATTATCAAATCATTAATTTACAAATTTATGTATCTACAAACCCCACCCCCCTTAAGTTAGGAAATGAACTTTAATTTCTTATAGGAAATTAAATATTAAGTTTGGAAATATAATTGATCTTATATTGGTTATCCAGTTTATTACATGAGATGCTTAAGGTGGTCACATGATCGCAATGTGAGAATATATCACATAGAGTGTATTCAATGTGATGGGCATTATTTCTATGTTGTTATCATTGATGTCAAGTCAAATTGATTTCAAAGGGAGTCCAGATGGCTTAGGTGTCTATATGAGGTTTCATCCATCAAAAAGAGTGAAGGTTTATTGGTAGTGAAGTGTTCTTGTGTCATGAAATGTTAAAGTTGCATGATATCCAAGTGTGTATGTATGGTTTAGGACATGGTTCAAGAAAACAAGGTGTTGTGTGGTCTTGAGAGTGATATCCAAATTTGGTTAGAGGTTTTTAGGAGGTCTAACATGGTTAGTGAGATCTGTCAAAGATGTTAGTAGGTCTACAAGGTATTGTCAAGGTCAGTTCCTAAGAGTCATGTGTTAGTTCAAGCCTAAGTAGACCTAATCCTAGACCTAGGTCAAAAATAATGGTATGATTACATGAAGTATGAGGAAAATAAGGTTGGTATGAGCATGAGAAATGTATTTTAACATTTTATGATAGGTGTGGAAGGTCTAGAAGGCCTTATTTGAGGTTAATGATGCAGGTTTAAGGTCCTATTAAAGTAATACTATGAATACTAGACATGTTAGCATGGGTAAGCCATGGTGTATAGAGAGTTTCAGGTGTGTAAAATCATAGATGAGTATTATAATGAATTAAGGAGGTTGCTACAGTGTTGTGGAAAAAATTTCAGGTCAATGCAGTGAATAAAAATTATGAAAAAATGTTTTGAGCTCTACCAAGATATTAGAAGTGGAAATCCCATCTTGATAGGCATGTTTGAATGCTCACCCACACATGTGTGTTTTACATGGGGTCCTAAGCCTTTGATGGATGTTAGGGCATGGATTTAAGAATACTAGAAAGAATAATAATCTCATTTAGATGTCAGACATTTATGAACTATTGTTAACAAATCAAAGATTGTAAAACGCTCCATAAACCCTAGTTCTAGAGTGATGGATACAAGATGAAGTGTTTTGGCATAAAATGGACTAGGAAATCTGGTTTGATGACTCAAGGATGTACATGAATCTTCATATCTCCTATTGGTGGTGGTTCCATGCTCCAGTTTTTTTGGTAAGGTACTAAAAAACACTAACCTTATGGATATTTGTTATTTCATAGCTGAGTTTAAGGTTGCATGAAATGAAACAAAGTGTTCCAGAAAGATTGGAATGTATGCTAGATGGAAATGAAAATATATGAGTATGTTGTGTGAATAAATTTGATGAAACCAATCTCACAAGTTCACCTACCGCTAAAGGATAAAGAGGGCTAAAACTAGTCTTGTGGTTTGAGGTGTTATTTGATGTTTTGCATATTATAGTAATGGTTAATGAGAATGAATATTTTTAATAAATATTATATGAGGTGTGTGTGTCCTTGGTTTGATATAGATTGATTATTTTTGGCTTAAGACCTAATGGCCTAATTTTCCCTCTTAGGATTTCCAAGAAGGTCATTTGGAACAAGTGTGTGAATGTGGTTTTCTCTCTGTAACCCATGCATGTGACTACTTGATCATGATCATGGATTCCCTGGTAATGTGTTTTAAGTTTCTTTAGCTCTTGTAAGTTATTTTTGAGGTGTTTGAGATCATATTTTTCAAGCCTAGTTCTTGAAACAAAAGTGTAGATTTGAGCTATTTGAGAGATGAAGTTGTTTCAATTCACTGTGCCATATTTTGGTGGATTCCATGAGTTGTTCTAGGTGCCTGATGATGATACCTAAGTTTAATTTATATTGTGCATTATCCTTGGTGAATCATTTATAGGTGTGAACCAAATTGCTTTTTTGGAGTTATTTTCAGGTGCATGAGACCTAGTTAAATATTCTTTCAAATTGGTGTGTTTCATGATGGAGTTAGCTAATGCAGATGTTATTAAGCTTGTTGAAGGTTGTGAGAGGATGTTCTTGAAATGTATGAAAATTTTGGAGTTATGGTGAAGTTTTTTGTGCCCTTGAGATTCAAAGTTGTGACCGTTGGAGCAAGAAGACTATGTTTAGGCCTTGTGAGCTAGTTTTTGTCGTTGGGCTTAATTCCAACATATAAGGTCCATATAAGTGATTTATATGATTGTGTAGATGTTTTTTCATGTTATTATGACCTACCTTATTGTTCTTGGCTGACCTATATGGTTATATAAGTAAGATTTAAGGATAAAAGTGTGTTGTATTAGCTCGTTTTAGTTATAGTAGATGAGAGAGGTTTCAATGAGCTAAAGGAGGTTTGAGAGAGTGTTGTAAGGGGTATATGGAAGGTTATAGAAGAGGATGAGAATCTGAGAAGGAAACATAATAAGGTTTATAAGTTCACTTGACCTAATCAACATATTATGGTGCATGTTTGGGTGAAGGTGTGTTTGAGAAGGGTTTTGGGTGGTGTGAGCTCACTAGTGATCACAATCAGTTTTTGGAGCAACAAGTCATCAAGTGATATTCATTTTTTAGGTTTATGAGTTTGTGCTTGATCATCTTAGGGGGTTATAACCTCTTTGTGGGGTTTTTACCTCACTAAACTAGGGGTTGGTGCTCCTTATAGGATTGGTGTCCTATTAAAATTGTGGTCGATGATCCTTGTGAAGTTGGTGCTTCACTAAATTCCTTTATTTTGTGTAATATATGAAAAGGTACATTTGATTTTATTACCCTTGAGGTTTTCCCACTTTATATCTTGTGTTTTTGTGTACTCTCTTGGTTCATGTTCTTGTGGATGGTTGTTTCATGTTAATAAGCTCACATTATTGTATGATTGAATGGTTAATGGTTTACACATGCTAAATATAATTGAATGAATTTTTTTTATAGATTGATTCATCCCCCTCTCAGTCCTAGTGCTTCTAGCATAATGTACATATATAAATATTTGAAATTTAACACTGTATTGAAGTTCAAATTGATCTTTTAAAAATTCAAAGGTAACAAAGGATGTAAGGAATACACTTGTTTTCCTTATCAAAAAAGGATATTAGTATTTGAATCACTTAGAGAGATGGATTGGAACTATGGTGTTTGAGGATTATGGGTGATAATTCCTCAATTTGGATAAGTAGTCATAACCATGAAGGGAATTGGGTTTCCTAACACACATAGACAAGGAATCGGGTGCCTAAAATGCACAAAAGGTATTTGGATACCCCAAAATCCTTCCCAAGAGATATGAAGAATTTAAAAATATATACAACCATCCATTAAATATTACACTCTCAAAACCACAACATTGTAGAAAAATATAGGTCTCAAATGTGTAAATTAGTACAAATTCACAAAGTAATGAAGTACTCATGTCCTAAAATTATATTAAATCAATTACCATTGTATCACAAAATTAAGCATATTCAAGCCCCCATACCATGAACTATAGAATTGATTATGACTATAAGATGTGAACATATGATAGGGAATTAAGTAATCATTTCCCCACACATTTTTTTTTAAAGTGTATTAAACACTACTCTAAACCATGAAATTTAACCTTGAATCTATATTAGAAATATGTAAAATCCTGTATGTCTTAGAAAATTCAATATTTTCTACCAAAATATACCTAGGATGGTACTATACATTTTAGACAGTAATGTCTGATGGTTCCATCTCTATTTGATGGTTTTTCCATGCTAAAATTATGTAAAATGATTTTTTTTTGTTAAAAAACTATAAGTTAATTGAATTTTACTTTTTATCTATCTAATGTGCATTATTTATCAGTGATATGGGTAATGATAATCCTTATCTAGCATGCTTAAAATGATACTTGTAGATCATGTTTCTCTACCAATCAAAAATTTAATAATGTGTCTAACTTTTTATATAATACATGTTAGTGTAGGCTTTTTTTGGAGGAGAGCCTCAACCCTACCATGGTTTGTGAGTGCTAGATACAGGCCATCTAGCTTGCTCAACCTTGCCTAAAGGATAGATAGGAGTTAAACCATAATCCATACAATCTAAAAAAAATACATTTTATAAATACTCATATAAATTCTTGTGAATTAAAAAAATAAAATCCATCAATATGGCCGATGTAAGGTTCCTCTCAATATGACAACATGGTTACAATAATAAGATGACTCAAGAAATTATGATTGAAAATCAACCTTGGCCAAAGAATCTCACATTGGCTATCACAACGAACATTTTCTATGCTACCCACTTTCCATTGAATTGTTGTCCAAATTTTTTTATAATCTTGCTAGTCTCATGATATTTGTGATTGCAAATCCTTTGACACTCTCAAAATATTCAAGTTGTGATGGTATATATTCGAATGCTAAGGAGAATTAGGAGAGAGTAAATTGTAAAACTACGATAAGTTTTGCAATGAAATCAATTGAGGTGGGCTAGCATTATCGTGCCACAAAAGAAATATCACTCTTCATTTTGGATCATGCCAACATCCCTGATATTGAAAAAAAACTTAAATAGGTTTTTTCAAAGCAAGCCATATCAGGTTTTGTTAATTTATTGGGGTAGGAGGCTAGAGTTTCCAATCACTCTACTAGGGTTATTTAGCTTGCATGTCAATACTAGGAAAAAGTCTGACTCGATGTGGGATTGTACCTTTTTTGGTAAGTTAGTAGGAATTTCTCGCCCTCTTCGCTCACCTATATCAATGCCCCCATCCATTCTTCGAGCCCAACTATTGTAATGCTTTTTTAGCTGTGAGCTTGTGGAAATACAAACAATGGCTTGATTGCCACAGAAACGCCCCCGTTGAATGTTGATCCAAAGGTCTGTCACAGAGGTAATGTTATGATCTGCCTAATTGCACTTGTATTACCTGAAATACTTATGTAGATTTGAGGATGTTGCATGTACCAATGGTTAGACCACATGAATAAGACTTTAGTTGGTTATTTTGTGGGACTGCAGTCCCCTCTACAATAGCATCTTGTGACCAGTCAAATGGATAAAATCAGTATGGTCCGTTCCTAGCATCCAACTCGAAAGTATGTAAAAGGTCTATGACTAAAGGATTTTTCCTATGGGTGGTCTAACCCTAACTCATAGGATCCCTCCACACACCCTGTCTAATAATTGAACACGTTTAGCTACCTGATAATAAAATGTGCATAACTCCCTTTTGGTTCCATTCTCATTGTGCATAATATTAGAAATTTTGTGAAGTGAACCCCACCAATTTGCGGCTATTATTAAGTCCCTTCATCACATGGGTGAAATTCCCTGGTCTGTCACAAATAGCCCAAGCAGAATTCATTCATAAGTACCAAATTGCTTCATGTAGGTGGTGAAGCAAATTTTGTTTGGCATATGAACCAGAAATGCTTCTAACTAGCATCTGCCCTCATAAACGAGTTTGCAATAAAGTTCTACTGGAAACACCTCTTAAGGCACCATTTAGTTGAAGTGAATTCATTTGAGATATTCAAATTGGTGAGACTTTAATTTCATTTGTCATACTATATTAGAAGTTATTTTGTCCTTGACATCAACTTTCCTGAACACACTAAATTATCGAGTGTCTAGGCCTTGGATGGTTATTGATGATAGATTTTAGAAGGATTGTTTTGTGTTTCTCTTCTGAATGTGTTTTTTACATTATCATTTTCCTGAATGCCTTAGGTGGCCTCAGAATCTGTTAATCCCCCACAGGAGGAAGGGTGGAAATATCTATTGGAGGTAAGAAGAACAAGAATGCAAATGGTGGCTCAGGAGCCAAGGGTTTACATCTAGATCACAACAGGTCTTGAAACTAGCCAACTCTTAAGGAACAGACCCCTGACCAGCGGTGCTCCATGGAAGTGGTCTTTGAAGACTCTATAGTCCCCTTTCCTAAGTCTCTCTAGTGTGCTTCTAAGGTAGTCATGTTCTCATGCAATATGATAGCAAACTCAATCTGACATTTCCTTGACACCTCCGATCTATAAGGATGTAATGCGAGGTAATGAACCAGTTCACAGGAGCCCATCCATAGTTTGAGCCTGAAACAACTTTGAAACTATGCACAACTTCTTCATGACTAGTCACGATCACTTAGATCTGGCATTTGAAACAGTATGGGATAAAAAATAGAGGATGAGAAGTTGATAATATAGAGTCTTTCTAGATTGAAGTCATAACTATTTGATTTGCAAGAATTCCACTTTGAATGCACAATAGGAGTGCCTTGAGAGGTCCACGGACAATCAGTTTTCAAGATGACTTAGAGGGCTCCTGGACTAGTGGAACAATATAAGCCCACAAAGATGGGAAAAATGAAGTATTCTCATTGTTAGGTTGTGGAGCCTATTTTCATGTGAGAAAGTGTTGAAGACTGTACACTAAGAGTAATGTACACTTTCCACAGTTGTCTTGCCAGGGTTCGGGGCTGGGCCGGGCCTCGAGTGGGGGTTTGGGGGCGGTAGCCCCCGGAAGCAAGGGTTCAGGGGTGCAACCCTAAATTTTTTTTTTGGCCTTAAATTACGTGCCTCGATATATCGGGAAACATGTTTTTCTCATATGGGTGGGATTTTTGACCCATAGGTTTATGGGATGGTTTTGGCCCATGGTTTTGATACCCATAGTTTTGTAAAACTACTTAAGTAGTTGTCTACTTATATGGTTTTATGCATATGGTAGGTAATAATGTAACATTGCAGATGTGTTTTGAATTTGGGTGTGAATTCTATAGAGTTTGTTGAGCATAGCTCCAAACGGATCTGGGTATTGTATTGAGAGAGCGGTGGCTTGTAATAAAATATGAGCAAGTGATTCTTGGTGGATGTAGCCCAAATTGGGTGAACCACATTAAATACTATGTCTCTTTGTGTTATGTTATTTTATTTTGTAATTTTATTTGAGATCTGTAATATCTTTCTGCATATTAGTTTCTACTGTTGTGATTCTGTGAGGGATTATTCCGCATATTTTATCCCTTATTTCCTAACAATTGGTATCAGAGCCTGGTTTGGTTTGCTGAAGTGTTTGAATCATAGGGAAAGTTTTATCTTGAGTGGGAGCTATGGCAGATGATGGAAGATCTAGGGTTGATAAATTCAACGGGTAGAATTTCAGTCTTTGGAAGATGCAGATGGAAGATTACCTTTATCATAAGGATCTTTATATTCCACTGTCTGAGAAGGTGAACAAACCCTCGAGCATGATAGATGTGGAATGGAATTTGTCTGGATAGGAAGGGGAACTTGGGACAATCTGGCTGTGTCTTGCATCTTCGGTATTATTTAATGTTTCAAAGGAAAAGACTACAAAAGAACTGATGGATGCATTAGGGAAGTTGTATGAAAAACCCTCTGCCTCTAATAAGATATTTTTAATGAAAAAATTTGTTTAATATGAAGATGTATGAGAATGGTTCGGTAGCAGATCATTTAAATGATTTTAATATGGTTTTAAATATGCTAGCTTTGGTTACAATATAATTTGATGAAGAAGTTAGGGCTTTATTAGTTATGTGCTCTTTACCTGAGAGTTGGAATAGCTTGGTAATGGTGGTAAGCAACTCGGTTCCAGCTAACTCAAAGTTGAAGTTTGAGGATGTTGTAGGGGTGATTCTAAGTGAGGAAATGTGAAGAAAAAATCTCTGGTGAATCTTCTACTTCAGGGAATTGCTTTGACAAGTGGAAACTAGAGGGAGATAGAAGAATAGAGGAAGCCGTGGAAAATCAAAGGATTGGGCAAGGTCAAAATCCAAAAGCAAGATAGTATGCTGGCATTGTGGAAAGTTTGGGCATGCAAAGAAGGACTGTTGGGAGCTTCGGGACAAGAAGAAACAATAGGAAGAAAACAAGGAGGCAAATGTGGCAATGGGTAATGTATGTCAGGATGCTTTGATTCTTTCTTTGCACAATATTACTGAATCTTGGGTTTTAGATTCGGGGGCTTCTTTCCATGCTACTCCACATAGGCATTATTTTGTTTGATTATGTTCAAGGAGATTTTGGGCATGTTTTTCTTGGTGATGATGAGCCTTGCAGCATAGTTGGAAAAGGTTCTGTTTAGGTTAAGATGCAGAATGGGAATACTTGGCTATTGAAGGATGTCAGACATGTGCCTACATTAAGACAAAATTTGATATCGACAGGGTAGTTGGGAAGTGATGGTTGTATATGATATTTACAGTGGACTCTTGGAAGGTTACCAAGGGTTCTCTTGTGGTGGCAAGAGGTAATGAAGGTTGGAACCTTGTATTTAACCACTTATAGCACTAATGTTTGTAATCTTGTGGCTTCAAAAGTAGATACAACATTGTGGCACTATAGGCTCAGTCATATGAGCCATAAGGGCATGGAGATCATAAAGAAGGATTTTCCTGGATATAAAGAAATAGGTTTTGGAGTTCTGTGAGGACTACATATATGGGAAACAAAAGTGAGTAAGGTTTCTCAAGGTTGGACCTACAAAGAAAGAGAGTAAGTTAGAGCTGGTGCATTCTGATGTGTGGGGGCCGGCTTAGGTATCATCTCTTGGGGGTTCAATTTATTATGTTACTTTTATTGATGATGCAACAAGGAAAGTTTGGGTTTATTGTATTAGAAACAAATCTGATGTATTTGACACTTTTGTTAAATGGAAAGCCTTGGTAGAGAATGAAACAGGTCTTAAGCTAAAATGTCTCAGGTCAAATAATGGAGGGGAGTATTACAACTAATGAATTTGATGATTACTGTTCTAAGAATGGAATCCATAGGCAAAAGATGGTTCCAAGAACTCCACAGTAGAATGGGGTGTCAGAAAGGATGAATAAAACAATAATGGAACATGCTAGGAGCATGAGGTTACATGCAGGACTGCCTCTTTCTTTTTGGGCAGAAGCGGTGAGCACAACTTGTGTACTTGATAAACAAGAGGACCCTCAAGTGCCTTGGATGGAGGCATACCTGAGGAGGCTTGGTATGGTAAGAAATTTGATTATTCATTTCTTAGAGTCTTTGGATGTGAGGTGTTTTTTCATATAGAAAAGGATGATAGGACCAAGACTAGAGGCTAAATCAGAAAAATGTACTTTCATTGGTTATGGTGGTGATGACTTTGGATATAAATGTTGGAGTATTAAGGACAAGAAAATCATTCGATCTAGGGATGTGGTCTTTAATGAGAAATTCATGTATAAGCAGCAGTTATAGGAAAATAGGGAAGAATCCAAGAAAGAATATGCAGTAGTAGAGGATCTTCCAGATGGAAAAGTGACACATGAATCAGTTCAGGAACCTCCTCAATAGGAACCCCAAAATCCTATATTGAGGAGGTCTTCTAGGGTAAGAAGAGAACCTGAACATTTTTCTCCTTATCTTTATTATTTATTACTCACTGATAGTGGAGAGCTAGAGAGATTTGATGAAGCAATGCAAGTAGATGCCAGGAAGAAGTGGGAGCAAGCCATGGATGAGGAGCATCAGGCTCTCATGGAGAACCACACATGGGATTTGGTGAAGCTACCCGAAGGCAAAAGAGCATTCACAGAACAAGTGGGTGTTTAGAGTCAAAGAGGAAGGAGGAAAGAAAAGATACAAGGCCCGGTTGGTGGTCAAGGGGTTTACACAGAAAAAAGGTATAGATTTTGATGAGATTTTTTCTCTTGTAGTAAAAATGACTTCTATTAGAACTATTCTTGGAATAGTTACAACAGAAGACTTGCACTTAAAGCAGCTTGATGTAAAAACTACATTTCTCCATGGTGATTTGGAGGAGGAACTATATATGCAACAACCTAGAGGGCTATGAGGTCAAAGGTAAAGAGGAGATGGTGTGTAAACTGAAGAAGAGCTTGTATGGCTTGAAACAAGCTCCACGTCAATGGTATAAGAAATTTGATAGCTTCATGATGGAGCAAGGTTATATTATATGTCATTCTGACCATTGCGTGTATACAAAGAAATTTGAGGATGGACAGTTATATTATCTTGTGTCTGTATGTGGATGACATGTTGGTTGTAGGTAAAAACATGCAAGAAATAAAAGTACTCAAGAAAAAGCTAAGTGAATCCTTTGCTATGAAGGATTTGGGGGCAGCCAAAAAATCCTTGGTATGAGGATATCTCGGGATAGGAAGGAATGAAAGATGAATTTATCTCAGGAAGAGTACATTAAGAAGGTCTTGGAGAGGTTTAAAATATAGGATGCTGAACCGGTTGGGAATCCTTTGGTAGGCCATTTCAAGTTATCAAAGGAGTAATGTCCCAAGACAGAGTAGGAGAGAAACCAAATGTCCAAGGTACCTTACTCATCAGTCAATTGGTAGTTTTATGTATGTCATGGTGTGCACTAGGCATGATATTGCCCATGCAGTGGGAGCGGTGAGTAGATTTATGAGTGATCTAGGTAGAGATCACTAGCAGGTAGTAAAGTGGAACCTTTGGTATTTGATATGGCACCATAAGAAAAGTTTTGTGCTACAGTGGATTAGACACCACTTTGTGTGGTTATGTAGATACAGATATGGCTGGAGATGTAGATATTAGGAGGAGCATGACATGTTATGTTTACATTGTAGGTGGGATAACAGTGAGCTAGATTTCACGACTACAGAAGCTGGTGGCTTTGTTCAACACATAGAGGTTGAAGTATATTGCTGCCATAGAGACAAGAAAAGAAATGATTTGGTTACGAATAATTTCTTGAGGAGTTGGGGCATAAGCAGGAGGAAGGAAATTTGCATAGTGATAGTCAGAGTGCTATACACCTAGCTAAGAACTATTGCTTTCCACTCTAGGATGAAGCATATATAGTTAAGGTACCATTTCATCAGGATAGCTTTGGAGGAAGAGAAGTTGAAGCTAGAGAAGATCCATACCAGTCAGAATCCTATTAGACATGATGACCAAGGTGGTCACAAGGGAAGAAGCTGAAGCTGTGTTCAAGATTTGGTTAGTCTTCTCAGAATCTAGTAAAGGGTTGAGAAGCTTGCTCAGAGGAAAACTAGTCTCCAAGTGGGAGATTGTTAGGTTCTGGAGCTTGTTTTCATGTGAGAAAGTGTTGAAGACTTGTACACTAAGAGTAATGTACACTTTCCACAATTGTCTCACTGGGGTTTGGGGTCGGGCCGGGCCGTGAGCGAGCTTTCGGGGGCATAGCCCCTGAATTGTTTTTGGCCTTAAAACATGCCCAGATATATCAAGAAATCATGACTTTTCTCGTATGGGCATGGATTTTTGACCCATAGGTTTATGGGACGATTTAGGTCCATGGTTTTAATACCCATAGTTTTGTAAAACTGCTTAAGCAGTTTGTCTACTTATATGGTTTTATGCATATGGTAGGTATAATGTAACATTATAGATGTGTTTGAATTTGGGTGTGAATTCTGTAGAGTTTGTTGAGCATAGCTCCAAATAGATCTGGGTATTGTATTTCGAGAGCAGTGGCTTGTAATAAAATATGAGCAAGTGATTCTTGGTGGATGTAGCCCAAATTGGGAGAACCACGTTAAATACCATCTCTTTGTGTTGTGTTATTTTACTATGCACTTTTATTTGAGATCTGTAATATCTTTCTACATATTATTTTCTACTGTTACAATTCTGTGAGGGATTATTCCGCATATTTTATCCCTTATTTCCTAACAATTTTTTTTAAGGGGTCATGAACTGGAGAATGAGCTCATTAATTTGAGTCAAAACAACTTTGAAACTATACACAACTTCTTCATAAAATTCAAATCACTTAGATTACATTTGAAACAATGTGGGATAAAAAAAAGGATGAGAAGTTGATTCTTTACATTCTTTCTAGATTGGGTCATAACTATTTATTTTTTGTTTCTACTTTCCATGCCACTAGGAGTACCTTGAGAGGTACATGGAAAATGACTTTTCAAGATGATTTTTCTTCCTCCTTAACTAGGGAACAATATAAGATCACAAAGATGGGAAAAATGAAGTATTATAAGTCGTAAGACCTATTTATTGGATAGGAAAAATAGAAGGATTCAAACTGCAAGGGTAAGAAACATTAAAAATAGGATAATGAGAAAATTAAGGATTCAAAACCTGTTACTGAGCCCTTTTATTCTAAATCCAAACCTCAGAAATAAAGGGTCAATTTTTCATATTGTATCAAAAATTGAAATGATGAACATAATTGTATGTAAAAATAGATTGATCACTTGACACACATTTTAGATAACAATGTCAAGGTTCTATGTTTTGACAAATAAATTTTAATAGTTAGGGAGTTTACAAAGGAACAATAAAACAATAAGGGTAAAGATAAGGGAAAGGAACTTGTATTATTCGCATATAATCCTAAAACATGGGTAATTGAATTACGTATTTCACACCACATGGATTCATCACATGTTTCCTTCAATTCCTTATAACCATGTTCTACACTGACTATTTTAATGGGTGATTACACTTATTCTGAGTTATCTAGGAGAGGGTATATTAACATATGTGATGAAACATTTTAGGATTTTATTTTTGTACATTCATTTTCAAATAATCTCCTCTCAATTTATATTAGATCATACACCCTAGTTTAGGAAACTAGGTTGAATTCACTCTATATTCTATGGTTATTAGGGTTGCATAGAGATTATATAGTGGTAGTGGAGAGATATGCTCACCATTATTGTGTTTATATCTTCTCAAAATTTTCTCCTAATTATGAGTTCTATATAGATAAAAATGGAGGATCTTGACACTTCACTTATAGTCACATTTACTCATTAGGTATTGTTGATAGTTTTGAGGATTTGAATTCACTTGAGAAAACTCATGTTGATTATTGTTCAAATTTAGATGATGAGGATTCATATTTAATTCTAGATGATGATATAATTGACGATGAATAACCTATTTCCTGTCCAAATCACATTTTAGAGGTTGATTACACTCATCGTGACCTTTCTTGTTTCTCTTTTGATCATGCATAGGAGTTTGAGGAATCTCTCTAGATTCTTAGTCTTTAGGTCCACTTCCTCCTATATCAAATAATTCTAGACAATTTATTTACTTCATTATGAATCCTATTATGATTTGGAATCAATATATACTAAAATATGTAGATGATTTAGTTGGTGATCCATCATATGCTAGGTAGGAAAAATAATTGTGCTACATGATGTTATACCTATTCATTTAGCCTCTACCTCCAATCCTCAATATTTTAGTGTAACATCTGACATTATTGATTGATTCATCTTCTAATAGTAGGATTATACATCTATAGTATCTATTTGGAGTTCATGAGGCCTTATATTCTAGGGGGATTCTTAATCCTCTCCTCTTATTTACTTCTCTCTCTATTTCCGGGGAGATTCTCTATCTTCTTTTAAGGGGCTTAACTACCAAGGTATATTTCTATGCAATTCTCTTCTCTATCTTTTGGGAGGATTTTTTCCTTAGGGTTTCTCCTTATCTATAATTTATGATGGATTTTTTATGTACTTGGGTATCTAATAACACCTTTTTTTGAAGACCCATTTTTTCCACCCACCTAACCTACACTTAATGGGTGGTTTTAGTGTAGTTTTTTAAATTCAATTACATGGTTTTTTTCTACACATGTATTTTATATTTATTAGGTTTTTATAGGATTGATTGAATTCACACTTATACACATTTTTAGTTAGTGGTTAATCTTCTCGAATTTCTATTTATATACCTTTTGTAAAGCTATTTTATTATGCATTGAATATAAAAGCTATCTTTTGGCTCATGTTTGGTTCATCTCTCTCATAACATTAATCTCTTTATTAATTCATACATTATCAATGCTAAATCTTGGCCCATAATATCAAAAAACATAGAGACATACACGAGATTGAATTGTAGAAAACATAACAATAAAAGATAATGTAGATAATAAGAATACAAGTGTACAAGTAAAAACAATAAATGTCACATATAAAGTCATAGAAAAGGATAAGAATGTATATAAGGGGAATGATACCGATACACACATAATAAAGAGATAGATGATTTCATAAGAAGAGGAAACTAGGGATAAAAACAAGGGACACCTAATTGTCAGGTACACATAAAGAAGGCCAAAGGACACATACATAATATAAAAAAGTACGTAAGAAAATATGTG
The DNA here is from genome assembly GCA_019776745.2 of Taxus chinensis. Lineage (NCBI taxonomy): Eukaryota > Viridiplantae > Streptophyta > Pinopsida > Cupressales > Taxaceae > Taxus > Taxus chinensis. The sequence goes on along the minus strand of CM034147.1, from coordinate 653,522,305 downwards.
ATGATGAAATCAAACAATATCTATATGTACATGGAAAGAGATACAATAGTCATTCATTATCCATATGTATTAGTACCAAAATATTAATAGATAGAATACATCATAATATATTATATAAGTTTAACGAGAATGTGAAATAACATTGTGTAATGAAAAATCTCACTTGATAGTGAAGAAGATGCCCCCAAATTGCATGACCACTAGGTAAGAGGTAATATCTAACATCTACAAGTATTGTAGAGTCTTGTGTGTCTTACATCATGATTATAGACCTCATGAAATGCATTTGTGTAAATATTATACAATATGATCATCTTTTAATCATATGGAAAATAACATATGTAATGTAAAGAACTAGTAGATTAAGCCATGTTTAGGTCCCGGTTTTATATTTTAAAAATATTTGAATGTGTTGTCGAAAATTACACCCCATATAATTTTGAACATCCCATCTTAAAAATTAACCATTTTTCGTGCTTTATAAATTTGTGGAAGACTAATTCAGTTTACCATGGAATGCAAGAAATTAGTGTTCCATGGTTATTCTAACCCAAAAAACAAAGAAAATAGAAGTAGAGGGACTTAGGTTGACATTGATAGAGTTAGTATTGAGCGGTATCTTTTAACATTTTTAAAAAATTAGATGAGTAATCCCTCAGAAGCTAAAGTTGAATGAGGTACCACGTAGCTGTTTATATATGGAGAAATACAAATGTCAACTAAGTTCAAAATCCACAAAGCACTATTTTGCATTCCATGGGTTTTATCAAACCCATGGAGTCAAGAGAAATGCCATGGATCGAGAATTAGATCCTCATGGGTGACATGGAGGATTTATGCTCATCAAAGTAGTAGGGAAAGTATGAGGGTTTTTTGGATAGGAAAATGTGAAGGGTTGCGGTAAAATCCATGAAACATAGTAGTACACCCTCACAAGGCCTCAAAACCACTTTAAATTTGTGTGAAAGTGTTTCTACAAATTTAAAAAAAAATTAAAGAAAGAAAGATACCACCTAAAAATAGCTTCCTAACCTAGTTAAAAATGGGAAATGTGCACCATCATGATGAAAGAAGTGAGCAAGTCCTACCCTTTAAACATTAATAACTTGAATCTAATCAAAACACAATGTAAATGCATGAAATCTATTCCCCTTAATTTCCTACTTTAACATTAAATTGACCTAAGTAGTCCAATGGAAATCAAATTATAATTGCTTTCTTTGATCCTTCAATGGATGCTTGGGTGTGAGGCTTAGCTCTTCAATAATGGAGGATGGGGGGCTCAAGAATGACAAAAGGCTAGTAGTATGAAACTATGTGCTTACTTTTTTCTCTTGAGAGATTTAGGTGTAGGTATAAAGGTAGGAGGAGGGCTCTTTATATAGCCCAAAGGATAAAGGATTCAACACATCCTCATGAATGTGGGATAAATGGAGATGTAGAGTTAGTTATGGATAAGGGAGGTTTAGATGGGGTTGAGTTACCTTTAGGGGGGTTTAGTTTTTCCTCAAGTGACTCATGTGGATAAAGGGGGAGCATTAATTAATCAAGATGATTAATAAATACATGTGCAAGCTTTAATAAGCTTTTAGATGGATTTTAGTGTGATTTAGACCATTAGGAGGGAATTAGATCCATTAAATAGAGATTTATTGATTTAATGAGAAGGGAGGCTAATTAATTAATAATAATTAATTAGACTAGATAGAAGGTGTCAATTAATGAAAGGTTGTTAATTAGGGTATGTGTTGGATAGGTGACTTAATTAATTAGCTTAATGTAATAAATTAACAACAATGGAAGAGAAGATGAGCACTATTGACAATATGTCGTCATTTTTGTGGGAAGAAGATAATTAGCGCAATTTAAGTAGTTAAATTGCTTAGGAGTAATTATAGGTGTCTACATTTTCCCCTTTTTGGGGTGGCGTAAGTGACGCCACTTTAAAGATAGTAGACGAAATAAAATTTTGAAGGGATAGAAGAAAAATTAGTAGGAGGGAGAGATGCCCCTCTAGTGTCGATGGGGTGATGGAAGAAGTCAATCGACAATCGAAAAAGATGAGAAATAGGCATAAGAATGGGGAAGAGGAAAGATGCCCCGATGAGAGAGAAAATTAGGGTGAAAGAGAAGTGAAGTAGAAGAAATATGGATGAGGGAGAAAGAAAAGAAGCCTCTAGCTGCTATTTATTTGGAACAAATTTGATGTCATCATATTGCCATATGAACTACATCATCGGTCCTTATGAAAAATATAAGCATACGACAAAGGTAGAATGACATGAAAAGCCATACTACAAAAATTTTCCATTTTTTAAAAGTACCAACTCCACACAACATACAATAATGTAATGCAATATGAGAGGAAGGAAATAAGCTCATGTCAAACAGGGAAAACAAGTATGAATGCACATATCTAACCCAACAATGGTCAAGACAGTTGTACAAATGTTTTGTTATTAGTGCTGAAGAGATCCACAAGTTTTTGATTGATGACAAGGGTTAAAAATGATGCCCTGAGAAAGGATACATGCAAGGGAAATGACAATAGACATGGGGTCCATGAAAAGCATTTGTGCGCAACGAAAAACACCAGTTAACAAAAAGTGCCCCAGAGTATAGACGAAGCAAGAAACTAAATTTGTGAATAGTTGTGAATCCAGTGATATGTGAGTCGTATTAATCGGGGAAGATGTGAGAAAAACCAACAGGATATGAAGAAAATACCATGTGTAAGACACAAGTTACAGCCGTAATAAGCAAGTTACCATTTTTTGTAGATTTTTACTTTTTATGATTTTGTGGAAAAATTTTGCCCTATTTTTGGATTTTTTGATATATATATATATATATATATATATATATATATTGTTTTTTGCTTTTCAAACTGTGGTGAATAGTAGAAGAAAGTGAAGGGCCTAGGGGTGACAAAAAGTGCCCTAGGGGGAAGAAAGGAGAAAAAAGGACAAATAATGTCCTTGTTAAGTGGAAAAAAGTAAGAAAAAAAATTATTTTAAAAATAATTATTTACGAGAGTGGGAAGAAGATTAAAAATCAGTAGGGAGCAATAAAATTTCCCTTGGGAGAAGAAAGGGGTATTAGACAACAAAAATTCCCTAATACGGTGAAAAATAAGAGAAAAAATAATTATTTAATAAAAATAATTATTCCACAGCGAATAGAGGAGAAAATGGTGATCGAAACAGGTCTCCTGACCTTCCAAATGGTAAAAAAAAGGTTAATATACCCCCAGGGGGGGCAAAAAAAAAAAACATCGCGAGCAATTCATTTTAACTGATCAGTTTTAAAAAATTTACTGTGAGGATTTGAAAGTTAGGAGAACTATGGTGATCACACGAGACTGTTTGAGGCATGCGGATGCATTCCGAGGGTACCAGTGGCATGCGGACGATGGCCCCTTTATGAGTATCATAACCCTGCTTGTAAATTTGTGTCATTATTGCCTTAAATTAGGTCTTTAGGAGTAGAAAAATGCACAGGCGTGCCTGCACGTAGGCACCATTTTGGGGGTGCAGGCATTCTTTTGAGGGCGCAGGTGCCAAGTCGATGCGCGCATACACACAGACATAAATCACACACACACATATATGCACATGCGCACACACTAGCATATGTGCGTACACACGCACACGTAAAACGCGTGGCATAGGCATGGAGAAGCTAGCGCACACACACAAAAGCACACGTGTCCATATGAAGGCACCAATTTGGTGGCGCACATGCTCGAAAGAGGGCACACACACCAGAAAACACATGCACACAAGCACAAATGCCAGAAACATGGCGCACACACCCAAAAGGGCACGCAGGTGCCCTAGACAGGTAGAAAAAGATAGGAAAGTGTCAAAAACATAACACTTAGAAGAATTTTTTAGGATTTTTGGGTTTAAAACTAAAAGATGAGATAGATTTATAGAGGAAATGCTAGAAACTAATGAGTGACGTGTTATTTTTATAGAGATGAGTACCAATTTTACAGATGCAGGAGCATCACTCCCAGATTGCCGAGTTAGAGGGTATGTATGCACCAGTGCGACCTCTGAGCTATGGTGATATTACTAGAGGCAGTGGGGCTGGGCCCTGTGGCTCAGATGCCATCTATTGTACTATATCACGGCCTCCTGACTGCGTTAGCTAAGTGATGGCGTAGCAAGAGTTAGTGTTTCAGACTGCCCACAGGAGAGATGACAGTGACCATTGAGGATGTTTGGCAGATTCTATGTGTTCCCATGATGGGTACATTGATCGAGTACAGTTTGGATGTAGGACTGATCAGAGCAGCATGTAGTGCTCTATTTTGGTATCGACGACATCCTGCACGACGAGATGACTGTAGCCTTACATGAGTGCATCTCCGACCCGAAATTACATCAGGGACCTCTCTATATCATGGCACTTTCAATGGGTTCCTACTCACTGATAAGACATAGAATTTGTTCCCGAGAGGACTACTGCCATTGGTGCATGGCATTTACAGTGGTGAGAGATATTGCTGGGGTAGTGTATACTATCCCATTTATACTGGGATCTACACCTGATTACATACCACGGTCAGAAGACCATGGGGCTAGCCTCATTATTATCGATATGGTCATGGGATTATATTGCTATCGGTGCCCAATAGGCTGTTTCTGAGTTTGATATCCTGAGGAGCCATCATACATGGCTTTAACAGCAGTCGGAGGAGATGTACATGGCCATCTCTGGCAACCTATTTAGATATAGGCAATATTTCGACGAGCTAGCAGTGATAGATGTCATTTAGCATCATATAGGAACTTCCAATAGCTAGAGGATGCCACAGAGCTCAGCGTGTGCTTGGTGGAGCACTTTCTTATTGGAGCTGTATCATGTTGATAGGTGCTAGCAGTAGCTCAGCAGCATACAAGGGGTCCCCCAGCTAGATATCTAGCATGCTCGTAAGGACTCCGAGAGGCAGAATATGGGGCTCATATATCAGTGGACCAAGCTAGGGCTTGTTTCACATAGGTGGTCCCCCAGGCATGGGACCCATTATGACAGGTGAGAGACCCATGGACTACAACTGATTATGTAGCCTAGCATGTGATAGTATTACCCCAGTGTCTCAGTATTCTAGAGGCAACTTGGGTAGCAAGTATTCACCCACTTGTAGAGGTATGACATGGGGTAGAGCACCAAGATAGAGTAGTGACACTGGGGCCAGACCCAGAGGATTCATTTAATGGTATCCTCATGATGGATAGGGTGCCCCATAGGCACAGGGACTGAGGCCGTAGGGCCTAGAACAAGTAGCTATGCAGCCACCTAGAGGAACGGTTTTTGAGAAGGGGTAGTCTTCTAAAGCACCTCAGGGACCAGTCCCTGAGGCACGCACAACCTCCTAGCTAGTGGCGTAAACAGCCACAGTACATGTATAGGTACATAAGCTCATAACTGAGAGAGACGTGGCTAGAGCGGAGAGAGACGAGGCTCAAGGTTGGTGCGTGACAGCTATAGTAGATTGCAATGAGGCTCGAGCCCACATTGTGACTTTACTATAAGGGTGAGATCAGGCTCGGGCCCAAGCTGGCCTAGGAGGTGACAGAGGTGCATGGCAGAGACAGATTCGAGAGATAACAGAATAGAGGGCACAAATATTGAGCCTCCTACATCAGTCCCAGTCATAGGTGCTCATGGTCATTACACAGAGAGACCATGTGTATGCTCGTTCATAGGATTTATTAGCACAGAGGGACCAGGCCCACATCGAGCTGCAGGTGATGACCATAGAGTGAGATTGAGAGGATGCTGCCGCTAGACAGGACAAGGCAGACCTGGGCCAAGTTACAGGTGAGAGAGATACTACCCTTTAGGTAGCGCTCTCCTCAGGCGATGCGGACCTGATACGTGACAGCACCAGGCTTGGTGGCGAGGCCCTCTTCTACAAGACTACATATTATAGAGTGGTGCCACTAGAGTAGTGAGTGATATTTCCACATCTATCAGGGTTGAGTGCATCAGGATTTCGATAGTGGAGGTTTGGTCATTGCATTAGACCCATTAAACACCTCTACCAGAATAGCCAGCGAGACCAGTGCCATCCCAGCCTCAAGAGTTTCAGCGTCTAGAAGACAGATCTGGGAGCCTCGGTGAGGGCAAGAGCTGTGTTTGAGAGCCCCACATTTTCATTATATAGATTCTTTGATATGTATGCCTCTTAAGAAGGCCTCATCATGAGGCATAATAAAAATACATGTATCACATAACTATAATCAAACAGCCTTCTTAAGAGGCATGAACAATATCAAAGAATCTATATAATGAGAATGTGGCTTTCTCAAACACAGCTCTTGCCCTCACCGAGGCGCCCAGATATGTCTTCTAGACGCGTGAACGAAACGCTTGAGGGCTGGGATGGGCAATGGTCTCGCTGGCCTATTTCTGGTAGAGGTTGTTTAAATGGGTTCTAATGACAATGACCCCCATAACGCCATCTACGTATCGAAATCCTGATTCACTCATACCCTGATAGATGTGGAAATATACTCACTACTCTAGGTGGCCCACTCTATAATATGTAGTCGTTGAGAAGAGGGCATCGCCACCAAGCATGGTGCTGTCACGTATCAGGTACCGCATCGCCTGAGGAGAGCGCTACCTAAAGGGTAGTATCTCTCTCACCTGTAACTTGGCCCAGGTTGGCCTTGTCCTGTATAGCTCGGCGGCAGGCATCCTCTCAATCTCACTCTATGGTCCATCACCTGCAGCTCGATGTGGGCTGGTCCCTCTGTGCTAATATAAATCCTATGAACGAGCATACACATGGTATATTGTGTAATGACCATGACACATATTGACTGGGATGATGTTAGGTAGCCTCAATATTTGCTGCACCCTATTATGTTATAATGCTCCGAATCTGTCTCTGCCATGCCATCCCCTCGGTGCACCATCCTAGGCCCGACTTGGGCCCGAGCCTGATCTTCACCTTTATAGAAAGTCCACAATGGGGCTCGAGCCTCATTGCAATCTACTATAAGCGGTCAAGCACCAAACATTGAGCCTCGTTCGCGCCCGCTACTAGCCACTCGTCTCTTAGTTATGAGCTTATGTACCTTTTATACATGTCTACTGTGGGCTTTGTTTTACGCCCAACTAGCTAAGGAGGTTTGTGCGTGCCTGGCAGCGGATGGTCCCTGAGGTGCTTTAGAAGACCTACCCACTTCTCAAAAACCGTTCCTCTAGTTGGGTGCATAGATACTTGTTTCGGGCCCTACGGCCTCAGTCTCTGTGCCTCTGGGCCACCCCTATCATCATCAGAGGGATACCATTAAATGAATCCTCGGGCACTGGGCCCCGTGTAACGACTCTATCTTTGTGCTCTACCCCATGTCTATCCTCTACAAGTGGGTGAAATACTTGCGATACCCAAGTTGCTCTAGAATACTGAGACACTTGGGGTTCATACTCTCACATGCTAGCGGCTGGCTTAATCAGATTGTAGTCCATGGGTACTGCTCACCTGTCATAATGGCGTTCCCATGCCTGGGGGCACACCTAGTGAACCAAGCCCTAGGCTTGGTCCACTGTGATATATGAGGCCCCATATTCTCACCTATCGGAGTCCTTACGAGCATGCTAGCTATCTAGCTGGCGGGAACCCTTGGTATCGAGCTGAGCTAATGCTTAGAACCTATTAACATATACCACAGCTTTTCCAATAAGAAAGGGCCTCCCACACCAAGCACAACAGCTGAGATCTGTTGAATCCTCTAGCTATTGGAAGTGTCCTATATGATGCTAATGACATCACTATCACTGCTAGCATCGTTCGAAAATTGCCAATCTAGTTTAATAGGTTGCCAAGACGGCCGGTACATTACTCCTCCCTCCGATGCTGTTAAAGCCATTTATGATGGCTCCTCCAGTGATATCAAACTCATGAAGAAACAGCTATTGGGCACCCGATAGCCAATATTAATCCCCATGACCATATTATCGATAGATAATGAGGCTAGCCCATGGTCTTGTTCGACGTGCGGTATGTAATCAGGTGTGAGGTGTAGATCCCAGTATATAATGGGATGAGTATACACGACTACCCCAGCTATCTCTCACCACTGTAATGGCCAGCACCAATGCAGAGTAGTCCTCCCGGGAACAAATTCTGATGTCTTATCAGTGAGTAGGAACCCATTTGATAAGTGCCATGATATAGAGAGGTCCCTGATTGTAATTTCTGGTCGGAGATTTGGACTCATGTAAGGCTACCAGTCTCTCGTCGTGCAGAGATGTCGCGTCGATACACCAAGAGAGCATCTACTGCTGCTTCGATCAGTTCCTACACATCCAAAACTGTACTCGATCAATGTCCATCATGGGAACACATAGGAATCTGCCAAAACTCCTCAATGGTCACTGCATCTCTCCTGTGGGCAGTACTGAAACACTAACTCGTTTGGCTACGCCATCACTTAGCTAACGCAGTACAGAGCTGCCGTGATATCGTTTTGTTTAGTACATAGATGGCATCTGAGCCACAGGGCCCCGCCCCACTGCCTCTGCCTCTAGTAATATCACCATAGCTCAGAGGTCGCACTGGTGCATACTACCATCTAAAAACCTCTCGGCAATCTGGGAGTGATGCGCAGTGATGCCTGCATCTGTAAAATTGGTACTCACTCCTCTATGAAAAATAACCGTCACGTCACTCATAGTTCTTTACTTCTAGCATTTCCTCTATAATCTATCTCATCATTTTAGTTTAACCCAAAAAATCCAAAAAATTCTTCTAAAGTGTTATGGTTTTTGGACACTGGTCTAGCTTTTTCTAACGTCTAGGGCACCTGCGTTGCCCGTGTGGGTGTGTGCGCCATGTTCTTCTCTTTCTTCTGGCAGTTGTGCTTGTGGTTGCATGGTTTTCTGGTGTGTGTGCCCTCTTTCGCTAGCATGTGCGCCACCAAATTGGTGCCTTCATATGGACCGTGTGCTATGGTGTGTGTGGCGCTAGCTTCTTCCATGCCGTATGCCACGCGTTTTACGTGTGCGTGTGGACGCACATATGCTAGTGTGTGCGCATGTGCTATATGTGGTGTTGTGGATTTATGTCTGTGTGTATGTTGCAGCATCGCCCTTGGCACCTGCGCCCTCAAAAGAATGGCCTGCCCCCCAAATGGGTGCCTACGTGCAGGCAACGCCTGTGCATTTTTCTACTCCTAAAGACCTAATTTAAGGCAATAATGACACAAATTTACAAGCAGTGGTTTCCCGATACTCATTAGGGGAAAGGGGCCATCGTCCGCATGCCACTGGTACCACTCGGAATGCTCCGCATGCTCAAACAGTCTCGGTGATCCACCATAGTTCGCCTAACTTCAATCCTCACAGTAATTTTTTTTTAAAAACTGATCAGTGTTTTAAAATGAATTTGTCTCGCGATGTTTTTGCCCCCCCTGGGGGTATATTAACCTTTTTTTTTTTTACCATTGGAGGGAAGGATCAGGAGCACCTGTGGGCGGATCACGCATTTTCTTCGATCACCATTTTCGCCTCTATTTTTCGCTGTGTAATAATTATTTTTATAATATTAGTTTTTCTCTTAGTTTTTCACATTTCACCGTATTAGGGGAATTTTTGTTGTCTATACTACCTTTCTTCTCCCAAGGGAATTTTCTGGGCTCCCTACTGATGTTAATCTTCTCTCCACTCTCGCCATAAATTATTTTTTATTTTTAAATAATTTTTTTTCTTACTTTTTCCACTTCAACAGGACATTATTTGCCTTTTTTTTTTCTCCTTTCCTTCTTCCCCCTAGGGCACTTTTTGTCACCCCTAGGCCCTTCACTTTATTCTTCTACTATTCTAACACCACAGTTTGAAAAGCAAAAAACAATATATATATAATATATATATATATATATATCAAAAAATCCAAAAATAGGGCAAAATTTTCACCAAAGCATAAAAAGTAAAAATCTACAAAAATGGTAACTTGCTTATTACGATGCTGTAACTTGTGTCTTACAAATGGTATTTTCATCTCATATCCTGTTGGTGTTTTTCTCACATCCCCCCGATAATACGACTCGTAACATAGCACTGGATTCACAACTATTCACAAAATTTAGTTTCTTGCTATTCGTCTATACTCTGGGGCACTTTTGTTAACTGGTGTTGTTTTCGTTGCGCACAAATGCTTTTCATGGACCCAATGTCTATTGTCATTTCCCCTTGCATGATCCTGTTATCAGGGCATCATTTTAACCCTTGTCATCAATCAAAACTTGTGGATCTCTTCAGCACTAATAACAAAACATTTGTCCAACTGTCTTGACCATTGTTGGGTTAGATAGTGCATTCGTACTCTTGTTTTCCTTTTCCCTTTACATGAGCTTGTTTCCTCTCATTGCATTACATTATTGGTATGTTGTGGTGGAGTTGGTACTTTTTAAAACATGGAAAATTTTTTGTAGTATGGCTTTTCATGTCATTCTAACCTTTGCGTATGCTTATATTTTTTTCATAAGGACCGATGATGTAGGTTCTATGGGCATCTGTATGATACATCAAACTTTGTTTCCAATAAATAGCAGCTAGAGGCTAAGTCTTTTCCTCCCCTCATCCATAGTGCTTCTAAATCTACTTCACTTCTCTTTCACCCCTAATTTCTCTCTCGCGGGGCATCTGGCCTCTTCCCCATTCTGTATGCCTATTTCCTCAGAGGTTTTCGAATTGTCGATGACTTCTTCCATCACCCCATCGCACTAGAGGGGGCATCTCTCCTCCCTCACTCCTACTAATTTTTCTTCTATCCCTTCAAAAATTTTATTTCGTCTACTATCTTGAAAGTGGGCGGTCACTTACGCCCACCACCAAAGGGGGAAATGTAAACACTTAGAATTACGGACGCACTCCTAAGCAATTTAACTACTTAAAATTGCGCTAATTATCGTCTTCCTTTCCCACAATTGACGACATAATTGTCAATAGTGCCTCATCTTTCTCTTCCATTGGTTGGTAATTATTACATATAGCTAATTAATTAAGTCAACTATCCAACCCATACCCTAATTAACACCCTTTCATTAATTGACATCTCCCTTCTATCTAGTCTAATGAATTATTAGTATTTATTAATTAGCCTTCCCGGACTCATTAAATCAATAAATCTCATTCAATGGATTAATTCCCTCCTAATGGTCTAAATCACACTAAAAATCCAATCTAAAGCTTATTTAAAGCTTGCACATGGTATTATTAATCATCTTGATTAATTAAATGCTCCCCCGTTATCCCCAGGATCCACACTCGCACGGAAAACAAACTAACCCCCCTAAAGGTAACTCAACCCCATCTAAACCTCCCTTATCCATAACTAACTCTACATCTCCATTTATCCCACATTCATGAGGATGTGTTGAATCCTTTATCCTTTGGGCTATATAAAGAGCCCTCCTCCTACCTTTATACCTACACCTAAATCTCTCAAGAGAAAAAAGTAAGCACATAGTTTCATACTAATAGCCTTTTGTCATTCTTGAGCCCCCCATCCTCCATTATTGAAGAGCTAAGCCTCACACCCAAGCATCCATTGAAGGATCAAAGAAAGCAATTATAATTTGATTTCCATTGGACTACTTAGGTCAATTTAATGTTAAAGTAGGAAATTAAGGGGAATAGATTTCATGCATTTACATTGTGTTTTGATTAGATTCAAAGTTATTAATGTTTAAAGGGTAGGACTTGCTCACTTCTTCATCATGATGGTGCACATTTCCCATTTTTAACTAGGTTAGGAAGCTATTTTTAGGTGGTATCTTTCTTTCTTTAATTTTTTTTAAATTTGTAGAAACACTTTCACACAAATTTAAAGTGGTTTTGAGGCCTTGTGAGGGTGCTACTATGTTTCATGGATTTTACCGCAACCCTTCACATTTTCCTATCCAAAAAACCCTCATACTTTCCCTACTACTTTGATGAGCATAAATCCTCCATGTCACCCATGAGGATCTAATTTCTCGATCCATGGCCATTTCTCTTGACTCCATGGGTTTGATAAAACCCATGGAATGCAAAATAGTGCTTTGTGGATTTTGAACTTAGTTGACATTTGTATTTCTCCATATATAAACAGCTACGTGGTACCTCATTCAACTTTAGCTTCTGAGGGATTACTCATCTAATTTTTTAAAAATGTTAAAAGATACCGCTCAATACTAACTCTATCAATGTCAACCTAAGTCCCTCTACTTCTATTTTCTTTGTTTTTTGGGTTAGAATAACCCATGGAACACTAATTTCTTGCATTCCATGGTAAACTGAATTAGTCTTCCACAAATTTATAAAGCACGAAAAATGGTTAATTTCTTAAGATGGGATGTTCAAAATTATATGGGGTGTAATTTTCGACAACACATTCAAATATTTTTAAAATATAAAACCGGGACCTAAACATGGCTTAATCTACTAGTTCTTTACATTACATATGTTATTTTCCATATGATTAAAAGATGATCATATTGTATAATATTTACACAAATGCATTTCATGAGGTCTATAATCATGATGTAAGACACACAAGACTCTACAATACTTGTAGATGTTAGATATTACCTCTTACCTAGTGGTCATGCAAATTTGGGGGCATCTTCTTCACTATCAAGTGAGATTTTTTCATTACACAATGTTATTTCACATTCTCGTTAAACTTATATAATATATTATGATGTATTCTATCTATTAATATTTTTGGTACTAATACATATGGATAATGAATGACTATTGTATCTCTTTCCATGTACATATTAGATATTGTTTGATTTCATCATCACATATTTTCTTACGTACTTTTTTATATTATGTATGTGTCCTTTGGCCTTCTTTATGTGTACCTGACAATTAGGTGTCCCTTGTTTTTATCCCTAGTTTCCTCTTCTTATGAAATCATCTATCTCTTTATTATGTGTGTATCGGTATCATTCCCCTTATATACATTCTTATCCTTTTCTATGACTTTATATGTGACATTTATTGTTTTACTTGTACACTTGTATTCTTATTATCTACATTATCTTTTATTGTTATGTTTTCTACAATTCAATCTCGTGTATGTCTCTATGTTTTTTGATATTATGGGCCAAGATTTAGCATTGATAATGTATGAATTAATAAAGAGATTAATGTTATGAGAGAGATGAACCAAACATGAGCCAAAAGATAGCTTTTATATTCAATGCATAATAAAATAGCTTTACAAAAGGTATATAAATAGAAATTCGAGAAGATTAACCACTAACTAAAAATGTGTATAAGTGTGAATTCAATCAATCCTATAAAAACCTAATAAATATAAATACATGTGTAGAAAAAAACCATGTAATTGAATTTAAAAAACTACACTAAAACCACCCATTAAGTGTAGGTTAGGTGGGTGGAAAAAATGGGTCTTCAAAAAAAGGTGTTATTAGATACCCAAGTACATAAAAAATCCATCATAAATTATAGATAAGGAGAAAACCCTAAGGAAAAAATCCTCCCAAAAGATAGAGAAGAGAATTGCATAGAAAATATACCTTGGTAGTTAAGCCCCTTAAAAGAAGATAGAGAATCTCCCCGGAAATAGAGAGAGAAGTAAATAAGAGGAGAGGATTAAGAATCCCCCTAGAATATAAGGCCTCATGAACTCCAAATAGATACTATAGATGTATAATCCTACTATTAGAAGATGAATCAATCAATAATGTCAGATGTTACACTAAAATATTGAGGATTGGAGGTAGAGGCTAAATGAATAGGTATAACATCATGTAGCACAATTATTTTTCCTACCTAGCATATGATGGATCACCAACTAAATCATCTACATATTTTAGTATATATTGATTCCAAATCATAATAGGATTCATAATGAAGTAAATAAATTGTCTAGAATTATTTGATATAGGAGGAAGTGGACCTAAAGACTAAGAATCTAGAAGAGATTCCTCAAACTCCTATGCATGATCAAAAGAGAAACAAGAAAGGTCACGATGAGTGTAATCAACCTCTAAAATGTGATTTGGACAGGAAATAGGTTATTCATCGTCAATTATATCATCATCTAGAATTAAATATGAATCCTCATCATCTAAATTTGAACAATAATCAACATGAGTTTTCTCAAGTGAATTCAAATCCTCAAAACTATCAACAATACCTAATGAGTAAATGTGACTATAAGTGAAGTGTCAAGATCCTCCATTTTTATCTATATAGAACTCATAATTAGGAGAAAATTTTGAGAAGATATAAACACAATAATGGTGAGCATATCTCTCCACTACCACTATATAATCTCTATGCAACTCCCTAATAACCATAGAATATAGAGTGAATTCAACCTAGTTTCCTAAACTAGGGTGTATGATCTAATATAAATTGAGAGGAGATTATTTGAAAATGAATGTACAAAAATAAAATCCTAAAATGTTTCATCACATATGTTAATATACCCTCTCCTAGATAACTCAGAATAAGTGTAATCACCCATTAAAATAGTCAGTGTAGAACATGGTTATAAGGAATTGAAGGAAACATGTGATGAATCCATGTGGTGTGAAATACGTAATTCAATTACCCATGTTTTAGGATTATATGCGAATAATACAAGTTCCTTTCCCTTATCTTTACCCTTATTGTTTTATTGTTCCTTTGTAAACTCCCTAACTATTAAAATTTATTTGTCAAAACATAGAACCTTGACATTGTTATCTAAAATGTGTGTCAAGTGATCAATCTATTTTTACATACAATTATGTTCATCATTTCAATTTTTGATACAATATGAAAAATTGACCCTTTATTTCTGAGGTTTGGATTTAGAATAAAAGGGCTCAGTAACAGGTTTTGAATCCTTAATTTTCTCATTATCCTATTTTTAATGTTTCTTACCCTTGCAGTTTGAATCCTTCTATTTTTCCTATCCAATAAATAGGTCTTACGACTTATAATACTTCATTTTTCCCATCTTTGTGATCTTATATTGTTCCCTAGTTAAGGAGGAAGAAAAATCATCTTGAAAAGTCATTTTCCATGTACCTCTCAAGGTACTCCTAGTGGCATGGAAAGTAGAAACAAAAAATAAATAGTTATGACCCAATCTAGAAAGAATGTAAAGAATCAACTTCTCATCCTTTTTGTTTATCCCACATTGTTTCAAATGTAATCTAAGTGATTTGAATTTTATGAAGAAGTTGTGTATAGTTTCAAAGTTGTTTTGACTCAAATTAATGAGCTCATTCTCCAGTTCATGACCCCTTAAAAAAAATTGTTAGGAAATAAGGGATAAAATATGCGGAATAATCCCTCACAGAATTGTAACAGTAGAAAATAATATGTAGAAAGATATTACAGATCTCATATAAAACCACAAAATAAAATAACTCAACACAAAGAGATAGTACTTAATGTGGTTCACCCAATTTGGGCTATGTTCACCAAGAATCACTTGCTCATATTTTATTATAAGCCACCACTCTCTCAATACAATACCCAGATCTTTTTGGAGCTATACTCAACAAACTCTACAGAATTCACACTCGAATTCAAAACACATCTGCAATATTACATCTACCTACCATATGCATAAAACCATATAAGTAGACAAACTAATTAAGTAATTTTACAAAACCGTGGGTATTAAAACCATGGGCCAAAACCGTCCCATAAACCTATGGGTCAAAAATCCCTCCCATATGAGAAAATCATGTTTCCTGATATACTGGGCACATTTTAAGGCCAAAAAGAATTCAGGGGCTATGCCCCCGAAAGCTCGCTCACGGCTCGGCCCGACCCCAAACCCCAATGAGACAACTGTGGAAAGTGTACAGTACTCTTAGTATACAATCTTCAACACTTTCTCACATGAAAACAAGCTCCACATCCTAACAATCTCACACTTGGAGACTAGTTTTCCTCTAAGCAAGCTTCTCAACCCTTCACTAGTTTCTGTGAAGACCAACCAAAGCTGAACATAGCTTTAGTTTTTCCCTTGTGACCACCTTGGTCATCATGTCTGTAGGATTCTGACTGGTATGGATCTTCTCCAAATTTAACTTCTCTTCCTCCAAATTTTTCCCGATAAAATGGTACCTTAACTGTATATGCTTCGTCCTAGAGTGGAAAGCAAATTTATTAGCTAGATGTATAGCACTCTGACTATCATTATGCAGCTTTCCTTCCTCCTGCTTATGCCCCAACTCCTCAAGCAATTTTCGTAACCAAATAATTTATTTTCTTGCCTCTGTGGTTAACAAAGCCACCAGCTTCTGTAGTCATGAAATCTATCTTACTATTGTCCCACATACAGTGTAAACATAACCTGTGGTGCTCCTCTTGGTGTCTACATCTCCAGCCATATATGAATCTACATTACCACACAAAGTGGTGTCTAATCCATTGTAGCACAAAACTATCCCCATGGTCCATCTCAAATACCGAAGGATCCACTTTACTGCCTGCTATTGATCTCTACCTAGATCACTCATAAATATACTCACCACTCCCATTGCATGGGAAATATCAGGCCTAGTGCACATCATGACATACATCAAATTGCCAACCACTGATGAGTAAGGTACCTTGGAAATCTGGTTTCTCTCCTGCTCTATCTTGGGACACTGCTCCTTTGATAACTTGAAATGGCCTGCCAAAAGAGTCCCAACCTATTTAGCATCCTACATATCAAACCTCTCCAAGACCTTCTTAATGTACTCTTTCTGAGATAAATTCAGCTTGCAATCCTTCCTATCCCGAGATATTCTCATACCAAGGATTTCTTTGGCTGACCCCAAATCCTTCATAGTAAAGGATTCACTTAGCTTCTTCTTGAGTACTTTTATTTCCTACATGTTTTTACCTACAACCAACATGTCATCCACATACGGACACAAGATAATATAACTGTCATCCTCAAATTTCTTTGCATACACGCAATGGTCAAAATGACATCTAATATAACCTTTCTCCATCAAGAAGCTATCAAATTTCTTATACCATTGACATGGAGCTTGTTTCAAGCCATACAAACTCTTCTTTAGTTTGCACACCATCTCCTCTTTACCTTTGACCTCATAGCCCTCTGGTTGTTGTATATATAGTTCCTCCTCCAAATCACCATGGATAAATGTAGTTTTTACATCAAGTTGCTATAAGTGCAAGTCTTCTGCTATAACTATTCTAAGAACAATTCTAATAGAAGTCATTTTTACTACATGAGAAAAAATCTCATCAAAATCTATACCTTTTTCTGTGTAAACCCCTTGACCACCAACTGGGCCTTGTATCTTTTCTTGCCTCCTTCCTCTTTGACTCTAAACACCCACTTGTTCTGTAATGCTCTTTTGCCTTCGGGTAGCTTCACCAAATCCTATGTCTAGTTTTCCATGAGAGTATGATGCTCCTCATCCATGGCTTGCTCCCACTTCTTCCTAGTATCTACCTGCATCGCTTCATGAAATCTCTCTAGCTCTCCACTATCAGTGAGTAATAAATAATAAAGATAAGGAGAAAAATGTTCATGTTCTCTTCTTACCCTAGAAGACCTCCTCAATATAGGATTTTGGGGTTCCTATTGAGGAGGTTCCTGAATTGATAAATGTGTCACTTTTCCATCTGGAAGATCCTCTTCTGCTACATATTCTTTCTTGGATTCTTCATTATTTTCCTATAACTGCTGCTTATACATGACTTTCTCATTAAATACCACATCCCTAGATCAAATGATTTTCTTGTCCTTAATACTCCAACATTTATATCCAAAGTCATCACCACCATAACCAATGAAAGTACATTTTCTGATTTAGCCTTTAGTTTAGTCCTATCATCCTTTTCTATATGAACAAACACCTCACATCCAAAGACTCTAAGAAATGAATAATCAAATTTCTTACCATACTAAGCCTCCTCAGATATGCCTCCATCCAAGGCACTTAAGGGTCCTTTGTTTATCAAGTACAACAGTTGTGCTCACCGCTTCTACCCAAAAAGAAAAAGGCAGTCCTGCATGTAACCTCATGTTTCTAGCACATTCCATTATTGTTTTATTCATCCTTTCTGACACCCCATTCTGTTGCGGAGTTCCTAAACCATATTTTTCATACATATTCCATTATTTGAATAGTAATCATGAAAGTCATAGTTTGCAATACTCCCCTCCATTATCTGACCTGAGACATTTTAGCTTAAGACCTGTTTCATTCTCTACCAAGGATTTCCATTTTTAAAAAATGTCAAATACATCAGATTTGTTTC